>JAFEMH010000421.1:0-600000 GCA_022495995.1 Adenophora triphylla var. japonica
ACAACCATCTCTCTCTCTCTCTCTCTCATATTTGCTTCTTGCTTCATTGCTATTTCCATCCCTCCACTTGATAATCAAGCTCCATCCGCTTCTGATTATCAAGTGGCAACTGCCATCTCTCTGTTTAAATTAGATTTGCTTGGTTTAATTGCTTATTCATGATGTGATTTGATCCATATTATTGCTTGTTCATCAAGGGAGTGTGGATTTCCCCATATCCACACTCCTTTGGTCGATCTGTCTTTGATTCGTGCTATCCTGGGTTGATTTGGTGTAATTACTTGTTTTGGATTGGCATTTGTTGTTTTTTATTTTGAAGTGTAAGGTTTCTGCAGAAGGTCATGTTGTGTCCCGCGACAACATATGTTGTCACGTGACACTCTTTGTCATTTTGCAGAAGCTATTTTCAGTTGTAAATTGTAAGGTTCCTGCAGAAGGTCACGTTGTGTCCCGCGACAACATATGTTGTCACGTGACACTCTTTGTCATTCTGCAGAAGCTATTTTCAGGTGTAAATTGTAAGGTTTCTGCAGAAGGTCACGTTGTGTCCCGCGACAACATATGTTGTCACGTGACACTCTTTGCCATTCTGCAGAAGCTACTTTCAGTTGTAATCCGTATTCAGTCTCTAATGTAAGTGGGATGTGGCCTCCCACAGTAAATGGCTCACAAGTTGTATTCCCCTTGTTGAGCAATAAAACAAAGCATCTCCATGCATTTTATACATATCTTGTCATACACAATTGCACACACTCTTTAATGTCTCGAATGTTGAACATTGAAAGACTCGTCCACGGACGAGGCGTGTTGGGTGAACTCTCGGTTCTTCCCAACACGTAACCTGACCCCCGAACCCATTTTCTCTTTCAAAAAGATTTTCAATGTTTCCTTTAAAATGGCATGGCGACTCCCTCCCTATTTTATTTTTTTTGGGGAGCGTTCATTCACTGCCCAACATCGACATGCTGGTCGACACCACGACAAACTTCGAAGTAAAGTCCTTCGTGGATGGGTTCGCCGGATACAATCAGATCAAAATGTCCGAGGAAGATCAAGCCAAGACTGCTTTCACCACTCCGTGGGGGACATACTGCTACACGGTCATGCCGTTCGGTTTGAAGAACGCTGGGGCTACTTACCAGCGGGCTGCAACAGCCCTCTTCCATGACATGATTCACAAAGAAATCGAAGTGTATGTCGACGACATGATCATCCACTCCAAAGGATCAGACATGCAACACATGATAGATTTGAGAAAGTTCTTCAACAGACTCAGAAAGCACTCCATGAGATTGAACCCTGCAAAGTACACCTTCGGCGTCAAGCGAGGCAAAGTACTGGGGTACATGGTTACAGAAAGAGGTATCGAAGCCGATCCCAAGAAAATCAAGGCCATCATCGACATGAAGCCACCTCATACATTGACAGAAGTGAAAAGTTTTATGGGAAGACTTCAGTACATCAGCCGCTTCATCAACCAGTTGACATCTCTTTGCGAGTCAATGTTCATGCTGATGAAGAAGAATGCCGACATCAAATGGGACTCCGAATGCCAGACAACCTTCGAGAAAATCAAGACATACTTGGTGAATCCCTCAATCATGTGCCTGCCACATGAAGACAAGCCACTCCTCCTGTACCTGACAGTGACAGATACGTCGATTGGAGCAATGTTGGCACAAGAACAGAAAGATTCCAAAGTTGAGCATGCAATCTACTTCGTAAGCCGAAAGCTTCAGGGAAGTGAACTCAGCTACTCAGCATTAGAGAAAACTTGTACCGCCTTGGTATGGGTGGTTGGGAAACTGAAACACTACATGCAGTCACATTCAGTGCTCCTGGTCTCCAAGAAGGACCCCATCCGATATTTCTTCGACAAGACATCCCTGTCAATGAGACTAGCCAAGTGGTCATTCATCCTGGCTGAGTTCGACATCAAGTACATGGTCAGAAAATCAACAAAGGGCAGAGTAATGGCAGATCAGCTGGCAGACTTCCCAAGCAGTGAACCCAAGGGTCCTGATCCATAGTTTCCAGATGACGGAATCTTTTCACTTGACAGCGCAAACCGCTGGCAACTCTTTTTCGATGGGACAGCCAACAAGAAGGGAAATGGTATTGGAATGCTCCTTGTCGATCCCAAGGACGAGCACACTCCCATAGCCATCAAGCTGAATTTTGAAGCAACCAACAATGCAGCAGAGTATGAAGCTTGCGCAGCCGGCCTAGAAGCCGCTCTCGAGCGCAACATCTCAGAATTGGAAGTGTATGGAGACTCAGCATTGATCATCAATCAAGTGTCCAACAAATGGAAGACGATAGATTCTAGCCTCCAGAAGTACCACACGTGCATGGAGGAGCTCATTGCTCAGTTTAAGGACATCTCTTTCCATTATTTGCCAAGAGACAGGAACCGCTTCGCAGATTCCCTGGCTACCCTAGCATCTCTTGTCGAAATTCCCGAAGGGAAATCAGTAAAACCCCTCAGAATAGGCAGACGGGAAACACCCGCTTACTGCTGTGAGATCGAAGTTAAAAATGAACTGATCGATGAACCCTGGTACAATCAAATCTACCAGTACCTCCAAAACGGAGAAGCTTCCTTCACAAGTGAAGATGAAAAATACAAAGAAGGGATCAAAGCCAAAAACATGATGGCACTAAAACGCCTGGCATCCCATTTTGTCATTCTGGGGGGTATGTTGTACAAGAAGCGCCACCAAGGGCCACTCCTTCGGTGTGTAAATAAAGAAAAAGCCAGCGAGCTAATGAACGAAGTTCACAACGGAACCTGCTGTTCGCACATAAACGCCAGAACATTGACACAGATCATCCTCCGTATGGGATACTATTGGGTATAAATGGAAACAAACTGCATCCAGTTTGTCAGAAGTTGTGACAAATGTCAACGGTTCTCCAACCTCAATCATCCCTCCTCACGAACTCTATTGCATGACTACACCATGGCCTTTCGCCACATGGGGAATTGACGTCATCGGCAAAATCACTCCGCCAGGGAGCAATGGTCACAAGTTCATATTAGCCGCAGTCGACTACTTCACCAAATGGATAGAAGCCAGATCATACAAGGTACTGAATTCAAAAAAGGTGGCCGAGTTCATCAAAGAGAACATCATGTGCAGATACGGGGTGCCCAATGAGATCATATCCGATAATGGGACCCACTTCGAAGGAGATTGTGACCAACTGTTGACCGAGTTCAGAGTTACGCGCCACAAGTCTTCTCCCTACAGACCACAGACTAATGGTGCAGTAGAGGCAGCAAACAAGACTCTCGCAATGATAATAAAAAAGATGACCGTCAGAGGTCGGGATTGGCCCGAGAAGCTACATCTAGCCCTCTGGGGATACAGAACATCAGTCAGAACCGCCACAGGGGAGACTCCTTTTGCACTTACATACGGAATGGAAGCAATGTTACCAGTGGAATTGGAAATTCCATCCCTCTGAGTCCTCTTGGAAAACGGGATCAATGAAGTCGAATGGCTCGAGCCTACCAAAGCAGAATGGCCCGAGCATTTAATAAGAAAGTCAAGGTCTGAGACATCAGGGAAGGCGACTTGGTGCTTGTAACGACCCCAACCCTAGGCATCAATTTTTAATATTATATTAAATGCTTTTAATATTCATATTTATTTTATGTGTTCAATTATGTCCTTAAATTCTTAATTTAAGATAACTTGGGTGAGAAGTGAATTTGGAACCTCTTGAGAATTTATTGGATATTAAATAAGGAAATTTGGGGAAATAATAAAAATGGAAAAATGATAAATAGTGCAAGGAGGTGAATTGAGTAGGATGAATTATTTGGATAAATGAGTTAGATTTAAATTAAAATGGTGAGGGGAAAGCCTTGGTAGAGTTTCATGGGGGGCCAAAGTTGTAACCTTCCCTCCCCTTGCCAAGTGTCTTCCCCTAAACCCTCCTCTTACTTCCCCCTTGACCGGCCCCCCCCCTCTCTTCATCCTCCTCACTCTACTTCCTTCTCCTTCATTCATACTTCCTCCTTCCTAGAGGAAGCTTTAGAAACTCCATGGGAGCTCTCAACCCCTCTTCTTGAAGTCAAGCCATTCTTCCATCATTTTCAAGTCCAAGGATATCATTGAAGTGGGATCATCTAGGAGTATCCATCTAGCTAGAAAGATCAACCTCCCATTACAAATCCAAAGGTGAGTTATTATGACCTTTCTTTCTTTGAATGATCATGAAAATAAATATTATTGTGTTTGTTCCCTTGAATGTGTTTGATTGAGAGCTTGTTTGGGTTTATAGAAATTTTATGGTTTATGGAAGTTGAATTGATCTAGGTTTAAGACATGGTTTCATGGAGTTAAATGGGTAGATTGAAGTTAACAAAGTTGGAAATGTCCCTTTTTATTTATAACTTAGAATGCTTTTGGTTGGATCCTTGGGATTTTTGAGGAATGGTTGTTGTTGCCGCTGCTTTTACAAATTCCGGGCCGAGGGACGAGTCGTCCCTTGGACGAAGGGAAGTCGTGACCTATAGAGGGACGCCAGTGTTCGGAGGGGTCACATGGGCACGAAGTCGTGCCCCGGGGGACGAGTCGTGCCCCGTCCCGGTTTCAAGATATCAATTTTAGAGCTGTTCAAACCTAATCAAACTCGAACCAAAATGAAATCTCTTTAACCTAGATTAAAGTAGAATACTTTGGCTATACAATGACATCTTAAGGGATCAAAATGGAATTGTGGAAGTAGTTTAATTATTGTCCCGAAATGGTTGATAGGTTTGATTTGTAACTTCATCAAAATAGTTCCAACTTGGGAAATAGATCTTGAACTTTTATTAAGGTTGTTCGAGGTGGTATAATAATTATGTAAGAGTGGTTTACGATTCATAGTGGCCTTACTTACTCCATACCCTTGGTGAGTAGTTGCAATAGAGTAAAAGCTATAGGTTTCGCTATTGAGCTAATTGGTAATGGGTATGTATCACTTTGTGGCATGGTTATTCCAAGTTGTGGAATTATTGATTATAGGGTTACCTTAATATCCTAAGTATGGACTATTTGACAAGTGTTATGTAGCATCCCAAAGTGTGGATTATGTGTTATATAGTGGTGTTATATCCCAATGGTGGATTATATGGCATGTTGATTTTATGGTATTCGGTGTGGATTATTTGGCAAGTTATTGCATTGGTATTCCAAGTATGGATATGTTTACTATGTGGTTGTATGGTTATCCCAATTGTGGATTTGTTTGTTATCATTCATATTTATTGATGATACTATGCATAGTGTATTACTTAAATGTTGCATTATGATGTTGGTTGAACATGAGTATATTTTACCATGTTGCCATGGTGTTTATCTCCTTTGTGGATTATTTGGTATTGTTATATTATTATCCCGTTTTGTGGATTATCTCAAGTAACTATCATGTGCTTGAGCGTGTTATGTTCGGGTGGGTATGATGGATGCCAATCAATTATTGATTTGTTCAATAAGTGATTGAAGGTACATCATACCGGTGACCCTTCCCCACTCTGTGGCCACGGGGTGGGGCTGTGCTAACGACTGTATTGACCCAAAAAGCTTTACAGACGTGTGGCGACCGTTGTAAGGAGGGACGATATTATTTTTGGGATACTCTAATATAGGGATCCTTTCTTATATGGATCTCTGGGGCATGAGACCTATAAGAGGTGAATGTGCTGGAGGCAATTCACCAAAGAGTGGAGTTTTACTCCCACGTTGTACGACTTATTGTTCAGACGGGAAAAAGGTAAAATGAGGTAACGTAAGGTGTTTACCGCTTTTATAATGTGTTATGTGCTACCATGCTATGTGTTGCACTTTGTTTGGCATATTGCTGCATATCATAATAGCTCATTGAGATTTATTCTCACCCCTCTCCCTTTACTGTTTTAGATTCCGAGACAGGTGAACCGAACCAGTGAGGCCGGGGATATCATTGTGGACTTTTGCTTTTGGGGCTTGACAAGTTAAGTATAGGAGTGGGTTGTTAGGAGTATTGGTTAAGTATTCCTCTTTTATAATTTGTATGGAAAACCCTTTTGTTAAACAAATGTTAATTAAGGTTTCCAATGTAATTGATCAGATTATTGTTTATTAAAGTGGTGGTTGGATTTCCTCTAAGCAGAGATATTACCAATTGATTTTTATTTGGAAGTTTGAAAAATGGTTTTCTTTTAAAGGCAAATAAATGTTTTAAAAATCTAGATGAATTGTCTTAGTTTGAGCTCCCTTAGCTCGGGACACGTGTTAGGTCCCGGGTTGGGGTGCTCACAGTGCTAAAGGAAAAGCCTCCTATGCAGACCAATCCCCACGGAAAGTGGGAGCCTACCTGGATAGGCTCATTCGTGGTACAAAGAATCTTCTCCGGAGGAGCCATGAAGTTAGCAGATTTGGACTGGAACCCTTTCGTTAACCCCGTGAACGGAATCAAGCTCCGCAAATACTTCATTTGAGGAAGAGCACGAGTCAACTCTCCTTCCCCATACACCACCCCTCAGTAAAGTTAAAGTGCTAAAAGAGTAATACCCAACTGGATACATTCCCGATAATGATCCAGGTAAAAAACAGGGTCGCACTTCTTTTGTCTTTGTTTTTCTCAAATATCACCTAAAGTGTCGAACTACGGTGACCTGAGCCCCTTAGTCCAATTGTAAAAGGGGAACGTAGCCAGCCATCATTGGTTCGGTCTCAAAAAACAAAAAAAAAAACAAATAAGCATCAATCGCTTGTGTTTCGAAAAACTCTTTTCAATTAACCTACAAATTCATAACGGTTAAAACAATCTTTGATGAGTTCAAGCACGGTCAACTCTTGACTCGCTACACGCTAGCAAAACTACAATAAAACATTAATCAATTAATGTGTCTGCAATGATAGTGGGTGGATACTCCGGACAGCAAGGTCAACCTAGTCCCCTGTACTTGGTCCTTCATCCTTCTTTCCCTTCCCTTTTCCGCGACGAGTATTCTTCACCTTCACAAGGAATATTCCCGTAGTCCTTCTACCTGGATCAGGGACCCTTCCCGACGCCTCCGTTAAACCGACAGCTGCCAACGCAGCCCTTTCCCTAGTTCTATCTTGAGCTATCTCCCTCCGAGTCATCATGACCGTGCTTTGATCGGCCGCCCGACTAGCATTGGCCTCATAATCAACCATGTCATCCCCAGTACGATTCTGAGGGTTAGCCATCGCTTCGGCTCTCCTCAAAGTCGAGCCGTCAGGGTAATCAAGACCCAGCAACTCACTCCTTCTCCACAAAATGGCCATCTGTGTCTCCCCCATACACTCTTCATACCAGTTCAAATACTGCGTAGACAGAACAGTGCCCCCTCTCCGGTGAAAGAGAACCCTGGCAGGAAAGGACGTGTATTGCCCCAACCGCGTGAGAAGCAATAGCGTCAAAGGATCTTCCATCGGAAGAGATCCCACCTCGAAGGTAGCAGCATGACCTAAACCCGTCAATAGGCACCTGCTCTAGCCCGTACTGTCACAGCACCAAGGATGGAATGTAGAAAGCAGTCTGGGACAATCCTGGTACTCTGACAGCCAAAAGACCCTCCTGAGAAGTCCGACAAGTTTATAGCTTCCAATGAGGAACCCACCATCGCAAGTGATGCGTGCGGAGTCTGGCCATCCAGAGCTCCAGTTCATCCTGATCGCCCCCTATCACCAGAGGACGTCGAGAAAAGGACCAAGGGTCACAAGACACTGGCACCTTGGGAACCATTTGCAATCGCTCCCTCAACCACATAGTGAGCATAGCAGGACTCCCTCCCCACATGTATCGGCTGCCGGTCGCCATCCGACCTATGCCCAGGAACGTCTCACCCAGGATCAAAGGCACGGTGTCTCCCCCATTCCGGCACTGCCTCACCAGGTCCAGTACACTGAGATGGCACACACCCAGGGACGTGAACGTTAACAAAGTAGCAATTGCGCACAGAGCAAAAGCGTCCCACGCAAAAACACTCCCCTCAACACCGGCAAATTTATCGGGCAGCCTCGAAATGTCAACATAATCTGTGTTCAGTATTAGCATCCCGTATGCTTCTTCAGCTGAAATGCCAAGCAGAGACACTAACTTCTCAACGGTGGCCATGCCACCCATCAAGGGAAGAACAAGCTGTTCCGTCTCAGGTCCTCCTAATATGGCCCAGAAATCTTCAAACGTGGACGTAATCTCATTGTACAAAAAGATGTACATGTGCCTCCGTAAGTCCCAGAAGCGAGCCGCAGCTCTCAAAAGATCTCAATCTGGCATGAGCTCCTTCAAAGCCCAAACCGATTTCATCCCGTAACAACCCTCGAAAAAACCCTTGCTTTGCCTCGTGTGGTGCCATACCCATGACTGGAAATTGTCCAAGTATCACTCTTGCATCTGAGACGATAACCTAGGATAGGGAGCCATGAAAAGAGCAAAGGAAACCTTCAAGAATTTAAGAGAGAAATTCTGTTGTTGATCCAAAGCAAACGTGCGGTTTTCACAATTGCAAAAAACTGGACTGCAATTTAAAACAATCTGGAAATTGAATCCCAGTCCGGCCGGACTGTTTTTCAAGTTGACTGGGTCAACTCTGCAGCCAGCTGCCTCAATTTGGAATTTGGAAACATTTCCAAACCATATCCTGTTCAAGCCTCATTTAAACTACGTTCACTCATAGTTTAAATCAACTACTGCCAACACCACTTCCGCCCCGGGCTCGTGCAACAGTGCAATTAATTAAATAACATTGCATATAGACATAAATTTTGACCAGTTCGAATTTTTGTGCATGTTTCATTATTATTTATTTTTGATCAACCTACTTGCTTATTTGCCAAAAATAAAAGAAGGTAATCACTAAATAAATGTGCAAAGTACAAGGTTCCGCCTCAAAGGCCCTTTCAAGTACAAATTAAACTGTTTGGATAATACACACATTTTATCTAAAAATAAATCAAGAAAGAGGACTACTCAGAGTCCTGCTCGTCATTCGAGCACTCGAAATACTGCCCCGCAGCAGCCGGATCCACCGAGGACAGGTAATCTCCAAATTCCTCAAGGCGGGAATACGAGAAAGGCTGCCTCCGTGCATGTGTCCCCGAGGACTCTCCCTATTCGTGCCCCGAGAACGAAGAGTGACGAGCTCCGAACCCCGCCATCTCACCAGAGAATTGGACGAACCCCTGCGTAAAGTCTGCCCCACCAGCCGTGGAGGCAGACGAATCTCTCGCTGCAGATGGCCAAGATGGCCTCGGCTCATGCACAGCCGCACTCCTCAGGGAATTACACTGCATGAACTCCACGAGTCTCCTGGCATAGTTGGCCCACCCATCCAAACGTCTCACGGCCTGGTTGTACGTACGGCCAGACACCTGCAAATTAGGAAAGCCGTCAAAAGACAAACAAACAACACAGATGCAACATTTGCAGAATGCTACTATCAAGTACAGAAAATCAAAGCACTCACCGAAGCATTGGGATCTACTATGTACCGAGGCCTCGTCTCCTCCGGAATAGGGATCACCAATCGCCTGCGAGAACCATCAAGCCCCTCATACGCCAGCCGAGCGCGAGGGAGCAGGTAATCCCGGGGATATGCAGAGCCCTCGCCCTCCCTGTGCAGCACCTGCGAGCTCCTCAGCCTCGTCCTCACAAAGATGGCATAGTCATCACCCTCTATGATAAACTCGATATAAAACACGCCCTATCTGTACCGCTCCAGATCCTTCATCGGTATCAGCAAAGGATACTGCATGTGTGGAGGCGGATCCATCGAAACCATAGGAAGGGACCCTGGACCATGCTGATAGGTCACCCTCTCCCCCAAGTACATCGCGTCAAAATGAAGCCCCACCAGCAGCTTTCGCCAACGTGTGACCTCCCTCGCAGCCTGGACCACAAAGACATTAATCCGGTTCCACCAAGTCAGCTGGATCCGCCCAGAAAACTCTCGGCTCAAGGCCAGAGACACCTCCTCGTAATTCTGCCGAGTACCCTACCTCGACATCCCCGGCTTCTTTGCCGCCTTCTGCCAAATCAACATGGCAGGAAACAAGGAAGCATACTCCTCCTTGGTATCCCACCTCTGCGGGTGGAACACCTCCATAAACCACACCTGTCAAACACATGGAAAGTTATATCAGCTACAAAGCAGATACATACGAGTACAAATGAGACAAGGAAGAGAAAAAAAATGGGAACTTACATCCAAAGCGAACACAAAGTAGCATAAGGTGTTCTCCTCTCCCCGCGAGAACCTATCCAAAGCATGGTAGAGCTCGGCTAGTCCAGCCTCCCCCCATGCAAACCCTCTCACGGTGTCCAGATCAGTCAGCAAGCCAAGGAGAGGAAAGTGACATGCCATGTCAGCGGTAGGAAACATGGTAGCTGACAAAGCGAACCATAAGAACCCTCGAGCCAGACGCTCTGCGGTCATCCTCGGAGACCCCTCCAAATGCTCCCAAATACCCCTCCTCAGATGAGCCTCCATCGACCCGTACCGAATACCCAAGCCCCTGGCATCGGTAATATCAGAACCCAGCAGCTCCGACAATTGCCTCGGGGTGTAGCCATCTACCCACACAAGTGTGTTGCCCCAGAATGGCAACCCCATGATTGCCGCAAAGTCAGTGGGAGTCACAGTCGCCTCCCCCCACCTGAAGTGAAAAGTGTGGGTCGTGTCCCACCAGTACTCGCTCAGAGCAACATGCACGACCCTCGCCCTCTTCGTCAAAGCCACCACGGCTACTGCACTGATAAACCCAGCCAAACCAGAGTCAACCACAAACTGATATGGGCTCCTCTCTCCGTCCCGAGCCACGTCTGGGAGCATCTCCCACAGCGCTCTAACCGCCTCAAAGGCTCCCCTGCTCTTCAAGTTGCGAACGTTAACCGACCCTCGCCCCTGCAGGTGAACACGGCAAAAATACGTTAATACAGAAACGACATCAACAGAATGCACAAACGCATATCGAAATAATGAACACACAAAATTGGTTCAATTTCAAAAAAAACCCGTTTATTAACGGTTCATTTTCCTAAAA
This sequence comes from Adenophora triphylla var. japonica, assembly GCA_022495995.1. Lineage (NCBI taxonomy): Eukaryota > Viridiplantae > Streptophyta > Magnoliopsida > Asterales > Campanulaceae > Adenophora > Adenophora triphylla. Next base: position 11,049 of record JAFEMH010000421.1, read on the forward strand.
TATGTCCTTCCCAGTTGGAGTATTAACGGTCCAAAATTCCAAAAAGGTACAAACATTTCGAAAACTCCGTCGAATTCGGAACTTTCAAAACCTTTCGAAAAATCCGTCGAATTCGGAACTTTCAAAACATTCCGAAAAATCCGTCGAATTCGAAACTTTCAAAACATTTCAAAAAATCCGTCGATTTTGGAACTTTCAAAACCTTTCGAAAAATCCGTCGAATTCGGAACTTTCAAAACATTTCAAACATTTCGAAAAATTACTCCGTCCCAAATTAAACTTACTTTAATTTCGGAAAACACCTCTAGGCATGGAATTTTGCAACCAAAATTTTTATGTCATCTACCCATAACGTCAATTGAACTAAACTGTAGTCAATTTTGACAAAGGAACATAGCAAAGTCAAAAGCCCCAATTCGGGCACCAAGAACCCTAACTCATTTCTAATCAAATTCCTAAAATTTAAAGAATGCACATTCTGAAAATTAACGGAATTTAGAGGATATTTACCAATCTTTCGATCCCTTCCTTGGACTTGTGAGTGTCCCGAGCTGGATAAAACTCTGTCGGATCCATGGGAAGAGAGGTGGTTCGAATGGTCCTCACCAACCTCGTTCTCTCGTTGTCGCTCCTCCTATGGCGAGCCCTTGGTTCCAAACCAGCATCCATGATGTTTTTCTTTCGAAGATTCGGACAAAATTCGCGAAATGGGGAAGAATTTTTCTTTCTTTTTCTCTCTTTCCTCGCCTGAAAAAATGGGGAATGGCACCAGTTTGCATCGGCCTGTTGCTGATTTGAACCTGGTCAAATTCAGTCTCAGTCTGGCCGGACTCTTTTGCAGCTGAAAAGATTCCTTGCCACTTTGGCCCCTCAGCTTCTCACAGTTTCAATTTTACCCCTTTTGGCCCCCAAAAGTGTAAAATTTCCCCAAGTTAGACCTTCTAACACCCCCTCCCCCGAGGTTAAGTCCCGTTAGTTTCTCGCTAATGCTCCGTCTCCAGACGTTAAATTTTCAGATAGTTTTTCACTAACATTTCGTCTCCAGACGTTAAATCACAAACCTTCTTCGGACGTTAAATCACAATTCCGTCTCCCGACACCAAAATTCTCATTGGTTTTCACCAACATTCATCTCCCCGGCCGCCATTCGTAAGCCCGACCATCCTACTTCAGTGGCCATCAAGGTAAGCTCGCACAACATTCCCTCTTCGGCCGTCCTCGTAAGTCCGAATACCTTTTCACTCCAGCAAGTGGACAGTCACTTCCCCGGCAGTCATCGTAAGCCCGACCAACCCAATTCAGTGGCCATCAAGGTAAGCCTGCATAACAATCCCTCTTTGGACATCACCGTAAGCCCGAACACTCCTCCCCAGCAGGATCCTAAGACCATCCGTCTAAGAAGAAACGTCAATCAATCCTCCTAGTTCTGTTAGAACTCTGGGCACTTTTCCCCAGCAATGTGTCAGTCTCTCTCGAGACCACATCCCGTTCCTAACCCCGTCGTTAGAACGTCAATCCTTCCATGTTGTTAAGAACGCTAGTTTAACGTAACCATCCCATCATTGCCACCCTATCCCCAGCAGATAAAACCTGGCCGTCATCATAAGTCCAACACCCAAGGCACGAACGCCTTACAAAATCAATCTCAAGGCACGAATACCTTCATCTCAGGACCAACCCGCCCTCGTAATCTCAATCTGAGGCGCCACACGCCCTCGAAAGTTTCAGCAAATTCGGTCTAAGGCGCCACACGCCCTCGTAAGTTTCAGCAATCCCGGTCTGAGGTGCCACACGCCCTCGTAAGTTTCAGTAATCTCAGTCTGAGGTGCCACACGCCCTCGAATGTTTCAGTAATCTCGGTCTGAGGCGCCACATGCCCTTGAAAGTTTCAGTAATCTTAGTCTGAGGCGCCACACGCCCTCGAAGGTTTCAGAAATCTCAAGTTCAGACACCTCACAATAGTCTTCACTCAGGTTCAGACGCCTCACAATAGTCTCCACTCAGGTTCAGACGCCTCACAATAGTCTTCACTCAGGTTCAGACGCCTCACAACACGCTCACTTAGGTCAAGGTCCCCACGCGCGGCTCCTTGCACCTACGAACTACGATCGGCTTGATTCTCGCTCGGGATACGTAGGAATCCTTTCGCTAAGGGTCCAGCCAGCTGACCTCTCAGGTCTCTTCAGGTAAGGCATCCCCCGATTTGGATCCTTATCTTTTTCAACGACCCCACTTCCTTCGAAAGTGACATCGCTGAGGGGCTAACTGTAAGTACCCAAATTCAGATCGCCAAAATCCGTTAAAATTTAACCGGAATCCGTTAACTGGCCCGCTCCAGGTTAACCGAAACCCGTTAAGCTCCCCGTTCTCAAGCCAACGAGACGTCCCGGAACTGCCCCATGCATCCCAACGTCGAAGCGTACTCAACACACGTTGTCACACGTAAAAGTACAACTTCTCCTGAAAAACGCACTTTCCGGCTCTTTCTTGGGGCGTTTCAGACATTTTTCGGACAGTTATTTAAAAGACGGATAAAACCGAGAATAATGGCACGAAAAACCATGCCCTGGTGAGTCACAGGGGCACGTGGCACGCATGCCACAGCCCTCCGATCAACATCAATCAGATTTCAGAGTGAAAAGACCAAAATACCCATGAGATGCAGTCACAGTCCGTCCGGACTGTTTTACAGGCAAAACAGAAATGCCAGCAAGTCCTCCCAATTTCAAAAATAACACAAAACCCCCTGGAATTCAGCATAAGTCCGTCCGAACTCTTTTGCATTTTCACCCTATAACGGCGTTCTGGCCCCGTTCCTTTACTTTTAATGCCATTTACAATTCCGGATCGTTTGATCCATTGAACGTCATTTACTTTACGCAACTTTATAGTATGAACCGTTTGGTTCGTGATAGTCATTTAACGGTCCGAATCGTTTGATCCGTTGAATGCTATTTACTTAACGCACCTTTAAAATCCGGGTCGTTTGATTCCGTCGATACCGCACTTTAAATACTGTCATTTACAAGTCCGAGCCGTTTAGCTTGTGATAGTATTTACTTATCAAAGTCCGAGTCACAAAATGATTTGTTGATTGCATATCATTTAATGCTTTTTTCCCGTAAAATCACTAACAATGTAATGCACGGTTCAAAACCGAAGTTCGACATTCGAACTCTCTTTCAAAAACGCGCGAAGTGACGTTTGGCATCCAAACGATCATCTTCAAACTCAAAATCCGACGTTTGACATTCAAACGCTCTTTTCTTAAAAGTCAACATTTGATACTTAAGTTAAAAGTTCAAAATCATCACTCGTATCACCTTTTCCTAAAAAAATCCAAAACCGAAGTTTGTCATTCAAACGCTTGCTTTTTCCAAAAGAATCACAAAATCAACGTTTGACATTCAAACAATGATTAAGCTTGTCATTCAAGCCCCCATTTTCAAAATACAAACACACACACATGCACACATTTTCGAGAAAGGTAGAAAGACTCGTCATACGAGGCGTTTCGGGTGATCTCAAAATACTCTTCTCGAAACGTAACGTGACCTCCGAACCTAACAATCTCTGGTACTCAAAAAGCTTTTTTGTCACGTTTTTGCTACCAATAAAAGCGACACCCCTTTTCAAAGCCTTTTCCAAAGTTTTTTGCTACCAATAAAAAATGACACCATCTTCACTAAAGCCGTTTTTCAATGTTTGGGCTCAAAATACAAAACCGCGTGGCGACTCCTCTCCTTCTCGAAAGCGAGGTCTCAAACACAAATCCGCGAAATACAACCGCGTTCGCCTCGCGCGAATCCCGGGTAATTTCATGTCCGTACGAACCTTTATGTAATTATACATTTTTTTGGTTTTCCTAGATTTGAGGGAATATTGTGGACTTTGAGGAGATTTTGGCATGTTGACAAAGGTGTCCGTATGAACACATCATGATTTACACATGTGTCCGTACGAACATGGTTGCAAGCTGACATATTTTTTGATTTTTTGTCATTTCCTGCAATGCCCTGAATTCCCTTTTATCCCTGAAAGTTCCTCCCCTGATTTGGCTGGTCAGTTTGGACCGTTTAGATGTTAAGGGTCTTCGAAATCACGAACGTGTGAATCCTTGGTGTTTCCCGTATGCTCGGATGAAGAGCGGTCCGGATTGGGGTACTTACAGAAGCCCCTCGCGATGTCACTTATGAAGGAAGTGGGGTCATCGATAAAGATAAGAATCCCAATCTGGATCGCTTGTAGGGAGAGAGAAGATGACCGTGTCGGTTGGATGGTTGGACCCTTTGGTAGGATTCCTACGTATCTCGAGCGAGAATCAAGCCTGATTGTAGTTCATGTGTGAGGGCAATTTTGAGGGGCCTCGACCTGTAGGGAACTATTTGTAGGCGATTGTCCTGAGCTTAGGAGGACGTGGTGGTGCCTTTGGCTGAGATATGGAGGGTGTGGAGCCTCCTCTGGCTGAGATAATAAGGGCGTGGAGCCGCCTCTAGCTGAGATAGTGAGGGCGTGGTGCCGCCTCTACCTGAGATAGTGAAGGTGTGGTACCGCCTCTGGCTGAGATAGTGAGGGCATGGTGGCGCCTATAGCTGAGATAATGAGGATGTGGTACCGCCTATGACTGAGATAGTGAGGGCGTGGTGCCACCTCTGGCTGAGATGATGAGGGCGTGGAGCCGCCTCTGGCTAAGATAATGAGGGCGTGGTGCCGCCTCTGACTGAGATAGGGAGGGCATGGTGCCACCTCTGGCTGAGATAATGAGGGCGTGGAGCCGCCTCTGGCTGAGATAGTGAGGGAATGGTGTCACCTCCGGCTGAGATAGTCAGGGCGTTTGTGCCCTGAGAGGAAGGCGTTTGTGCCTTGAGATTTTTTGGAAGGCATTCGTGCCTTGAGTGAGATTTTTGGAAGGCGTTCGTGCCTTAGGATGAAGGCATTTGTGCCTTAATTGAGACTTTAGAAGTCATTCGTACCCTGAGATGAAGGCGTTTGTGCCTTGGGATGAAGGCATTTGTGCCTTGGGATGAAGGCATTTGTGCCTTAATTAAGACTTTGGAAGGCATTCGTGCCTTGAGATGAAGGCATTTGTGCCTTGGGATGAAGGCATTTGTGCCTTGGGATGAAGGCATTTGTGCCTTAATTGTGACTTTGGAAGGCATTTGTGCCTTGAGATGAAGGCGTTTGTGCCTTGGGATGAAGGCATTTGTGCCTTGGGATGAAGGCGTTTGTGCCTTAATTGAGATTTTAAAAGGCATTTGTACCCTGAGATGAAAGCATTTGTGCCTTGGGATGAAGGCATTTGTGCCTTGGGATGAAGGCGTTTGTGCCTTCATTGAGACTTTGGAAGGCATTCGTGCCTTGAGATGAAGGTGTTGTGCCTTGAGATGAAGGAATTTGTGCCTTGGGATGAAGGCATTTGTGCCTTAATTTAGATTTTGAAAGGCATTTGTACCCTAGGTTTGTGTTTTTGAAGGCGTTTGTACCTTAAGTTTGCATTTTTTGAAGGAATTGTACCTTGGGTGCCGGACTTACGATGACGATCGGGACTTGTCTGCTGGAGATATGTGTTCTATGTACTGGCATACAATGATTTCCGTTTGACTTTTGTCCGCTGGGGAAAAATTTGGGCTTACAATGATTGCTGGGAAATGATTCGTTGTACGGGCTTACAATGATTGCCGTTTGACTTTTGTCCGCTGGGAAAAAAAAAGGGGTTCGGGCATACACTAATGGCCGATGAAATGATTCTTTGTACGGGCTTACAATGATTGCCGTTTGACCTTTGTCTGCTGGGGAAAAGGGGGTTCAGGCTTACACTAATGGCCGAAATTATTTTGCCGTATTAGTTGGGGCGAGATCCGGGCTTACGATGACGGCCTGGAAAAGATTCGGGCTTACGTATGATGACCGGGATTATTTTGTTTGTTTGGGGACCAAATTGCATTGATTCTATAGGAAATGGCTTTTGGATAGCCAAGGGCAAAGTTTGTAAGGGCAAAAGGGGGAATTTCCTAAGCTTGCAAAGGTGTCCGCATGGACAGATCTTGCATTTGCAAAGAGGTCCGTACGGACTTGTATGCAAATCTGATGTTTTTAAAACAGATTCAGATTGAACACATCGCCATTCCACCCCATTTTTCAGTTTCCAGCCGAGGGAGAAGAGAGAAAGAGTGAAGAAAATCCCATTTTCGAGCCTTGTTTTCCCGAGAAAATCTTTCCAAATTGCTAGATTGTTATCATGGCAGAAGGATTGAAGCTAGGTCGTCGCCAAAGGGGCCGAGAGGCCATAGAGAGGAGGTTGGATTTACAAAGGAATTCCTCCCCCGACACACCTTCAACAATTAATCTGGATGAGTTATATCCGGATACGGAGGTGCACAACTCGAGGGGGAAGGCGAAAGTGGAGGTAAGAAATCAAATTTGTCTTTGATTCTTATTCAAATGATGTATGCTAGAACTAGGGTTTTGGTTCTTGCAAATTTGGGGCTTTTGTAAAATTGATGATGATTTGTTGAAATTGAATGTGTATGGATTGTGGGTATGTGATTTTTGTCAATAAATGTGGAATTTAGCTCTTATTTGTGAAAAAAAGTGCCTCTCCTTGAAATGCATGCTTTGGTGACTTGTACCTTGGTGGTATTTTGTATGTACATGATTTCTTTGTTGAAAAATTGCCGTGTAGGAACGGACTTTTTGTGAAAATTTACCGTGTATGAACGGTCTTTTTGTTGTAAATGTGCCGTGTTGGGAACGAACTTTGTGTTGTAAATGTGCCGTGTTGGGACAAATTTTTGTGATGTGCCGCGTTTTATAACGGACTTTTTGAAAGTGTGTGCCATGTTTTGTGACGGTCTTTTTTTGGGATATGCCGTGTTTTGTGACGGTCTTTTTGAAAGTGTGTGCCGTGTTTTGTGACGGTCTTTTTGAAAGTGTGTGCCGTGTTTTGTGACGGACTTTTGAAAGTGTGCCGTGTTTTGTGACGGTCTTTTTGTGATGTGTGTGCCGTGCTTTGTGACGGACTCTTTAGTGATGTGTGTGCCATTTTTTGTGACGGACTTTTGAAAGTGTGCCGTGTTTTGTGACAGACTTTTTGTTTTTGTGTAGCGTTTATATTTGTTAAATATTGTATTGACATACCTTTGTTGTGTTTACCTGTAGGAGGAGGTGCCTTCGTCTGGGAAGGCAAAGAGGATGAAATCACGGGGGTCCCTTGAGGCCGTGGTCGAGGTGTGGAGGATCATGCCCGATATCTCCTGTGAGGGGAGACCTAGTCCTCGGAGGCTAGTTATTGACTCAGGGCTGAACGTCTTTGTTGAGAACCTGGCTGGGCTAGCGGAAACCCATAAAAACAAGGGAATTTTTCTAGCATTGTCCGAGTACTGGTGGGATACCACGCACACCTTCCATTTTAGCTGGGGGGAGACGACGGTGACTCCTACTAATTTTTCCACTATCACCGGGCTATCCTTCAAGAGGGAGTCGGTGACATGGAGCGATCAGATGTCGGAGGAGCGTCTGATCGAGCCGCTGGGATTTGTGCCTTCGCCCCATATGTGTTTGGGCATGTTATATAACGATTTGGAGGCAAGGATCACTACCAACATTGGGGAGTACTGGTGAGGTCCAGGGGGAGTATCGGTGGAGCAGCTGGCACGCTCGTTTTTGCAGTTTGCTCTTTCCGAGATTTTGTTCTTGAACCACTCTACCACCGCTCTTTTTCCTCTCCTTGAGAGTTTGGTGGATTTGGAGAGGGTGTGTGATATTTCCTGGGGAGAGGCTGGCCTGGCGGAGCTCTACTTCGCCTTGGATAAGTTAGCAGGGGCGCGGTCAATTCCCTGTGGTGCTTCGACTTCTCCTTAGAGGTATGAGTTTACTACTTTTGTAGTTTAGCATTTCATCATTTCTCCTTTTCTTTTCTGAGCATTGTTTGATTTTTTTTGGTAGGTATGGTGCTACGAGATCTTTGAGTGCCAAGTGTGGGATCTGCACGACGAGGCCATGATCGGGTATCTCGCCATGCTGTGTTGGGAGCGCTCTCTAAGGAAGAGGATGACTGGACGGGGGAAGATCATTGTCACCTATGTGGATGTGCAGAGATTTTTGGAGAGGGATAGCCTGGCTGGTTTCCAGTTGTACCCCTGGTCGCGGTATGGCTATGACGAGTTGGAGGGAGCTCCTTAGATGACGCGGCAGAGAAAGCTTCTGTGGGGCCTCACTTGTAACTCGATGTTCTTGGGGGAGAAGGTCTTATGGCAGCATAGTGCCTGTGTTCCTCCCTGTGCTCCAAGGGATCCGCCACTCATATGATGAGCCCTGCCGAGATGGACAGGCTAGAGTTCGAGAGGTACCGGGCCGGAGTGGACGCCAGGGAGTTTGTCCTGGAGGGTGAGGAGTATCAGGGCTTCCTTAGGAGGAAGCTGAGGATGCCTCAGGTGTTAGCGAGGGAGAGGCGGACTGGTTCATCACATCCTCGGGATGTCCCAGTGCCTGGGCTGGACTTCACCTACATCCGCGGGGACTCTAGGAGGTGAGTATCAGTGCCCATCCCGGAGCAGCTTCCTGTCGCTTATCGGGTTGATCCAGATGCTGTGTTGAGTTGTCACTCCTTTCCCTTCTTGACATCTTGTCTTTTCCTTATTTATCTCTTTCGTTGAGCATTTCTTTATCTCTTTTGTTGAGCATTTTTTTGTTGTGCAGGTCTCGGGGCGGACCGTGGATGTGATCACTCACCGGTATCTGGGGCTGAGGGCTTTCACGAAGAAGCTCTTGAGGAGGATGTCCTACAGGTCATCGCGGAGTGCGGCGGCTTACGAGCCAATGCCTTCGAGGAGATCCGTGGATACTCCTTCTTCAAGGGCTGAAGCGGATCCACAGCCTGCTCCTTAGCCTGAGATGCCGAATCGGGGGCGACACAGCTACGACGCGGGAGCTTCTTCGGAGGGTCGGGGGATGCGAACGTTTCATCAGTTCTTCCCTTCATCCAATGCACAGGGTGAGGGTTCATCCTCGTTTCCCTTCTTTGATCCTTTCACCGGCCTTACTTATTTGGACTACTTGGAGTACTCGATCGAGGAGGGGGTCAAGCTTTCTGACGACAAGGAGGTGGCTGCTGGATTGCCGGGATGCAGGGATTCCCATCGAGCGATGGTGATGATGATGACTCGGAGTAGGACTCCTCTTTTTTTTGCGTAACAAAACATTTGTATTTATGCAATGCAATGAGTTTTTTTTATTTGTAATTCCGTGGGGATTGGCCTAGGAATTAATTCTACTCTTTTATTTTTTTTGCTTTTGTGCATGTCGCATGAGCTGGAAATGCATTTGTGTTTAGTGTATGGGGGCTGGAACAGCTTTGGCAGGTTTTTTGAGCAGTCGGGTGCAAAATCCTGATGCGGGCAGCAAATATTTTGTTGCTGCAAAAAAATTAAGCTGGGGAGCAAAGAGGTCCGTTCGGACCACTCTTGCATGCAAAGAGGTCCGTACGGACACTTGTTGCTTTGCAGAAGGGGATAAAACTTGCAGGAAATCTGGATTTTCTAATCCTTTCATTTCCTAAATCACAGCCAATTCGGCTCTTCTCCTCCATTTTCCCAAAAAACTTCCATTTTTGACATGGATTTGACGTTTGTTCCGAGAAATCTCCTGAGGCTTTCCAAGGAGAGGCAAGTGCACTTCTTCGAGCGTCTTAAGATGTGGATGAGGCACCACATGAAGCACAACAAATGAGCTTTCGAGGTGAGATTTCAACTCAAATCTGTTTGGTCTCTTAAGGAGTTAGCTCCTGATTGGGAGTTGTTGCGGGCGGCCGCGAGGTTCTGGGATACGAGGAGGCATGTGTATAGCTTCTCCTACAATGAGATCACGCACACTTTTGAATATTTCCGAGCTTTGCTTGGAGGACCGGAGGTGGAGGCTATCTCGCTTCCTTTGGTCGGGGGTGCGACCATGAGCACGAAGCTTGCGTACTTTCTTCGGACATCATTGGGGGAAGCGCAAGGTATGCGTTTGATTCTGGTCATGTTGATATCTCTGAACTGCCTTGGAGATTTATGGGTGATGATGAGAGCGATGTCTCATGGAATGTGTTTGCTTTGTGCGTGATAGCTATACTTTTCATGGTCAGCTCCCTTGGGGTATGTGACGGCGCTTTGTTGGATGTGGTAGGCCATTTCCGAGCTGGTGAGGATATCGTTCCCTTGGTTTTGGAGGAAACCTTCCATGGCATAGATCGCTTGGCGATGGGGGACATGTTTATGCGAAGGGGAAGTCCCATTTTTCTCACCTTGTGGTTGCGAGAGAGGCTTCAAGCTATGCCTGTGTCTCCATCATCTTTTAGTCCGTGGGCGTTTGCTCAGCAACCTCTTGTCTTGGAGATGGATCAGTCTGCTTCATAGAGGTGGATGGCTCAACTTGGCATGCATCTCATCCGTTGGTGGGTTCCTCATTGGGGAATTGAGACTAGGAGGGCCTTTTAGGAAGGTTCTTGTGTAGTCAGGATTCCAGGGTTGTCTTGGTCCTCTTTCTACATCCCGTCGCTCGTTTTTCGACAGTTCGGGGTGAGGCAGGAGCCTTTGCTGGGCTGGAGTGACATTGCCACCATAGAGGTAGCTTCTTTCTCTATGATAGATCCAAATTCTTTCATTTTCTTTCTGAGGATATGGAAGTATTACACCTTTCCCTCTGTGGTACTCTTTAGACTCCGGGAAAGTTCTGTTTTGACCACCGAGTACCTGGATTGGTACGAGCAGCATCTCGGGGAGACTCAAGTGATTTTGGGGAGCAGGCGTGAGGCAATTCTGGGGCAAGATTGTCGTCTCAGCTACAGCCTTAGGAGCGCGGAAGCTTGGGCTAGCCCTCAGGATGTCACGGGAGACACTTTGTTTGACTATGCGACTAGAGTTGCCCGATTGACGGAGAGAGGTTCCCTTTTGCTGACTCGCAGGGAAGAGATCCGAGCCGAGGCACAGGAGAATGAAGCTCTGCAAGCGATGGAATTGCTTGACTCCACGGGGAGGACTCCTGATCTCGGAATGAGGGAGATAGAGCTGACTCACGTGGAGCGAAGGAAGACTCGCCGGGGATGAAGGAAGAAAGGGAAAAATGGCGAAGGGACAAGCGCGAGTGGCGCGGATTGACCTCCTAAGTATCTACTAATTGTCATCACAGACACATTATTTGTTAAATGTATTAAGTTGTCTTTTAGCATGTTGTAACTTTTAGAGTAGACCGTGCTTTTACTCATCAAGAAAGTGTTTTAATTGTAGTGATTTGTGATTTACTTTTAAAGCTTTGTCGAGACGCAAAATCTCTTACTTGCTTTTTTTCTGAGCCTTGATGGCATCCAATTTTTGGATTTTTGTTTTTTGTTTATTTTTTAGACCGAACCAATGAAGGCTTCCTACATTCCCCCGAACTGAGGGGCTCAGGTCTCCGTAGTTTGACACTTTTATGAGTGACGGAGAGACAGAAAAGTCGATATTTTTTAGTCGAAGTATCGGCGAAGCTTGCTTCCGTTGACTGGGTTCACGAAGGGATTTCCGTCTAGATCTGTTAGCTTCATGGCACCTCCTGAGAAGATCTTTTGGACCACGAATGGGCCGATCCATGTTGGTTCCCATTTTCCAAGTGGGTTGGTTCGGGTGGGAGGATTTTCTTTGAGCACCAGATCGCCTTCCCTAATATCTCGGGATTTGACTTTCTTGTCGAAATCCCTAGCCGTTCGGCTTTGGTAGGATTGAATGCGCTCCATAGCCTTAGTCGGCGTTCGTCTAGTAGGGCCAATTTGTCGTGCCGGCATCGAAGCCATTCCACTTCATTGATTTCATTCTCCAACAGCACTTCGAGTGAGATCCATTGTCAGATATGACCTCGTTCGGGATGCCATATCGACCTATGATGTTTTCTTTGAAGAATTGTGCAACCTTCTTGGAAGTCAACACTTTGTAGGACTTGGCTTCGACCCATTTTGTGAAGTAGTCGATGGCTGCCAAGATGAACTCGTGGCCGTTTCTGCCGGGTGGAGCGATCTTCCCGATGACGTTGATTCCCCACACGGCGAAAGGCCAAGGAGTGGTCATGTAGTAGAGGTCATGAGGAGGAAGATGGTTAAGGTTGGATAATCGCTGACACTTGTTGTAGCTTCGAACAAATTGGATGCAGGCTGCCTCCATGGAGATCCAGTAGTAGCCCATTCAAAGAATAATCTGCATCAAGGTTCTGACATTCATGTGGGGACCGCAAGCCCCATTTTGGACTTCGTTCATGAGTTCGATTGCTTTTTCCTTACTGATGCAGCGGAGAAGCGGTCCTTGGTAGCGTTTCTTGTATAGCATATCCCCAAGGATGACAAAGTGAGAAACAAGGCGTTTTAGGGCCATGATGCTCTTGGCTTTGATTCCTTCTTTGTATTTGCCTTCCTCGCTTATGAAAGAGGTTTTCCCGTTTTTGAGGTATTGGTAGATTTGGTTGTACCATGACTCGTTGGTTGGCTCGGGATCTGCCTTGATTTCACAGTAGTAAGCAGGAATTTCCTTCCTTCCTATTTTGAATGGCTTTACCGACTTCCCTTCGGGGATCTCTACGAGTGAAGCCAAGGTGGCTAGGGCGTCTGCAAACCGTTTTCGGTCCCTTGGCAGATAGTGAAAGGTGACCTCTTTGAATTGCGCGATAAGGTCTTCCATGCAGGCATGGTATTTTTGCAAGCCTGGGTCTATCGTTTTCCATTTGTTGGAAACTTGATTGATGATCAAGGCTGAGTCCCTGTAGACCTCTAACTCTTGTACATTCCTTTCGAGGAGGGCCTCTAGACCGGCAGCGCATGCTTCATATTCGGCGGCGTTATTGGTCACCTCAAACTTTAGCTTTATGGCGATTGGGGTGTGCTCGTCTTTTGGGTCGACCAAGAGCATTCCAATGCCATTTCCTCTTTTTTTAGCTGCCCCATCGAAGAAAAGCTGCCATCGATTCTTGCCTTCAAGTGTGAAGATTCCTTTGTCCGAAAATTGTGGTTCGAGACCTTTGGCTTCGTTGCTTGGGAAGTCGGCCAATTGTTCGGCCATTACCCATCCCTTGATCGACTTCTGGTTTACGTACTTGATGTCGAACTCCTCCAGGAAGAAGGACCATTTGGCTAGTCTCATTGACAGTGATGGTTTGTCGGAGAGATATTTGACCGGATCCATCTTGGAGACCAGGTGCACTGTGTGCGATTGCATCTAGTATCGCAATTTTTGACGACCCATACTAGAGATTCGCGGGTTTTCTCTAGGGTTGAGTAGTTAAGCTCGCTGCCTTGGAACTTTCGGCTTACGAAGTAGATGGCATTCTCGATCTTTGACTCTTTCTTTTCTTGGCCTAGCATGGCTCCAACTACGGTGTCTATGGTAGTGGAAAGTCATCCTTGGGACTTGCTTTGTTGAGATCTCAGTAATCCATGCAACAACATACTTTCCCATTGGCCTTGGTGACCATGACTATGTTTGAAAGCTAAGTCGGGTATTCGATCACCCTTATGAAGCTGACGCGGAGCATCTTCTCGATCTCTTCCTTGACTTGTAAGGACCATTCTGGCTTGATCCGGCATAGTTTCTGCTTGACAGGCTTGGCCTCGGGATACAGAGGAATTCGATGTTCCACTATGGCGGGATCTAGGCCGGGCAGGGCATGTCTTGGTAGGACCAAGCAAACACGCCCACGAATTCTTTGAGCAGTGCAGTCAATGCTTCTTGCTCGGTGCTGGTGAAGAAACTTCCGATTTGCGTCTCTTTAGGCTCTTCAGCAGTCCCCAAATTCACTTTGGTTAAAACCTCCTCGGCAGCTTGGGCCCGATTTTCCTCTCGTTCGACAACATGCTTAAAGATTTCTTTAATATATTGTTCATTTAATGTGTCTGCGTCTTTATCAAGTGAATCATTATTAACTGTTTTTGATTTGTTAGTTAATTTATCATTTTTTAAAGATGCAATGAGGGGATACTCAGAAAGGTCGAATCTTTCATTTAAAGCATAGGGAAATACATTGTTGGCTATGAACTCATAATCTTCCGGCGTAAGGCCATCAGATGACTCGAGAGACTCGAATTCAAAGACAACAGACTCCGAGCTAGACTCTAGGATGCGAGGGGTTAGACCAAGCTTTTCAATCATTTCCACCTTGCTGGCTGTAGGTCTGAAGAAGGTGGACCAATTATTTAATGGCATTGTGGATAGGCTTGAAAGGATGCGAGGGTCGAAAGGCTTCGCGCTGTTGTCCCCAATCATGGCTACCACAGAGTTATCAGAAACAAAATCGATTAAGTCTGGTATTTCTGTTTCTTCGTTGAAAAGTTGCTGTAGCGAAGGCTCGTTCCAGGCATCTTCTGCGGAGTCTTCTTTACTTGATTTGGGCATTGTTAGTTCAAGTACTGACTCATCCCTCTTGTTTGTGGCAGGGGTGATGACAGAAAGTTTTTCAAACTCTTCTACCAAATCGGGGATTTCCCCGAACCAAAATTCATTGTGAATAGTGGTGGTGGTGGGTCCCAGTAGGGTAGGTGCATCGAGGAATGCTCTCCTGACGGGGTTTGGCTCGAGGCGTCTGAACTTCTCAAGGTTTCATTAGAGCTTCTCCCATTTGTCCATTGTTGCCGACCAACCTTGTCTTGCGTTGATGATCTCAGTCTTCTTCTCCATGTATTCATTCGAGTCACGGGTTTTCTCGGTGAAGTACCAGGCCAAGTCAAAGCTGAGGGACGAAGATTGGAGGTTGCGTATGAGCCTCTTTTGTGAATAACTGGGCGCTTTCTGCGTGCAGCCTTTCTGTCCTCCGCAACATCATTGGGTGTAGGGACGTACCCTAGGCAACGACGGGTGGTTTGTTCTTTTACCTCGATGATCTTATGGGTGCCTTGATGGTGTTTGCCCAAACCAAACCCTGTAATGTAATTCATGAGCTTCATCATCTACAAGGGAGGAGGAATTCGGTCCCAAGACAGGGGGAGGTCTATGCAACATACTTGTGCTTTCGGGCTTTCAACTGTGAATCCCGTCAGCATCATGCCTTCGTCGCCATGCTTGATTTCTAAGACTGGGATGCCATTTGTGTTTGTCCCTTTTGTGGTCACACTGTCCCTGTAAATGGTGGTGAGATTGCTTGCTTGAACGAATTTCACGCATTGGTGTAGAGTGGATGCCACTCCATTTATTTGGTGAAACCAAGGTCGGCCCAAGATGGCAGTAAAGGTGATTGGGATGTCGATAACCTGGAAGTCTGTTGGCATCATCTATTTTCTGATCTACATATTCAGAGTGGCTACCCCCAAGACTGAGCGGGACGTTGAGTCATAAGCTTTAATCGTCTGAGTTGAAGGCTTTAGATCGCTCAACTTGATTCCTAACAAGTCCATCATTTTGGCAGGGAGGACATTCAAGGCTGATCCTCCATCTACCAAGACCCGAGGGAGGCGACGCTCGTCGAGTTGAACGGTAATGTAGAGAGGCTCATTATGGTTAGCCCCAAATTTTGGCAGATCGAGCTCAGTGAAGGTAATGATGTTACCATAATGAACATTGCCGATCATTTGTATTGCCTCGTCTGGGGTTACATTGATTGAAACCATGGTCCAGGCTAAGCTTTCTTCCAGCTTGAGCTTGTGAGGATAGGAGGAAGTGAGTAGGGACCAAAGGGATATGTTGGCTTGAGTGCGCTTGAGCTGGGTCAAGATCGGGTCTTCAGCCTCCGAGTCTAGCACTTCAGCTTCCTTGGCGTAGGGGCCTTTCTCGGTTCGAGGCTCAGGTATTGCTGGCCTTTTGTCTATCCTTAGAGGATTTATCGAGATCTGGTCGGAACGAGTCAGCACGTTTACTTTCAGGTTTGCTCCTCCTTTGCTTGTTTTTGCCAATTCTGTTGTGGGAGGACCCTGGTTAGCATACGGCCATGCATCGCACCTTAGCTCATTCACCGTTATTGCTTTTGTTGGGGAATTTGATGGCTTCTTTGATCTCCTCCCAAGATAAAGGCTGGGGTGTCAAAACGTTTGGGTTGTTAGTTGCTGTGCGGAGCTCGTCCCAGCTTATCATGGAGCAGAAATGGCCACGATCTTGAGTTGAGTTAGGCTGAGGAGATTTGTTGGAATAAATTACGTAATAGTCAAATTTTTCAGATGGTTCTCCAAGGGTTCCAACGGTGGGATCACCGACTTCATACCTCTTTCTCAGCTTTTGTTGGGAGGAGGATTTTCTCCTTCTTGGGGGACGGTCATCATTTATTTCATCTTGGAAATCCACATCTAGACAAGCGGGGCAGTCGCAAACATCCCACCAAATGTGCTTGACAGTTTGTGGAGAGCTCAAAACCTCGGGGCATTGACTCGATATGTCCTTACTTGGTGGGCATTGGGACTTCACGTTGTAGTTGTGGGGCTCACATAGAGGCAAAGGATTGGATCCCAGGGGATGGTGAGAGACATTGGGATCTGAGGGAGCGGGCATGTCTTTCCTTTTCACGGGAGCCCCAGCCGGTTGGGGGATTGCCAGTGTTCTAAAATGACGCATTGCACCTTCGATACAAGCCTGCTGCTCACATTGGCATTTTTCAAGAGCTCTGAAAGCTTGCCATACTTCTTTCATCGTTTGGAAATTTCCCAGGGGCAGAGTCCTACTCCCTTCACTGTTATCTGTCGACCCTGCCATGTGGGAATGACGGACTGTTCTGATGGCTGAACCGGAAGGGCTGTCGGACCTTACGACTTTGATACTGAAAAGATGGCACCTGGGGACTCTCAACCACTCTCGGTTCGCTGGAGGGGGTGAAAGGCAAGGTTTAGACTTGGGAGGGCTTTTTGGATGAAGGGGGAAAGCTCATGAAACATGCAGTTTCCCTTTTTTTTTGTTGTTTTAATTTACTTAAAACATGTTTTCTTAGAATCCTAAATGGGTTGGAAAAGATTGCTCTTCTTTTTCGCAAATATTCAAGATCCTAGGTCAGTGGAAACCATCACTATGGCTATAAGCCCCTCGTTTTGCACCTGTATTTCAACCTCCTGAGGTGGACAGCCTCGGGTGAGGGTCCTATAGGGTAAGCGGTTTCCACCGTCCAAAAGAAAATCGAACCTAAGGACCGAGCCTATCATGTTCATTTCAATGTGTCCGCCATGTGAATAGTGAACGGAGCCAGTACCTAAGTCAAGATCGGATCAAGAATTCGGCATGACCTCTCTTTGCCTTGGTTGGGCAAGGGATCTATGACTTTAGGTTTTGGCTAGGTCATATTGTCATGGATGACGAATTAAAGGCTTGATGACATGGTGTTATGTGGGCATGGACGTATATCTGGTACGGACCATGGTCTAAGTGTATCTTTAGAAATCAAGGTCGGGTCAAGATTTTAGCATGACCTTTCATCGTCTTGCTCTCACAGGAGATCTTGATTTCTGGGCTTTGACTCAGATAATGGACAACATGGGATATGTATCCAGGCTTTATGACACGGACTGGATCAAAAACCAACTGAGTCTGGACAGAGTGTGACGCAAAAGTTTATGGTTGACACTGGCTAGGATGGGAAGCTTGGAATGATCCCGTGCGCGCAAGAAAGGCATAGGAACACCAATCGAACTGCATCTGAGACCGTCCCGGGTTTGGGGTTGTAGTGTGCAGTGTAGAGGATAAGAGTGCGCGTAGTGTGCGGTCACAAAAATTCCTTTTCTGAGTAAAACAGAAAGTTTTTTGCAGAATGTGTTTTAAAAGGATATACACAGATGATGCATTTTTTTTGTATTTTTTGAATAAGCAAAAAAAGTAAAGCACATGCACACACACACAACAGTTAAAGAAAGGGTAAAGAAAAAGTTTGACCCTCATCATTGTTTTAAAAATCTTTTTTTTTGTTTAAAAGTATTTTTAAAAAAAACAAAATAGTCCCCAGCAGAGTCGCCAACTGAAATTACCCGATCCGGCGCGCGGATGACATCTCGCGTTGGGAGGCTGTTGCTGCTTTTCGTTTTGTAGAGTCGCCACGCCGTTTTGATTATACCCAAAACATTGAGAAAATGCTGTTTTTGTTTGTTTTGTTGTGTGATGAGATTCTGAGTTCGGAGGTCAGGTTACGCCTCGAGAAGAGATTTTTTAGTGCTCACCCAAGTCGCCTCGTATACACGAGTCTTTCTGTACCCTTTTCTTTAAATGTTGTGTGTGTGTGTGCTTTTAAATAAAATGATTTAAGTAAATAATTGTAAGACAGTGTGGGAATATTAACAAACCGCTATCACCGTTAGACCTCCATAGTGCAATAGAAGGCCTTGTGGGATCATTTGTACGGTTTGGGTCTGCACGAATAGTAAATATTGACTACATTGTAAGCAGTAAATTTAAAGCAGTAATGTATTTAAAGACTGAAATTTAGAACAGTATTTAAATGTGTGGAAGGAGAACTCACCAATGTTGGTTAAGTTTTATCTTCCTAAGGTTTGTAGGAGGAATGTGTTTGGCTGAGGTTGTTTAAAGAGGAGAGTGGTTTTGCCTTCACTAATGGCAAAATCTCCCCTAATTAACTCTTGGTATCACACTTGGGGGATGAAAAGAGGAGAGAAATTCTGCACTCACTAGGGTAGAACCACCCCTAATTAGCACTGGTTCACACTCGTTTGGACCGGTTTGAGCCGTTTGGGTGTTTGGAGTTTGGTTGGGGATGAATAGGGTTTGTGGGACGTCGGGAGGTCGATCGGGATGGACTGGGATGGACCGGGATCACCTCAAGAAGGCTTCGGAGCGCCTCGGGATGGCTCGGGAGGCCTTGGGAAGGATCGAAAGGGGCCAGAATGGCTTGGGAAGGCGGCAGAAGCTAGCAGGAAGGTGGGAGAGAAGTGAGGTGTGAATGAAATGGGCTGGGGTGGCCTCTATTTATAGGACCAAAAAAATTGCAAAAGTGTCCGTACGGACCTTTATGTAATTATACATTTTTTTGGTTTTCCTGGATATGAGAGAATATTGTTGACTTTGGGGAGATTTTGGTGTGTTGACAAACGTGTCCGTACGAACACATCATGCTTTACATATGTGTCCGTACGGACATGGTTGCAAGTTGACATATTTTTTGAATTTTTGTCATTTCCTACAATGCCCTTGAATTCCCTTTTATCCCTAAAAGGTCCTCCCCTGGTTTGGCTGGTCAGTTTGGACCTTTTGGACGTTACGGGTCTTCAGGATCACGAACGCGTGAATCCTCAGTGTTTCCCGTATGCTCGGATGGAGAGCGGTCCGGATTGGGGTACATACAGTAAGCCCGAACTTTTCCCCATGCTAAGCAACAAAGTATTTCCCACCAAGGAATCACGAACGCCCCCGAGACCATCGTATCTCGACACTTACACAAAACAAGTTATCCACATTCAGGCCGAGACACCTCCGAATTGTTCTCAACTTAGGTCCAGACGCCTCCAAGTAGTCTCACTCAGGATGAACACCTCCAAATCGTTCCCCACAGGTCGAGGCCCCTCCAAATTGCCCTCACACTCGAACTACGATTAGGCTTGATTCCCACTTTAAATACGTAGGAATCCTATCAAAGGGTCCAGCCATCCGACCAACATGGTCATTTATCCCGATAAGCGATCCAGATCGAGATTCTTATTTTTTATCGACGACCCCACTTCCTTCATAAGTGACATTGCCGAGGGGCTTCTGTAAATACCCCAATCCGGACCGCTCTCCATCCGAGCATGCGGAAAGGACACCGAGGGTACACTTCCCCGCTATCACAAGGTCCCGTGGCTTCCCGAGGATCGAACGGACCAAGCCAAACCAAGGAAGGACCTTTCAGGCATTCAAAAACTTGAAGGACTTCTGCAGGAATGGCACAAAAGTAAAAAAAGCTGACAGATTAAAGAGTGAGCCACACGGACCTCTTTGCTGCATGGTTGATCCGTGCGGACCACATTGTCAACACGCCACATGACACAAAAGTCAAGACGTTTGATTGATTAAAGTCAGAGACGTGCGGACCAATTAACTGATTAAAGTCTCATCCGTGTGGACCGCTTTGTCCAGGCCCAGACCCTATAAATACTGGACTCCAGCAGCTTCATTATCATCAACAAACATCACAAACATCACCCCCATTCATCCCCCTCCATCAATTTCACTCATCTTCATTCACATTCCCTCAAAACCCTCACAAAAACACCTCCCATAACAAAAAACAACTCACCTTCACTCCCATTAACTCCCATTACCTCACTTTCCCTCAAAATCCCCACGAAAACACCTCCCAATTAAAAATCATCACAACAAACCATCCTCATTCACCCCCGATCATTCCCATTGATCCACACTCACTCACAAACACCAACGACACCCGACAATGACTCAAAGGAGGCCAAAATCCACGAGTTAGTGAGAGATATCGAGAGTTAATTAGGGGAGATTTTGGCATATATGAGGGCAAAACTTCTTTTCTCTTTAAACCACCACAAATTGACCACGTTCCCCCGAGGAAGATAGAAAGAAATCAACATTGGTGAAATCTCCTTCCGAACCCTAAATAACTGCTTTAATTTCCCAGTCTTTAAATATTATTGTTTAAATATATCGTTTATAATGTAGTCTTTACTTGCATATGTTATAGACCCAAACCATCTAAATGATCCTACAAGATCTTCCAGGCACAATGTGCAAAAGAATGGAGGTCTGACGGGGATAGTGGTTTGTTCCCGTTCCGCGTATTGTCCTTTCATTATTTATTTTCATTATTTTATCTATTAAAACACACACGTGTATAACATTCAAAAAAGAAGGGTTTAGAAAGACTCATGTATATGAGGCATTTCGGGTGAGCACTAATAAAATCTCCTCCCGAGGCGTAACCTGACCTCCGAACTCAAAAATCTCATCACACAACAAAAAGCTTTTTTCAATGTTTTGGTCATAATCAAAACGGCGTGGCAACTCTCTTTTTCAAAGAAATTCATCCGTCCAATCTTCGAAACAATTCCCCACCTCTCTAGAGGGGAAGGCTCCGGCACCAGGCCGCGGGCGCCGCCAGATCGAGTAATTTCACCAACCGACCCAATTAGAGCCATGATGGTGGAATGGATTGAGGATTTAGTATTGTTTGCTGAACCTCCTCCAAATTCTCGAATTCGTTTATCTCCTCCTCTATCCAACCTTAGGGAACCCTAACCTCAAACACCTCAACAACAAACCCAACCTCCACCCTCACCACTTCCACATACTTCCACCCCATCAACCTCACCTTCAAAATCCCAACCCCAACAAACTTTGGTTCACTCATCTCCTCCTCCTCAAACCGGAGTCCCCCCAACTTCCACAATTCCACCACCCATCCAAATCGCACCCTGAAATTACCCGAATTTCACGCGATGCGAAAGGCGGTGGTCTTTCGCGGAGGGTTGGTGTCTGAGACCTCGCTTTTTTTGGGAAGGAGAGGAGTCGCCACGCAGTTTTTGTATTTTGAGCCCAAACGTTGAGAAACGGCTATTGATTGAAAATGGTGTCGTTTTTATTGGTAGCAAAAACGAGTAAAAAGCTTTTTTAGTACCAGAGATTGTTAGGTTCGAAGTTCACGTTACGTTTCGGGAAGAGTATATTGAAATCACCCGAAATGCTTCGTATGACGAGTCTTTCTACCTTTCTCGAAAACATGTGCGTGTGTGTGTGTTTGAATTTTGAAATGGGGCTTGAATGACAAGCTTAATCTTGGTTTGAATTTCAAACGTTGATTAGGTGTTCTGTTTGAAAAGGCGAGCGTTTGAATGACAAACGTCGGTTTTGAAGTTTTAGGAAAATTGGCGCGAATGCTGATTTTAACCGCTTAACTTAAGTGTCAAATGTTGACTTTTAAGAAAAGAGCGTTTGAATGTCAAACGTCGGATTTTGAGTTTGAAGATGAGTGTTTGGATTCCAAACGTCATTTTGCGCATTTTGAAAGAGAGTTCGAAGGTCAAACTCCGGTTTTGAACCGGGCGTGTCATTGTTAACGATTTTACAGGAAAAATGTATTAAATGATTTTGAATGTCAAAAGTCAGCTTTTAAAGTTTGAAGATGAGCGTTTGGATGCCAAACGTCATTTCGCGCATTTTGAAAGAGAGTTTGAAGGTCAAACTCCAGTTTTGAACCGGGCATTACATTGTTAACGATTTTTACGGGAAAAACGTATTAAATGATATGCGATCAATGAATCGGGTTGCGACTCGAACTTTGAAAAGTAAATAATATCTCGATCCAAATGGGTCGGACTTTGTAAATGACAGTATTTAAAGTGCGGTATCAACGGAATCAAACGATCCGGAATTGTAAAGTACGATCGACGAGCCAAACGGCTCGGAATTGTAAAGTTGCATGAAAGTAAAGGACATTCGACGGATCAAACAATCCGAAATTTGTAAATGACATGGAAAGTAAATGACGATCAACGGATCAAACGATCCGGAATTGGTAAATGACATAAAAGTAAACGGAACGGGGCCGGAACGCCGTTTTAACCCGAGATTACTTCTCTTACGGGAAGAGAAGAGGATCGCGGACTAAAACGTATTGGACCTCGTTTAGACGATGACTTCTACATTTCAACAACGTCGTCCGAAACGGTTGTAGCGACTGGCGCGTAAATCGAGACAAAACGAGAGTTTAAAGAGAGAGGGAGCTACCTATGGCTAGGGTCGGATCCTTTGGCTCGGGGGACATATACGGGATATGAAAAGGTGTTTGGAACGGTGTTTCGAGGTGGCAGGGGTTGTATTTGATCGAAATACAGAGTTTTCACGCAAAACGAGGTAAAACCGGGGCTCGGGAAGGGGTGAAACCAGTTTAGGCCGTGGGTTTTAGTGAAAGGGAGTAATTTTTTGTTGTTACAAATGGCTTTGATAGCCTCTGTATTTATAGGTGAATATTCATGATGAGTCCGGATGGACTGAGGGTGAAATCAGGGGGTTTTGTGAAACTTTGGAAATTGGAGGGGCTTGCTGGCAATTCTGAATTTCCTGCAAATGAGTCCGGCCGGACTGAGACTGTATACCAGGGGTATTTTTGACTTTTCACTCTGAATTTAATTGAAGGGTGATGGGGGAGCTGTGGCATGTAAGCCACGTGTCCCTGTGACTCACAGGCCATGGGAGTTCGTGCCGTTATTTCTCAGTTTTGTCCATTTTTAAAATAACAGTCCGAAAAATGTCCGAAATGCCCCCGAAAAGTGCCGGAAAGTGCATTTTTCAGGGAAAGCCGTACTTTTACGTGCAACAACCTGTGTTGAGTACGCTTTGACGTTGGGATGCACGGGGCAGTCCCGGGACGTCTCGTAGGCTTGGCAATGGGTAACTTAACGGGTTTCGGTTAACCTGGAGCGGGCCAGTTAACGGATTCCGATTAACTTTTAACGGATTTTGACGATCCGAATTTGGGTACTTACAGTTAGCCCCTCAGCGACGTCACTTCCGAAGGAGGTGGGGTCGTTGAAAAAGATAAGAATCCAAATCGGGGGATGCCTTACTTTGAAAGAGACCTGGGCAGTCAGCTGACTGGACCCTTAGCAAACGAATTCCTACGTATCCCGAGCGGGAATCAAGCCGATCGTAGTTCGTAGGTACAAGGGGCCGCGCGTGGGGACCTTGACCTGAGCGATACTGTTGGGAGGCGTCTAAACCTGAATGGAGACTATTGTGAGGCGTCTGAAACTAAGTGAGACCATTGCGAGGCATCTAAACCTAAATGGAGACTATTGTGAGGCGTCTGAACCTGGAAATTTGGAAACCTTCGAGGGCGTGTGGCACCTCAGACCAGAGTTGCTGAAACATACGAGGGCGTGTGGCACCTCAGACCGGAGCTGTTGAAACATACGAGGGCGTGTGGCACCTCAGACCGGAGTGGCTGGATACGTTTATCATGGGACGGAGGCGTTCATGCCTTGGATGCTAGACTTACGATGACGGCCAGGTTTATCCTGCTGGGATAGGGTGGCAATGATGGGAACAGTTGTGTTAAACTGGCGTTATTAACAACTTGGAAGGATTGACATCCAAACAACGGGGTTAGGAATGGGATGTGGTCTCGGGAGAGACTGGCATATTTCTGGGGACAAGCGTCCAGAGTTCTGACGGGGTCAGTTAGGAACTGAGGGGGTTGATTGACGTTTCTTCCGTAGACGGATGGTCTTAGGATCCTGCTGGGGAGGAATGTTCGGGCTTACCTTGATGACCGAAGAGGGATTATTGTGCGGGCTTACCTTGATGGCCGCTGTAGTGGGACGATCGGGCTTATGACTGGCGGCCGGGGAAGTGAACGATGGTGAAAACCAATAGAAATTGTGATGTCGGGAGACGGAATTGTGACTTGAATGTCCGGAGACAGGATGGAGCATTTGAATGTCAAACGTCGATTTGGAGCTGGAATGAGCATTTGAATGTCAAACGTCAACCTGAGATGGAAGTGAGCGTTTGAATGTCAAACGTCAACTTGGGATTGAGAATGAGCGTTTGAATGTCAAACGTCAACCTGAGATGTAAATGAGTGTTTGAATGTCAAACATCAACCTGAGATGAAAATGAGCGTTTGAATGTCAAACGTCAACTGGGGATTGAGAATTTAACATCTGGAGATGGGCGTTAGTGAAAACTAACTGGGAATTTAACGTCTGGAGATGGGCATTAGTGAAAACTAACTGGGAATTTAACGTCTGGAGACGAGCGTTAGTGAAAACTATCTGGGAATTTAACGTCTGGAGACGAGCGTTAGTGAAAACTAACTGGGAATTTAACATCTGGAGACGAGCGTTAGTGAAAACTAACTGGGAATTTAACGTCTGGAGATGGGCGTTAGTGAAAACTTACTGGGAATTTAACCTCTGGAGACGAGCGTTAGTGAAAACTAACTGGGAATTTAATGTCTGGAGACGAGCATTAGTGAAAACTAACTGGGAATTTAACATCTGGAGACGGGCGTTAGTGAAAACTGTGTGGGTATTTTTCAGCATGGGGACATCTTCAGTTGCTCTTGCATGTCAAGATGTTATTCCACTGTAAGTATTGTTTTAATATTTACTTATTTGATTTTTCCTAATATCTTTATTATTATATTCCAGTGAATAAGAGAGAAGAATACGGGATATTTTCTAGCACGTTCAACACTTCTTCAACGGCAAGGATGACTTGGTCTTACGGACGTTGAAGAGGATAAGCTTATATCCCGAGATTGTAGGAACAGCTTTTGACTCATTCATACTTACTTATATTTAAGGGGAGATGGAGACGGAAAACACACACACATTCCCATACGCACACACTCTACGCACAAGCTACTTGTAATCCTCTCCATTCTCTTCCAAAGTTGTATTCATAATCATCATAGTGAAACTTTCAAGGTTGGAGACCTAACTCCCGGGGTTTTTTCCAAAGAGGTTGTCACCTCCAAGGTTTTCCTCGTTAACAATTCGTGGTGTCATTCATTCTTTTCATGTCTTTGTTCCATTTATTCGAATTCCACAGTCCCCTCCTTAGTATTTAAATCCACACACTTGACAAAGTTAAGATTCTGTACTATTGTTTTTTCTACCAAAACAATTTGGCGCCCACTGAGGGGCCTCGTGGTTTATCAGTTATTTGGATCATTTCCTAATCAAATTTATTATGTCTGCACCCCCCAATGTGTCCGCCGCCGGTAAAGCTCCCGCCGTCACTCCAACATCAGTAGGTAGAACCAGTTTTTTGCCACCACCTCCTCAAACCGAACCTCAGCAAACTCAATCTACAAAGACTCCGCAAAAGGGGGCAACCTCATCCAATGTAGATGATGACATCCGGACTATCCTAACCAAGTTGAATCAGAGGTTGGATCATCAAGACAGCAATTCGAAGGTGCTGGCCAATTCTATGATTAAGATGTAGAAAGATCAACAGTTCATCGCATCTCGGCTTGACAACATATCACCATTGCGTGCGAGGAACCTCAACTTCGACAACACCGAAGGATCTACGCTTCAGAGTGAATTTATACCAATGGGTAGTCTACCTCAAACTCATCAACCGACATCCTTAATGATGTCAACATCTTTGCCCGGGGACACCCCAATGACGCCACCTTCCGCAGGATTCACCCAGTTCATTCCATTCATTGACAACACCACTGTCACAACGACTACGGACAACTCTGGTTTGCTAAATAATCTTTTCAATAATAATAATTTCAATCGTATTCCTATGGGTGACCTTTTGCAGGAAATCCACTAGCAAAACAGATGCAGGATCTCAGAGAGCTGATAATGAACGTGCCGGGCATAACTCCTCCAATCCAACCAGTGACTCAGAACTGCTACAATAAATCCCGGTTTGTCCCAGCAATTGCAAATGTTGACATCCCAAAGCGTTTCAGTGTACCATCTATGAAGCTGTATGACGGCACCACAGACCAGAAGAGCATGTTGCCCACTATCAGGAGAAGATGGACATAATCCATATTCCGCTCCAATTCCGGGAGGCTTGCTTATGCAGAGGATTTGGATCTACCTTGGTTGGACCAGCTCTCAAATGGCTGATTAGGCAGCCTCTAGGTTCAATTGGTTCATACGCCCAGCTTATCAACATGTTCTATAACCAATTCTCATGCAGTCGACAATTTGAGAAGTTGACAAGTGACCTCTACAATGTAACTCAGCAGCCTAATGAAACTCTGAAGGATTTTGTCCACCGGTTCAATAAGGAAGTGCTAGAAATTCCCAATCTTGACATGTCGACAGCCACAGAAGCATTCAAAATGGGACTGAAGAAAGATTCACAGTATTATCAAGATTTGTTGATGACTCCTTGTAAGCGGTTGGAAGAAGTCAGGAGCAGGGCATTGAGATTCATAAGATTGGAGGAAGATGAGCTGCGAAGATCAAAGTCCTCGTCCAAGTCGTCGACATATGACCACCCTGACAGGAAAACCGAATCATCCCATCGCAGGAACAACCGTTCCAATCCTTACCCAAGAATTGATACTAGCAAAATTAATTCAATAGACGGTGAGGATGAAGATAATGATAATGTGCCTAACATTTCGATTATTGTTTTTCGTTGACATTTCGTATACTACGTACGATGGGCAACCTAGGGGACAAAGCCAGATGGCCAAAGAAGACGGATAAGCCTACGGGATGGCATAACAAATCAAAATGGTGTGCTTACCATGAAGACTTTGGGCATGTTACTGAAGATTGCATCACACTAAGAAAGGAGATCAGTTACTTGCTCTCGAAGGGACATCTTAAGGAGTTCTTTGGGATCCGAGAAGAAGAAGGCCGAAAGTGCGGAAGCTCCTCATGAAGTCGAGAGACCAAAGATCTCCCCCAAAGATCAACAAAGGTGATCAATTTCATTAGTGAAGGCTCGTAAATATGTGGCACTTCCTATTCTCGCCGCAAAACGACATGCTAAGGAGTCAAAAGAGGAGAGGCCGGAAGACAACCCGAATGTCGACACCCGCCATGATCCAATCACCTTTGATGAGAGTGATCGAGATAACTTCTTGGAACCCCATCACGATGGCCTAGTTATTTCCTTGCAGATCGTCAATTGTACAATCCAAAGATATTCTCGATTGATGGGGTAGCTCTGTCAATCTCATTATGTTGAGCACCCTCAAGGAAATGAACATCCCAGAATCAGAGATCATCAAGAAATCCGCAGTGTTGGTAGGCTTCAGTGGTGAAGTCAAAGAAACGGTGGGGGAGATAAAGCTTCCAATATACTCAAAGGGCCTCAACACCATGGAGCGGTTCTGCTTAATTGATTGTGCAACATCCTACAACGTCATCCTTGGAAGACCGTGGATTCATGAAATGAAGGCTATACCCTCCACTTACCATCAGTGTATGAAGTTTCCAACACCTTGGGGTGTCGCTAAGATATACAGTGATCAACAGGTGGCCAAGGAATGTTATAAAACTTCAATGAAGGCGTCAACATATCCAAAACAAGCATAGCAATTACAGAGGAAAGTACGTGAAGTCCTGGAAGCTAGGGAGAACGATGTGAAAGAAATATTGCTAGACCCTTCCAACCCGGACATCAAGGTACTTATTGGCACTTACATCCCATCAGACATAGAAGAGAAGCTTGTGGACCTATTAAGAAGCAGAATAAAAAGTTTTGCTTGGAGACATGATGACATGACAGTATCAAAGAAAGATGTCATCACTCACAAACTTAACATAGATCCTAGTTTTAAACCAGTGCACCAGAAACGTAGGAAGTTTGCAGAAACAAGAAACCAGATCATCAAGGAAGAGGTGGAGCGCTTACTCAAAGCCAACATGATCCGAGAGGTAGATTATCCAAGATGGTTAGCAAACGTGGTTGTAGTTGAGAAGAAGAATGGGAAATGGCGAGTCTGTGTTGACTTCACCGACTTGAATAAAGCCTGTCCAAAAGATCCTTTCCCTTTGCCACACATAGATTCGTTAGTTGATGCCACCTCCGGACATGAGCTCCTCACATTCATGGATGCATCCTCAGGATTTCAACAAATTCAGATGGAACCATCTGACCAAGAGGACACCGCCTTCATAACGCCCACAGGTATCTATTGTTATATTGCTATGCCTTTTGGACTAAAAAATGCAGGTGCAACATATCAAAGGCTAGTCAACAAAATGTTCAAAGATCAGATTGGGAACACAATGGAAGTATATATTGACGACATGGTAGTAAAATCCAAGAAAGCCGAAGATCACATAAGCAACCTATCTCAGGCCTTCGACATCTTGGATTGTTTCAATATGAAACTTAATCCAGCTAAGTGCAACTTTGGAATGAAGGCAGGGAAGTTTTTGGGTTATATGGTTACTAAAAGAGGCATTGAAGCTGCCCCAGAACAGATACGTGCTATTATCAACCTGTCATCACCTCAATCTGTCAAGGACGTCCAAAGATTAACGGGAAAGATTGCTGCACTCACCAGGTTCATTTCAAAATCCTCGGATCGATGCAAACCTTTCTATGATATCCTGAGGAAGAACAAGAAGTTCCAGTGGGAGGACCAACATGAAGAAGCCTTTCAAGAGCTCAAAACTTACCTATCGACACCTCCATTATTGGCCAAACCTCAGGAGGAGGAACATCTTTACATCTACCTAGCAGTATCAGAAAGCGCTGTAAGTGCAGTCTTGGTGACATCTTCAATTGCCAGCATAGCCAAATGTTTTTGGGGACAAATTGTTGTGGGTATTTTTCAGCATGGGGACTTCTTCAGTTGCTCTTGCATGTCAAGATGTTATTCCACTGTAAGTATTGTTTTAATATTTACTTATTCGATTTTTCCTAATATCTTTATTATTATATTCCAGTGAATAAGAGAGAAGAATACAGGATATTTTCTAGCACGTTCAACACTTCTTCAACGGCAAGGATGACTTGGTCTTACGGACGTTGAAGAGGATAAGCTTATATCCCGAGATTGTAGGAACAGCTTTTGACTCATTCATACTTACTTATATTTAAGGGGAGATGGAGACGGAAAACACACACACATTCCCATACGCACACACTCTATGCACAAGCTACTTGTAATCCTCTCCATTCTCTTCCAAAGTTGTATTCATAATCATCATAGTGAAACTTTCAAGGTTGGAGACCTAACTCCCGGGGTTTTTTCCAAAGAAGTTGTCACCTCCAAGGTTTTCCTCGTTAACAATTCGTGGTGTCATTCGTTCTTTTCATGTCTTTGTTCCATTTATTCGAATTCCACAGTCCCCTCCTTAGTATTTAAATCCACACACTTAACAAAGTTAAGATTCTGTTCTATTGTTTTTTCTACCAAAACAAAAACCAACTGAGAATTTAACGTCTGGAGACGAGCGTTAGTGAAAACTAACTGGGAATTTAATGTCTAGAGATGGGCGTTAGTGAAAACCAACTTAGAATTTAACGTCTGGAGACGAGCGTTAGTGAAAATTAACTGGGAATTTAATGTCTGGAGACAGAATTGTGACTTGAATGTCCGGAGACAGGATGGAGCGTTTGAATGTCAAACGTCGGTTTGGGGCTGGAATGAGCGTTTGAATGTCAAACGTCAACCTGAGCTGGAAGTGAGCGTTTGAATGTCAAACGTCAACTTGGGATTGAGAATGAGCGTTTGAATGTCAAACGTCAACTTAAGATGTAAATGAACGTTTGAATGTCAAACGTCAACCTGAGATGTAAATGAGCGTTTGAATGTCAAACATCAACTGGGGATTGAGAATTTAACGTCTGGAGATGGGCGTTAGTGAAAACTAACTGGGAATTTAACGTCTGGAGATGGGCATTAGTGAAAAATAACTGGGAATTTAACATCTGGAGTCAAGCGTTAGTGAAAACTAACTGGGAATTTAACGTCTGGAGACGGGCGTTAGTGAAATCTAACTGGGAATTTAACGTCTGGAGATGAGCGTTAGTGAAAACTAACTAGGAATTTAACGTCTGGAGACGAGCGTTAGTGAAAACTAACTGGGAATTTAACGTCTGGAGACGGGCGTTAGTGAAAACCAACTGAGAATTTAACGTCTGGAGACCAGCGTTAGTGAAAACTAACTGGGAATTTAACGTCTGGAGACGGGCGTTAGTGAAAACCAACTTAGAATTTAACGTCTGGAGACGAGCGTTAGTGAAAACTAACTGGGAATTTAACGTCTGGAGACGGAATTGTGACTTGAATGTCCGGAGACAGGATGGAGCATTTGAATGTCTAACGTCGGTTTGGGGCTGGAATGAGCGTTCGAATGTCAAACGTCAACCTGAGCTGGAAGTGAGCGTATGAATGTCAAACGTCAACTTGGGATTGAGAATGAGCGTTTGAATGTCAAACGTCAACCTGAGATGTAAATGAGCGTTTGAATGTCAAACGTCAACTGGGGATTGAGAATTTAACGTCTGGAGATGGGCGTTAGTGAAAACTAACCGGAAATTTAACGTCTGGAGACGGGTGTTAGTGAAAACTAACTGGGAATTTAATGTCTAGAGACGAGCGTTAGTGAAAACTAACTGGGAATTTAACGTCTGGAGATGGGCGTTAGTGAAAACTAACTGGGAATTTAACGTCTGGAGACGAGCGTTAGTGAAAACTAACTGGGAATTTAACGTCTGGAGACGAGCGTTAGTGAAAACTAACTGGGAATTTAACGTCTGGAGACGGGCGTTAGTGAAAACTAAATGGGAATTTAACGTCTGGAGACGAGCGTTAGTTAAAATTAACTGGGAATTTAACGTCTGGAGACGGGCGTTAGTGAAAACCAACTGAGAATTTAACGTCTGGAGACGAGCGTTAGTGAAAACTAACTGGGAATTTAATGTCTGGAGACGGGCGTTAGTGAAAGCCAACTAAGAATTTAACGTCTGGAGACGAGCGTTAGTGAAAACTAACTGGGAATTTAACGTCTGGAGACGGAATTGTGACTTGAATGTCCGGAGACAGGATGGAGCATTTGAATGTCAAACGTCGGTTTGGGGGTGGAATGAGCCTTTGAATGTCAACCGTCAACCTGAGCTGGAAGTGAGTGTTTGAATGTCAAACGTCAACTTGGGATTGAGAATGAGCGTTTGAATGTCAAATGTCAACCTGAGATGTAAATGAGTGTTTGAATGTCAAACGTCAACCTGAGATGTAAATGAGCGTTTGAATGTCAAACGTCAACTGGGGATTGAGAATTTAACGTCTAGAGACGGGCGTTAGTGAAAACTAACTGGGAATTTTACGTCTGGAGACGGGCGTTAGTGAAAACTAACTGGGAATTTAACGTCTGGAGACGAGCGTTAGTGAAAACTAACTGGGAATTTAATGTCTGGAGACGGGCGTTAGTGAAAACTAACTGGGAATTTAATGTCTGGAGACGAGCATTAGTGAAAACTTACTGGGAATTTAACGTCTGGAGACGAGCGTTAGTGAAAACTAACTGGGAATTTAACGTCTGGAGACGGGCGTTAGTGAAAACTAACTGGGAATTTAACGTCTGGAGACGAGCGTTATTGAAAACTAATTGGGAATTTAACGTCTGGAGATGGGCGTTAGTGAAAACCAACTGAGAATTTAACGTCTGAAGACGAGCCTTAGTGAAAACTAACTGGGAATTTAACGTCTGGAGACGGGCGTTAGTGAAAACCAACTGAGAATTTAACGTCTGAAGACGAGCGTTAGTGAAAACTAACTGGGAATTTAACGTCTGGAGACGGGCGTTAGTGAAAACCAACTGAGAATTTAACGTCTGGAGATGAGCGTTAGCGAAAACTAACTGGGAATTTAACGTCTGGAGACGGGCATTAGTGAAAACTAACTGGGCTTGACCTCGGGGGAGGGGGTGTTTAGAAATGTCTAACTTGGGAAATTTTACACTTTTGGGGGCCAAAAGGGGTAAAATTGAAACTGCGCAAAGTTGAGGGGCTAAATTGGCAAGGAATCTTTCTGCTGCAGAAAGAGTCCGGCAGGACTGAACCTGAAGTTGACCAGGTTCATTCCAGCGCCGAGGCAGAGGCAAAACTTGGCCATTTTCTTCCATTTTTCCAGGCGAAAAGGAGAGAAAAGAGAGGAGAGAACTCTTCCCAAATTGTGAGGTTTGCTCAAATTTGTGAGGGAAAATCAACATGGAGGGTGATTTGGGACCAATGGCTCGTCATGGAAGGACCGATAACGAAAGAACGCGATTGGTTCTGACCATTCAAACCATTACTCTTCCATTGAATCAGGCGGAGTTCTACCCGGCTAGGGAGAATCACAAATCCAAAGGAGGGATCGAGAGACAGGTAAACTTCCTTCAAATTCCATTAATTTTAAGAATGTGCATTCTTTAAATGTTAGAAATTTAACTAGGAATGAGTTAGGGATTTTGGTGCCCGGATTGGGGCTTTTGACTTTGCTATGCGCCTTTGTCGAAATTGACTAGAGTGTAGTTCAATTGACACTATGGGTAGATGACATAAAAATTTTGGGTTGCAAAATTCCATGCCTAGATGTGTTTTCCAAAACTAAAGTAGCTTTAATTCGGGATGGAGTAAATTTTCGAAAATGTTTGAAAGGATTTGAAAGTTCCGATTTCGATGGAGTTTTCAAAGTGCTTTGAAAGTTCCGGTTTCGACGGAGTTTTCGAAAGGTTTTCAAAGTTCCGGATTCGACGGAGTTTTCGAAATGTTTTGAAAGTTCCGGATTCGACGGAGTTTTCGAAATGTTTTGAAAGTTCCGGATTCGACAGAGTTTCCGAAATGCTTTGAATGTTCCGGTTTCTACGGAGTTTTCGAAATATTTTGAAAGTTTCGGTTTCGACCGAGTTTTCGAAATGTTTTGAAAGTTCCGGATTCGACGGAGTTTTCGAAATGCTTTGAAAGTTCCGGATTCGACGGAGTTTTCGAAAGGTTTTGAAAGTTCCGGATTCGACGGAGTTTTCGAAATGTTTTGAAAGTTCCGGATTCGACGGAGTTTTCGGAATGCTTTGAAAGTTCCGGATTCGACGGAGTTTTCGAAATGCTTGGAAATCTTGGACCGTTAATACTCCAACCGGGATGGAAATATTTTAGGAAAGGAATGAGAACTGTATCTGCATTGCATCATTTTGACATGCGTTCGTGCACTCTATTGATGTCGCTTCTGTAATAACGTATTTTGTCGTGTTCACCTGCAGGGGCGAGGGACAGTTGACGTTCACAACCAGAAGAGTCGGGGAGCCTTTGAGGCAGTGCGAGCGCTGTGGGAGATACTCCCGGACGAGGCTCGAGACGGAGAGAGGAGTCTACGGCAGCTGGTGGTTGAATCCGGCTTGGCTGGATTTATCAGCGCGGTAGCCGCGATGGCTGTGACGCAGAGGGCGATGTCCATGTACGTAGCTCTGAGCGAGTACTGGTGGGATACGACCCACACTTTTCATTTCTGGTGGGGGAGGCGACTGTGACTCCCACTGACTTTGCTGCTATCACTGGGTTGCCTACCTGGGGCAACGCGCTGTTGTGGGTGGATGGCTATACTCCAGGGCAGTTATCGGAGCTGCTGGGTTTTGATATCACCGATGCAAGGGGCTTAGGTATTCGGTACAGGCCGATGGAGAATCATCTGAGGAGGTGCATTGATGATTATGGGGAGGGGTCCCCGAGGATGACCGCTGAGCGTCTGGCTCGAGGGTTCCTATGGTTCGCGTTGTCAGCGACTCTGTTCCCTACTTCTGACACGTCCTGTCACTTCCCTCTGCTCGGGTCGCTGATAGATCTGGATGCCGTGAGGGGGTTCGCATGGGGGGAGACTGGACTGGCCGAGCTCTACCATGCCTTGGACAGGTTCTCGCGGGGAGAGGAGAACACCTTGTGCTGCTTGTCCTTTGCTTTGGATGTAAGTTCACGTCTTTTTCTCTTCCTTGTCTCATTTTTGTACTCGTATATATCTGCTTTGTAGCTAACACAGCTTTCCATTTGCTTGGCAGGTCTGGTGCTTTGAGGTGTTCAGCCCGCAGCGGTGGGAGATTAGGGAGACGTACCAGTCCTTGTTCCCTGCCATGCTGTCTTGGCAGAAGAGGGCGAAGAAGGCGGTGTCATTGAGGGAGGGTACTCGACTGTCATACGAGTAGGTGTCCCTGGCCCTGAGCCGAGAGTTCTCCGAGCAGATCCAGCTGACTTGGTGGAGCCGGATTCATGCTGGCGTGGTCCAGGTTGCTAGTGAGGTTACGCGTCGGCGGAAGCTGCTGGTGGGACTTCACTGCGATGCTATGTATCTGGGGGAGATGGTGACTCGTCAGCACGGTCCGGGGTCTCTTCCGATGGTGCCGGTGGATCCGCCTCTGCACATGCAGCATCCTTCGTCGATGCCGATGGAGGAGTTGGAGCGGTATAGACAGGGCGTGTTCTATACTGAGTATGTCATAGCGGGTGCCGACTACGACACTTTCTTAAGGATGAGGCTGAGGAGCCCGCAGGTGCAGCACAGGGAGGGCGAGGGCCCTGGATATCCCCGAGATCTCCCGCTTCCACGCGCTAGGCTGGCGTACGAGGGGCTGGATGGTTCCTGTAGGCGGTTGGTGATCCCTATTCCGGAGGAGCCGAGGCCTCAGTACAGGGTGGACCCCAACACTTCGGTGAGTGCTTTGATTTCCTGCATTTGATAGTAGTATTCTGTAAATGTTGCATCTGTACTTTCTGCTTGTCTTTTGATGACTTTCCTGGTTTGCAGGTGTCTGGCCGTATGTACAATCAGGCGGTGAGGCAGTTGGACGGGTGGGCCAACTATGCTAGGAGGCTCGTGGAGTTCCTGAGGTGTAGTTCCCGGAGGAGTGTGGTTGTTCGTGAGCCGAGGCCGTCTGGGCCGAGAGGTTCGTCTGCTTCCACGGCTGGTGGAGCGGACTTTGCGCAGGGATTTGGCCAGTTCTCGGGCAGAACGGCAGGGTTTGGAGCTCGTCCTTCTTCGCACTCGGGGCGCGAACATGGAGAGTCCTCGAGTTCGCAGGCGCAGAAGAGGCCTTTCGCGTATTCCCGCCTGGAGGAATTCGGAGATTATCTGTTCTCGACGGATCCGGCTGCTGCGGAGCAGTGCATCGAGCGCTCAGATGACGAGCAGGACTCTGAGTAGTCCTCTTTTATTGCTTTTTTAGACAAAATGCGTGTATTGTCCAGACAATTCGACTTGTATTTGAAAAGGCGCCCTTAAGGCGGAACCTGTACTTTGCACATCTATTTAGTGATTACCTTCTTCTATTTTTGGCAAATAAGCAAGTAGGTTGAACAAAAATAAATAAAACGAAGCATGCATGAAAAATTGAACGGGTCAAAATTTATGCCTATATGCACTGATATTTAATTAATTGCACTGTTGCACGTGCCCGGGGCGGAAGAGGTGTTGGCAGTGGTTGATTGAAACCATGGAAGCACGCAGATTCACAAAAACATGAACAGGGCTTGGTTTGGAATTGTTTCCAATTTAAGAGCAGCTGGCTGCAGAGTTGACCAAGTCAACTACAGAGAGAGTCCGGCCGGACTGAGGATGAATTTTCAGAATCTTTTAAATTGCATTTTCAGCTTTGCAATTCGTAAGAAACTGCGCGTTTGCCTTGATCAGTTGGCTGAATTTCTTTCAAATTCCTAAGGCTTCCTTCACTTTCTTTCATGGCTCCCTTTCCTAAGCTATCGTCTCGGATGCAAGAGCGATACTTGGAAGTCGTGGGTACGGAACCATATGAGGCAAAATAAAGGGTTTTTCGAAAGTTGTTACGGGATGAAATCTGTTTGGGCTTTGAAGGAGCTCAAACCAGATTGGGATCTTTTGAGAGCCACGGCTCATTTCTGGGACGTACGGAGGAATGTGTACAACTTCTCGTACAACGAAATCACTCCCACGTTCGAAGATTTCCTGGCCATTCTAGGAGGACCTGAGATGGAACAACTAGTTCTTCCCTATGCTGGTGGCATGGCCACTGTTGAGAAGCTAGTGTCTCTGCTTGGTATCTCGGCTGGAGAAGCATACGGGATGCTGTTATTGAATACTGATTATGTCGACATTTTGGGGCTGTCCGATAGATTTGCTAGTAGTGAGGGGAGCCTTTTTGCGTGGGATGCGTTTGCTCTGTGCACGATTGATACTTTGTTCACATTCACGTCGCTGGGTGTGTGCCATCACAGCGTACTGGACCTGGTGAGGCAGTGCCGGAACGGGGGAGACATCGTGCCTTTGATTCTGGGCGAGACGTTCCTGGGCATAGGTCGGATGGCGACCGGCAGCCGATACATATGGGGAGGGAGTCCCGCTATGCTTACCATGTGGTTGAGGGAGAGGTTGCAGATGATGCTCGAGGTGCCAGTGTCTTGTGACGCTTGGTCCTTCTCTCGACGTCCTCTGGTGATAGGGGGCAATCAGGCTGAACAGGAGCTCTGGATGGCCAGACTCCGCATGCATCACTTGCGATGGTGGGTTCCTCACTGGAAATTACAGACTTGTCGGACCGCTTAGGGGGGTCTCTTGATTGTCAGAGTACCGGGGTTGTCCCAGACGTCTTTCTACATTCCATCGTTGGTGCTGCGACAGTACGGGCTGGAGCAGGTGCCACTGACGGGTTTATTTCATGCTGCTACCTTCAAGGTGGGATCTCTGCTGATGGAAGATCCTTCGACGCTATTGCTGCTCACACGATTGTGGCAATACACGTCCTTTCCTACCAGGGTTCTCTTTCACCGGAGAGGGGGCACTGTTCTGTCTACGCAGTACCTGAACTGGTACAAAGAGTGTATGTGGGAGACACAGATGGCTATCTCGTGGAGACGGAGTGAGCTGTTGGGTGTTGATTACCTTGACAGCTCGACTTTGAGGAGGGGTGAAGCGGGAGCTAACCCTCAGAATCGTACTGGGGACGACATGGCTGACTATGAGGCCAATGCTGATCGGGAGGCCGGTCAAAGCACCGTTATGATGGCTCAAAGAGAGACGGCTCAAGACAGAGCTAGGGAAAGGACTGCGTTGGCAGCTACAGGTTTGACGGAGGCGTCGGGAAGGGTCCCTGAGCCAGGTAGAAGGACTACGGGAATATTCCCTATGAAGGTGAAGAATACTCGCCATGGGAAAGGGAAGGGGAAGAAGGATGAAGGACCAAGTACGGGAAACTAGGTTGACCTTGCTGTCCAGAGTATCGACCCACTGTCATTGCAGACACATTAACTGATTAATGTTTTATTGTAGTTTTGCTAGCATGTAGCGAGTCAAGAGTTGACCGTGCTTGAACTCATCAAAGATTGTTTTAACCGTAATGAATTTGTAGGTTAATTGAAAAGAGTTTTTCGAAACACAAGCAATTGATGCTTATTATTATTATTTTTTTGTTTTTTGAGACCGAACCAATGATGGCTGCCTACGTTCCCCTTTTACAATTGGACTAAGGGGCTCAGGTCACCGTAGTTCGACACTTTAGGTGAATTTGAGAAAAGCAAAGACAAAAGAAGTGCGACCCTGTTTTTTACCTGGATCATTGTTGGGAATGTATCCAGTTGGGTATTACTCTTTTAGCACTTTAAATTTACTGAGGGGTGGTGTATGGGGAAGGAGATTTGACTCGTGCTCTTCCTCAAATGAAGTATCTGCGGAGCTTGCTTCCGTTCACGGGGTTGATGAAAGGGTTCCCGTCCAAATCTGCTAACTTCATGGCTCCTCCGGAGAAGATTCTTTGTACCACTAATGGTCCTATCCAGGTAGGCTCCCACTTTCCGAGGGGATTGGTCTGCGTAGGAGGCTTTTCCTTTAGCACCAAGTCGCCTTCTCTGATGTCTCGGATCTTGACTTTCTTATCGAATGCTCGGGCCATTCTGCTTTGGTAGGCTCGAGTGTGCTCCATGGCTTTCAATCTGTGCTCGTCGAGTAGAGCAAGTTCGTCGTGATGGCTCTGTAGCCATTCGACTTCATTGATCCTGTTTTCCAAGAGAACTCGAAGGGATGGAATTTCCAATTCCATGGGTAACATTGCTTCAATTTCATAGGTAAGTGCGAACGGAGTCTCCCCTGTGGCGGTTCTGACTTATGTTCTGTATCCCCAAAGGGCTAGATATAGATTTTTGGGCCAGTCCCGACCTCTGGTGGTCATCTTTCTGATTATCATTGCAAGAGTCTTGTTTGCTGCCTCTACTGCACTATTGGTTTGTGGTCTGTAGGGAGAAGACATGTGGCGTGTGACTCTGAATTCGGTCAGCAGTTGGTCACAATCTCCTTCGAATTGGGTCCCATTGTAGGATATGATCTCGTTGGGCACTCCATATCGGCACATGATGTTCTCTCTAATGAACTCGGCCACCTTCTTGGAATTCAGTACCTTGTACGATCTGGCTTCTACCCATTTGGTAAAGTAGTCGACTGCGACTAATATGAACTCGTGACCATTGCTCCCTGGTGGAGTGATCTTGCCGATGACGTCGATTCACCATGTGGCGAAAGGCCATGGCGTAGTCATGCAATAGAGTTCATGAGGAGGGATGTGATTGAGGTTTGGAGAACCGTTGACATTTGTCGCAGCTTCGAATGAACTGGATGCAGTTTGTTTCCATTGATATCCAATAGTATCCCATACGGAGAATGATCTGTGTTAATGCTCTAGCGTTCATGTGCGGACCGCAAGTTCCGTTGTGAACTTCGTTCATTAGCTCGCTAGCTTTTTCTTTGTTTACACACCGAAGGAGTGGCCCTTGGTGGCGCTTCTTGTACAACATATCCCCCAGAATGACGAAATGGGATTCCACCCCCCCCCAGAATGACGAAATGGGATGCCAGGCATTTTAATGTCATCATGTTTTTGGCTTTGATCCCT
This sequence comes from Adenophora triphylla var. japonica, assembly GCA_022495995.1. Classification (NCBI taxonomy): domain Eukaryota; kingdom Viridiplantae; phylum Streptophyta; class Magnoliopsida; order Asterales; family Campanulaceae; genus Adenophora; species Adenophora triphylla. The sequence continues at coordinate 50,290 of JAFEMH010000421.1, forward strand.
TCTTTGTATTTTCCATCTTCATTTGTGAAGGAAGCTTCTCCATTTTGGAGGTACTGGTAGATTTGATTGTACCAGGGTTTGTCGATCGTTTCATTTTTTATTTCGATCTCACAGCAATAGGCGGGTGTTTCCCGTCTGCCTATCCTGAGGGGTTTTACTGATTTCCCGTCAGGAATTTCGACAAGAGATGCTAGGGTAGTCAGGTCATCTGCGAAACGGTTCCTGTCTCTTGGCAAATAATGGAAAGAGATGTCCTTGAACTGAGCAATGAGCTCCTCCATGTACGAGTGGTACTTCTGAAGGCCAGAATCTACTGTCTTCCATTTGTTGGACACTTGATTGATGATCAATGCTGAGTCTCCGTATACTTCCAGTTCTGAGATGTTGCGCTCGAGAGCGGCTTCCAAACCGGCTGCGCAGGCTTCGTATTCTGCGGCATTGTTGGTTATTTCAAAATTCAGTTTGATGGCTATGGGAGTGTGCTCGTCCTTGGGATCGATAAGGAGCATTCCAATACCATTCCCCTTCTTGTTGGCTGCCCCATCGAAGAAGAGTTGCCAGCGGTTTGCGCTGTCGAGTGAAAAGATTCCATCGTTCGGGAATTGCGGATCAGGACCCTTAGGTTCACTTCCTTGAAGCTTCCGGCTTACGAAGTAGATTGCATGCTCAACCTTGGAATCTTTCTGTTCTTGGGCCAGCATTGCTCCGATTGACATGTCTGTTACTGTCAAGTACAGGAGTAGTGGCTTGTCTTCATGTGGCGCCAAGTATGTCTTGATTTTCTCGAAAGCTGTTTGGCACTCGGAGTCCCATTTGATGTCGGCATTTTTCTTCATCAATTTGAATATTGGCTCGTAGAGAGATGTCAACTGGTTGATGAAGTGACTGATGTACTGAAGTCTTCCCATAAAACTTTTCACTTCTGTCAGGGTCTGAGGTGGCATCATGTCGATGATGGCCTTGATTTTCTTGGGATCGGCTTCGATACCTCTTTCTGTAACCATGTACCCCAGTACTTTGCCTCGCTTGACGCCGAACGTGCACTTGGCAGGGTTCAATCTCATGGAGTGCTTCCTGAGTCTGTTGAAGAACTTTCTCAGATCTGTCATGTGCTGCATGTCTGATCCTCTGGAGTGGATGATCATGTCGTCGACATATACTTCGAGTTCTTTGTGAATCATGTCATGGAAGAGGGCTGTTGCAGCCCGCTGGTAAGTAGCCCCAGCATTCTTCAGACCGAACGGCATGACCGTGTAGCAGTATGTCCCCCACGGGGTGGTGAAAGCAGTCTTGGCTTGATCTTCCTCGGACATCTTGATCTGGTTGTATACAGCGAACCCAGCCACGAAGGACTTTACTTCGAAATTTGTCGTGGTGTCGACTAGCATATTGATGTTAGGCAGTGGGAAATCATCTTTAGGGCTGGCTTTGTTGAGATCCCGGAAATCCACACAGCATCTGACCTTTCCATTGGCCTTGGTGACCGTCACGATGTTGGAGAGCCAGGTCGGGTACTCAATCACTCTGATGAAGCCTACTCGAAGCATTTTCTCAATCTCTTCTTTCACTTGCAAGGACCACTCTGGCTTGATCTTGCGCAGCTTCTGTTTGACAGGCTTGGATTCGGGATCCAGGGGAATCCTGTGCTCCACGATCGAGGGATCGAGTCCTGGCATGTCCTGGTATGACCAAGCGAACACGTCAACATACTCCCGGAGGAGGTTTATCGGGGCTTCCTTTTCTGCATCGGCGAAGAAACTGCCCACTTGTGTCTCTTTAGGCTCTTGCACTGACCCCAGGTTCACTTTAGTTATAACCTCTTCGGCAGCTTGGGCCTGATTGTCCTCTTGGTCAACTACACGTTTGAGAACTTCTTTAATGTATTGTTCGTTTAATGTGTCTGCTTCTTTATCAATTGAGCTATTAACGTCTTTTAAGTTGTTTGTTAACTTATCAGTTGTTAAAGTGGCAATGAGAGGATACTTCGAAAGGTCAGACTTTTCATTAAACGAGAACGGAAATACATGGTTGGCTACATTATCATAGTCTTCTGACGTAAGGCCGTTGGACGACTCAGAGGACTGGACTTTAACAAGGACTGACTCAGAGGGTTTGAGACCGGGTTTAGGGAGATGTGGGTGCAGGCCCAGCTTGTCTTCCATTTCTGCCTGGCTTGCCCTTGGTCCGGTGAAAGTAACCTAGTTTTTCAGTGGCATTGCTGGATGCTTGATGAGGGTTCGGGGATCGAGAGGCTTGGCTTCTGCTGTCCCAATCATGGCGATCATGCTGTTTTCGGAGCCCAGGTCAATCAGGTTTGGCACCTCCATGACTTCTTCAAAGAGACTCTGTAGAGCTGGTCCACTGAGAGCTTCTTCTATAAATTCTGGTTCCTTCTGCTTTGGCGTTACTGTCTCAAATGTGGCCTCGACGGCTGATCCGAACAATCTGTTTCCCGTGAAGAGCATATTGAGTTGCTCTTCTATGTCTGGGATTCCTTTGAATGTGTACTCGTGCTGGACTGTGGTGGCAATTGGTCCATGTAGAGCTGTGATGTCGAGGAACGCTCCCCTTATCGGATTAGCCTTGAGTCCTCTGAAACGCTTGAGGTCCCGTGCTAGCTTTTTCATCCTTTCTGTAGTCTCTGTGCTGACTATCCCTGCTTCTTTCTCATCTTCATCAGTTCCACTATCGGTCCCCTCAGTTCTGCTGTCGGTTCCGCTGTCGGTCCCCTCAGTTCTGTTGTCGATTCCCTTGTCGGTCCCCTCAGTTCTGCTGTCGGTTCCCTTGTCGGTCCCCTCAGTTCTGCTGTCGGTTCCCTTGGTGAAGTAATGAGCGAGGTCGAAACTGTAAGGTCGGAGGTTGGGTGTGCCGTCGGAGGTTCCCCTTCTCCGGGTTGCTGCCTTGGTGCGGGCGAGCCTTTTGTTTTCCCTGATGTCAGTCGGTGTTGGCATATAACCAAGCCCCTGGACCGTGGTGTGGTCCTTGACTTCAATGACTTGGTGTTGGCCCTGTAACCTTTTGCCGAGCCCCAGTCCTTGGATGAAGTTCATGAGTTTCATCATCTTCATGGCGGGAGGGATCTTGTCTTGAAACAGTGGAAGGTCCGCGCTGTATATTTGGATCTTGGAGGTCTCCAGAGTGAACCCAGTTAATGCCATGTCGTCATTATGCTTGATTTCTAACACTGGAATGTCGTTGGTGCTGGTCCCCTCGGTGGTGATGCTGTCGCCGTAGACTGTGGTTAGCTCGTTGCCTTGCATGAACTTGATGCACTGGTGAAGGGTGGATGCCACGCCATTGATTTGATGCAGCCAGGGATGCCCCAGGATGGCTGTGAAAGTGATTGGAATGTCCAATACTTGGAATTCGGTGGGGATCATCCGCTTGCCAAACCAGTTATTAAGAGTAGCGACCCCGAGAACTGTACGGGAAGTAGAATCGTAGGCCTTGACAGTGTGGACTGAAGGCTTCAGATCTGTGGGCTTGATATCCAGCAGGTCCATCATCTTGGTGGGCAAGACATTCATTCCGGAACCTCCGTCTACCAACACGCGGGGAAGGCGACGCTCGTCCAGCTGGACTGTGATGTAGAGCGGCTCATTGTGATCAGCCCCAAATTTTGGCAGGTCCAAATCTGTGAAGGTGATAATGTTGCCGTAGTGGATGTTGCCGATCATCTGAATGACTTCGTCTGGGGTTGCGTCCACGGGGACTATGGTACGGGCCAGACTTTCCTCTAGCTTGAGCTTGTGAGGATATGAGGACGTGAGTGAATGAACGCCCTCCGAAAAAATCAAAACAACTCTTCTTTTTGGTTTTGAAAATACAACTTGTTTTATCTTTTAATTTTGGGAGTCGCCACGCCGTTTTTAAGGAAAACATTGAAAAACCTTCGGAAATGAGAAAATGGGTTCGGGGGTCAAGTTACGATGTGGGAAGAGAATAATGAACTCACCCACATCGCCTCTTTCGAGACTTTCAATCAAACATTGGACAATTATAATCATTCAAAGTGTGTGCAATTTGTGTCAATCAAACAAGGCATGAAAATTTGGATTTCATTGATGGCATTGAAACTGGATACAACTTGTGAACCATGAAAGGGGGCCACACCATTACAAACAACTACTTGCATTACAAGGCAGGAGCTGAGACAGTCTGTCCAGGAAGCTCGGATGTCATCCGACACAGGACTTCCTCAGAGAGGGATGTCGGACGACATAAGTCCTCCTGATCAGATTGCCTCTTACAACACCAAGGCTATTCTAGAATTTAAACAATGCTATTTTAACTAAGAAGAGACACTATTCAAGGTCTAAGACCAGTTTGGGGTTGATTAGAGTGAGCAAAGTCAAGGTTGACTTTTAATGATACGGATGTCGTATGACATAGGACATCCAAGGTTGTCCATGTCACACGACAAACCGCCTCCATCAATGGATTGCACCCTAACAGATCTTAGGTTTCCCAAATAGTGATAAATGAACTAAACACTATTTAAACACAGCTTTGAGTCACAAAGGGGGTCAATCCAGGTAGATCTGAAGTCACTGAAAGCCAAACAGCTTTCTGGGAACTCTATGTCGTATGACACAGGACCTCTTGAGGTGTCCTGTGTCGTCCGACATAGGCGGCCTGTTTCAGCGCCCTTCAGCAGATTGATCCCACCTTACTCTCAATGCACAACTAAGCTACAATATTGACTAAAAGCAGTAGAATAATAACACTACGTGAGTATTATGGGAGGATCACATGGCTTTAATGGCCAAATGTGATGAATCACATGTTTATGGCCATTATCATGTAGCCATCACCTCCTAACTCAAACAAAAGTAAACAAGATGCAAACTTTAATGCAACTAATGCTACTAAATGTCCAGATCTGAGGTGAGGAGATGTGAATATGGAAGATTCACATCTCCACCACCTTTGTCATGCAAAAATCCCAAATATTCACATATTATTGAGCAATATAAGCATGTAATGTAAATAAATGAAGATGCAAGATGTAATCAGAGAGAGAGGGAGTTTAGGGACTACCTATTGTAGTCCACAAGGTAAAAGCAACAGTAGTATGGTGTTTACCCCTTCAAAACACCAACAAAGGAGGTCTTTCTTTGGATCTTGGCTTGGATGTGTGTATGTATGAGGAGGGAGGTGAGTGTGTGTGTGTGAGAGAGAGGGTGAGCCTCTATTTTGACAGAGTTTCCTTACTTGCCAAAGTCCTCCTCTGAAATGATCATCCATGCCCTTTATTTATAGGCATGCTGATGGGAGGTCCTATGTCATCCGACATGGAGTTTCCACTGCCTTGGGGGCGTCCTGTGTCGAACGACACCGGTCAACTTTATGACCAGTTGGGCCGCAGGAAGGCAGGCCCAATGGATCAAGCATGGCTTTGGATAATTCAGGCTCAAAATGCACTTTAGCAAATAAATGAGCCCAAAATTAATGCCAAACATGGAAAGTGGACCCAAAAACACGAGTTCGGGTCGGGGTACTCACAGAGCCCCTCGGCGACGTCACTTTCGCGAGAAGTGGGGTCGTCGATAAAATGAGAATCTCGAGCCGGACAACGAATGACAGGGAAAGAGATGACCAAGATGGTCGAGCGGCTGGACCTTTTACGGAAAGGATTCCTACGTATCCCGTGAGGGAATCAAGCCGAATCGTAGTTCAACAAAGAGGTGGCGCTAATGAAAGGTCACGGGCTTTGTACTCAGGTTTGACTGTTTCTTTGGGGAGTCACCCGAGAAGTTGACTGTTTCTTTGGGGAGTCACCCGAGGATTTGACTGTTTCTTTGGGGAGTCACCCAAGGATTTGACTGTTTCTTTGGGGAGTCATCCGAGGATTTGACTATTTCTTTGGGGAGTCACCTGAGGATTTGACTGTTTCTTTTGGGAGTCACCCAAGGATTTGACTGTTTCTTTAGGGAGTCACCCAAGGAATTGGGAATCCCGAGCCAGACAACGAACGGCGGGAAAAAGAGATGACCTGGTCGAGCGGCTGGACCTTTTACGAAAAGGATTCCTACGTATCCCGTGAGGGAATTAAGCCGAATCGTAGTTCAACAAAGAGGTGGCGTTAACGAAAGGCCACGGGCTTTGTACCCAGGTTTGACTGTTTCTTTGGGGAGTCACCCGAGGATTTGACTGTTTCTTTGGGGAGTCACCCGAGGATTTGACTATTTCTTTGGGGAGTCACCCGAGGATTTGACTGTTTCTTTGGGGAGTCACCCGAGGATTTGACTGTTTCTTTGGGGAGTCACCCGAGGAGTTGACTGTTTCTTTAGGGAGTCACCCGAGGATTTGACTGTTTCTTTGGGGAGTCACCGAGGATTTGACTATTTCTTTGGGGAGTCACCCGAGGATTTGACTGTTTCTTTGGGGAGTCACCCGAGGATTTGATTGTTTCGTTGGGGAGTCACCCGAGGATTTGACTGTTTCTTTTGGGAGTCACCCGAGGATTTGACTGTTTCTTTGGGGAGTCACCCGAGGATTTGGGAATCCCGAGCCGGACAACGAATGGCGGGAAAAAGAGATGACCTTGATGGTCGAGCGGCTGGACCTTTTACGAAAAGGATTCCTACATATCCCGTGAGGGAATCAAGCCGAATCGTAGTTCAACAAAGAGGTGGCGTTAACGAAAGGCCACGGGCTTTGTACCCAGGTTTGACTGTTTCTTTGGGGAGTCACCCGAGGATTTGACTGTTTCTTTGGGGAGTCACCCGAGGATTTAACTGTTTCTTTGGGGAGTCACGCGAGGATTTGACTGTTTCTTTGGGGAGTCACCCAAGGAGTTGACTGTTTCTTTAGGGAGTCACCCGAGGATTTGACTGTTTCTTTGGGGAGTCACCCGAGGATTTGACTGTTTCTTTGGGGAGTCACCCGAGGATTTGACTGTTTCTTTGGGGAGTCACCCGAGGATTTGACTGTTTCTTTGGGGAGTCACCCGAGGATTTGACTGTTTCTTTGGGGAGTCACCTGAGGATTTGACTGTTTCTTTAGGGAGTCACCCGAGGATTTGGGAATCCCGAGCTGGACAACGAACGGCGGGAAAAAGAGATGACCATGATGGTCAAGCGGCTGGACCTTTTACGAAAAGGATTCCTACGTATCCCATGAGGGAATCAAGCCGAATCATAGTTCAACAAAGAGGTGGCACTAATGAAAGGCCACGAGCTTTGTACCCGGGGTTTGACTGTTTCTTTAGGGAGTCACCCCGAGGGAAATGATAAATGATGATGATAAACAGCCGTGAGGGACGGACAAAAGGACCAGGGGCAAAAAAGGAAGATCACCCCTTTCTGGAACACGGATGTCGTACGACATGGGGCTTTCCCCAGGCTGTTTCAATTAAAGCCGTTCAGTCGTAAGACAGAGGGTTTCAAGAACAAAACAGCCGCCGAGTTGAGAGAGAAGAGAAGAGAAAATTCAAATTTTCTTTCCAATTTTCGATTTAAATCAAATAAATGATGCCTTTGCGAGCAGAATCAAGAAGGCACATACAACGAGCATTGTCCGAGAGGAGGAGGCTTGTCGAGCGGAATAAACGGAAGAAATTTCCGGAGGGGGATGGGCTCTATCCGAGCCTCGATTTCCACACTTCTACCGCGGAGTGAATGGGGGTAAGGATTCTAAACCATCAACTCTTCTCTTTTTCTTTTTTGAAGTTGGATTTTAGGGCTCGAGGTAGAATTTGGGGAAAATCGCACCCAAAAAGATATTGCATGCTTGGAATGAAATGCATTAGCTTGAAATCAGAAAGGATTTTGTTGAAAAGGAGAATTATGTGATTTAAAAAGCGAGCATGCACACAAGTGAAAGAATGCACAAATTATCACGAGTATGTTCTGATACCTGTGCTGTGCTTACCTGCAGGCTTTGTGGACCAAGGGGTCCCCTGAGACATAGCTACCATCTGGGGTCTTCTTCCCGGTTCCTCTGACCTGCCCGACAGTCCCAAGGGCTTGATATACGCTGCTGGCCTTGGTCCATTCTTTACTGCTGTCGGATAGTTCGGAGACATGCCTAGGAGCATGGGGCTTGTCAGGGCCTTTAGGCAGTACTGGTGGGACACTACCCACACCTTTCATCTGTCTTGGGGAGAGTCCACCATTACTCCCTACGATTTCACCGCCATCACCGGTCTACGGTTCACGGGCAGACCCATTTTTTCTGAGGATCCTGGTGTCCTGAGCCCGAATGCCATTAGAGGACTGACCGACCTGACCTTTCGCCTGAAGGGAAATGGGGTTCCATTGGCGGACCTGCATTCGGCTTTAATGCAGCAGTGCCGTCTCTATTTATAGGGTGAGGCCGCAGTTACAGCTGAGCAGCTGGCGAGGGCCTTTGTCTGGGCTGGCTTCTCCGATACCCTATTCTGTAATGCCTCCACTACGGCATTGACTCTTCTGCTGGAGCCTCTTCGGGACTGGGGCCAGGTCTCCACCTTTTCGTGGGGCGAGGCCGGCTTGGCTCAGGTGTATAGAGCCTTGGATGAGGTGACCAGGGGCACGGTGACCTCTTTGGACTGCTATCAGACTGTTCTGGAGGTATGCTCTTTTACTTTTCCAACATTGACTGCTGCATTGCCTTTTATGTCATCATTTATCACTGCTGCTGCACACTGAAAGCTTCTTGTCTCTGATTTCAGGTGTGGGCCTATGAGGTCTTTGGATGTTATGCTTGGGCTGTGGCGGATAGGATTGCTGCTGATCTGTTCCCCGCCATACGCCGGTGGACCTTTCAGGCTAGGGAGAGTAGGAGGGTAGATGGGGTGAAACCCCGGAAGACGGCTTGTTATGAGGACACTATGATTGCCCTGAGGGGCACCCCGGCTAGGTTGAGGCTGTTTCCATGGCATGGCAGGTATGGTGAGGATGTTGTTGGCGATGCCGCCTTGGTGACTCGGATGAGGAGGCTTCTGATCAGCCTGGAGGGCGATGCCCTGTACTTAGGGGAGAGAGTCTGCAGGCAGCACGGACATGGTGCGGCTGCTCGCATCCCTCACGATCCTCCTGTGGGGATTTGGTATACCCAAGCTCTGCCTGACTTAGAGCGCTTGCGGACGGGTATTGATGCTGCTGAGCTGTCAGTTGATGGAGACTATGGCCAGTTCTTCTTTACTCGGCTAGTGACTCCTCAGGTCATGACTGCCAGGAGGGCAGTGGGGGTACAGATACCGATGCCTCCCCGATTCTTTGAGTATGAGACCGAGGGTGTCATTCGCCGCTCCTCGTTCGACATGTCTGAGACTCATCCTCATTTACGGCTCCCCCGTGGGACTACCTCTGTGAGCATTCTTTTCTTTTCTGCTTTGTTCAAGTCTTTTACTGCTTTACTGCATGTATTTACTGCTTCTGACTGTCTTTTATTTCCATTCAACAGGTCCCGTCCAAGACCTACAGGGTGGTGGCTAAGGCGCTCACCGGGGCCGTGAAGATGTTGTGCCAGTTTCAGAAGAGCGCAGAGCATTGGAAGTGGAGATGCAGCTCCCAGCCTGGTGATGTCGTGCCTCCCAAGAAGAGGCATAGGCCGACTTTGGCTCCTTCTAGCTCAGAGGCAGGTGGTTCGAGTCAGCAGCCCCAGCCTGACGATGGTGATGATGAGGACGATCCTTACCAGCCCCCTTTCTCCACATTGCCCGAGTGGCACGGATATTATGGCGAGCCCCGGCCTTGGGCCCGATATGAGGATGATGATGGCTCTGATGGCGAGATTCATGAGGTGCAGGAGGGCGGCGGCGATGGCCAGGAGCAGAGCGGCTCTGAGGAGCAGGTAGGCAGCGAACAGGACGAGAGCGGCTCCGAGGAGGGCGAGGAGGATTCGGGCGACAACTTCGAGTCGGAGTGATTATGGCGGTCCCCTTTTGCCGTGCTTTTATGACTCTTAGGGATAGAGAGGGAGAAGAAAAATGGATGCACTATTTTCATTGCTTTCGGATTGTAAAACAACTATTTTTTTGCATTTTGTATTTTAACAACTAAAGTATTTGTTTAATGGCATATTTGCTTGTTTATATGCACAAGTCCGTCCCAAGAAAGGCACAAAATGATGGCTTTTGATGTGGTTGGGTATTTTTTGTGATTTTGCATGTATTGGGCGATGTTTATGTGTCTGCGGATGTATTGGATATGCCAAATCCTCTCCCATGGGCTTGATGAGTGAAGGGGAGTGGATATGTATTGTTTTGGATGTCTTTGGACAGGTTTGGGCAGGCTTTGAGCAAGCATTGGGTTGCTAAGGGGTTGCTGCAGTTGCAGCTGCTGCTGGTGTCTGATGGGACTTCCCCTGTCGTCCGACATGGAGAGTTTGAGGGACAGAGTTTCTTGGGCAGCAAGCCCCCAGCATTTATAAAAAGGCAGACTCGTAAAAAGCACATTCCAGCAGTCACAACAGACTTCAATCTGGTCTTCCACCCCAAAATCAGCTCCAAGATTTGACTTTTGACCCGGAATGGAGCATTACAATGAAAGATCCAAGATCAAAGAGCACCAATTTCACTCCGATCTCATCAATCTAACCCACCACCATCATAGCAACAATAGGAGGGTTATTGACCAATGGTATGGGTTGAGATGCCTTTGGGAACTAAAGGAATGGGCGGTAGATTGGAATCTTCTCCGGGCCGCGTCCAGATATTGGGACCGCGAGAGGCATGTCTTTACCCTCTCATACAACGACCTTACACCAACTATTGAAGAATTTCGTGCACTGATTGGGGGAGCTGAGCTCAGAGATGCAGTCTTCCCACGAGATTCACGACCCTTGACTGAGCAGCTGGCCAATTTCTTGGGTTTGCCTGTAGAGCAGGTATCCAATCTGATCCTCGACCTGTCTTTCATTGACTTGGCCCAGATAGCCCGATTAGCTGTATCCCGTCCAGAGCTGTTTGACCTATCCACGGCCATGGACATTTTCATACTGATCATGATCTCCCTATACTGCTTCTGTGAGTATGATAGGGTATGCTCCGGCTTGCTGCTAGGAGTTATTAGGCAGATGTGGGGTTACCGAGGTACCACACCGACTAAAATTCATCCCGGGCAGGGGGAGAGAGACATAGTACCCATTTTGCTGGCAGAGACATATCATGGGATGGACCGACTGGCTGGAGGGTCATTATACATGGGACGCGGCAGCCCCAGTCTCTTATCATTGTGGCTTCTTGAGCGGTTGAGACTTATCTCCCCATTACCCATAGGACAGACTGCAGCACCCTGGGTTACACAGTAGAGGCGAATGGCTCCGGAGGCTTCGCAGGAGAGCTGGCAGAGGCGATTGACCAGGTATACCACCACGGACATTCAGTATTGGGTTCCCGGATGGAGGCTTGAGACCATGAGTGGCAGACAGGATGATTCTGTTGTAGTGAGGCTGCCGGGATTGAACTTTTCATCATTTAGCATCCCCTTACTTGTTCTGAGGCAGTATGGGTACCCACAACAAATTATTGGCGGGTTCAGAGAGCAGATGGCTCGGGATACCATTCCTCTTGACATGATTGACGGCCAGACCATTAGATTCTTTGCCAGGGCCTTTTCGGGAGCAGCCTTTCCCGCTCGCACATTGATACGGAAGACCCGGGGTATCACATATCTATCCACCTTGTATCTTATTTGGTACGGGGAGCAGATGTGGCCGGTTCAGCACACCATTGAGGCATATTGCCAAGGGACCCGAGGAGGAGACCAGACTAGCCGGGAGTTACGTGATGCTGAGGTGCTGACTGAGCCAGACAACGTGACCGACGATCCGGCAGCAGATTTTGAGAGACTTGTAGAGAGGAGGGCCAAGATGAGGGATGACCCTGAGGTTATGGCCGGAAGGACAGCCTTGAGAGAGGAGAGGGCTGCCCAGGTGACACTGAGAGCTGCCGAATTGTTGACTTACCGACTCATATCATTCCTGAGCTGGGACGACGGGAGACAGAACTGTTTGGGATAGCTAGGCCAAAGACCTCTCGAGGACCGAGGAAGAGGAAGAAGAAGAGTGCTAGTTCGGGAGTGGGAACGAGCGACTAGGATTAGGTAACCAGTCATTGTATCCCTTATTGCCGACACAGACAGTCTAGACGTACTTTTAAAAGATGTACTTTTGCATAAGTTAATGAGTCGAGAGTAGACCGTGCTTGAACTCATCAATGAATGTATTAATGTAATGAAAGTTGAAATTACTTCAAAACTTAATCAAGACACATTTTGGCATTCACAAATATAACTGTTGACAGGATTTGGGGATTTTTATGATTTTTAGACCGAACCGCAAGCGGCTGCCTACGTTTCCCTTTTACAAAAGGAGGACCAAGGGGCTCAGGTCTCCATAGTTCGACCCAATTAACTTTGTGTTTTAAGAAAGGGATAGATAGAAGGGGGACAAGTGGTGCAACCCTTTTTTTTACCTAGACCGCCCGTTTTTAGGGTTTTCGGTCTAGTTGGGTATATTCTTTAGCACCGAGCGCGCCCTTTGTTTTGCACGGACTGCCTTTTGAGAGGTTTTCAGTCTCGTCTGGGTACATTATTTTCGCGCTTTTATTTTTTTCTTCTTCTTTTTTTTTCTTTTCTCTTTTTTTTATTTTTAGAGAGGGGGAGACTCGATTCAAACATAATAGCGGCGCAACTTGTCGCCGTTCACCGGGTGCATGAAGGGGTTACCATCCAAATCTGTCAACTTCATTGCTCCACCAGAGAAGATTTCCTTCTCCAAATACGGGCCGACCCAGACAGGCGCCCACTTGCCCAATGGACTGAATTGATTCGGCGGCTTTTCCTTCAAAACCAAATCACCCACCTTAATGTCACGGGGATGTACCTTCTTGTCAAAGGCCCTAGACATACGCTTCTGATAAGCCCGGATGTGCTCCATTGCCTTGAGTCTTCGCTCATCTAGAAGAGCTAATTCGTCGTGCCGACTTTGAAGCCAGTCTATCTCATTGACTTCATTTTCAGGCAGAACCCAAAGAGAGGGAATTTCTAATTCAATGGGCAAGACGGCATCCATCCCATATGTTAAAGCGAACGGGGTTTCATCGGTGGCTGTTCTCACTGAAGTGTGGTAGCCCCATAATGCTAAGTGAAGCTTCTCAGGACAATCCCGGCTCCTTTTCGCCATTTTTCAGATGATCCTCTCTAGGTTCTTGTTTGCTGCCTCGACAGCACCATTGGTTTGAGGGCGATAAGGGGATGACTTATGTCGCTTGATCCTGAATTCTGCGAGCAGTCTGTCGGCATCTCCCTCGAAGTGCGACCCATTGTCGGAAATAATATCATTTGGGACTCCATACCGGCACAGAATGTTTTCCTTTATAAAACGGGCCACCTTTTTGGAGTTGAGGACCTTGTAGGAAGCTGCTTCGACCCACTTAGTGAAATAATCCACAACAACCAACACAAATTCGTGACCATTACTGTCGGCAGGAGTTATCTTTCCAATAACATCGATTTCCCAAGTCGTGAATGGCCAAGGAGTGCTCATACAGTAGAGATCATGGGGAGTTATATGGTTGAGATTGGAGAACCGTTGGCATTTGTCGCAAGTCCGCACAAACTGAATACAGTCAGTCTCCATGGAGATCCAATAATAGCCCATCCTGAGTATGCTGAACATCAAAGCTCGGGCGTTCATATGTGGTCCGCATGCACCACCATGGACTTCTTACATGACCTTTCTAGCTTTAGACCTGCTGATACAGAGCAAAAGTGGTCCTCGATATCTTTTCTTCCATAAGTCATTTCCCATAATAACATACTGTGCAGACAACCTCTTCAAAGCTTGCAAGCTCTTGGCGCGAAGACCCTCTTTCAGCTTACCGTCCTCCTCTGTCGGGAACGAGGCTTCGTCATGCTTAAGATATTGGAAAATCTGGCTATATCACAAGTCATCGACCTTTTCTAGTTCGATCTGGCAACAGTAGGCAGGGTTCTCACGCCTCCCAACCCTGAACAGCTTTACTGATTTTCCCTCCGAAATCTCTACCAAAGAGGCTAAGGTGGCCAGGGCATCCGCGAACCTGTTCTTGTCCCGAGGTAGATAATGGAACGTGACCTCCTGAAATTACCCGGGATCCAGCTCGCGCGCGGGCCCCGGCATCTCGCATTGCCGCGTTCGCGCCCCGGCATCTGGCTATTCCATTTGCGTTTTGCGTGGTTGGAGGTGTCTCGCTGTGTTTTGCTTGTAGAGTCGCCACGCCGTTTTTATTAAGCCCAAAACATTGAAAAAGAGCATCAGTTTAAAATAAACTGTTTTTGTTGTGTGATGAGATTTTTGAGTTCGGAGGTCAGATGACTCCTCGGGAAGAGAATATTAGAATTTTAGAGCTCACCCGAGTCGCCTCGTAAAAACGAGTCTTTCGGTACCCCTAATATTCCTTAACTGTTGTGTGTGTGTGTATGTGCTTTTTAAAAATGCATGTTGTATCGGATGTCTACATTGTACACTGCTTTATTGAAATGCATTGATAGAGTAATGGAAGGAAGCCTTACCAATGTTGGTTCGTGTCTGTCTTCCACTGGGGAATAGTGTTTGAGGATGGAATAGGGTTCCGGGATGGACCGGGATTGCTTCGGGATGTGCCGATTGTCTGCGGACAGAGTTTCGACGTGCGTTGGGATCGCAGGGATCACTTGGGCAGAGGTTCGACGTGCGTTGAGATAGCAATGGTCACTCGGGCAGAGGTTCGGCGTGCGTTGGATTCGTTGGTTGCATTCGGGCAGAGTTTCGACGTGCGTTCGAGTTATCGGTTTGACTCGGAAAGAGCTGGGACGCCTTGAGAAAGACCAGGCAAGGCCTCAGAGTACCACGAGGGGCCTCAGAGTACCTCGAGAGTGCCTCGGGGCAGCACGGGAGCGTCGCGGGAGCGCTCGGAGAGGCTTCGGAGCACCACAAGGGGGCTCGAAAGGCCTCGGAATGATCCGAAAGGGGCCGGGAGTGCCTCGAGAGGTCTTAGAGGGGTGCCAGAAGGCTGGGGGGAGAGGAGAGAAGAGGGAGGTGTGTCTGAAATGAGGGAGGGGGAGCCCTCTATTTATAGTCTCAGATTTTGTGCAATAAGGTCCGTACGGACCTTGCAGGTAATCCAAATTTTTGGTTTTCCTCGATTTGAGGGAATAAGTGGACTTTAAGAAGATTTAGCCATGATGATGTATGATTGCAAAGAGGTCCGTACGGACCAACCATGCATGCAATAAGGTCCGTACGGACCATTCATGTAGGCAAGTAATTATAACCTCCGGGATTTGAGGGAATAACTTGGACTTTAAGGGGATTCAGTAATCATTGAAGCAAAGAGGTCCGTACGGACCACTTATGCTTTTCCAATTTCTGAAAAAATCCTAAAAGGTCCTTTTGTGCTTCTTTGTCCCAGAAAGGTCCCTCCCTTGGTTTGGTTGGGGGTTTTTGAGGGTTTTGAGTGTCACGGGTCTTCGAGACTGCGTTTGTGAGTCTGCGGTGTTTCCGTGTGCTCGGAAGAGGGTGATCCAGATTGGGGTACTTACACCTCCTTGAATTGGTTGATCAGATCCTCCATATAGGCATAGTACATTTGCAAGTACCGGTCCACGGTTTTCCACTTATAGGACACCTGATTAATGATTAGCTGGGAGTCTCCATATACCTCCAACTCTTCGACGTTTCTTTCTAAAGCTGCCTCAAGGCCGGCTAGACAGGCTTCATATTCCGCGGGGTTGTTAGTAGCCGGGAAATTCAACTTGATAGCAATGGGGGTGTGCACATCCTTCGGATCAACCAACACCATACCAATACCATTGCCCCTCTTATTGGCAGCACCATCGAAAAACAATTGCCAACGGTCTGTATCCCCTATCGTGAAAATCCCATCATCCGGAAACTGGGGTTCAAGTCCACGTGCTTCTGAGCTCGGAAAATCTGCCAAATGATCTGACAAAGCTTGGCCTTTGATTGCCTAGCGGGTCACAAACTTGATATCAAATTCGGCTAGGAAGAAGGACCACTTCGTAAGCCTCGACGACAGAGAAGGCTTATCGAATAGGCACTTGATGGGGTCCATCTTTGACACCAGGTGTACTGTATGCGCCAACAGATAATGCCTCAATTTGCTGACCACCCATACCAAAGCTGCACAGGTTTTCTCTAAAGCTGAATAGTTCAACTCGCTGCCCTGAAGCTTTTGACTGACGAAGTAGATGGCATTCTCCACTTTTGAATCTGACTTCTCTTGTGCAAGCATGGCGCCGACAGCCGTGTCTGTAACTGTCAAATATAGCAGCAAGGGCTTGTCCTTATGAGGAGGATAGAGGATCGGGGGATGGACTAAGTAAGCCTTGATTGTCTCAAAGGCGGTCTGACACTGCTCGTTCCATTCAACCTCCTGATTCTTTTTTAGTAGCTTAAAGATTGGCTCACAAATGGGGAGGTCAACTGGTGGATGAATCGGCTGATATATTGGAGATGGCCCATGAAAGCCTTCACCTCTGTGACTGTCATTGGTGGTTTCATTTCCATGATGGCTTTAATCTTTCTCGGATCGGCTTTGATTCCCCATTCCGTGACTATATATCCCAGAACTTTTCCTCGGACTACGCCAAAAGTGCATTTTGCCGGGTTCAATCTCATGTCATGCTCCCGCAGCCGGTTAAAGAACTTCCTCAAGTCGACCAAGTGTTGACCATCTGATCCCTTGGAATGGATAATCATATAATCAACATAAACCTCGATCTCCTTATGGATCATGTCAAAGGGCAGTGACTGCTGGCTGATAAGTGGCGTCGGCATTCTTCAGACCAAAGGGCATAACCGTATAACAAAAGGTTCCCCAAGGGCTGGTAAAGGCAGTCTTTTCCTGATCCTCTTTGGCGACTTTAATCTGATCGTAACCTGCAAAGCCATCCACAGATGATTTGACTTCGTGACTGGCAGTAGTATCCACCAACAGATCGATGTTGGGCAAGGGAAAATCATCCTTCGGGCTAGCCTTGTTTAGATCCCTGAAGTCTACACAAACCCTGACTTTGCCGTTCGACTTGGTCATCGTCACTATGTTGGCCAACCACTTCGGGTACTCGACCACTCTAATAAAACCCACCCTGAGCAGCTTCTCTATTTCTTCTTTGACCTAGAGAGATCATTCTGGCTTAATCCGACGAAGCTTCTGCTTGACAGGCCTGGCTTCTGGGTCCAGGGGTATTCGGTGCTCAACAGTTGAAATATCTAACCCGGGCATGTCCTTGTAGGACCAGGCAAGCACGTCCACGTATTCCTTGAGCAAATCAATTAGGGCTTCCCGCTCTTCCCCGGTGAAAAAATTGCCAATCTGTGTCTCTTTGGGCTCCTCAGTAGTTCCCAAATTCACCGTAGTCAATACTTCATCGGCAGCTTGGGCCCGATTGTCCTCTCGCTCAAAAACCTGCTTTATATTATCATTTAAAAAGTTTTCGTCTAAAAGGTCTGTTTCCTCTTCAAATGAATCATTATTAACCACTTTTAAGTCATTAAGATTTGTTTTAGTTAACTTATCATTTGTTAAGGTGGCAATTAAGGGATACGCAGAAAGGTCAACCATTTCATTCAACGCGAAAGGGAGAACAGAGTCAAGGACACGGCGATGATCATAAGCCGTGAGAGTATTAGACCTATCTAGAGACTCGAACTCGATAACAAGAGACTCTGAGGACTGACTCAAGATTACAGGGACATACTTAGACTCAGACACACCAGGACGAGGGGTCTGCTCGAGCTTTTCAATCATAACTTCCCGGCTGGCGACCGGTCCCTTGAAGGAAGTCCAATTCCGGAGTGGCATCTCTGAAGTGCTGACGAAGGGGCGCGGATCAATCTCTTTGCCTCCATCAAACTCGATCACTCTTACGTAATCATCCCCAGTCAGAAGATCAACCACAGGTACATAATCATCCCCGGTCAAAAAATCAACCAAACCAAAAGGGTCCTCAGCAACAGCCCCGGCCATCGGCGGTGCCTCTTCACATAAATCAATCAGTGGTGCCTCAGTCAACAGATCAGCCCGGGCAGCTTCTGATAAATCTGCCTCCTCGAATAAGGCTGCGACATCTTCGCCCATATCGAACTCAGTGGCTTCATCGACTTTCCCAATCATAGGCTCAACCATAGACAACTTCTTGAACTGGTCAGTGAAATCAGGACTTCCCCAGAAATGATACTGGCTTTCGAAAGTGGTAACAGCCCCTGGAATGTTAGGCTTGTTGATGATAAACTCCTTGACAGGGTTGTCCTTCAAAGTAAGACCCTTCATCCTCTCGAGCTGGCCCTCGGGGCACACAAAATCATCACCCTTTTCTCTAACAAAGTACTTTTCCAAGGAGGGGTGGTAAGGACGGAGATTTGGTTTGACATACGGCTTCCCGACAGCCATAGCCTTTCTCTTTTCTGCGGCTTCAATTATGTCGGCCTCTTTGTCTTTAGGGGTCTTCTCGACATATCCCAAACCTTCCTTATCTCTCTTCGGCTTCAAATCCTCAAACTTGTCGGTACCTTGCTGTCGTCTACCCAGACCAAGCCCCGGAATGTAGTTCATACGCCTCATCACTACCATAGCTGGAGGAATCTTATCATAGGAAGTTGTTAAGTCAATTGTGCAGATCTGGGCTTTTAGACTCTCGACCATGAAACCGCTCAACATTAAGTTGGCTTCATCATGCTTAATTTCCATTACCGGCCTCCCCTCATCATCGGTGCCCTCGATGGTAACACTATCCCCATAAATGATGGTCAACTCGTCGTCTTGAACAAACTTGACACACTGGTGCAGGGTTGAAGCGACCCCTCCAATTTGATGAAGCCAAGGCCTTCCTAGCAAGGCAGAAAAACTGACCAAAATATCTATCACCTGAAATTCAACTACCATGGGCTTCTTGCCGAACCACAGAGTCAACGGTATCACACCCAAAACCTTCCTAGACGTGGAGCCATACACCTTTATAGTCTGATTGGATGGTTTTAAATCGGTGGCCTTAATGTCCAACAAACTCATCATTCTGGCAGGCAACACGTTCATAGTCGAGTCATTGTCTACCATCACGTGGGGAAGCCGACGTCCATTTAATGAACAGTGATGTGCAAAGACTCGTTGTGGCTGGTTCCAAATTTTGGCAAATCCAACTCCGTAAAGGTGATGATATTTCCATATTGGGCAGTACCTATTAATTGGCAGGCCTCGTCAGGGGTGGAATTTACGGACACCATTGTCTTAGATAGGGCTTCCTCCAATTTCAACTTGTGAGGGTAAGAAGAAGTCATGAGAGACCAGAGAGAAATGTTGACCTGGGTTCGCTTCAACTGTGCGAGAATTGGATCGTCCTTTATCAAATCCTCTTTGACTACCCCCTTGGCGTACGGGCCCTTATTAGCTCCAACTTCCGGAACAGCTGCTTCTTTGTCTTTTCCTGATGACCCGGCAACATCAGTTCCCAACATTTTACCTGACCTAGTAAGAAAATTGACCTCAACTTCCTGGTCCTTGTCGTGATCTGCACTAGCCGCCTTTAACTCAGAACAACTCAACGGAGGTCCCTGCGTAGCATATGGCCAAGCCGCCTGTCTCAATTGATTAACAGTGATTGCCGAGCTTGAATTAGCAGCGCACTTAATCTCTTCCCAAGTGAGGGGAGTGGATCGAGAACCGGGAGAAATACTATCATGCTGGACATCATTCGCCAATTTTACTGCGGCTCGGACATCATCCCAAGACAACATATAGCAGAAATAAGCATTCACTTCACCATCAACATTGGTTACATCATTGTTCACAGGCATAATCGCCTCAAATTCGTTCACACCCTCAATGAGATTAGCCTCACCTACAACAAGCTTACTCTCGTCACAGATTTCCTCACCAAACTCTATGACATTGACAAACTCAATCTTCTCAAAGTCGATCATGTTGACCCTGTTGTTGTTGTTGGGAAGAGGATTGGTGACGACATTCGGCTTCTCAATCTTGCGCTGGTCGATCAAATCCTGAATGATCCTCTTGAGTGTAAAGCAATTGTTGGTGGTATGGCCCGAGCTCTGGTGGTAACGGCACTTCAAACTATGATCCAATCCCAGGATGTTAGGAGTAGGGTAGTTCTCCAAAGGCTTGATCATTCCTGTCCTCATCAAACCGTCAAATACCTCTTCGAGCGGCATCCCCAAATCACCAAATTTCTTCCTCTGAGGTCGTCCTCCACTGCGACCGGGTGACTGATTCTTCTCCCCTTAGATGTAGTTGACGGTGTTAGAGACAGCAGTTTCTTTGCCTTTCGAAACAACAGGGGCAGATCTTGGAACTCGGTAGCGGGGAGCTGGAGCGTTACCGGGAACAGGAGTTGGAACGATGGAATAGGTAGCATTCTCGCTTTCGGCCCCTGCACTCACCATTTCTCGTAGATTCGGGAAATACCCACGCCCAATGGCTTCCCTGACAGCTGGCTTGACACATGAAAGGAAGATGGACTTCTCGTCAGAGAGGGGAATCGGATGAACCAACTCATTAAGCTTCTTGTTCCACCTCTTATAGAAGTCTGTTACGGACTCATCGTGCCTCTGAATGGTGCCGATCAAGTCACTATGAGTGATTTACCACTCGACACTTCCTTTGTATTTGTCCAAAAAGGCATCACTGATCTGGGACCACGTAGCCCTTGCCTCCGGCTTAAGGCCTAAAAACCATCTCAAAGGAGAGTCATCGAGGGACAAGTGAAAGTAGAGGGCTAGCATCTCCTCTGTGGCCCCTTTAGAACCCATAGACATGATGTAGCTATTCATGTGAGTTTTAGGGCATGTGGAACCTTCAAACTTAGTTATAGGGGGCATCTTGAAGTTCTTCGGGAGGGCCTTAGAGTCCTTGAGCTCTACAGAGTTGACCACGCTGGACCCAAAAGTCATCTTGTGCAATTGTTCTTTCACATACTTCAACTCTTCCTTCAAACTCGAAACTTCGGAAGATGGGGGTTGCCCTACCGTTGGAGCTACCGTCGAAGATGGCACTGGAAATTCTGGCGTGGATTTGATGGGCAAGGCAGCCGAAGGAAGACCAAAAGTACTGGGCATGCTGACATTGCTGTCCAATAAACCAGCCGAGCTGGGGATTCTATTCCCGTACATGTCGTAACCATTAAACTGAACGTTGGGATTCGGGGGACCAAACTGCGCCGACTGACTTCCAGCTTGACCATGGGTAGAAAACCTGGTACTGATGCATGGAGCTGAATACGGGGTGGATCCATACAGATGTTGGGTGAGGGGAGAACAAACTGCAGGCTGAGAGAAGTTGCTTTGGAATTGGGATTGAGGATACTGCAGGAGCTGATCCTGACAAATCTGGCTTCCTGACAGATGATACTGACCACTCTGTTGCTGATTGGACTGATCATGAGGAGAAACAAACTGACCATCAAAAGCTGGGTTGAAAAGCTGACCCTGACCTTGGTACCCAAACTGATTCTGAACAAACCCAAACTGCTCCTGGTTGACACTACTGTGCTAATTCTGCCCAAACTGATTCTGGGGATAAAACACAAACTGGTCCTGAGCACTAACCTTCGGGAAGGAGCTTGATTCGCCTCTCAATCCGTATGGCCCGCCATAAGTAGACCCTGGGATGGGGGGAGGTCTTGACATACTCCCATGAGTCGGCATCGGAAAAGTGCTAGGCACACCATAGGAGATTGGCAGGGGCACATTGTGAAAGCCTTGCCTAGGTGAGGATGGGGGAACAAAACCAGTGCTGGTGATAGTAACATCAGGCTCCTCCCTAATTTCTTCATATGATCCATCGGGGCGACGGATTACGGCAATGCCTTGCATACGCATCACTTCGACATAGCGGGCCTAACTAGCCTCCTCACGGGCACGAGAGGCTTCGAGAGCAGCGCGGAGAGAAGCCTCTTGAGAGAAGTTGAAACCTGGGTGAGCGTTAACAAACGGACTTCCCGAGGGTGTCATATGAGGACCCATGCCATAACCACTGCTAGGAGAGGCATTCAAACCCACATTCGGCCCCACATTCTGACCTTGATCCGGCCCTACACCTTGACTGACATTCTGACTCTCAGCTGGATCAACACTCGCATTCGGACCCAAACCCACTGAAACTTGCGAATCTGCCATCTCTGAGACTGCTGGAAATGAATCCTTGCCCGGAGAGAAACTGATTAACCGACCACCCGGAACTCTGACCCAATACTTGCTCACTGAAATGGGGAGAGAACTGTTTTAGGTGGGGGAGAGGATAGGCTTAGGGCGGACTCATGCATATGCTTTATTTAACAGATTAAATAAAAACGATTTTTATTAATCCTAAGAATGGTTGGAAAAAGGGGGACACCTTCTTTTTTGCAGTCTACACTATTCCTGGACTAGTGGGTTCCATCACTACGTCTATAGACCCCCTGTATTCCACCTGTATTGCACCTCCGAGACGGACAATCCCGGCAAAGGTCCTATAGGGAACGTGGAACCCACCAATCAAAAGGCAAAACGGACCTATGGGCATACAAGTCAAAACAAGTCAAACTCGAGATTTTCAAAACCAAGTCCAAGTCAAAATGTCTAGACCCGGGAGGAGAGAGGGTCGAAAGTACGTTTGAATGTACGAGACCGCAGTTTGCAGGTAAAATCATGGAAAAAATTCGGCATGACCTCTCCTCTTTTCGAGTCGAAAATCCGGCATGGCCTCTCGTCGCTTTATGGCGAAATTTCGGCATGGCCTCCCGTTAGTATGTGTCAAAAATTCTCGCGCGAAGCCAAGTCGAGAAATCGACATGTACCCACGTCGAGACATGTCAAAGCTTTGACATGTACTCACGTTGAGTTATGTCGTAATTTCATCATGAAGAAGGAGAGTATGCCAAGACCTTGGAGACGAAGCATGACTCGGACTTTGTGAGAAAATTTTGAAAACCGAGTTTGAAAAATGTTTTGAAAAGTATTTTGCCAAAAACCTACCGGTCACGGTAGAAAGTGTGTCACGGACAAGTGTTGGCTCCTACTCTATAGGCTAGGAGGACTTTAGGCGCTCAAGCGTAAGCGAAACACGTCACTGTCCGCGATGTCGTCCGTACACTCCCGGGTTCTAACTCTATGTGCGGGTAGCGTGCGAGTAGTGTGAAGGTATATTCTAGGAAAATATTTTTTTTGCTTTTTTTGTAAAAAAGATTTTTTTCCCTTTTTTCTTTTTTTTTAAAATGCAATAAGTATGCAGAAAGGAAAAAGAACGAGTCCAAACCACGACAAAAGGGGACTGCCCCAAATGCCAAGAGATCACCAGCAACTGCATCTTCAGAATTGCTCTGCCCTGTCCAACTGATCAACTGAAATTGCCCCTGCACTTCCTTCCTATGTCGTCCGACACGGGACTTCCTAGGAAAGGTATGTCGTCCGACATAGGAATTCTCACCAACAGAACCAAGTAAGCAGCAAAGGGAAAAAAGCCCCAATACCATAAATACCATCATACCAAGGCATATAAAGCATATAGGCACAGAAGCATGGCATGGCATATAGGAGCACACATAATGACACAAATCATACACAAGGAGAATGAAGAAATTGTCCAAGTTGATTTAAAGAAAGTTAGACCCTCTTAGGAAAAGCTTTTTCTTTTGCAAAAAATAGGAATGATACCGGTACGTGGGATTGTTAGACCACAATTTATCCCAAGCCCCGGGTTAGGGAGCGATACATGAAATTTAGTGGTTTCCACCTATATACCAAGAATCACTCCTTTTTTATTAAAATAAAATCTTTTCAACCTCTGTCCCCAGCGGAGTCGCCACTGAATGAACGCCCTCCAAAAAAATCAAAACAACTCTTCTTTTTGGTTTTGAAAATACAACTTGTTTTATCTTTTAATTTTGGGAGTCGCCACGCCATTTTAAGAAAAACATTGAAAAACCTTCGGAAATGAGAAAATGGGTTCGAGGGTCAAGTTACGATGTGGGAAGAGAATAATGAACTTACCCACATCGCCTCTTTCGAGACTTTCAATCAAACATTGGACAATTATAATCATTCAAAGTGTGTGCAATTTGTGTCAATCAAACAAGGCATGCAAATTTGGATTTCATTGATGGCATTGAAACTGGATACAACTTGTGAACCATGAAAGGGGGCCACACCCTTACAAACAACTACTTGCATTGCAAGGTAGGAGCTGAGACAGTCTGTCCAGGAAGCTCAGATGTCATTCGACACGGGACTTCCTCAGAGAGGGATGTCGGACGGCATAAGTCCTCCTGATCAGATTGCCTCTTACAACACCAAGGCTATTCTAGAATTTAAACAATGCTATTTTAACTAAGAAGAGACACTATTCAGGGTCTAAGTCCAGTTTGGAGTTGATTGGAGTGAGAAAAGTCAAGGTTGACTTTTAATGATACGGATGTCGTATGACATAGGACATCCAAGGCTATCCATGTCACACGACAAACTGCCTCCATCAATGGATTGCACCCAAATAGATCTTAGGTTTCCCAAATAGTGATAAATGAACTAAACACTATTTAAACACAGCTTTGAGTCACAAAGGGGGGTCAATCCAGGTAGATCTGAAGTCACTTAAAGCCAAACAGCTTTCTGGGAACTCTATGTCATATGACACAGGACCTCTTGAGGTGTCCTGTGTCGTCCGACATAGGATGCCTGTTTCAGTGCCCTTCAGCAGATTGATCCCACCTTGCTCTCAATGCACAACTAAGCTACAATATTGACTAAAAGCAATAGAATAATAACACTACGTGAGTATTATGGGAGGATCACATGGCTTTAATGGCCAAATGTGATAAATCACATGTTTATGGCCATTATCATGTAGCCATCACCTCCTAACTCAAACAAAAGTAAACAAGATGCAAACTTTAATGCAACTAATGCTACTAAATGTCCAGATCTGAGGTAAGGAGATGTGAATATGGAAGATTCACATCTCCACCACCTTTGTCATGAAAAAATCCCAAATATTCACATATTATTGAGCAATATAAGCATGCAATGTAAATAAATGAAGATGCAAGATGTAATCAGAGAGAGAGGGAGTTTAGGGAGTACCTATTGTAGTCCACAAGGTAAAAGCACCAGTAGTATGGTGTTTACCCCTTTAAAACACCAATAAAGGAGGTCTTTCTTTGGATCTTGGCTTGGATGTTTGTATGTATGAGGAGGGAGGTGAGTGTGTATGTGAGAGAGAGGGGGTGAGCCTCTATTTTGACAAAGTTTCCTTACTTGCCAAAGTCCTCCTTTAAAATGATCAGCCATGCCCTTTATTTATAGGCATGCTGATGGGAGGCCCTATGTCGTCCGGCATGGAGTTTCCACCGCCTTGGGGGCATCCTGTGACAGACGACACCGGTCAACTTTATGACCAGTTGGGCCGCAGGAAGGCAGGCCCAATGGATCAAGCATGGCTTTGGATAATTCAGGCTCAAAATGAACTTTAGCAAATAAATGAGCCCAAAATTAATGCCAACCATGGAAAGTGGACCCAAAAACACGAGTTCGGGTCGGGGTACTCAAAGTGAGCAGGGACCAAAGGGAAATGTTCGCCTGGGTCTGCTTGAGCTGAGTGAGGATCGGGTCCTCTTTCACGGAACTTGCGTCTTCGGGCAGGCCGGGTTGCGGTTCTGGCTCCGCTGGATTTTTAGTGGCCTTAGGTGGTGATGCATGGATTTGACCCGATCGGGTTAGAATGCTGACATCAGGCTTGGTCCCTTTTGAATAGGCCGCTCTGAGTTGAGCCATAGTCAGAGGAGGATTCCTCGTAGCATAGGGCTATATGTCTTCCCTCAATTCGTTGACTGTAGATCTGTTCCCGGGAGCTTCGGTAGCTTTTCGGATCCTGTCCCAGGATACTGGCTTGGGTGCCTCCGCGGGGAGGTAGTTTATGGATTGCTGCAGCTGTTCGAACGTCAGTGCACAACAGTGGTTGCCAGAGTTGAACTGTGCATTGTTGACCCTCCGGGGGAGGTTAGAGAGTTCTTGGTTCAAGCGAACAGTCTCCTTGATCTCTTCACGGTATACCGCGCTCCTTTCCTTCTTGCTGAGCATGCTCAGGGCATTCTGGAGTTGGGTTTGGCGATATTCATGGTTTGCTAATTTTCCTCCGCTCTTGGCCCAGATCAATTTTCTTGCAGCGGAGCCTGCGTGGAGAGTTAGTGCCTGTGTTTCTTCCCATGTGAGAATAGCCAGTGCTTCTTTGAACTAGGTGCGGCAGTCTAGGTAAACCTCCATTGGGGAGAGCTTTCCTTTCTTCTTTATCTGGGTAGTGGGTATGTCGGAAGGTGAGTACACGGCTTCCCGAACATCTGCCCATGTAACTGGTTGCTGTCCCAGTTGATCGTTTCTGTAAATGAATGTCGAAGTCTGTGGAATCTCCTTGAGCAGTTTTTGGAGATGTATTCCCATCTTTCTCTTATTTTTTTAATAGACCTTCCTCTCTCAGTTGGCCTTTTAGCTTGAGTGCGGAAATGATCCATCCCTATCCTCCCAGGACCCTTGGGATTCTGGTTTTGTTGACTTCATGCCTGGCTTGGAAGAGAATGGTTTCATCATCTTTGTCATCGCTTTCACAGAGAACTTGCTTTTCTCGGGGAGATAAGTGCTGGTATTCGTTTTGCTGTGCCATTCCATCTCCTAGGTCATCGGGACCATTGACCACCCTCGTTTGGCAGAGGGGGTTGGATGAGAACAGACGGTAGTCCAGGAAGTTGCCGTGAGCAAAACCCTTGAGGTCGAACTGGTCTAGAGTGGCCTCTAGATTTCTGTTTGAAGCTGCTTGTTACACTTTAAGGGCTTGGTCCCTGTGGGTCTTTTGAGCTTGGTTTTTGTCCCAGAGACGGTTTTCTTGAGCGGCTAGTTCCATGAGGGCTTTCCTTGCGAGAGCTAAACATTCTCCGTAGGTGCGCGCCATCTGACTAGTGTCTAGAACTGTGATCACATCCAAATCGATGAATGGCAGAAACACTTGGATTATGTTGACGAAGGAAGTCGGGCTGGGACATTCCATGCGGCCTTCCTTGATCTCGGCTACCAAGAAATTCGCCCATATTTGCTTGATTGAACACACGGGGGTGTTGAACTCTGCGAGGTTGACAGTCTCGTGATCTCGCTGGATTGCTAAGTCTATCAAAGCTAGCAGTTTGCTGGCAGGATGTCTGAATCCGTGGCCGTGACGACTGGGAGCAGAATCGAACTTGAGCATGTTAATGCTGAGGTGGTCCTTTCCCTCGTCGGAAGCTGACTCTGTCTTGCGGGGAAGACTTTCACAGATGTTTTCGGGGTGGCTGCGAGAAGCGTTCCCAAGGTTGATCTGATTTGTAGCGGGGTGGGGAGCTTTGTCTCCTTCGCTGTTGCCTTTGGCCTTTGCGGCGCTTGTGGCTTTAAGCTTGACTGAGGGCACGGGCTGGTTGCCACTGGGGCTGGTAGTCGAAAGTGATGATGAGCTCTGAGCTCAATTAGCCAGGGCCTCGTTTACCATGAGCAGGCAGTCATCGAGGGTAACTTTGGCATTGCAGAATCTGATAATAAGGACCGGATCCTTGGTATCCTCAGGATATCTGGAATAGATGATGTTAACGAAGTCTTCGTCAGTCACTTGATCAGAGGGGTTCTTTGTCGTGTCAACCAGTTGCTTCCAATTGTCGGATAACCGCCTGTACTGGACGTTGAGCTTGACAATCTCCATGGTATTGGAGCCCTTATCGCAGGTGGCCTGATCGAAATTGGTGTCGTCCTCGAAACTGAGCATGTGAATGTAGGGATCTGCCCGTGGGTCTGCCGCGTCCTCAATTATGGAGAGTCCTGATTCGTCACCGTCTGACGCTTCAACCCAAATGTAAGGACGCCTCGCGTCCTGCTGCGCTGTAGGAGCTACTAGGAAAACATCATGCCCTTCGCTGGAGAAGAGGGGTTCAGCGGGCAATTCCTCGTGGAGGACATCCCATACGACTGCCATACATTCATCACGAGTGTGACGATGCTTGTTGACCTTTATCATGAAGATTTCCTCGCCTGGCGGGGCCAGAGAGTAGGATTGAAGGATGTTGACAAATCTCCGATTGGAGACAGGGGGTTTATGTGCCCGCATCATGGCGATGCTCAGGGTTTGTTTCCAGTCTGCCTCCAAATGTTGGAAACGGCAATTGAACTTGATGTATCGTACTGCTTTAGGGTCTACCTGCTCGAGAACGTTGACATAGTTAGTATCTCCGGACTCTGAGGGATTCTGATGAGATTTTCCCCGATAGTCCCTTGGTCGATTTGAAGGAGGTAGCCCCGGTGCCTGGCTGCAGGCACGCTTGGCTACTGTCTCGGCTTCGTTCCCTATGAGGAAACTGTCTCCTCTGATGACTTCTAGATCTCCCTGATGGTTAATGAACTTGATGCACTGATGGAGAGTGGAAGCTATGGCTTTCATGTGATGTAGCCAAGGGCATCCCAACAGAGCTGTGAATTCGAACGGAATGTCCATCACGTGGAATTTTGTTGGCACTGTTTGGGTTTCGAACCAGAGCTCCAGAGTCACTGTTCCCAGGATGGGACGAGACGTACTGTCGTAGGCCTTGATAGTCCGAGTAGATGGAATCAAGTGGCTTTCGTTGATGCATAGGGCTCGCATCATGCAGAGAGGGAGGATGTTAACGGCTGATCCATTGTCTACCAATACTTCGAGGAGTGATATGGTGTTGAGCTTGAGAGTGATGTACAGAGCTTCGTTGTGCCTTGAGGCATCTCTCGGTAGGTCTTCATCACAGAAAGTGATCATACTGCCATACAGTCGGGAATCGTAGATCTGGTCTCTATCCGGAGAAGGAGAGTCATCTAGCCATCCGTTTCCTGTCTTTCTCTTGCAAGGTAAAGCCTTAGATGGAGCCTCAGGATTGTGTTGAGGCTGTTTGTGGTGGTTGCCGCCCTTGGTTAGCACGTTGATCGAGTGCGAGTGCCAAGCTGACTTTGATCTTCCTTTGCCTGCCCGTGCTCTGAAGTTGGGCAAATTGAACCTTGGCTGATCCTGCAGGGGGTCAAGCTTCTGACTGGCAGGGAGATTGTCAAAATCTGAGGTATTTCGATGCCCTGAGGCCTGAACTCTGGTGTCAACAGGACTTTTCGGCTTTCCCACCCCTATCTGCTCTAAACCTGCATGGCCTGGAGGAAGGGAGGACTGGCTGGAGTAGAGTACGTAGTAATCGAACGTCCCGGATGGCTCTCTGAGTGTACCCACACTGGTGTCTCCAGCTTCGTATCTTTCTCTCAGTTTCTGTTGAGAGGACTTCTTCTTCTGTTTTCTCGGAGGATTGCTCCTAACCATGTCTTGGGACTCGTACTCCAGGCAGGCGGAGCAGTCACAAACATCGTAGCTGATGTGGACATCTGATGAGGACCCGACTGGAAGAGGCGGAGGAACTGGCTCCGCGGCAATCTTCTTGGGCACCCATTCAATGGAATTCACACTGTTGTTGTTTGGAAAAGGGTTTCCGACTGTATTGGGCCCACGGGGATGCTCCAATTTTCCTTCCTCTATCAGGTTCTGAATTTCGTATCGTAACCTCACGCAGTTGTCGGTGGTATGGACGTGATACTGATGGAAGGCATAGTACTTGCTCTTGTCAGCATTGACTACGGGATTCTTGGGTTTGTAATTTGCAACGGGTTTAAGGAGACCTTTCTTGATTAACCCTTCCAGCATCTTACTCAGCGACATGTCCAACTTGTCGAAGTGTACGGCAGGATGCTTCTGAGTGGAGTTGTTGCTTTGTGGGACTGGGTTTCTGTTGCCCGACTGCTGTCCCTGATTGATGTAGTTAACAGATGTATCTTTCCCTTTGCCGGGGGCCGGTGCGGGATTGAATGCAACTGCCGATCGGTATCTGTATGGCTGTGCAGTGGCCAACTTCTCCTTGAGATCCTTCTCGAATTGTGAGCCGACATTGACCATGGCCCGAAGATCTGGGAAGAAGTGATAACTGATGAGAGTTCTGATGGACGGTCTTAAGCAGGACTTGAAGATCCACATCTGTTCATCCTTGGAGAATGGCTCCATGATCTCGGAGAGCTTCCAACTCCACCTCTTGTAAAATTCTCTGATGCTTTCATCTGCTTTCTGCTCAGTGGTGATTAAGTCCTCACGAATCATTTTCCACTCCAAGTTGGATCTGTACCGTTCTAGGAAGATGTTACTGATCTGATCCCAGGTGTGGCGATCCGCAGGCTTGACCCTTAGAAACCATCGTAACCCTGAACTTTTGAGCGTATGCTGGAAGTGATCGGCCATTTGCTAGAGGGTTGCTCCTTTCGCTCTCATGCCGAGAACGTAGGTGTCGACATGCGTTTGGGGACATTCGGTTCCGTCGAATCGATCCATCTCCGGCATTCGGAACATGGCAGGGAGAGGCGTGACCATTCCCGGATCTGTGGATTTGAGCGTTTCTTGCTTTGAGCTGCTCATGGTGGCTTTCAGGTCTTTCATCTGTTCGACCATCCAGGCTAAGGTGGGGTCCAGTGGTGGACTTTGAGGCTCGGCGCCGGGTGCTACCATGTGAGCGGTAGTGACTGGAGGTGGAAGACATGATATATGTGGATATATGGGGGCCTTTTCTGGACTATATCGGGGTTTGTCCCCAGTGTTTTGGGATTCGTGTATAGGCAATGGGATGAACCCAGGAGGGTATTGAAGGATATTGGCATCTGTTTGAGATGGTCCAGCGGTGCGCTGGTTGTACTGAGTGATGGGAGTAGTACTGGCTTGGCCGTATATGACAGGGTTGCCCTGAGAGGTGGCAACGTGAAGCCTAGGTCGGCTGTTTCCTTGGTTCGAAGGCATCCGGTAAGTTGGCGGGGGAGGAACCTGGTTGAAGGTTTGAGGAACTGGTTTTGGGGAATCGTTGTCCTCGACCAGGGCGAAAGTACCGTCTGACTGGGGGATAGCTACTATACCTCGCTCATTCAGAAGCTGTACCACGAAATTTTGCTGATCTTCTTTCTGCCTCTTGTGAACCTCACAAGCTCGAATGGCTTCTTCCAAAGTCATATCTGTTACCGATGGCGGGGGTCCTTCCCCGTCACGATTTCTCGGTGAGCTAGACATGTCAGATATTCTGGCTGAGGGAACTGAGGGAACCGAAGAACTGTCTGACGCTGCCGTAACTGTGACTCTGGCGAGGCGATGAGTCGGAAATCTGAACCACTTTCTGCTCGCTATAGGGAACGAAAGGCAGGGTTTAGGCTTCAGAAAAGGGAATTTGGCTCAAGGTTTCGGGCTTGTGCAATGTGCAGTTACCGACTAATGTTTACTTAAAAACACGTTTTCTCAGAGTCCTAATCGGTTGCAAAAAAGCGTGTCTTCTTTTTCGCAACTAACCCTAAAACTCTAATCAGTGGATCTCGTCACTACGCTTATAAGCCCCTCGTTTCCATTTGTAGATATCTTCTCGGGATGGACAATCCCGAGCGAGGTCCTATAAGGCAAGCGAGTTCCACCGATAAAAGAAAAAGTGAACTTAAGGCTAGCTAATCACGCAAACTTCCAACGTATGTGATGCACGGGCCACAGTCGAAGTCAACGTCCTTAAGTTAAGGCGGGGATCGTGCCAAAATTTCGGCATGACCTCTCCTGACTCGCTTGCGCGAGGGGCCTTAGCTTTTGGCATTGGTCTAGTTGTGGCTGGCACAGTGCATACGGTGAGGGTTTGGTGACACGGTGTCACATTGAACCTTCGGGTATATTTTTCGGAAGAGCTTCGTGTCAAAGTCAAGGCTGAAAAGCTCAAGACTTTGGGTTGGGAACGACCTTCGGTCTCAATCTCTCGAGCTTGACTCGTGGCGGAACCTGGTGTAAAAACATACACTTAGGCTTTATGACACGTACTAAGCCAAAAACCAACCGGGGTCTTGGACGAAGTGTGACACAAAGAGTGCATGGCTTACACGGGCTAGGATGGGCTATTTGGGACGACCCCGTGCGCCCTCGAAAGGTGTCTGGCAGACCAACCGAGGTGCAACTGAATGGTCATCCCGGGTTACGGGTCATAGTGTGCAGTGTACCGAGGCAGCATGTGCACGTGAAGTGCGGTGTACCGAGGCAGCAAGTGCGAGTAGTGTGCAGTCGCTAAAATTCTTTTTTCTGAGTAAAACAGAGATTTTTCAGAATGTGTCTTAAAGAATTTTGATACGCAGTTCAAAAGATAGTAGGAAAATCAAGCATGAATGGGAATGCACAAACATGGTATGATTTTGAAAAGACGACAATGTAATGCCTTTGAAAAAACCGTTCGAGGTTTAAAGTAACACACGCACACGAAAACGAGGAAGGGTAAATGAAAGTTTGACCCACGGAAGGCTTTTTTGAAAACAACGGTAGTTTTGAAAAAAGTATCCAAGTCCCCAGCGGAGTCGACAACTGAAATTACCCGGATTTCGCGCGATGCGAAAGGCGGTGGTCTTTCGCGGAGGGTTGGTGTCTGAGACCTCGCTTTTTTTGGGAAGGAGAGGAGTCGCCACGCGGTTTTTGTATTTTGAGCCCAAACGTTGAGAAACGGCTATTGATTGAAAATGGTGTCATTTTTATTGGTAGCAAAAACTTAGGAAAAGGCTTTGAAAACGGGGGGTCATTTTTATTGGTAGCAAAAACGAGTAAAAAGCTTTTTTAGTACCAGAGATTGTTAGGTTCGGAGGTCACATTACGTTTCGGGAAGAGTATATTGAGATCACCCGAAACGCCTCGTATGACGAGTCTTTCTACCTTTCTCGAAAACGTGTGCATGTGTGTGTGTGTGTTTGCATTTTGAAATGGGGGCTTGAATGACAAGCTTAATCTTGGTTTGAATGTCAAACGTTGATTAGGTGTTCTGTTTGAAAAGGCGAGCGTTTGAATGACAAACGTCGGTTTTGAAGTTTTAGGAAAAGTGGCGCGAATGCTAATTTTAACCGCTTAACTTAAGTGTCAAATGTTGACTTTTAAGAAAAGAGCGTTTGAATGTCAAACATAGGATTTTGAGTTTGAAGATGAGCGTTTGGATGCCAAACGTCATTTCGCGCATTTTGAAAGAGAGTTCGAAGGTCGAACTCCGGTTTTGAACTGGGCGTGTCATTGTTAACGATTTTACGGGAAAAACGTATTAAATGATTTTGAATGTCAAAAGTCGGCTTTTAAAGTTTGAAGATGAGCGTTTGGATGCCAAACGTCATTTCGGGCGTTTTGAAAGAGAGTTCGAAGGTCGAACTCTGGTTTTGAACCGGGCATTACATTGTTAACGATTTTTACGGGAAAAACGTATTAAATGATATGCGATCAACGAATCAGGTTGCGACTCGGACTTTGAAAAGTAAATACTATCACGATCCAAACGGGTCGGACTTTGTAAATGACAGTATTTAAAGTGCGGTATCAACGGAATCAAACGATCCGGAATTGTAAAGTACGATCGACGAGCCAAACGGCTCAGAATTGTAAAGTTGCATGAAAGTAAAGGATGTTCGACGGATCAAACAATCCGGAATTTGTAAATGACATGGAAAGTAAATGACAATCAACGGATCAAACGATCCGGAATTGGTAAATGACATAAAAGTAAACGGAACGGGGCCAGAATGCCGTTTTAACCCGAGATTACTTCTCTTACGGGAAGAGAAGAGGATCGCGGACTAAAACGTATCGGGCCTCGTTTAGACAATGACGTCTACATTTCAACAACGTCGTCCAAAACGGTTGTAGCGACTGGCGCATAAACCGAGACGAAACGAGAGTTTAAAGAGAGAGGGAGCTACCTATGGCTAGGGTCGGCTCCTTTGGCTTGGGGGACGTATACGGGATACGAAAAGGTGTTTGGAACGGTGTTTCAAGGTGGCGGGGGTTGTATTTGATCGAAATACAGAGTTTTCACGCAAAACGAGGTAAAACCGGGGCTCGGGAAGGGGTGAAACCAGTTTAGGCCGTGGGTTTTGGTGAAAGGGAGTAAATTTTTGTTGTTACAAATGGCTTTGACAGCCTCTGTATTTATAGGTGAAGATTCATGATAAGTCCGGACGGACTGAGGGTGAAATCAGGGGGTTTTGTGAAACTTTGGAAATTGGAGGGGCTTGCTGGCAATTCTGAATTTCCTGCAAATGAGTCCGGCCGGACTGAGACTGTATACCAGGGGTATTTTTGTCTTTTCACTCTAAATTTGATTGAAGGGTGATGGGGGAGCTGTGGCATGTAAGCCACGTGTCCCTGTGACTCACAGGCCATGGGAGTTCGTGCCGTTATTTCCCGGTTTTGTCCGTTTTTAAAATAACAGTCCGGAAAATGTCCGAAACGCCCCCTGAAAGTGCGTTTTTCAGGGAAAGCCGTACTTTTACGTGCAACGACGTGTGTTGAGTACGCTTTGACGTCGGGATGCACGGGGCAGTCCCGGGACGTCTCGTTGGCTTGGCAACGGGGAACTTAACGGGTTCCGGTTAACCTGGAGCGGGCCAGTTAACGGATTCCGGTTAACTTTTAACGGATTTTGACGATCCGGATTTGGGTACTTACACGCCCGATCCATTCCAACCCAAACACTTCCAATTTCAACCCCTCCTACTCAACGTCAACCCCACTCAATCCCAATTTTCCATTTATTCCAAAACCTCACCACCCACTCCAATCAAACCACACCCATAACTCAAACCTCACCCATTATCTCAACCGCACCCCAAACCTCAAATACTCAACCTCCTCTTTTCTCCTCAATATTCCTTCCTCCTCAACCCCTCCTTCAAATTATTCCC
Organism: Adenophora triphylla var. japonica; assembly: GCA_022495995.1. Lineage (NCBI taxonomy): Eukaryota > Viridiplantae > Streptophyta > Magnoliopsida > Asterales > Campanulaceae > Adenophora > Adenophora triphylla. The sequence continues at coordinate 85,021 of JAFEMH010000421.1, forward strand.
AAGTTCTCAATGCCTTACATATAATTCATAGCCAACTTCATACTAATCAAGGCCATATGATCAAGTTGGCTGCTTCAAACCGCACCCTTCAAGAGCAGGTGCACCCTCAAACCCTTGAGTTGGCTAAGCTTAAAAGCTCTTTTGATGATGCCATTAAGGGGGAGAGAGATACTGCAAAAATATTCAAAGACTCAGCTGAAGCCTGCTTCTCAGAGTTCAGAAATGATCTAGCTGCTGGAGTCCTTCAAGCTCTTGGAAATGCGGTTTCCAAAGAGCAACTCAAGGATTGTCTACATCAACTCTTAGATGTATTCTACACTTCAATGGAATAAATCCTTGGGGGAGATTTAAAGCTGAAATTGTTGAAGAAATTAGAAGCTCAAAAACGCATCAAGAATCTGACATGAGGTCTGTATTGGACTCAATGCAGGCAAACATTCAAAATGATGATTATCAGCTAAGGGAAGACTTAAGATGAAGATTGACATAGTTAGAGATGGTTTAACCGCAAGGTTGACCAATATGACTGAAAATGTTAGGGATAGACTTGAAGCTATGAATGAAGGAATCAGGGATAAGCTCAGCTTCAAATTTCAAGAAATGGACAACAACTTCCGGGGGAGTTTTGCTGAGCTATAGCCTAGATTGCATTCATCCCAAACCGCATCTACAACCGCAATCCAAGATTCCATCCATACATTCTACAATACATTGAATGTTTCCATTCAAATTCAGCTTAATGGAATTTTGGAAGGTTTTAATGAAAAGCTTACAGAAAATACCTCCAAAGTGAATGAGCTTAAGGAAAATACCTAAGCTAACACTAGAGCGGTTGGAGCAAATAATGCTAGGGTAAAAAACATGGTAAATGCCTTAAGGGGAGTGTAAGCTGCTCAAGGAAGAACTCAAGAAGAAGTCGAAAGATTAAGAAGAACCTTGAGAGATGAAAATTATGCCTTCAACTTTTCTGGAGCCCCAATTGTTGATAAAGTTATGAATGGACCTTCAACTCAAAATTTTGTAGACTTGGAAGGTCAGCATGTTGTTCCATTCCAACTGGCTTTACCAACTTCCCTTCGGGGATCTCCACAAGTGAGGCCAGAGTGGATAGAGCGTCTACGAACCGGTTCCGATCTCTCGGCAAGTAGTGAAAAGTGACCTCTTTGAATTGTGCGATGAGGTCTTCCATACATGCGTGGTATTTTTGCAAACTGGGGTTTATTGTTTTCCATTTGTTGGAGACCTTGTTAATGATCAAGGCTGAGTCCCCATAGACTTCCAATTCTTGGACGTTCTTTTCGAGGGCAGCCTCTAAATCGGCAGCTCATGCTTCATATTGGGTCGCGTTGTTGGTAACCTCAAAATTCAGCTTTATGGAGATTGGGGTGTGCTCGTCTTTTGGGTCTACCAAGAGCATTCCAATGCCATTACCTCTCTTGTTGGCTACTCCATCGAAGAAAAGCTGCCATCGATTATCGCCTTCAAGCGTGAAAATTCTTTCATCCGAAAATTGTGGTTCGGGACCTTTGGCTTCGTCGTTTGGGAAGTTGGCAAACTGTTCAGCCATTACGCACCCTTTAACTGACTTCCAGGTCACGAATTTGGTGTCGAACTCTGCTAGAAAGAAAGACCACTTGGCTAGTCTCATTGACAGTGAGGGTTTGTCGAAGAGATATTTGACAGGATCCATCTTGGTGTTGGTGTTATGCCCTAGGCGTATAATTATTTTGACCCATAACTAATACCGTTATGTAATTGTCTTTACCATTTATAATAGAGAATGTTTATCTTGAGTATTATATGTTTTACATGTTTTATTATAATATTATGTGTCCCTAGTTATTGTGAATAACTAGTATAAGTTGGTAATGGATAATCATAGAGATGATTATATGCATGGGGATGCACATTACACTTATGGGTACTTGTTGGAGAACAAGGTACTAGACCGACCCATCTATGAGGTTTATGACATGGTCTATGGTCATATATGTCATGATTAAATCTCATGATAGTCGTGTCATTGGAATCCTTTGTACTTGAGATTATCATCGCTTCCACATGATGAACGTTGTGTTTGATGTAGCCTAACACTATCTTTGATAGGATAGCAATAAGGGCTATGTTGGGATGATTGGATTCTTGTAGGGAAGAATGATAAGTAAAGATGGGATTTGTCCCTCGTAAAGAGAGATGTCTGCTGGGCCCATCGATGAATAGTGTTGATGAAATATGTGGCCACACTCAAGAGATTTGATAGAGATAAAATTCACTTGGACTATCAACATATTCGGAATCGAGAAAGAATTGAACAATATAAGTTGACGTGGACCATGACTTATGTTCAATATGACATCGTGTGACAAAGGGATTATGACATTGATCTATCAAGGAATCAAGATTTGATGTTATATTTAATTGGGTGGACATAATGACTTTCTAGAGATCACTTATGTCTTGTGAGGTTGATGTTTCAACTCACTACCAACATAAAATATAATTCCTAAAGGGTCCCACACACAAAGAACGAATTGAAAATGGCTCAAAATTGGAAAAGGGGAAGGGGGGCGATCGCACCAAACTTCTGGACAAGAGGAGCGTCCGCTCCCAAGCAAGGGGAGCGACCTCTCCCAAGTGACATAAGCATTGTATCGCGCGAGACACGCCATGTCTCGCGCGGGACAAGGTCCGCCAGATTCTGTTTTGGCTTTGGATTAGGGCTATTCTCCCTAAGTGTTAGGGATATTTTATAAAGTATAAATAGCCCTTTTACCTCAGCCAACACAGACAAAATTTAGGGTTTTGGAAACACAAAATCATTGATCTTGAATTCAAATCATAGATCAATACACCCCAAATCAATTCCATAAACAGCCATTGGTTGTTGAATAACGATTCAACAATCGGGATCATCTAGCAATCCTACAAGATACAAGATATTGGTTCGTTCGCGTGTGGATTATCGATAGAGGGTGATTCCGTTATCACTTAAAGCTTGAAGATCAATTCATCACAAGGAAGAACAAAGAGAAGATCAAAGGTTCATCATCGATTAAAAGATTGAATATCATATTCGTTTTCGAACAACAAAATCGCTGTTAAGGTATGTAAGTCTATTTCATAGTTTTAATCTCTTCATGTTAGACAGATTCATGGCTAGAGTTTTGTGAATTATGTAAATCTTCCGCTGCGCATGTAACCCCAAAACCTAACAGTGTTATCAGAGCCGCGTTTAATCATGATTAGGTTAAAATTGGCATGCTAGATATAATATGATTATATTCTTTAACATGCTATGTGATATAGATTGATGATTTTATGTGTATTATTTTGTGATAACAATTATATGCTATATATCATGATTATGATTAATAGTTGATTGATGTAATTAATCTTCTACATAGGTTATTAATCTTTTAATTTGATTAATTAGATTAGTGAATTCTCAAATTGAAACAAATTGTTTGTTTAGGATTTGATGTTCATATTTAATATGATTAACATGATTATTTGAATCCTTAAATTTTGAGAATTGAATAATTACGTATTTGATAATTGTTATTTGTTGCATGATTATTTGGATGATCCTAAAGTAGGATGTTATGTGAAATCCCATATTCATGATTATGTACACATAAGTTTCATATATACCCATGTGATGTTTGTTGCTATGTGGAAAAACCTTCTTAAATGTTTAAGTTTTATGCCACCCCTTAATTAGAACACTTGAGAAATATTCAGGTATTTTGATGTAGTTTTGACTCAGTTAGGTGTATCATTATATCTTAATTTGTGATCAAGATGAGATAACGGTTGATGTAGTTTCAACTCAGTTGGGTCCATCATTCTATGTGTCTCATACATTTAAAAAAGGTTGAACTTAATTGGTGCTTTCAAAAGAGTTTTGACCCAAGGCATAGATGATATTAAAACATGTGTTGACATATGATGTCTAAGAATTTCATAAAAGATCTAAGAGTCATATATGATATGATTGATGTTTTCTACCTAAATAGCTTGATTTCGGGCATTGACTCAATTAAACCAAAATCAAGTGAAATATGGATCTTAGCCCATTATAGTTATATGATACATGCTTGAATTTGAAGGTGTATAATTTAGTGGGAGTATTTGTGAAATACTTTATTTGTCTCTTAGATGGTAAATATTTTGATACTTATATGTGCTCATATTATTTGCATATTTTATTGTAGAATGGCATCTCACAATAATCAACCCCTGTCGCTGCGATCCATCCTTGAAAAGGACAAGCTCGAAGAGAACGGTACAAACTATTCTGATTGGATCAGAAGTCTAAGAATTGTTCAAAGGCAAGAGAAGAAATTGTACGTTCTTGACGAACCTATTCCTGTTGAACCTGCTGCCAATGCTTCAAGGCCAGATAAGGAGCAACATAAGAAACGTGTTGATGATTCTAATGATGTTGTTTTCCTTATGCTTGCCACCATGTGTAAGGCTCTTCAGAAGGACCTTGAACACATGGAAGCAGCTTTTGACCTAGCTCAGCGCTTAAAGGAAATGTTCCAAGTGCAAGCTAGGCAAGAGAGGTATAATGTGGTGAAGGCCCTTAATGCATGCAAGATGCAAGAGGGGCAGTCAGTTGGTCCTCATGTCCTTAAGATGAAAGGATATATTGAGCACCTTGATAGGCTTGGGTATCCTATGTGTTTGGAACTCGTAACGGATATGATATTGAATTCATTGCCTGAAAGTTATGGTCATTTCATTATGAAATATAATATGAGTGGAATGGAGAAAAATATGTCAAAATTGCATGCGATGCTTAAGACTGCAGAGAAATATATCAAGAAGCCTAGTACCGCAAATGTGTAAACAAAGGAAAGGGTTCAAAAAGGAAGGCGAAGTAGGTAAAGCAAAAGTTGCTAAACCTAAGGCAAAAGTTACCAATGTCGAAGAGACAAAACCCAATGTGTCTCAAAAGGATGCAATTTGCTACCATTGCCAAGAGGTTGGTCATTGGAAGCGAAACTACAAGGCTTATAAGGAAGGCCTAAAAGCGAAGAAGGGCAATATGATTGCTACTGATTCATGTATCTATGTAATAGATATTTTCCTTTCTATACCGGATGTGGATCTCACATTTGTTTAAATGTGCAGGGACTAAAGAATAGAAAGCTACTCAAAGAAGGTGAAGTTGACCTACATGTGGGGAATGAAGCAAGAGTTGCTGCATTAGCCATATGAACATATGATGTTACTTAACCTAGTGAACTAGTACTTGTTTTGAACAATTGTTATTATGTTCCGGATTTGAGTAGGAATATTATTTCAGTTTCTTGTTTGGATAATGAAGGATATAGGTTTCTTATTGAGAATAAGAAGTTTTCTATTTATTTAAATGATATTCTTTATTGTATTGCAAATTCATTTAATGGCCTTTATATCCTTGATGTTGAGAAACAAAATGATGTTGAAAATATTTACCATGTGAATAAGAAATCTAAACCGAATGATGTGAACAAAACTTTCATGTGGTATCGCCGGCTTGGTCATATAAATGAGAAACGCATTTCTAAACTCCCTAAGGATGGACTTTTAGACTCAAATGATTATGAATCATGCGAGATATATGAATCTTGTTTATTGGGAAAAATGACCAAACCACCCTACACTAAGAGTAGTGCAAGGGCTAGTGACTTATTGGCCCTATTACATACGAATGTAGATATGGATATGTCTATCTGATGAAGTCCAAAAGTGAATCATTTGAGATGTTTAGAACATTTCAAAATGAAGTACAAAATCAACTTGGCAAAACTATTAAAGTACTTCGATCCGATCGAGGTGGTAAATATTTGAGCCAAGAGTTTGACAATCATCTCAAAAACTGTGGAATTGTTTCAGAGTTGACTCCACCCGGAACACCACAATGGAATGGTGTGTTTGAGAGGAGGAATAGAACCTTGTTGGACATGGTTCGTTCGATGATGAGTCAAGTTGACCTTCCTATTTCTTTTTGGGGACATGCATTAGAGACTGCTGCGTTCACACTGAATAGAGTCCCTACTAAATCGGCTCCTAAGACCCTATATGTGATGTGGCATGGAAGAAAACCTAATTTGTCTTTCATGAAGATTTGGGGTTGCGAAGCTTATGTGAAGAGACTTGTCTCTGATAAGTTAGCACCAAAATCTGACAAAGTTATTTTCGTTGGTTATCGTAAGGAAACTAAAGGATATTACTTTTACAACCGCAATGAGAACAAAGTGTTTGTTGCTCAATATGGTACTTTTCTTGAGAAATAATTTCTCAATAAAGGATCTAGTGGGAGTAAAATTTATCTTGAAGAAGTTCAAAAGTCCGAAAATAACATGGAACTGAGAGTAGAGACAGAACCAAGTTCACAAGGAGTTGCGGAACCGGTTCTTGATGCACAAGTCCATCATAGATCGGATAGGTTACAATCCGAACTCGAGAGATATGGATTTCTCATTTCAGAAAGTAATGAAGTGGAAGTCATTGAGAATGACAAACCTACTTCCTATCAAGAGGCAATGTCCACTCCTGATTCAGATAAATGGCTAGGAGCCATGGAATAGGAATTACAATCCATGTATGATAATCAAGTTTGGAACTTGATTAATCCACCTGATGGTGTAAAAACCATAGGGTGCAAGTGGGTCTTCAAGAAAAAGACCGACATGGATGGGAAGGTGCATACTTACAAGGCTAGGCTTGTAGCAAAGGGATATAGGCAAATTCATGGTATTGACTACACTACAAGAAATAACAACATTAGGGTCGGCCAAGCCCCGTCCCAAAAAGCCATATTCCCGTCCTTAATACCTTTAAGGACGGTATATAGGACGGGATTTAGAGGTCCTAATTAACCCGCGTCCTAAATACTTTAGGGACCCCCGTCACCGTCCCTGTAAGCTTTTAAAGACGAGAAATTGCCGTCCCTAATAATATTTATTATTAAAAAAAATTATTATTTATTTTTTGCGGGAAAAATTTGGCGGCAAAAAAAAATTTTGATGGGTCAATTTTGGAGGCAAAACATATTTGGGACGAGTTTTTTGAGACGGCAAAGCCGACCCTAATAATATTTGCGGCCAGAAAAAAATATTGGCGGGTAATAATTAGGGACCTGATCCTCGTCCCAAATATCATTTTGGATTAATTAAAATGTCGCCCAAAAAGTCAAAATCTAAAATATTTTTCATTCAATAAATAACTGACAATACAAAATTAGATTCTTTAGAAGTAGTTCGAATCTTTATTTGAAATAATTTGACTAAATAAGTTTCTAACTAGTTCTAATCATCTAAATTGCAAATGATGCAGTCAAACAAAGTATTTCCCAAAAAATTGCTTCTTCATCATATCGTTCCTTGATCGAGCTCTTCATGTAAACCAATATGCAACTATTAAGCAATGAAACCTGTAAAAAATAAAAATATTACATTAACAAATAAATAACTAACCACAATGACATCTGAATATATTTTTGAGCAAGTGACATATGAGATAAAGAGACAATGATGGTAAAACTGAGCAGTGATTGTGTTCGTGATCATGAACAATAAACATTCCATTTTACTCAAACGAGAAAAGTTAAGCACCAAAGAGAAAGTGTATCATAGTAAATTATTCCCTCATCGTGCTATAAATCAGCGATATACACACTACAAGAAGCATCCCGCACAAAAGCACAAGAAATAAGCAAGCAGCATTAATTTGTCCCCATGAAGGGCTATACACTGACAAATTATGTGTCCACCCTCCAATAAAAGCTTCTAAAATAAATCAAAAGAAGGAAACTCTCGGCAATGGGGCTAACCAATTCTCCACGAAAACTGTTTTAAACAGCCTATCCCAAAAACACCAAGCACTTGTGTAGTGACAGAAACTATTCTCATAAGACTTTAAACATTACATACCAGTCTGGTGACCTCTATTGAAGAACAATACCATACTTATTCAGCACAATGGCCATAATATTCAAAGGAACTCTCGATGTCCAAAAAAAGAGGAAGAGTGAGTAATGAGGGGATTGCACGAGAGGAGACATTAACAGTTTACTAGAGATACTGCAGGAAGGCTCTGAAATGCCATATGTCTGTACTCGTAAGTTCTATGTAGGACACATGGTGATTTAATTTATTTTAGAGCCATATGCCCAACAAGTTACCAAAACTCATCAGCAACACGCTACACAGTGCAATAACAAAGCATGACAAGATTATTTCCACAAACAAGATTCTTTCAAGCCATTTATGAAGGGGACAATGTACAGAGATCCAATAGCTTATTAGAACACTGACAGTTTCAACATTTTCTAGTAGTTTAAATCACATAAAACAATAAATTAACATGAACAATTTCAAAAGGCTATAAATTCATATTCTTGTAAACAACAGAAATTCAACAAAATAGTCTATTCTAACGTAATTGTTGAAAGAAATAAAAGAAAGCTTCAACACTAAAATCAACCTGCCTCTAGTTTCATAGATATGTTCCCTCTTTGGACATTCGTTTTGGGTTTGGGACGGAGGGAGTAGAAAATAACCATATGATTTAAATCACCTTATAAATAAAGAACATTAAACAATTGACATCTACAGATTCTAATATATATAATTATATAATTATATAAGAAATAAGAAGGAACGAGCATGTACCGTATATCGCATGTAAGAACTTTATGATAAGTTGGTCTGAGAAGTTATATACTGGGTTACATTACAAGATTCTCGAATTAAATTCCAGCAAGTCAGCAATGATAATGATAAGACAAAGGCCGCAATATCACCAAGGAAAAATCTAGTAGAGAGAACAATGATACAAAAAGTGTAATTGACCATCATATCACCAAGTATATTATTGTAAAGAGTCTATAACAGTACATAAAGAAACGTTAGAATATTACTCTGATACACACTATGTAAAATCAGTCAATTTGTTAAATCAAACCAAAATCAGTTTGAGGCACATACTTCCGCCGCGTGAGGTGCCGCTGCTGTTTGCTCTCCTCTGTAAATTATTGAAGAACAGCAGATTAAAAAACTCACTTTGATTGACTTAATCGCCAGTAAACAAAAAAGTGAATGAACACGACCATCATGCAATGGTAATTGAATGGAAAGACACAATCTTCTCAACTCTTTCAGAAATTTATAAGCGTGATGGATTATAAAGCAATTACAAAGGAAACAAGCTACAGAACTACTAGCAGAAAAGAAGCAGAAACTTGCTTCAAAATAAGGACAAAAAAATTAAGAAACTGAAGTACTCATATCCATGAAACTTTGTAATTCTCAATTACCTTTCTAATGACTTCCCGCTTTCATCTTTAATAGGAATTGGAGCCCCAAGGAGAACAACTCTTTCTACAAGACCAGTCAATTCGGGAGAAATGCATTTAGTATCACGTGTATAAGTCAAATAACTCATCGAAGAAGAACACCTCGGAACAGTACAAATTCGTAGTACCATTTTGTTCGGGCCACCAAAACCTGAAGATACTTGAAAATCACTCGAGCTCCCAGTGAAAAGCCTACTAGTGTCACGGGCCTGATGTATGTATAGAACATCACCCTGGAAGGACAATTCTAAGTGAAAGCCTCTTAAATCGGGACCAAATGAGGCAGATGAACTGAAAGGTGCTTTTCAAACTATGTTCTTTAAAATTATCCAGCACCACAAAGTCTTCAAAACAGTCTATTTTTTAGCTCTCAAGCTCATATAGAAGAAGGTTTTAGAATGAAGCTAGAATAGTTGGGTCTTATACAGGAAATATGTGTTCATAGTCTTATTGAGCAAAGTCCAATAACTTTACAGGTTTCATATGTTCAAGTTTTGCATACTTATATGAACCAGTATCAAAAAATCTTTCATCATGGAATACACAAATAACCTTAGCCCTCACCACAAATCCAACAACGCAAACGCAAGTGAGACCAGTATTACGGGAAACCTAATCTCAAGAATACAAACTAAAAGGAAAGATGATCGTACCTGGGTTGGATAGATAATCGACAAAACGTCGGAGGAATCGTTCACGCCTGAAAATAAGAAAATCGAATTTAAGGTACCAATAATAGCAAATATCCCGATTATGCTTCAAAATTGAAGAATTGAACTAATAATCTGAAGAATACAAACTGAGAGATTGCCGAACCTGAGAGATTGATTGCCGAACATGGTTGAATTTAGGGTTTACGCCGGTTGATTTGCTAGAGGGAGAGAAATAGGGAGAACAAGAAGGGCGAACGGTTGATTGCAAAGGGTTTACGCCGGTTGATTCACCGAACCTGAGAGATTGATTGAGAAGGGTTTACGCCGGTTGAATTTAGGGTTTACGCCGAGCCTGAGAGATTGATCGCAGTGTATTATGGTAGAGAGAATAGGGAGAACAGAAGGGCGGACAGTTTTATTTTCTTTTTTCCTTTCTTTTTCCTTTTTTTTTTAAGCTTTTTAATTAACAACAGCGTCCTTTTTTAAGCCCAATGCCGACCCAAATTAAAAATTAAAGTTGAATGTCTTATTAAGTAAATAATAGTGACAAATAATTTTTCCCGTCCCAAATATTGATTTCCCTAAAAATGACTTTTTTAGTAGTGCTATGATGAAACATTTTCGCCTATTGCAATGCTTAAGTCTGTTAGAATTTTAATTGCCATAGCCACATATTACAACTATGAGATATGGCAAATGGATGTCAAAACAGCTTTCCTAAACGGGAAGTTACTTGAGGATGTGTATATGGCACAGCCTGAAGGGTTTGTCGATCCGAAAAATTCTAACAAAGTATGCAAGTTGCAAAGATCCATATATGGGTTGAAGCAAGCTTCTAGGAGTTGGAATCTTCATTTTGATGAATCGATCAAAGAGTTTGGCTTCATCAAGAACGAAGATAAACCTTGTGTATACATGAAATTCAGTGGGAGCGTAGTACTATTTCTAATATTGTATGTCGATGATACCTTGCTCATTGGAAATGATATTTCTACACTTCAGACTGTCAAGTCATGGTTAGGGAAGTGTTTCTCAATGAAAGATATGGGTGAAGCCGCCTAAATCCTTGGCATCAAGATCTATAGAGATAGATCTAAAAGGATGATTGGTTTGAGTCAAAGTATTACGTTGACAAAGTTCTCAGAAGATTCAAGATGGAAAATTCTAAGAGAGGAAACTTGCCAATGGGACATGGTATTACTCTTAGAAAGACTCAGTGTCCTAAGACAACTGGTGAGCAATAGAGAATGAATGAAATTCCATATGCTTTGGCTATTGGATCTATCATGTATGCCATGATTTGTACTAGACCTGATGTCTCGTATGCTTTAAGCATGACGAGTCGATACCAATCTGATCCTGGTGAAAACCATTGGATGGAAGTTAAGACGATCCTTAAGTACTTGAGAAGGACTAAGGATGCATTCTTGTTCTTTGGAGGGATGAAAGATGATCTTGTTGTAAGAGGTTACATAGACGCAAGCTTCAAAACTGACAAAGATGATTTTAGATTGCAATCGGGGTTTGTGTTTATGCTTAACGGAGGTGCGATTGGTTGGAAGAGTTCCAAGCAGAGTACCATAGTCGATTCTACAACTGAGGCCGAATATATAGCGGCATCCGATGCAGCTAAGGAGGCAGTTTGGAATAAGAAGTTTATTAGTGACTTTAAAGTCGTTCCAAGTATCACTAATCCGATGAAATTTTATTGTGATAATAATGGTGCCATTGCGCAGGGAAAGGAACCAAGGTCACATCAACTATCCAAACCCATACTTAGACATTTCCACCTCATTTGAGAATTCATTGAAAGAGGATACGTTAAGATATGAAAAGTATCAACCGATGATAACATAGGGGATCCACTTACAAAGCCCCTCGCACAAGCAAAGCATGATGGTCATGTTAGTTCCATGGGTATACGATACATATGAGATTGGGCCTAGTGCAAGTGGGAGATCGTCTTTACCATTTATAATAGAGAATGTTTATCTTGAGTATTATATGTTTTACATGTTTTGTTGTAATATTCTGTGTCCCTAGTTATTGAGAATAACTAGAATAAGTTGGTAATGGATAATCATAGAGATGATTATATGCACATTACACTTATGGGTACTTGTTGGAGAACAAGGTACTGGACCGACCCATCTATGAGGTTTATGACATGGTATATTGTCATATATGTCATGATTAAATCTCATGATAGTCGTGTCATTGGAATCCTTTGTACATGAGATTATCATCGTCTTCCACATGATGAACGTTGTGTTTGATGTAGTCTAACACTATCTTTAATAGGATAGCAATAAGGGCTATGTTGTCACGATTGGATTCTTGTAGGGAAGAATGATAAGTCAAGATGGGATTTGTCCCTCATAAATAGAGATGTCTGCTTGGGCCCCTCAATGAATAGTGTTGATGAAATGTGTGGCCACACTCAAGAGATTTGATAGAGATCAAATTCACTTGGATTATCAACATATTCGGAATCAAGAAGGCATTGAACAATATAAGTTGATGTGGACCATGACTTATGTTCAATATGATATCGTGTGAGAAAGAGATTATGACATTGATCTATCAAGGAATCAAGCTTTGATGTTATATTTAATTGGGTGGACATAATGACTTGCTAGAGATCACTTATGTCTTGTGAGGTTGATGTTTCAACTCACTACCAAGATAAAATATAATTCCTAAAGGGTCACATAGAAAGAACGAATTGAAAATGGCTCAAAATTGGAAAAGGGAAAGGGGCTATCGCGTCCTATATGGTAGGGGCGATCGCACCAAACTTCTGGACAAGAGGAGCATCCGCTCCTAAGAAAGGGGAGCGACCGCTCCCAAGTGACAGAAGCATTGTATCGCGCGAGACACGCCATGTCTCGCGCGGGACAAGGTCCGCCAGATTCCGTTTTGGCTTTGGATTAGGGCTTTTCTCCCTAAGTGTTAGGGATATTTTATAAAGTATAAATAGCCCCTTTTACCTCAGCCAACACAGACGAAATTTAGGATTTTGGAAACACTAAATCATTGATCTTGATTTCAAATCATAGATCAATACACCCCAAATCAATTCCATAAACAGCCATTGATTGTTGAATAACGATTCAACAATCGAGATCATCTAGCAATCCTACAAGATACAAGATCTTGGTTCGTTCGCGTGTGGATTACCGATAGAGGGTGATTCCGTTATCACCTAAAGCTTGAAGATCAATTCATCGCAAGGAAGAATAAAGGTTCATCATCGATTAAAAGTTTGAATCTCAGATTCATTTTCAAACAACAAGATCGTTGTTAAGGTATGTAAATCTATTTCATAGTTTTAATCTCTTCATGTTAGACGGATTCATGGCTAGGGTTTTGTGAATTATGTAAATCTTCCGCTGCGCATGTAACCCCAAAACCTAACACTTGGAGACCAGATGCACTGTGTGCGATTGCATGTAGTGCCACAATTTTCCAACCACCCATACTAGAGTTGCGCAGGTCTTCTCTAAAGATGAATAGTTGAGCTTGCTGCTTTGGAATTTTTGAATCACGAAGTAAATTTCATTCTGGATTTTTGATTCTTTCTTTTCTTGGCCCAACATGGCTCCAACTGCAGTGTCGGTTACAGTTAAGTACAGCAAGAGTGGCTTCTCTTTATGGGGAGGACAGAGGATTGGAGGATTCACAAGGTACGCCTTTATTTTCTCGAAAGTGTCTTGGCATTATGGATTCCACTCGATGTCTGCGTTCTTTTTAATTAGCCAGAAAATTGGCTCGCACGTGGAAGTCAACTGATTCACGAAGCGGCTGATGTAATGCAAGCGCCCCATAAAGCTTTTTACCTCTATCTGGGTTCGTGGTGGCCTCATCTCGACTATGGATTTGATCTTCTGGGGATTGAGCTCGATGCCTCATTCTATGACCATGTATCCCAAGACTTTGCCCCAGGTTACTCCAAACATGCATTTAGCGGGGTTCAACCTCATTGAATGCTTTCGTAGACGATCGAAGAATTTTCTCAAGTCAGCGAGATGTTGTCCGTCTGACCCTTTTGAGTGAATGATCATGTCGTCAACATACACCTCGATTTACTTGTCGATCATATCATGAAAAAGTGTTGTCGCTGCCCGTTGGTAGGTAGCCCCAGCGTTCTTAAATCCAAAAGGTATTATCGTGTAATAGTAATTTCCCTATGGGGTGGTGAAAGCGGTTTTCTCTTGATCTTCTTGGGCCATCTTGATCTGATTGTAGCCGATAAAACCATCCATGAAAGACTTAACTTCGAAATTAGCCATGGTATCGACAAGCATAACTATGTTTGGCAGCAGAAAATCTTCCTTTGTATTCGCTTTGTTGAGATCCCGAAAATCTATGCAACATCGCACCTTCCCATTGGCCTTGGTGACCGTGACTATGTTAGAAAGCCAAGTTGGGTATTCGATCACCCTTATGAAGCCGTTGTGAAGCATCTTTTCGATCTCTTCCTTGACTTGTAAAGACTATTCGGGCTTGATCCTGTGCAACTTCTGCTTGACGGGCTTGGCCTCGGGATTCAAGGGAATCCGGCGTTCTACCGTAGCGGGATCCGAACCGGGCATATCCTGATAGGACCAGGCGAACACATCTACAAACTCTTTGAGCAGCGCAATCAATGCTTCCCGCTAGATAGTGACGAAGAAATCTCTGATTTGTGTCTCTTTAGGCTCTTCAGCAGTCCCCAAATTCACTTTGGTTAAAACTTTCTCGGCAGCTTGGGCCCAATTTTCCTCACATTTAACAACACGCTTAAAGATTTCTTTAATGTATTGTTTGTTTAGTGTGTCTCCATATTTATCAAGTGAATCATTATTAATTGTTCTTAGTTTGTTAGTTAATTTATCATTTGTTAAAGTGGCAATGAGGGGATACTCAGAAAGGTCGAATTTCTCATTCAAAGCATAGGGGAACACTGTGTCTGCTACAAACTCATAATCTTCAGGTGTAAGGCCGTCAGATGACTCAAGAGACTCAAACTCAAATACAACAGACTCTGGGTGTTTTTCAAAATTAGACTTTAAGAAATGAGGGGTTAGTCCAATCTTCTCAACCATTTCCTCTTTGCTGGCTGCGGGTCAGAAAAAGGTAACCCAGTTCTTCAACAGCATTTTTGATGGGTTTAAGAGGGGTGTGAGGGTCAAAAGGCTTTACAGTGCTATCCCCAATCATGGCTGTCATTGAGTTATCAGAAACAAAATCGATTAGATCCGGCATTTCGATCTCTTCGCTGAAAAGCTGCTGAAGCAAAGGCTCGTCCTAGAAGTCCTCTCCGAAGTCTTCTTTTCTTGCTTTGGGCATTGTCAACTCGAACACTGATTCATCCTGTTTGTTTGTGGCATGGGTGATGACAGAGAGTTTCTCAAACTCTTCTAGAAAAACAGGGGTTTCCCCGAACCAAAATTTGTTGTGAATAGTGGTGGTGGGTCCCGGCAGGGTTGGTGCGTCGAGGAATGCTCTCCTAATGGGGTTTGGCTCGAGTCCTCTGAACTTCTCAAGGCTTTTTGGAGCTTCTCCCATTTGTCCATTGTTGTAGACCAACCTTGTCTCGCGTTGATGATCCTTGCCTTATTCTGTATGTCCTTGTTCAAGTCATGGGTTTTCTTTGTAAAGTACCAGGCCATGTCGAAGTTGTAGGGACGGAGATTGGAGGTTGTGTATGGGCCCCTTTTGTCAACAGCCAAACACTTCCTGTGCGCAATTTTTCTATCTTCTTCGATATCTTCGGGAGTAGGAACATACCCTAGGCCACGACGGGTGGTTTGTTCTTTAACTTCAATGATCTTATGGGTGCCTTGATGGTGTTTGCCCAAATCGAGCCCCATAACATAATTCATGCATTTCATCATTTTCATGGGGTGAGGAATCTGGTCCCAAGACAGAGGGAGGTCTATGCAGCATACTTGCGCTTTTGGGCCTTCGACTGTGAATCCTTTCAACATCATGCCCACCTCGTCATGCTTAATTTCTAGAACCGGGATGCCATTTGTGTTTGTCCCTTCTATGGTCACACTGTCCCCGTATATTGTGGTGAGATTGCTTCCTTGAATGAATTTCACACATTGGTGCAAAGTCGATGCCACTCCGTTTATTTGGTGCAACCAAGGCCGGCCCAAGATGGCGGTAAAGGTGATTGGAACGTCAATAACCTGGAAATCCGTTGGCATTATCTGCTTTCCGAACCAAAGATTTAATGTAGCTACCCCCAAAACCGCGTGAGACATTGAGTCGTAGGCTTTGATTGTCTGAGCTGAAGGCTTTAAATCTGTCAGCTTGATCCCTAACAAATCCATCATTTCGGCAGGGAGGACATTCATGGACGATCCTCCATCTACCAAGACCCGAGGGAGGCCACGCTCATCGATCTTAATGGTAATGTAGAGAGGCTCGTTATGGTTAGCCCCAAATTTTGGCAAATCAAGCTCGGTGAAGGTGATGATGTTACCATAATGAACATTTCCGATCATTTGTACTACCTCGTCCGGGGTTACATTGATTGGAACCATGGTCTGGGCAAGGATTTCTTCCAATTTAAGCTTGTGAGGGTAGGAGGAAGTGAGGAGGGA
Source organism: Adenophora triphylla var. japonica (assembly GCA_022495995.1). Lineage (NCBI taxonomy): Eukaryota > Viridiplantae > Streptophyta > Magnoliopsida > Asterales > Campanulaceae > Adenophora > Adenophora triphylla. Next base: position 101,619 of record JAFEMH010000421.1, read on the forward strand.
CCAAAGGGTTATGATGGCTTGAGTGCGCTTTAATTGGGTCAAGATCGGGTCTTCTCCCATCGGGTCAAGCACTTCAGTTTCTTTGGCGTGGGGGCCCTTCTCGGTTCTAGGCTCTGGCGTTGCCGGCCTTTTGTCTATCCTTGGAGGATTTGTTGGAATTTGGCCGGAACGGGTCAGCACATTCACTTCTAACTTCGCTCTTACTTTGCTTGCTTCTCCTAATCCTGTCATGGGTGGGCTCCGGCTAGCATACGGCGACACATCGCTTCTTAACTCATTAACCGTTATCCCTTTGTTGGGGGTTTGGCAGATGTCCTATTGTCCTCCCAAGATAAAGGCTGGGGCATCAAAATGTTTAGATCGTTGGTTGCTTTGCGGAGCTCGTTACAGCTTATCATGGAGCAGAAGTGGTCACAATTTTGAGCTGACCCTCTCCAGAGGATAACATCGTTCTCTTTGTCCATCTTGCCTTGGTTACTTGCTGAAAGTGCGGAGTACTCATCCATATATGAGGTTTCAATGAATGCCACCATGTTCACCCTATCATTTCTGGGGAATGGATTTCCAACTGTGTCGCGACCACAAGGGCGTTCCAACTTTCCCACTTCAATTAAGCCTTGGACCACTTGCTTTAGCGCGATGAAATGGTCGGTTGTGTGGCCGGGATAGTTGTGGAAGGCACATCGCTTGCTCATATTTGGGTTAGGATGGGGATTTCTCGGTTGATAATTTTCGAGGGGCTTGAGCATGTTCCGCTTCACTAATACCTCGAACACTTGGCTTAGGGGCATTTCGAGGTTGTCAAAGTGCTGAAAATGCTGTTGCTGAGGGAGATTATTATTCCTTAAGGGCGCTTGGTCGTGGTTTCCTTGGACTCCATTCTGAATGTAGTGAACTACTCCGGTGGCTTGTTTCCCTTTGCTTGGGACAGGTGTCGAATTTTGCGGGGCTTCCCGGTAGCGGTAGGAAGAAGCAGGAGTGGCCACTATTTTTTGTAGACTCAAAGTCTTTTCGAACTTGGTCCCGGCATTTACCATGTGTAAGTACCCCAATTCGGATCGCTCCCCATCCAACACATGGGAAACACCGCCGACTCACACAAACATGATCCCAAACACCCGTAACCTTCAAAAACCCCAAAACCACCAACCAAACCAAGGTAGGACCCTTCTGGGATAAAATAAAGCATAAGGACTTATTGAGAATTACGAAAAAAGTTCAGCCTGCATATGTGTCCGCGTGGACACTTTTGCACCTAGACATCATAATTGCAAAATCCCCTTAAAGTCCACGAGATTCCCTTAAATCCTGGAAAACCAAAAAATTGGTAATAACATACATGTCCGTGCGGACATGTTTGCATATTTCTCAAGCCTATAAATAGAGGGCTCACCCTCTCATTTTCTTCACACCTCCCTTCTCTCCTCTCTCCCTCTAGCCTTCAGGCTCCCCCTCTTAGCCCTTAGAGGCAATCCCGGTCCCTTTTGGTTCTTCTCGGGGCCTTCCGAGCGCTCCCGAGGCGATCCAAAGCCTTGCTGAGCGCTCCCGAGATGCTCCCGAGCCACCCCGAGGTGCTCCCGACGCATCCCGAAGCCCTGCCGGTCCATCCCGAGCCATCCCAAGCCATTCCGATCCATCCCGAAGCTCTCCCGGACAATCCCGAAGAATCCCGAGGCACGCTGAACCTCTGCCCGAATACACACTACAAGGAAAACCGGATTTAGAGACGGAAATTTAGAGACGGACGGAATCCGTAGCTAATTTGGCGACAGATTAGAGACAGAACCAAAAATCAGAGACGGATTCGAATTCCGTCTCTAAATTAGAGACGGATTCAGATTCCGTCTCTAATTCAGAGACGGAATATGAATCCGTCTCTAAATCAGAGACGGAATCCGAATCCGTCTCTAATTTAGAGACGAAATCTGATTCCGTCTCTAATTTAGAGACGGATTCAGATTCCGTCTCTAAATTTTAGAGACGAGTTTTATATCTGTCTCTAAAATAGAGACAGATTCAGAATTCGTCTCTAAATTAGAGACAGATTAAGAATCCGTCTCTAAATTAGAGACAGAATCAGAATCCGTCTCTAAATTAGAGACAGATTCAGAATCCGTCTCGAAACTTTAGAGACAGATTTTAACCCGTCTCTAATTTAGAGACAGATTTTTGAATCCGTCTCTAATTTAGTGACAGATTCAACATCTGTCTCTAAAATTTAGAGACAGATTTAGTATCCGTCTCTAAATTTGACTTTTCTTCTATATACTTTCATTTGTTTAGTTTTTTTCTATCTTTTTTTATATAACTTTTTCTAAAAAAAATCACTAATTAACAAAGGCTAAAATATTGTTTTCTAGTCAATAAAAATTTTAAAAAAAATAAAAAATAAATATAGGGTAGTCCGTCCCACTTTTGACTTTTCTTATATATACTTTCATTTGTTTAGTTTTTTTCTATCTTTTTTTCTATAACTTTTTCTAAAAAAAATCACTGATTAACAAAGGCTAAAATATTGTTTTCTAGTCAATAAAAAAATTAAAAAATAAAAAATAAATATAGGGTAGTAGTCCCTCTTTTGACTTTTCTTCTATATACTTTCATTTGTTTAGTTTTTTTCTATCTTTTTTTCTATAACTTTTTCTAAAAAAAACCACTGATTAACAAAGGCTAAAATATTGTTTTCTATTCAGTAAAAAAATTTTAAAAAATAAAAAATAAATATAGGGTAGTCCGTCCTTCTTTTGACTTTTCTTCTATATACTTTCATTTGTTTAGTTTTTTTCTATCTTTTTTTCTATAACTTTTTTTAAAAAAAACCACTGATTAACAAAGGCTAAAATATTGTTTTCAAGTCAATAAAATATTTTTAAAAAAATAAAAAATAAATATAGGGTAGTCCGTCCCTCTTTTGACTTTTCTTCTATATACTTTCATTTGTTTAGTTTTTTTCTATCTTTTTTTATATAACTTTTTCTAAAAAAAACCACTGATTAACAAAGGCTAAAATATTGTTTTCTAGTCAGTAAATTTTTTTTAAAAAAATAAAAAATAAATATAGGGTAGTCCGTCCCTCTTTTGACTTTTCTTCTATATACTTTCATTTGTTTAGTTTTTTCTATCTTTTTTTCTATAACTTTTTCTAAAAAACCACTGATTAACAAAGGCTAAAATATTGTTTTCTATTCAGTAAAATTTTTTTAAAAATAAAAAATAAATATAGGGTAGTCCGTCCCTCTTTTGACTTTTCTTCTATATACTTTCATTTGTTTAGTTTTTTTCTATCTTTTTCTATAACTTTTTCTAAAAAAAACCACTGATTAACAAAGGCTAAAATATTGTTTTCTATTCAGTAAAAAATTTTTTTAAAAAATAAAAAATAAATATAGGGTAGTCCGTCCCTCTTTTGACTTTTCTTCTATATACTTTCATTTGTTTAGTTTTTTTCTATCTTTTTTCTATAACTTTTTCTAAAAAAACCACTGATTAACAAAGGCTAAAATATTGTTTTCAAGTCAATAAAAAATTTTTAAAAAATAAAAAATAAATATAGGGTAGTCCGTCCCTCTTTTGACTTTTCTTCTATATACTTTCATTTGTTTAGTTTTTTTCTATCTTTTTTTATATAACTTTTTCTAAAAAAAACCACTGATTAACAAAGGCTAAAATATTGTTTTCTAGTCAGTAAAAATTTTTTAAAACAATAAAAAATAAATATAGGGTAGTCCGTCCCTCTTTTGACTTTTCTTCTATATACCTTCATTTGTTTAGTTTTTTTCTATCTTTTTTTCTATAACTTTTTCTAAAAAAAACCACTGATTAACAAAGGCTAAAATATTGTTTTCTATACCCTAAACCCTATACCCTAACCCCTAAACCCTATACCCTAAACCCTAAACCCTAACCCCTAAACCCTAACCCCTAACCCCTATACCCTAACCCCTAATCCCTATACCCTAACCCCTAAACCCTAAACCCTATACCCTATACTCTAAATCCTAAACCCTATACCCTAAACCCTAAATCCTATACCCTAACCCCTAAACCCTAAACCCTAAACCCTAAACCCTAACCCCTAACCCCTAAACCCTAACCCCTAAACCCTATACCCTAAACCCTATACCCTAACCCCTAAATCCTATACCCTATACCCTAAACCCTAAACCCTATACCCTAAACCCTAAACCCTAAACCCAAAATCCTATACCCTAACCCCTAAACCCTATACCCTAACCCTTAAACCCTAAACCCTAACCCCTAACCCCTAAACCCTATACCCTAAACCCTATACCCTAACCCCTAAACCCTAAACCCTAACCCCTAACCCCTAAACCCTAACCCCTAAACCCTATACCCTAAACCCTATACCTTAAACCCTAAACCCTAAACCCTAACCCCTAACCCCTAAACCCTATACCCTAAATCCTAAACCCTATACCCTAACCCCTAAACCCTAAACCCTATACCCTATACTCTAAACCCTAAACCCTATACCCTATACCCTAAACCCTAAATCCTATACCCTAACCCCTAAACCCTAACCCCTAAACCCTATTTGTAACTCAATTTCCATTTGGATTTTGAGGAAAGTCATAAAGATGAAAAACACTTTAAATGTCATTTAGAATGTAGAAAAAAATTAAAAAAAATAAACGAGGTAGCCGTATACCATTTTGACAATAACATCATTATTAGTCTTATTATTAAGTATTATTACTAATTACTATTTTCTTTAAAGATTAAATTATTGTTATTGTTAATAAGTATTTTTTATAATTTATTAATATCAATTATTACTTAGGTATATTAATATTTCTTAGAAGTTTAAATTATTAAATTATTATTAATACATTTAAAATAAATAAATTAATGAATATTTTATTAATTAATAACATTATTATTTTTGATGTTATGTATTATTACTAATTATATAATAATAATTATTAATAAATTCAATTATATATTTGAATAATTAACAATAACATCATTATTAGTCTTATTATTAAGAATTATTACTAATTATTTGATAATGTTATTATTCTTGATATTAGGCATACTACTATAACTAAAATTTTGGGTAAATCAAATAAAAGCATGTAAATATTTTAGATAACTTCATGTAAATTTTAGTAATAAAAAAAATCTAAAATATTTTTTCCTATTCAATAAAAAATAATAAAAATTACTAGTTATTATTAATACTATTATTAATATTATTACTGTTTATATACTTAATATTAATATTATTTAATTAATCAATTATATAATTAATAATTTATTAATAAATATTATTAATAATAAATGTTATTATTTTTAATATTAGGCATAAATATTTTAGTTAATGTAGTAATATAGTGTGAAATAAATATAAGTATGTAATGTGGGATTGTTTGATTGGGTTTAAAAATTTCACGGGGATTGAGAGCCAAACAAGATCTGACCCTTCAATCCATTCAATCCAAAGGCCCAAAATAATTTAAACAAACCCCCCCACTTACTCCCTCCCACTCCCTATTTCACTCCTCATTTCTCTCTCTCTCCGTCATTTTGATTTTGCAGAACCCCCCAAACCCAGTTCGCCGTTCTCTCTCTCTCTCTCATTTCCCAGCTCCCTCACCGTCCCTTCAGAGCCTCCGCCGTCGCCGGAGAAGCTACTAATACCTTCGCCCTCCGTCACTCTCTCTATTTCTCTCCCTTCAACAAACCTATTATCTCTTCACCTTACGCCGCCACCACTACCGTCACCTCTCGCCGCCGTCACCCTCCGCCCTCCATCAATCTCTCTCTTTCTCCATTTGTAGTCTCTGTCGAACCTCGGTAGGAGCCAATCGAGGAGAAGGTGGAGAAGCAGCGGCAGATCCGGCGATAAATCAATCTTTAACACAAAATTGGGTTTGGTTTTTTAGTTTCTATTTTTCGATTTGATTGATTTTCGATTGTTTTCTTTGTTTGATCTGTTTTTCAATTTGTTTTCCATTGTTGGGTTTGGTTTTTTGGTGATGAATCTGGCGATGGTGGCGAATCTGGTGTGGTGGCGCCGGTGATTGAGACGGTGGTAGGGTTGCTGGTGGGACGGTGGTATGTTGCTGGTGGACGGCGCCGGTGAAGGTTGCTGTTGGTGGAACCGTGGAAGTTTGTGAGGACTGTTTGAGTATAAAAGAAGTTTAGGGATCAAAGTGTAATTATGAAATATCAAGGACTTATTTGAGATTAATAAAAATTAAGGGACTGATTTGAGAATAAGAAAAATTAAGGGACTGATTTAATATATATTTAAAAATATATATTAATATATTTTAAATATATATATATATATATATATATATATATTTAAAATATATTAATATATATTTTTAAATATATATATAATTTTTTTAAAAAATATCAATTTAGCTACAGAAATTTCCGTCGCTAAAATGGTTCGAAAATAAAACGAGAATTTAAATAGAGACGAAAAATCTGTCACTAATCTGTAGACGGTTATAGCTGTAGCTAATTTAGACACGGACATATCTGTCTCTAATTTAGAGACGGACATATCTGTCTCTAATTTAGAGACGGCCATATCTGTCTCTAAATTAGAGACGGATATATCCGTCTCTAAAATAGCTACAAAATAGCGACGCCCAATTTAGCGACAAACCTGCACCCACGGAATAGCTACGGAACAAATTCGTAGCTAAACTCGATTTAGCTACGGAATCTTCATTTTAGCTACGGAATTTGCCGTAGCTAAAATGAATTTTCCTTGTAGTGACAACCAGCAATCCCAAGGCATGTCGAACCTTTGCCTGAGTACAACCAACAAACCCAAGGCATGTCGAACCACTGCCCGAGTAACCTCTGCCCGAGTACAACCAACAAACCTGAGGCACGCCGAACCTCTACCCGAGTACAACCAACAAACCCGAGGCACGCCGAGCCTCTGCCCAAATACATAAAGCCCGAGTACAACCAACAAACCCGAGGCACACCGAGCCTCTGCCCAAATACATAAAGCAACCCCGAGGCACACCGGAACTCTGTCCGGAGACACCGGTAAGGCCTCCTTCCAGTACTATTTCAATTTATTTCAATACATAGCATACAATGTAGACATCCTATTCAAAATGCATTTTTTTAAAAAGCACATACACACACACAACTTTTAAAGAAAGAGGGGTATCGAAAGACTCGTGTATACGAGGCGACTCGGGTGAGCTCTACCATTCTCTTTCTGAGGCGTAACCTGACCTCTGAACTCAAAATCTCATCACACAACAACCTTTTTAAACAAAGCCTTTTCTCAATGTTTTGGGCTATTAAAACGGTGTGGCGACTCCTCCAAACGCAGCAACACCTCACCCGACCAACGCGGAGCGAGATGCACGGTCCGCGCGCAAATCGGATTCGTGTAATTTCAGTTAGCGACTCCGCTGGGGATGTTTTGTTTTAAAAACTTAAAAAAAAAGATTTTTAAAACAATGATGAGGCTCAAACTTTCATTTTACCCCTTCTTTAACTATTGTGTGTGTGTGCGTGCATGTGCTTTAAATTTTTATTCAAAAAAAATAAAAATACAAAAAAATGCATCATAATACATCTGTGTACATACATTTAAAAATTTTGCAAAACTTTTTGTTTTCCTCAGAAAAAGAATTTTAGTGACCGCACACTACGCGCACTCTTATCCTATACAATGCACACTACAACCCTGAACCCGGGACGGTCTCAGTTGCAGCTCGGTTGGTGTTCCTATGCCTTTCGAGCGCACACGGGATCGTTCCAAACTACCCATCCTAGCCAGTGTCAACCATGCATGCTTGCGTCACACTCTGTCCCGACTCGATTGGTTTTTGCCCAGTCCGTGTCATAAAGCCTGGATACATATCCCATGCCGGCCATTTTTTGAGTCAAAGCTCGAAACTCAAGATCCCTTGTGCAAGCAAGACGATGAAAGGTCATGCTAAAATCTTGACCCGATCTTGATTTCCAAAGCTACACCCGGATAATGCTCCGTCCCGGTTATACATCCATGCTCACATGACACCATGTCATCAAGCCTTTAATACGTCAGCCATCACTATATGACCTAGCCAATACCTAACGTCACAGATCCCTTGTGTGAGCAAGGTAAAGAGAGGTCATGCCGAACTCTTGACCCGATCTGGACTCAGGTGTCGGCTCTGTTCACTATTCACATGGCCGACGCATTAAAATGAACATGACAGGCTCGGTCCTTAGGTTCGGTTTTTCTTTTGGTCGATGGAAATTGCTTGCCCTATAGGACCCTCGCCCGGGGCAGTCCACCCCGGGATGTCGAAATACAGGTGCAAAATGAGGGGCTTATAGCCGCACTAATGGTCTCCACTGACCCAGGATCTAGCATAGTTGCAAAAAAGAAGAGCAATCTTTTCCAACCAACTTAGGATTCTGAGAAAATGCGTTTTAAGTAAATTAAAACAACAAAAAAAACATAAATAAAAAAAAGGAAACTGCATGTCACATGAGCTTTCCCCCTTTATAAAAAAAAGGCCTCTCCATGTATAAACCTTACCCGTCACCCCCTCCAGCAAACCGAGAGTGATTGAGAGTACCCGAAAACTGTTCTTCCAGTGTCAAAGCTGCATGGTCCGACAGCCTTTCCAATACAGCCACCAGAGCAGCCTGTCACTCCCCTATGGCAAGGTCGAAAGATAACAACGAGGGAAACGAAATACTACCCCCGATTAATTTCCCGACAATGGCAGAGGTTTGGCAAGCTGTCAGAGCCCTCGAAAAATGCCAAGGCGAACAGCAGGCTTGGATCGAAGGTGCCATGTATCACTTCGAAACATTGGCCACCCCCTGCCACCTGGGGCTCTCGAGGACGTATCCGCTCCCTTAGCTCCCAAAGACTCTCAATGTACTTTGGAATCGAACCCTTGGCCTCTAGACGAGTGCCGCAGCTACGACATAAAGCCACAAGGCTCGCCAGGTAAAGACATGCTAAGTCAATGCCCCAAGGTTCCGAGCCCACCGTAAACGGCCGAACACATCTGGTGGGATGTTTGTGATTGCCCCTCTTGTTTGGAGAATGACTTCCAAGATGAAATAAACGAGGACCGTCCCCCAAGAAAAAAGAATATCCTCTTCTCAACAAAAACTGAGAAAGAGGTACGAAGTCGGCGATCCCACAGTGGTAACCCTCGGAGAACCATCCATAAAGTTTGACTACTACGTCATCTACTCCACCAAATCTCCTCAGTCTGATTCAACTCAAGACCATGTCAATTTCTGCTCCATGATTAGCTGGGATGAACTCCGCACGGCAACTAACGGCCCAAAAGTCCTGACACCTTAACCCCTATCTTGTGAAGACATCAAATCCATTGTCGATGCTCCAACAAAAGCAATAACAGTAAACGAACAAAAATGCGATGCGTAGCCCTACGCCAACCGACGCCCTCCCATAACAGAAGTGGGAGAAACAAGCAAAGGAGTGAAGCCAGAAGTGAACGTACTGACACGTTCCGGCCAGATCCCGGTTAATCCTCCGAGGACAGATAAGAGGCCAGCCATACATGAGGCCCGAACCGAAAAAGGCCCCTATGCCAAGGAAGCTGAAGCACTTGACCCGAAGGCTGAAGACCCAATCTTGACCCAGGTCAAATGCACTCAAGCCAACATATCCCTCTGGTCCCTACTTACTTCCTCCTACCCGCACAAACTCAAGCTGGAGGAAAGCCTGGCCCAGACCATGGTACCCATCAACGTGACACCAGATGAAGCAGTCCAAATGATTGGAAATGTTCAGTACAGTAACATCATTACCTTCACGGAGCTCCATCTACCGAAATTTGAGGCTGACCACAATAAGCCTCTCTACATCACCGTCCAGCTCGACGAGAGCCGCCTTCCTCGGGTCTTGGTAGATGGAGGATCTTCCATGAATGTCCTCCCTTCCAAAATGATGAACTTACTAGGAATTAAGCCAACTGATCTAAAGCCATCAACGTAAACGATCAAAGCTTATGACTCAACATCTCGCTCAGTCTTGGGAATCGCCACTCTGAACCTGTGGTTCAAAAAGTAGATGGTACTAACGGACTTCCAGGTCATCGACAACCCGATCACCTTTACTGCCATCTTAGGCCGGCCTTGGCTACACCAAATCAATGGGGTGGCATCCACTCTACACCAATGCGGAAATTTCGTCCAAGGAAGTGATCTCACCATCATCTACGGGGACATCGTGACTACCGAAGGCACCAACACAAATGTGAAATTACCCGAGATTTTCGCGTGGGGCGCGAAAAGGACGGTTGTCTTTCGCTGGGTGTTGGTGTCTGAGACCTCGCTTCTTGGGAAGGAATGAGGAGTTGCCACGCGGTTTTTGTATTTTGAGCCCAAACGTTGAGAAACGGCTTTAGTGAAAATGGTGTCGTTTTTATTGGTAGCAAAAACTTAGGAAAAGGCTTTGAAAACAGGGGATCATTTTTACTGGTAGCAAAAACGAGTAAAAAGCTATTTGGTTCCAGAGATTGTTAGGTTCGGAGGTCGTGTTACATTTCGGGAAGAGTATTACGAGATCACCCGAACTGCCTCGTATGACGAGTCTTTCTACCTTTCTCGAAATCGTGTGTGTGTGTATGTTTTGAAATGGGAGCTTGAATGACAAGCTTAATCTAGGTTTGAATGTCAAACTTTGATTAGGTGACCTATTTGAAAAGGCGAGCGTTTGAATGACAAACGTCGGTTTTGAGACGAAAATGAGCATTTGCGTGGCAAACGTCGATTTTGAGTTTGAAATGAGAGTTTGCGTGGCAAACGTCGATTTTGAGTTTGAAATGAGCGTTTGCGTGGCAAACGTCGATTTTGAGCTTTTTGAAAGAGAGTTCGAAGGACGAACTCTGGTTTTGAACTGGACATTACATTGTTAACGATTTTTATGGGAAAAACGTATTAAATATTTTTGAATGTCAAAAGTTTGATTTTAAGTTTGAAGATGTGAGTTTGGATGCCAAACGTCATTTCGCGCTTTTTGAAAGAGAGTTCGAAGGACGAACTCCGGTTTTGAACCGGGCATTACATTGTTAACGATTTTACGGGAAAAACGTATTAAATGATTTTGAATGTCAACGAATCGGGTTGCGACTCGGATTTTGAAGAGGTAAATACTATCACGATCCAAACGGGTCGGACTTGTAAATGACAGTATTTAAATGCGGTATCGACGGAATCGAACGATCCGGAGTTGTAAATGACGATCGAGGAGCCAAACGACTCGGAATGGTAAAGTTGCATGAAATGTAAAGGACGTTCGATGGATCAAACGGTCCGGAGTTGTAAATGACATAAATGTAAATAACGATCGACGGATCGATCGATCCGGAGTTGTAAATGACATAAAAAGTAAACGAAACGGGGTCGGAACGCCGTTTTAACCCGAGATTACTTCTCTTACGGGAAGAGAAGAGGATCTAGGGGCTAAAACGTATCGGACCCCATTAGACGGAGGCGTCTACATTTCAAAGATGTCGTCCGAAATGGTTGTAGCGACTGACGCGTAAACTGAGGCGGAACGAGAGATTAGAGAGAGGGAGTTATACCTATGTCTAGGGTCGACTCCTTTGGCTTGGGGGTGTATAAGGGATACGGAAAGTGGTTTGGAACGGTGTTTCGGAGTGGTGAGGGGCATATTTTATCGAAATACAAAAGTTTCACGCGAATCGAGATGAAACGAGAGCTCGGGAAGGGGTGAAACTCAGTTGGGCCGTGGCTATGGTGAAAATGGAGAGTAATTTTTGTTGTGTTTCTGGCTTTGACAGCCCTTCTATTTATAGGTGAATTTTCAGTATGAGTCCGGCCGGACTTATCATGAAATCCAGGGGGTTTTGTGGTATTTTGGAATTTTGAGGGACTTGTTGGCAATTTCTCAGAACCTGCAAATGAGTTCGGCCGGACTTGGTCTGCAATCCAGGGGTATTTTGGTCATTTGGCCTTGATTTCTGATTGAAAGGTGACTAGAGGGAGGTGGCATGCTTGCCACGTGTCCCATGACTCACCATTTGTGTGGGAGTTCGTTCCCGGGTCCCGGTTTTGTCCGTTTTTAAAATAACAGTCCGGAAAATGTCCGAAACGCCCCCGGAAAGTGCCGAAAAGTGCGTTTTTCAGGGAAAGCCATACTTTTACGTGCGATGACGTGTGTTGAGTATGCTTTGACATTGGGATGCTCGGGGCAGTCCCGGGACGTCTCGTTGGCTTGGCAACGGGGAGTTAACGAGTTCCGGTCAACCTGGAGCGGGCCAGTTAACGGATTTCGGTTAACTTTCTGACGGATTTTGACGATCCGGATTTGGGTACTTACAGTTAGCCCCTCAGCGACGTCTCCTCCGAAGGAGGTGGGGTCATTGAAAAAGATAAGGATCCAAATCGGGATGCCTTACTTTGGAAGAGACCTGGGCGGTCAGCTGGCTGGACCCTTAGCGAAAGGATTCCTACGTATCCCGAGCGGGAATCAAGCCGATCGTAGTTCGTAGGTGCAAGGAGCCGCACGTGGGGACCTTGACCTGAGCGAGACTGTTGGGAGGCGTCTAAACCTGAATGAGACCATTGCGAGGTACCCGGACCTAAATGGAGACTATTGTGAGGCGTCTGAACCTGGGATTCTTGAAACCTTCGAGGGCGTGTGGCGCCTCAAACCGGGGTTACTGATACTTACGAGGGCGTGTGGCGCCTCAAATCGGAGTTACGAGGATACGAGGGCGTGTGGCACCTCAAACCGGAGTTGGTGAAGCATACGAGGGCGTGTGGCGCCTCAAACCAGAGTTGGTGAAGCATACGAGGGCGTGTGGCTGAAATTACCCGGGATCCGGCTCGCGCGCGGAGGACCCTGGCACCTCGCATTTCGTTGCGTCGTGTTCGGGAAAGTCGCCCTGATCCGAGAGGCAGCGCGTTCGCGCCCCGGCATCTGGCTTATTCCGCTTTTACGTTAGTTGGGAGGTGTCTCGACGTGTTTTCGCTTTGTAGAGTCGCCACGCCGTTTTTATTAAGCCCAAAACATTGAAAAAGGGCATCAGTTTAAAAATAAACTGTTTTTTTGTTGTGTGATGAGATTTTTGAGTTCGGAGGTCAGATGACTCCTCGGGAAGAGAAAATTAGAATCTTAGAGCTCACCCGAGTCGCCTCGTAAAATGAGTCTTTCGGATACCCCTAATATTCTTTAACTGTTGTGTGTGTGTGTGTATGTGCTTTTAAAAATGCATGCTGTGTCGGATGTCTACATTGTACACTGCTTTATTGAAATGTATTGAAATAGTATAGGAAGGGATCCTTACCAATGTTGGTTCGTGTCTGTCTTCAGTGGGGGAATAGTGTTTGAGGACGGAATAGTGTTCCGATACGGACCGGGATTACTTCGGAAAAGGGGCCGGTTGTCTGCGGACAGAGTTTCGGCGTGCGTTGGGATCGCAGGGATCACTCGGGCAGAGGTTCGGCGTGCGTTGGAATCGTTGGTTGGATTCGGGCAGAGGTTCGGCGTACGTTGGAATCGTTGGTTGGATTCGGGCAGAGGTTCGGCGTGCGTTGGAATCATTGGTTGGATTCGGGCAGAGGTTCGGCGTGGTTTGGGATCGCCGGTTTGACTCGGAAAGAGCCGGAACGCCTCGGGAAAGACCAGGCAAGGCCTCGGAGTACCACGAGGGGCCTCAGAGTACCTCGAGAGTGCCTCGGGGCAGCGCGGGAGCGTCGCGGGAGCGCTCGGGGAGGCTTCGGAGCACCGCGAGGGGGCTCGGAAGGCCTCGGAAGGATCCGAAAGGGGCCGCGAGTGCCCCGAAGGGTCTTAGAGGGGAGCCTGAAGGCTGGGGGGAGAGGAAAGAAGAGGGAAATGTGTGAAAATGAGGGAGGGGGAGCCCTCTATTTATAGTGTAGGAAAACTGCAATAAGGTCCGTACGGACCTTGCAGGTAATCCAAAATTTTAGTTTTCCTCGATTTGAGGGAATCTGTGATGATGAAGAAGATTTAGCCATGATGGTGTCTACTTGCAATAAGGTCCGTACGGACCATCTCAGCATGCAAAGATGTTCGTACGGACCAACCATGTAGGGGGTAATGATGTTCTCCGGGATTTGAGGGAATAAGTTGGACTTTAAGGGGATTCAGTAATCATTGCAGCAAAGAGGTCCGTACGGACTACTTATGCTTTTTTGAATTCCGAAAAATTCCCAAAAGGTCCTTTTATCCCTTTTTATCCCAGAAAGGTTCCTCCCTTGGTTTGGCTTGGGGTTTTTGAGGGTTTTGAGTGTCAAAGGTCTTCAAGACTGCGTTTGAGAGTCTGCGGTGTTTCCTGTGTACTCGGAAGAGGGTGATCCAGATTGGGGTACTTACAGAAGCCCCTCGACGACGTCACTTATGGAGGAAGTGGGGTCATCGAGAAGATAAGGGTCCTAATCTGGATCGCATACTGGGAGAGGAAGTGACCGTGTAAGTCGGTGGGAGGACGTAGCGGTGTCCTGTGAGTGACCACATAGGTCGATGGTGAGGACGTGGTGGCGTCCTGGGTGACCGTATAGGACGATGGTAAGGACGTGGTGGCGTCCTGGGTGACCGTATAGGTCGATGGTAAGGACGTGGTGGCATCCTGGGTGACCGTATAGGTCGATGGTAAGGACGTGGTGGCGTCCTGGGTGACCGTATAGGTCGATGGTAAGGACGTGGTGGCGTCCTGGGTGACCGTATAGGTCGATGGCTGGACCCTGTGATAGGATTCCTACGTATCCCTGGCGGGAATCAAGCCTGGTCGTAGTTCAGAGGTCGTGAAATTGTGAGAGTATGCTGGCGTGGTGGTGCCCTGAAGTGTCGTGTGACCGCCGAGGTCAGTGGTAAGGACGTGGTGGCGTCCAGGGTGTGCAATCTTACTAGAAGATGGGTAATCTTACGAGAAGATGGTTTGTGACCGCCGAGGTCGACTGTGAGGACGTGGTGGCGTCCTAAGATGTGGTGACCGCCGAGGTCGATTGTGAGGACGTGGTGGCGTCCTGAGTGTGCAATCTTACTAGAAGATGGGTAATCTTACGAGAAGATGGTTTGCGACCGCCGAGGTCGACTGTGAGGACGTAGTGGCGTCCTGGGTTTGCAATCTTACTAGAAGATGGGTAATCTTACGAGAAGATGGTTTGTGACCACCGAAGTCGACTGTGAGGACGTGGTGGCGTCCTAAGATGTGGTGACCGCCGAGGTCGATTGTGAGGACGTGGTGGCGTCCTGAGATGGAAATTTTACGATCTTCCGAATCGGGTGGTTTAAGGCCTTTCGGGCCGGAGATAATGATTTGGGAGGTTTATGCGGTCTTCCGGACCGAGTGGTTTAAAGCCTTCCGGGCTGGAGATAGTGATTTGGGAGGTTTATACGGTCTTCCGGACCGAGTGGTTTAAAGCCTTCCGGGCTGCCTGTATGTCATGTATGAGGACTTGATTCGTCTTCTGACTGTGGTTGTGTCATGTATGAGGACTTGAATCGTTTTCTGACTGCGGTTTGCCATGAGTGAGGACTTGAATCGTCTTCTGGCTGCGGGTGTGCCATGCGTGAGGACTTGAATCGTCTTCTGGCTGCGGGTGTGCCATGCTTGAGGACTTGAATCGTCTTCTGGCTGCGGGTGTGCCATGCGTGAGGACTTGAATCGTCTTCTGGCTGCGGGTGTGCTATGAGTGAGGACTTGAATCGTCTTCTGGCTGCGGTTTGCGGAGGCATGGCTGCCTTGTGCTTTGATTACGAGAGGTGTAGATGCCTCGTGCTTTGTCTGCTGGGGAGAAGGTTGGACTTACGATGACTGCCGGTGTTCATCTGTTGGGGATCATCGTGGCCTTGTAGGGGCTTTTTCTACTGAGAAAGTGACTACGGGCTTACTTTGATGGTCGGTGCTTGAGTTGCTTCACCATTTGGCGTTTTGGAGGCATTTTGTGCCTTGGGATTAGTGTTGGGAGGTGCTGGCTCCTTTTGCGCTTGTTTTACCGTTTAGTGGGCGAGGTCCGGGCTTACGATGATGGCCGGTGCTGGGGATATGCGGTCTTGTACGACTTCCCTTTTGACTTGCTGGGGAAGAAGCTCAGGCTTACTTTGATGGCCAGTGCTTGAGTTGCCGTTTAGTGGGTGAAATCTGGGCTTACGATGACGGCCGGTGCTTGCGTTGCCGTTGAGTGGGCAAAGTCCGGGCTTATGATGACGGCCGGTGCTTGCATTGCCATTTAGTGGGCGAAATCCGGGCTTACGATGATGGCCGGTGCTTGCGTTGTCGTTGAGTGGGCAAAGTCCGGGCTTACGATGACGGCCGGTGCTTGCGTTGCCGTTGAGTGGGCAAAGTCCGGGCTTACGATGACGGCCGGTGCATGCGTTGCCGTTGAGTGGGCAAAGTCCGGACTTACACTGACGGCCGGTGCTTGCGTTGATGGGTTAAGGACCAATCTGCATTGAATCTGCTGAAATAGGCCTTTGGACAGCCAGGGGCAAAGATTATAAGAACAGAAAAGTAATTTGGCCCTTCATTGCAAAGAGGTCCGTACGGACCATCCTGGGATGTAAAGAGGTCCGTATGGACCAATGTTGAATTTTACTGTTCCCAGATTTTTGACTGGGTTTAAATGCCGAGCCTTTCCCCATTTCTTCTTCTTCCCGTACGTGAACCAAAGAGATAGAGCAGGAGAAAAACTCCACTGTTGTCCAAAATCTTCCATTTCTTAGCTTGAATTGCTTGCGATGGCAGAAGGATCAAGGAGGGGACGTCGCCAACGGAGTCGAGATGTGATCGAGCAAAGGATGGAGCTTCAAAAAAATTGGATCTCCTTTGTGCCTTCTTCGAAGAATCCGGATGTGTAGTACCCGAATCCGGAGGTGCATAACCGGCGAGTCAGGAACGTCGGGGAGGTAAGAAATCAATTTCGTCTTGATTCCTTGCTTGAATTTTTGAATGCTAGAACTAGGTTTTAGTTTTCGCATATTTGGGGCTTTTGTTATTTGCCATGCTTTTTTGTGAAATTCTTGATGAATTGTTGAAATTGAGCATGTAAATATTGTGGGTATGTGATTTTTGTGCAAAAATGTGTAGATTAGCTCTTATTTGTGAAAATAAAGTGCCTCTCTATGAAATGCATGCTTTGGTGTTTTGTACCTTATGCTATTTCTGTATGTACATTGTGAGAAAAATTGCCGTGTAGGGGCAAATTTTGTGAAAAATGTGACATGTGCCGTTTTTTGTGACGGGTTTTGTCTGAAAGTATGTGCCATGTAGGGACGGACTTTTCTTTTGAAAATGTGTCATGCAGTGTGTGCCGTGTTTTTGGTGACGGACTTTGTGGGGAGTAATATGTGCAATGTGCGCCGTGTTTTGTGACGGGTCTTTTGAAAATGTGTCGTGTAGTGCGTGATCCCTTTGTTGAGAAAATTTGTACAGTGTGTGCCGTGTTTTGTGACGGACTGCATGGGGAAAATTATGTGTAATGCATGCCGTGTTTTGTGACGGGTTGCATGTGAAAGTAATGTGTGCCGTGTTTTGTGACGGGTTACATGTGAAAAATTTTGTGCATTGTGTGCCGTGTTTCGTGACGGACTTCTTTTTTTTTTTAATGCTTTGGTATTAAGTACTGTGACTGACGAACCTTTGCTGTGTTTACCTGCAGGATGAGGGGCTTTTGGCTGGGAAAGCCAAAAAGATGAAGACTCGGGGATCGCTCGAGGCTGTAGTTGAGTTGTGGCAGCAGATGCCGAATATCTCTGTGGATGGTGGGCCGAGCCCTAGGAGGCTGGTCTATGCTTCTGGCCTGGGCGTGTTCGTGGAGAACTTTGCCGGGATCTCTGACACGAGGAAGAACAAGAGTATCTTCCTGGGCTTATCTGAGTATTGGTGGGATACTATCCACACCTTCCATCTGAGCTGGGGCGAGGTGACGGTGATGCCCACCAATTTTGCTGCTATCACCGGGCTTTCCTTCAAAGGAGGGCCAGTGCGGTGGAGGGATAGGATAGCTGAGGACGTGCTGACTGAGCTGCTGGGCTTTGCGCCTCTTCCTCGTAGGGGCCTAGGCATGCTTTGTACGGCGATGTGGAGACGAGGATTACGGCCGGTGTTGGGGCCTGCGTCGGGTACCGGTCAGGTGACGGCGGAGCAGCTGGCACGCTCCTTTCTGTGGTTTGCCCTTTCTGAGACTCGGTTCTCGAACCACGCGACGACGGCTCCTTTCGCTCTGCTGGAGAGCTTGATTGATTTGGAGAGAGTCTGTGACATAGCTTGGGGCGAGGCGGGCCTGGCCGAGCTTTACTTCTCCTTGGACCGGTTCAGCAGAGGCGTGGCCAGTTCCTTGGCTTGTTTTGATTTTGCTTTGGAGGTATGAGTTTATTGCTGTTTTTGATTAGCAACCTGTCATTTTCTCCGTTTTCTTTTGCACTGAGCCTTTTCTGCTTTTGTCGCAGGTGTGGTTTTACGAGATCTTTCAGTGTTTCCCGTGGGATAGAGATCCTGGTGCCATAGCGGCCTATCCTGCTATGTTAGGCTAGGCCCGCCCGGTGAGGAGGAGGAGGACCAGCAAGGGGAAGCTCACCATTACCTACGGGGAGGTGCAGGCACATTTGGGGAGAGATAGCCCAGAGGAGTTCGTTTTGTACCCCTGGGCTCGATACGAGGCTGATGAGTTCGAGGGGGCTCCTATGGTGACGGCGCAGAGGAAGATGCTGCGGGGCCTGACCTGCGACGTCATGTACTTGGGCGAGAGGGTCTTTTGGCAGAATGGCCCGGGTATGCTTCCCTTGGCTCCGAGGGACCCGCCTTTTGGGATGTTGGATTCCCGGGATATGGATGTACTGGAGTTTGAGAGGTATTTGAGCGGCGTGAGTGCCCATGAGTTTGTTTTGTATCGAGAAGAGTATGGGGCCTTCGTGAGGAGGAAGTTGAGGACGCCACAGGTGTTGACGAGGGAGAGGGAGGCTGGTCCGCAGGGTCCCCAGAGGTTCCGGTGCCTGGGCCAGATTTCACCTATGTCCGCGGGGATTCCTCGAGGAGGAGGGTGTCTGTACTCGTCCCTGAGCAGGCTCCTACTGACTACCGTGTGGATCCTGACATGCCGGTGAGTGTGCTTACTCTTTTCCATCCTGGCATCTTTTTATTTTTCTCTTTTTGTTGAGTATGACTGTATTGCTGAGCGTTTCTTTGGCTGCTTGCTTGTGCAGGTCCCGGGGAGAGCCTATGACATGCTGACCCGCCGTTATGTGGCGATGAGGTCTTTCGCGAAGAAGATGGCGTCGAAGATGTCTTGCCGGTCTTCTCGGCTTGTGCCGCCGTACGAGCTGATGCCTTCGAGGCATTCTGTGGATGTTCCCCCACCACGAGCCGAGCCGGAGCCACAGCAGGAGGGACCTTCGCAGGGGAGGCATAGCATGGATGCCGGGACATCCTCGGGAGCTCAGAGGTCGCAGACCCTTCATCAGTTCTTTCCTCCGCCGGATGCACAGGGTGAGGGTTCGTCAGAGGGTGAGGGTGCGTTTGTGGGTAGCGTGTGCTTGCCGGAATTGTCCTAGGAATTGTTGCTATTATTTTTTTATTTGTGCATGCCACATGAGCTGAGGGTGCGTTTGTGGGTAGCGTGTGCTTGCCGAAAATGGCTTTGGCCAGAGTTTGGGCAGTTTGGAGCAAGGTCCTGCTGGTAACAGTGGTTGTTGTACTGTTTGCTGGGGAAGTGGGTCATGTTTGCAAAGAGGTCCGTACGGACAGACCTAGCATGCAAAGAGGTCCGTACGGACCAGCTTTGCTTTTGGGGAGGAAATAAATGCTCTCCGGATGTCTGGACTTTCCCCACTCCCCATTTGCAGCCATTTTCGAGCTTTCTTCCCCATTTTCTCTAGGAACCTCCATTTTTGCCATGAATTCTTAGTATGTTCCAAGAATTTTGCCAAGGCTTTCGCAGGAGCGGCAAGCACTCTTCCTTGAGCGGCTGAAAATGTGGATGCGACACCGTATGAGGCATCAGAGGCGGGCTTTCGAGGTAAGGTTTCGACTATGCTCGGTTTAGTCTCTTAAGGAGTTGGTTCCTGATTGGGATTTGTTGCGGGCTGCCGCGAAGTTCTGGGATGTTAGGAGGCATGTGTATTGCTTCTCCTACAACGAGGTAGTGCCCACCTTTGAGGATTTTTGGGCTTTGATTGGAGGACCGGAGGTGGAGGCCATCTCGCTTCCTTTGATTGGTGGTGTTGCTGTGAGCGTGAAGCTTGCAGGCTTTCTTCGTACTTCGTTGGGAGAAGTGCTGGGCATGATCCGTGATTCGGGTCATATTGACATTTCTGCGTTGCCGGAGCTGTTCATGATTGATGATGAGAGTGATGTCTCGTGGGATGCATTTGCCTTGTGCGTGATAGCATCGCTCTTCATGGTCAGCTCCCTTGGGGTTTGCGATGGCGCTTTGCTAGATGTGGTTGGGCAATGCAGAGCTGAAGAGGATATTGTCCCATTGGTGCTAGGGGAGACTCTTCATGGTATCGACCGTCTGGCGACTGGGGATCGGTTCATGAGAGGGGGAAGCCCCGCTTTGCTCACCTTGTGGCTGCGAGAGAGACTTCAGGCCATGCCCGAGGCTCCGACGTCGTTTA
This sequence comes from Adenophora triphylla var. japonica, assembly GCA_022495995.1. Lineage (NCBI taxonomy): Eukaryota > Viridiplantae > Streptophyta > Magnoliopsida > Asterales > Campanulaceae > Adenophora > Adenophora triphylla. The sequence continues at coordinate 122,206 of JAFEMH010000421.1, forward strand.
GCCCGTGGTCATTTGCTCGGTGACCTCTTGTATTGGATATGCATCAGTCCGCCTGGGAGAGATGGATGGCACAACTTGGTACGCATCAGATCCGTTGGTGGGTTCCGCACTGGGGGATCGAGACTAGGAGGGCCTTGCAGGAAGGGTCCTATGTTGTCAGAGTTCCCGGTTTGTCTTGGTCCTCCTTCTATATTCCGTTGCTTGTTTCCCGGCAGTTTGGGATGAAGCAGGAGCCTTTGTTGGGCTGGGATGACCTTGCTACTGCGGAGGTAGTTCCTCTTTGTATGGCTGCTCCAGGTGCTCTTCTGTATTTTCTGAGGGTATGGAAGTACTCCGCTTTCCCTCAGGTGGTGCTCCTTAGACGTCGGGAGAGTGTCGTATTAACGACCCAAGCACTGGCTTGGTATGAGCGGCGTGTTGGGCGATCCCAAGTGGCTTTGGGGAGCAGGCGTGGAGCGATTCTGGGGCCCGATTGCCATAGTAGCTATTGCCTTAGGAGTGCCGAAGCCTGGTCTGACCCTCAGGATATTACGGGAGACACTTTGTTTGACTACGAGACCAGAGTTGACCGACTGACGGGGAGAGGTCCTCTTTTGCAGACTCGCGGGGAGGAGATCCGAGCCGAAGCACGGGCGAATGAAGCCCTGAGAGCTGCTGGATTGTTTGACTCTATGGGGAGGACCCCTAATCTCGGACTGAGAGACGCAGAGCTGGCTCACGTGGAGCGAAAGAAGACTCGCCGGGGACGAGGGAAGAAAGGAAAGAATGGCGAGCGGACAAGCGCAGATGGCGCGGAATGACCTCCTAGGTATCCGTTCATTGCATTGCAAACACATTATTTGTTAAATGTATTAAGCTGTCTTTTAGCATGTTGTGAATTTGAGAGTAGACCGTGCTTGAACTCATCAAGAAATGTTGTAACCGTTAGTGATTTGTGATTTACTTTTAAAGCTTTGTCGAGACGCAAGATCTCTTGTTCGCTTTTTGTTTCTTTTGTGCACCTTGACGGCGTCCATTTTTGGACTTTTCTGTTGCATTCGCGGACTGAAGCAACCTGGGTCTTGACGGCAATCCCTTTTGCTTGGGCTTTGTGTTTGGCTGAGAGGTTGGATGATCCTTTGACAAGTCGTTTTGACGGTCATTTTCGTAGCTTCTTTGCCCCTTGCTTGTTGGCGTCGGGCTCTTGACCTCAATTTTGCAGCTTCTGCTTGAGCTTTTTTTTTTTTTTTGAGAGCCCTTGCTCGAGCTCTTTTTTTTTTTTTTGAAGCGCGTGAGGGCGAAGACAAGCCCCTGGCTTGGAAGTAGACATGGGTCAGTCGTTTGATGTTGAGTGACCTTTGGATGTCCTTTGATGTTGCCGCCGTTGTTTGACTTGGTCAAGGTGACGTTGGGGGCGTGCTCTTGGAAAGTGTGTAGTTTGATGGAGGTCTTTGGTTGTCATTCAAACTTTTGACTTTTTTGTGTGTTTTTAGACCGGACCAATTAAGGTTGCCTACGTTCCCCCGGACTAGAGGGCTCAGGTCTGCCTAGTTCGACACTACATGGAGTGCCAAGAGATGCATAATTGTTCTTCTTTAGGCGAAGTATCTGCGGAGCTTGCTTCCGTTGACTGGATTCATGAAGGGATTGCCGTCTAGGTCTGTCAGCTTCATGGCACCTCCGGAGAAGATCTTTTGAACCATGAAAGGGCCGATCCATGTTGGTTCCCATTTTCTCAGTGGGTTGGTTCGAGTGGGAAGCTTTTTTTTTAGTACCAGGTCGCCTTCCCTGATGTCTCGGGATTTGACTTTCTTGTCGAAAGCTCTAGCCATCCTGCTTTGGTAGGCTCGGACGTGTTCCATGGCCTTTAGTCGTCACTCGTCTAGTAGAGCCAATTCGTCATGTCGGCTTCGGAGCCATTCGACTTTGTTGATGTCATTTTCCAGCAGCACTCGGAGTGAGGGAATTTCCAATTTAATGGGGAGGACTGCTTCCATCCCGTATGTCAGGGCGAATGGAGTTTCTCCCGTGGCCGTTCTGACTGATGTTCGGTAGCCCCAAAGTGCAAGGTGCAGCTTTTTTGGCCAATCTCGTCCTCGGGTGGTCATTTTCCGGATGATTCGTTCGAGGGTCTTGTTTGCTGCTTCTACGGCGCCATTTGTTTGTGGCCGATAGGGAGAAGACTTGTGGCGTGTGATCTTGAATTCGGCCAGCAGTCTGTCGCATTCCCCTTCGAAGTGGGAGCCATTGTCTGATATGACCTCGTTCGGGATGCCGTATCGGCAGATGATGTTTTCCCTGAGGAAATGTGCGACTTTCTTGGAGGTGAGCACCTTGTAAGACTTGGCTTCGACCCATTTGGTGAAGTAGTCGATGGCTTCTAAGATGAAGTCGTGACCGTTGCTGCCCAGTGGAGCGATTTTCCCGATGACGTCAATTCCCCAAGTGGCGAAGGGCCAGGGTATAGTCATGCAGTAGAGGTCGTGAGGGGGTAGGTGATTGAGGTTGGAGAACCGTTGACACTTGTCGCAACTTCAGACAAAGTGGATGCAGTCTGCTTCCATGGAAATCCAGTAGTAGCCCATCCTGAGAATGATTTGCATCAGGGCTTTGGCGTTCATGTGGGGACCGCAAGCCCCATTGTGGACTTCGCTCATGAGCTTATTTGCTTCTTCCTGGCTGATGCAGCGTAGGAGTGGTCCTTGGTAGCGTTTTTTGTACAGCATGTCCCCAAGGATGACGAAGTGGGAGGCAAGGTTTTTTAGGGCCATGATGCTCTTGGCCTTGACTCCTTCCCTATGTTGGCCTTCTTCGTTCATGAAGGCGGTTTCCCCATTCTTGAGGTATTGGAAGATCTGGTTGTACCATGGCTCATTGATGGGCTTAGGCTCTGGTTCGATCTCGCAACAGTAGGCAGGAATTTCCTTTCGTCCGACTTTGAAGGGCATGATTGCTTTTCCCTCAGGGATTTCCATGAGTGAAGCCAGGGTGGCTAAGGCATCTGCGAACCAGTTTCGGTCTCTCGGCAAGTAGTGGAAGGTGACCTCTTCGAATTGTGTGATGAGGTCCTCCATGCAAGCGTGGTATTTTTGCAAGCCTGGGTCTATGGTTTTCCATTTGTTGGAAACTTGGTTGATGATCAGGGCTGAGTCCCCATAGACCTCGAGTTTCTGGACATTCCTTTCAAGTACGGCCTGTAGTCCAGCGGCGCAGGCTTTGTATTTGGCGGCATTGTTGGTTACCTCGAAATTGAGTTTTATGGCAATTGGGGTGTGCTCGTCCTTGGGATCGACCAAGAGCATACCGATGCCGTTTCCTTTTCTGTTGGCTGCTCCATCGAAGAACAGTTGCCATCGATATTCGCCTTCGAGTGCGAAGATTCCTTTGTCGGGAAATTGTGGTTCGGGGCCTCGAGCCTCGTCGGTTGGGAAGTCAGCCAGCTGTTCGGACATTGCCCGTCCCTTGATTGACTTTTGGTTTATGTACTTGATGTCAAATTCCGCTAAGAAGAAAGACCATTTGGCGAGCCTCATTGACAGAGATGGTTTGTCGAAGAGGTACTTGACTGGTCCATTTTGGAAACCAAGTGCACTGTGTGCGACTGCATGTAGTGCCGTAATTTTCTGACGACCCATACTAGAGCTGCGCAGGTCTTCTCGAGGGCTAAGTAGTTGAGTTCGCTACCTTGAAACTTTCAACTGACGAAGTAGATGGCGTTCTCAACTCGTGACTCTTTCTTTTCTTGACAGAGCATGGCTCCAACTGCGGTGTCGGTCACAGTTAGGTATAGCAATAGTGGCTTCTCCTCATGAGGAGGACAGAGAATCGGGGGACTCACAAGGTACGCCTTTATTTCTTCAAAGGCATCTTGGCATTCTGAGTTCCATTCAACGTCGGCGTTCTTCTTCATTAGTTTGAAGATTGGCTCGCATATGGAGGTCAATTAATTGACGAAACGGCTGATATACTGCAGGCGGCCCATGAAGCTTTTCACCTCTGTTTGAGTTTGCGGTGGTCTCATTTTGATGATGGCCTTGATCTTTTGAGGATCAACCTCGATGCCTCGCTCGGTGACCATGTATCCCAAGACCTTGCCTCGGCTGACCCCAAATGTGCATTTGGCAGGGTTTAACCTCATCGAGTGTTTTCGGAGGCGATTGAAGAACTTTCTCAGGTCTGTGAGGTGTTGTCCGTCTAATCCCTTTGAGTGGACGATCATGTCATCGACGTACACTTTGATCTCCTTGTGGATCATGTCGTGCAAGAGGGTGGCTGCTGCCCGTTGATAGGTAGCCCCAGCGTTCTTTAGTTCGAACGGCATTACTGTGTAGCAGTAGGTTCCCCAGGGGGTTGTGAAGGCTATCTTTTCTTGATCTTCCTCGGCCATCTTGATTTGATTGTAGCCGGCAAACCCGTCCACGAAAGACTTGACTTCGAAATTAGCTGTAGTGTCTACCAACATGTCGATGTTTGGTAGTGGAAAATCGTCCTTGGGACTTGCTTTGTTGAGATCTCGGAAGTCCACACAGCATCGTACCTTTCCATTGGCCTTGGTGACCGTGACTATGTTGGAGAGACATGTGGGGTACTCGATCACCCTGATGAAGCCAACGCGGAGCATCTTCTCGATCTCTTCTTTGACTTGTAAAGACCATTCTGGCTTGATTCGGCGTAGCTTTTGCTTGATAGGCTTAGCCTCGGGATTCAAGGGGATCCGATGCTCTACAATGTTTGGATCTAATCCGGGCATGTCTCGGCAAGACCAAGTGAACACGTCCACGAACTCTTTGAGACGTGCAGTCAATGCGTCTTGCTCTGTGCCGGTGAAGAAACTTCCGATTTGCGTCTCTTTTGGCTCTTCAGCAGTTCCCAAATTCACTTTGGTTAAAACCTCCTCGGCAGCTTGGGCCCGGTTTTTCTCTCGTTTGACAACATGCTTAAAGATGTGCTTAATGTATTGGTCGTTTAATGTGTCTGCTTCTTTATCAAGTGAATCGTTATTAACTGTTTGTGTGTTAGTTAATTTATCAGTTGTTAAAGATGCAATGAGAGGATACTCGGAAAGATCGAAGCATTCATTAAGAGCATACGGGAATACATTATTGGCAATGAGTTTGTAATCTTCTGGCGTGAGGCCATCAGATGACTCAAGAGACTCAAACTCAAAGATAATGGACTCAGGATGGGTTTTGACACTGGACTCTAAGACTCGAGGGGTCAGACCAAGTTGTTCGATCATGTCCTTTTTGCTGGCGGTGGATCCGGAGAAGGTGGCCCAGTTATTGAGTGGCAATGAGCTTGATAGGAGGCGGGGTTTGAAAGGCTTGGTGTCACCGTTCCCGATCATGGCTATTATAGAGTTATCAGAAACAAAATCGATTAGGTCTGGCATCTCGATTTCTTCATTGAAGAGCAGGTGGAGCAGTGGCTCGTTCCAAGCATCGTCTGCGGAGTCTTTTGCTTTTGTCTTGGGCATTACTAGCTCGAATGCAGACTCGTCCCGCTTGTTGGGGGCAGGGGTGTTGACAAAGAGTTTTTCGAGTTCTTCTGCCAAAGAGGGGGTTTTCCCGAACCAAAATTCATTGTGAATAGTAGTGGTCGTGGGTCCCGGCAGAGTTGGTGAATCAAGAAATTCACTTCTGACTGGATTTGGCTTAAGGCCTCTGAATCTTGCCAGGTTCCGCTGGAGCTTGTCCATGGTTGTCGGCCGGCTTTGTTCGGTGCTGATCGGCTCTGTTCCCTTTCCTGTGTCTTCATTCAAGTTGTCATCCTTCTTTGTGAAGTACTTGGTCATGTCGAAGCTGTAAGGGCGGAGCTCGGAGATTGCGTGCAAGCCTCGTTTGCCATTGGCAGAGCGTTTCCGTGCAGCTTGCTTGTCTTCCGCAATGTGTTCGGGAGTAGGAATGTATCCCAGGCCATGTAGGGTATTCTGTTCCTTGATGTTGATGATTTGTTGGGTACCCTGATGGCGTTTTACCAAACCAAGCCCCGGGATGTAGTTCATGTGCTTCATCATTTTCATCGGGGGAGGGATCTTGTCCCAAATCAAAGGCATGTCTATGTGGCACACCTGGGCCTTTGGGCTTTCGATGGTGAACCCCGTTAGCATCAAGCCATCATCGTCGTGTTTGATCTCTAAGACCGGGATGCCGTTTGTGTCGGTCCTTTCGGTGGCTATGATATCACCATAGATGATGGTTAGATCTGTTCCTTGGACGAACTTTACACATTGATGGAGCGTGGATGCCACCCCATTGATCTGGTGTAGCCAAGGGCGTCCCAAAATGGCAGTGAATGTGATCGGGATGTCGATTACTTGGAAGTCGATCAGGACCATTTGTTTTCCGAACCACAGGTTCAAGGTGGCTATTCCCAAGACTGGGCGAGACGTTGAGTCGTATGCCTTGATTGCCTGAGTTGAGGGTTTCAGATCAGTTGCTTTGATCCCTAGAATATCCATCATTTTGGATGGAAGGATGTTCATGGATGATCCCCCATCTACCAAGACTCGAGGGAGACGGAGCTCGTTCAGTTGAACTGTTATGTAGAGAGGCTCATTGTGGTCAGCCCCAAATTTTGGGAGGTCGAGCTCCGTGAAGGTGATGATGTTGCTGTAATCAACGTTGCCGATCATCTGAACAGCTTCATCAGGTGTCACCGGGATGGGAACCATGGTCTGGGCCAGGCTTTCTTCCAACTTGAGCTTGTGTGGGTAAGATGAAGTGAGTAGGGACCAGAGCGAGATGTTAGCCAGAGTACGCTTGAGCTGAGCTAAGACAGGATCTTCAGCCTTTGGGTCCAGGGTTTCAGCTTCTTTGGCGTAGGGCCCCTTTTCAGCTCGTGGCTCAGGTATGGCTGGCCTTTTGTCTGCCCGTGGAGGATTCGTCGGGATTTGACCGGAACGCGTTAGAACGTTCACCTCTGGCTTTGCTGCTTTGCTTGTCTCTCCTATTTACGGGGAGGGGCCTTGATTGGCGTAGGGCCAGACTGCGCATTTTAATTCGTTCACCGTCATAGCTTTTATTGAAGCATCAACAGTGGCTTTGAGATCCTCCCAAGATAAGGGTTGAGGTATCTGGACCTTCGGGCCGTCGGTGGCGGTGCGGAGCTCGTCCCAGCTGATCATGGCGCAGACGTTGCCATGGCCTTGTACAGAGCTAGGCTGAGGAGATTTGTTGGAGTAGATGACGTAGTAGTCAAATTTTCCTGATGGTTCCCCGAGGGTTCCGACCGTAGGGTCACCGGATTCGTATCTCTTCTTTAGTTTTTGTTGAGAAGAGGGTTTCTTCTTTCTTCGAGGGCGGCCCTCATTCATTTCATCTTGGAATTCCATTTCCAGACAAGCGTTGCAATCGCAGACGTCCCACCAGATGTGTTGGTTGTTCGGCGGTGGTATCGGGACCTCGGGATGCTGAATGGGCATGTCTTCCCCCGGGGGGTCTTGTGGCTTTATGTCGTAACTGCATGGCTCGTATGAGGGCAACAGGTTGACCTCTGGGAGACAATGAGAGAGGTTAGAAGCTGCAGGAGCGGGCATGACTTTGGAAGCCCCAGGTAGTTGGGTGGCTAATGTCCCGAAGTGGTGCATGGCACCTTCAATCCAGGCTTGTTGTTCACCTTGGCGTTTCTCAATAGTCATGAGGACCTGCCAAACTTCTTCCAAGGTTGGGAAATTTCTCGGGGGTAAGGTCCCATTTTCCTCGTTGTTATCCACTGACTTGGCCATGGGGATCTGATGGACTGCCCTGGTGACTGCGGTGGGAAGGATGTTGGACCTTGCGGCTTTGACACGGGGAGAGTAGTTCCCGGGTATTCTTGATCACTCTCGGTTCGCTGGAGGGGGTGACGGGCAAGGTTTAGACACGGGAAGGCCTTTTGGATAAAGGGGGAAAGCTCACGTGACATGCGGTTTCCGTTTTTTTTTTTTTTTGTTGTTTTAATTTACTTAAAACGTGTTTTCTCAGAGTCCTAGGTAGGTTGGAAAAGATTGCTCTTCTTTTTTGCAACTATGCTAGATCCTGGGTCAGTGGACAGCCCCGGGCGAGGGTCCTATAGGGCAAGCGGTTTCCACCGGCCTAAAAGAAAAAACCGAACCTAAGGACCGAGCCTGTCATGTTCGTTTTAATGCGTTAGCCATGTGAATAGTGAGCCGAGCCGACACCTGAGTCAAGATCGGGTCAAGAGTTCGGCATGACCTCTCTTTACCTTGCTTGCGCAAGGGATCTGTGACGTTAGGCGTTGGCTGGGTCATATCGTCATGGCTGACGTATTAAGGCTTGATGACATGGTGTCATGTGAGCATGGATGTATATCCGGGACGGAACATCGTCTGGGTGTAGCTTCGGAAAATCAAGATCAGGTCAAGATTTTAGCATGACCTTTCATCGCTTTGCTTGCGCAAGGGATCTTGAGTTTCGAGCTTCGACTCAGAAAATGGCCGGCATGGGATATGTATCCAGGCTTGTATGACACGGACTAGGTAAAAACCAACCGGGTCTGGACAGAGTGTGACTCAAGACTCAAACGTGCAGGGTTGACGCTTGGCTAGGATGGGATGTTTGGAATGATCCCGTGCGCGTCCGAGAGGCGTAGGAAGGCCAAACGAACTGCAACTGAGACCACCCCGGGTTAAGGGTTGTAGTGTGCAGTGTATCCGAGGCAGCAGTGCGCGTAGCGTGCGGTGTAACCGAGGCAGCAGTGCGAGTAGTGTGCGGTGTAACCGAGGCAGCAGTGCGCGTAGTGTGCGATCTCTAAAATTCTTTTTCTGAGTAAAACAGAAGTTTTGCAGAATTTTAAATGTATGCACAGATGTATATTGATGCATTTTTTTGTATTTTTATTTTTTTTGTAAAATAAAAAAAGTAAAGCACATGCACACACACACACAACAGTTAAAGAAAGGGGTAAAATGAAAGTTTGACCCTCATCATCGTTTTAAAAATCTTTTGTTTTGTTTAAAAGTTTTTAAAACAAAATATCCCCAGCGGAGTCGCCAACTGAAATTACCCGGGATCCGGCTCGCGCGCGGAGGGTCCCGGCATCTCGCATTTCGTTGCATCACGTTCGGGAAAGTCGCCCGGATCCGAGAGGCAGCGCGTTCGCGCCCCGGTATCTGGCTTATTCCGCTTTTGCGTTAGTTGGGAGGTGTCTCGCCGTGTTTTCGCTTTGTAGAGTCTCCACGCCGTTTTTATTAAGCCCAAAACATTGAAAAAGGGCATCAGTTTAAAAATAAACTGTTTTTTTGTTGTGTGATGAGATTTTTGAGTTCGGAGGTCAGATGACTCCTCGGGAAGAGAATATTAGAATCTTAGAGCTCACCCGAGTTGCCTCGTAATGATGTTCTCCGGGATTTGAGGGAATAAGTTAGACTTTAAGGGGATTCAGTAATCATTGCAGCAAAGAGGTCCGTACGGACTACTTATGCTTTTCTGAATTCTGAAAAATTCCCAAAAGGTCCTTTTATCCCTTTTTATCCCAGAAAGGTTCCTCCCTTGGTTTGGCTTGGGGTTTTTGAGGGTTTTGAGTGTCAAAGGTCTTCGAGACTGCATTTGTGAGTCTGCGGTGTTTCCTGTGTACTCGAAAGAGGGTGATCCAGATTGGGGTACTTACAGTGGCGCCTCAAATTGGAGTTGCTGATACTTACCAGAGCGTGTTGCGCCTCAAACCGGAGTTGGTGAAGCATATGAGGGCGTGTGGCGCCTCAAACTGGAGTTGGTGAAGCATATGAGGGCGTGTGGCACCTCAAATCGGAGTTGGTGAAGCATACGAGGGCGTGTGGCGCCGCAAACCAAAGTTACGAGGATACGTTTATCCTGAGACGAAGGCGTTCGTGCCTTGGATGCTGGGCTTACGTTGACTGCCAGGTTTATCTGCCGGGGATAGGGGTGACAAATGATGGGAATAGTTGTGTTAAACTGGCGTTATTAACAACACGGAAGGATTGACGTTCTAACCACAGGGTTTGGAAAGGGATGTGGTCTCGGGAGAGACTGACACATCGCTGGGGAAGAGTGTCCAGGGTTCTGACGGGTTCAGTTAGGAACTGAAGGGGTTGATTGACGTTTCTTCCGTAGACGGATGGTCTTAGGATCCTGCTGGGGAGGAGCGTTCGGGCTTACGGCTGGCCGAAGAGAGATTGTTGTGCGGGCTTACCTTGATGGCCGTTGAGGTGGGACGATCGGGCTTACGACTGGCGGCCGGGGAGATGAACGTTGGTAAAAACGAATAGAAATTTTTTTTTTGACGTCGGGAGACGGAATTGGAATTTCCGGGGACATGATTGAGCATTTGAATGTCAAACGTCAACTGGGGATTTAACGTCTGGAGACGGGCGTTAGTGAAAACTAACTGAGAATTTAACGAGCGTTAGTGAAAACTAACTGAGAATTTAACGTCTGGAGACGAGCGTTAGTGAAAACTAACTGAGAATTTAACGTCTGGAGACGAGCGTTAGTGAAAACTAAATGAGAATTTAACGTCTGGAGACGAGCGTTAGTGAAAACTAACTGAGAATTTAACGTCTGGAGACGAGCGTTAGTGAAAACTAATGAGAATTTAACGTCAGGAGACAAGCGTTAGTGAAAACTAACTGAGAATTTAACGTCTGGAGGCGAGCGTTAGTGAAAACTAACTGAGAATTTAACGTCTGGAGACGAGCGTTAGTGAAAACTAACTGGGAATTGATCCTCGGGGGATGGGGTGTTAGAAATGTCTAACTGGGGGGAAATTTTACACTTTTGGGGGCCAAAAGGGGTAAAATTGGAACTGCCAAAAGTTGAGGGGCTGAATTGGAAGGAATCTTTTAAATTGCAGCAAGAGTCCGGCCGGACTTGGACTGAGTTTGACCAGATTCAAAATCAGCTCCAAGTCCGACGCAAACCCATTCCTTTTCCCCCATTAATTCCGACGAGAGAGGAGAGAAAGGAGAGAAAATTTTCACCCCAAATTGTGAGATTTGCTCAAATTTGTGAAGGAAAATTGTTATGGAAGGTGATTGGGAACCAATGGCTCATCATGGAAGGACCGATGACGAAAGAACGCGGTTGGTTCGGACCATTCGAACTACAACCTTTCCATTGAATCCGGCGGAGTTCTACCCGGGTAGGGAGAACCACAAATCCAAAGGAGGGATCGAGAGACAGGTAAACTTCCTTCAAATTCCATTAATTTTAAGAATGTGCATTCTTTAAATGTTAGAAATTTGACTAGGAATGAGTTAGGGATTTTGGTGCCCGAATTGGGGCTTTTGACTTTGCTATGAACCTTTGTCGAAATTGACTAGGATGTAGTTCAATTGACACCATGGGTAGATGACATAAAAATTTTGGTTGTAAAATTCCATGTCTAGATGTGTTTTCCGAATTTAAAGTATGTTTAAATCGGGACGGAGTAATTTTTCGAAATGTTCGAAAGGATTTGAAAGTTCCGGATTCGACGGAGTTTTCGAAATGTTTTGAAAGTTCCGGATTCGACGGAGTTTTCGAAATGTTTTGAAAGTTCCGGATTCGACGGAGTTTTCGAAATGCTTTGAAAGTTCCGGATTCGACGGAGTTTTCGAAATGCTTTGAAAGTTCCGGATTCGACGGAGTTTTCGAAATGTTTTGAAATCTTGGACCGTTAATACTCCAACCGGGATGGAAATATTTTAGGAAAGAAATGAGAACTGCATCTGCATTGCATCATTTTGACATGCGTTCGTACACTCTGTTGATGTCGCTTCTGTATTGACGTATTTCGCTGTGTTCACCTGCAGGGGCGAGGGACGGTTGATGTCCGCAACCAAAAGAGTCGGGGGGCATTTGAGGCAGTGCGAGCGCTGTGGGAGATATTCCCGGATGAGGCTCGAGACGGAGAGAGGAGTCCACGGCAGCTTGTGCTTGACTCCGGCTTGGCTGGTTTCATCAGCGCGGTAGCCGCGGTGGCTATGACACAGAGGGCGAGGTCCATGTACGTAGCCCTGAGTGAGTACTGGTGGGATACGACCCACACTTTTCATTTCAGGTGGGGGAGGCGACGGTGACTCCCACTGATTTTGCCGCTATCACTGGGTTGCCGACCTATGGCAACGCGCTAGTGTGGGTAGATGGTTACACTCCCGGGCAGTTGTCGGAGCTGCTGGGTTTCGAGAGTACAGATGCCAGGGGCTTAGGTATTTGGTACAGGCCGATGGAGGTGCATCTGAGCACGGGTATTGCTGATTATCTGGATGGGTCTCTGAGGATGACCATGGAGCGCCTGGCTCGAGGGTTCATTTGGTTCGCATTGTCAGCGACTTTGTTCCCGACTTCTGACACGTCCTGTCACTTCCCTCTGCTCGGGTCGCTGACAGACTTGGATGCCGTGAGGCGGTATGCATGGGGGGAGGCTGGACTGGCCGAGCTCTACCATTCCCTGGACAGATTCTCGCGGGGAGAGGAGAGTTCCTTGAGCTGCTTCTCACTGGCTTTGGACGTAAGTTCACGTCTTTTTCTCTTCCTTGTCTCGTTTTTTGTACTCGTATGTATCTGCTTTGTAGCTGACATAACTTTCCATTTGCTTGGCAGGTCTGGTGCTATGAGGTGTTCAGCCCGCAGCGGTGGGAGATTAAGGAGGCGTACCGGTCCTTGTTCCCTGTCGTGCTGTCCTGGCAGAAGAAGGCGAAGAGGGCGATGTCATCGAGAGTGGGCGCTCGATTGACGTACGAGGAGGTGTCTCAGGCCCTGAGCCGGGAGTTCTCCGAGCGGATCCAGCCGACCTGGTGGAGTCGGTTCCACATGAGCGTGGTTCAGGTTGCGAGTGAGGTTACGTGGCGGCGGAAGCTCCTGGTGGGACTTCATTGCGACGCTATGTATCTGGGAGAGAGGGTGACCCGTCAGCATGGCCCGGGGTCCCTTCCGATGGTACCGGTGGATCCACCTCTGCACATGCAGCATCCTCTGTCGATGGCGATGGATGAGTAGGAGAGGTATTGACAGGGCGTGTTCTATACCGAGTACATCATAGCGGGGGCCGACTATGAGACTTTCTTGAGGATGAGGCTGAGGAGCCCACAGGTGTAGCACAGGGAGGGAGAGGGCCCTGGATATCCCCGAGATCTCCCGCTCCCACGTGCTAGGCTGGCGTACGAGGGGCTGGATGGTTCGCGCAGGCGACTTGTGATCCCGATCCCGGAGGAGCCGAGATCTCGGTATAGGGTGGACCCCAACACTTCGGTGAGTGCTTTTGATTTTCTGCATTTGATAGTAGCATTCTGCAAATGTTGCATCTGTACTTTCTGCTCGTCTTTTGATGACTTTCCTGGTTCGCAGGTGTCTGGCCGTACGTACAACGAGGCTATGAGACTGGTGGACGGGTGGGACATCTACACTAGGAGGCTCATGGAGTTCCTGAGATGCAGTTCCCGGAGGAGCGTGGATGTCCGTGAGCCGAGGCCATCTAGGCCGAGAGGTTCGTCTGCTCCAGAGCAGTGGAGCGGACTTTGCGCGAGGATTTGGCCGGTTCGCGGGCGGAAACAGTGGGTTTGGAGCTCATCCTCCTTCGCACTCGGGACATGAGAGGGGAGAGTCCTCGAGTTCACAGGCGCAGAGGAGGCCTTTCGCGTATTCCCGCCTGGAGGAATTCGGCGACTTCTTGTTTGCGACGGATCCAGCAGCTGCGGAGCAGTGCGTCAAGTGCTCGGATAACGAGCAGGACTCGGAGTAGTCCTTCTTTATTTTTATTTTTTTAGACAAAATGTATGTATCGTCTGGAACGATTTGATTTGAACTGTATTTGAAAAAAGGCGCCCTTGGGGCGGAACCTGTATTTCGCGCATCTATTTAGTAATTACCTTCCTTTTATTTTGGCAAATAAGCAAGTAGGTTGATCAAAAAATAAATAAAATGAAATATGCATAAAAAATTGAACGGGTCAAAAATTATGCCTATATGCACTGATTATTAATTAATTGCACTGTTGCACGAGCCCGGGGCAGAAGGGATACTGACATTGGTTAAATGAAACCAGGGGCAGCACGCAGATTCATAAGGCATGAAAGGGCGTTGTTTGGAATTGCTTCCAATTTAGGAGCAGCTGGCTGCAGAGTTGACCAGGTCAACTACAAGGAGAGTCCGGCCGGACTAAGGGTGAGTTTTCAGAGTCTTTTAAATTGCAGTTTCAGATTTGCAATTTGTTAAGAACTGCGCATTCACCTCTGATCAGTTAGCTGAATTCTCTCAAATTCCTAAGGTTTCCTTCATTTTCCATGGATCCCTTTCCTAAGCTATCGTCTCGGATGCAAGAGCGATATTTGGACAATTTCCAGTCGTGGGTACGAAACCACACGAGGCAAAACAGGGGGTTTTTCGAAGGCTGTTACGGGATGAAATCTGTTTGGACTTTGAAGGAGCTTATGCCAGATTGGGATCTTTTGAGAGCCGCATCTCGTTTCTGGGATGTACGGAGGAATGTGTACAACTTTTTGTACAACGAAATCACTCCTACGTTTGAAGATTTTGGGCCGTGCAGGAGGACTGAGGCAGGAGCAGCTAGTTCTTCCGTATCTTTGGTGGCATGGCCACTGTTGAGAAGCTAGTGTCTTTGCTTGGTATCTCGGCTGGAAAAGCATACGGGATGCTGATAATGAATACTGATTATGTCGACATTTCGGGACTGTCCGATAGATTTGCCGGAGCTGAGGGGAGCGTCTTTGCGTGGGACGCGTTTTCTCTGTGCGCGATCGCTACTCTGTTCACATTCACGTCCCTGGGTGTGTGCCATTACACTGTACTGGACCTTGTGCGGCAGTGCCGGAATGGAGGAGACATCGTGCCCTTGGTCTTGGGCGAGATGTTCCTGGGCATAGGTCGGATGTCGACCGGCAGCCGATACATGTGGAGAGGGAGTCCCGCTATGCTTACCATGTGGTTGAGAGAGAGGTTACAGATGATGCCCGAGGTGCCAATGTCTTGTGACGCTTGGTCCTTCTCTCAACGTCCTCTGGTGATTGAGGGCAATCAGGCTGAGTTGGAGCTCTGGATGGCCAAACTCTGCACTCATCACCTGAGATGGTGGGTTCCTCATTGGAAGGTACAGACTTGTCGGACCGCTCAGGAGGGTCACTTGGTTGTCAGAGTGTCGGGGCTGTCCCAAACGGCTTTCTATATTCCATCGTTGGTGCTGCGACAGTACGGGCTGGAGCAGGTGCCATTGACGGGTTTAGCTCATGCTGCTACCTTTGAGGTGGGATCTCTGCTGATGGAAGATCCCTCGATGCTATTGCTGCTCACACGGTTGTGGCAATACACGTCCTTTCCTGCCAGGGTTCTCTTTCACCGGAGAGGGGGCATTGTTCTATTGACGCAGTATCTAAACTGGTACGAAGAGTGTATGGGGGAGACACAGATGTCTATCTTGTGGAGACGGAATGAGCTGTTGGGTGCTGATCACCTGGACAGCTCGACTTTGAGGAGGACCGAAGCGGGGGCCAATCCTCAGAATCGTACTGGGAACGACATGGCTGACTATGAGGCAAATGCTGATCGAGAGGCCAATCAAAGCATGGTCATGATGGCTCGAAGCGAGGGAGCTCGAGACAGAGCTAGGGAAAGGGCTGCGTTGACAGCTACAGGTTTGACGGAGGCATCGGAAAGGGTCCCTGAGCCAGGTAGAAGGACTACAAGAATATTCCCTGTGAAGGTGAAGAATACTCACCGTGGAAAAGGGAAGGAGAAGAAGGATGAAGGACCAAGTACGGGAAACTAGGTTGACCTTCCTATCCAGAATATCCACCCACTGTCATTGCAGACACATTAACTGATTAATGTTTTATTGTAGTTTTGCTAGCGTTTAGCGAGTCAAGAGTTGACCGTGCTTGAACTTATCAAAGATTGTTTTAACCGTAATGAATTTTTAGGTTAAATGAAAAGAGTTTTTCGAAACATAAGCAATTGATGCTTATTGTATTTTTTTTTTGTTTTTTAGACCGTACCAATGATGGCTGCCTACGTTCCCCTTTTACAATTGGACTAAGGGGCTCAGGTCACCGTAGTTCGACACTTTAGGTGAATTTGAGAAAAACAAAGAGAAAAGAAGTGCGACCCTGTTTTTACGGATCATTAGCGGGAATGTATCCGGTTGGGTATTACTCTTTTGGCACTTTAATTTTGCGAGGGGTGGTGTATGGGGAAGGAGAGTTGACTCGTGCTCTTCCTCAAGCAGAAGTATCTGCGGAGCTTGCTTCCGTTCACGGGGTTAACGAAAGGGTTTCCGTCCAAGTACGCTAACTTCATGGCTCCTCAGGAGAAGATTCTTTGTACCACGAGCAGTCCTATCCGAGGTAGGCTCCCACTTTCGAGGGGATTGGTGCGTAGGAGGCTTTTCCTTTAGCACCAAGTCACCTTCTCTGATGTCTCGGATCTTGACTTTCTTGTCGAATGCTCGGGCCATTCTGCTTTGGTAGGCTCGAGTATGTTCCATGGCTTTCAATCTGCACTCGTCGAGTAGAGCAAGTTCGTCGTGACGGCTCTGTAGCCATTTGACTTCATTGATCCCATTTTCCAAGAGGACTCGGAGGGATGGAATTCTCAATTCCACAGGTAACATTGCTTCCATTCCGTAGGTAAGTACGAACGGAGTCTCCCCTGTGGCGGTTCTGACTGATGTTAGGTATCCCCAGAGGGCTAAATGTAGCTTTTCGGGCCGGTCCCGACCTGCGAGTGGTCATTTTCACGATTATCATGGCGAGAGTCTTGTTGGTGCCTCTCTTGCACCATTGGTTTGTGGTACGTAAGGAGAAGATTTGTGACGTGTGACTACGGGTCGGTCAGAAGTTGGTCACAATCTCCTTCGAAGTGGGTCCCATTATCGGATATGATCTCATTGGGCACTCTGTATCGGCACATGATGTTCTCTCGGATGAACTCGGCCACCTTCTTAGAATTCAGTACCTTGTACGATCTGGCTTCTACCCATTTGGTGAAGTAGTCAACTGCGACTAAAATGAACTCGTGACCATTGCTCCCTAGTGGAGTGATATTGCCGATGACGTCGATTCCCCATGTGGCGAAAGACCATGGTGTAGTCATGCAATAGAGTTCGTGAGGAGGGATGTGATTGAGGTTGGAGAACCGTTGACATTTGTCGTAGCTTCGGACGAACTGGATGCAGTCTATTTCCATTGATATCCAGTAGTATCCCATACGGAGGATGATCTGTGTCAATGCTCGGGCGTTCATGTGCGGACCGCAGGTTCCGTTATGAACTTCGTTCATTAGCTCGCTGGCTTTTTCTTTGTTTACACACCGAAGGAGTGGCCCTTGGTGGCGCTTCTTGTACAACACACCCCCCAGAATGACGAAATGGGATGCCAGGCATTTTAATGCCATCATGTTTTTTGCTTTGATCCCTTCTTTGTATTTTCCATCTTCATTTGTGAAGGAAGCTTCTCCATTTTGGAGGTACTGGTAAATTTGATTGTACCAGGGTTCGTCGATCATTTCTTTTTTTATTTCGATCTCACAGCAATAGGCGGGTGTTTCCCGTCTGCCTATTCTGAGGGGTTCGACTTCTTTTCCATCGAGAATTTCGACAAGAGAGGCGAGGGTTGCGGGCGTCTGCGAGCGGTTCCTGTCTCTTGGCAAATAATGAAAAGAGATGTCCTTGACTGAGCAATGAACTCCTCCATGTACGCGTGGTACTTCTGGAGGCCAGAATCTACCGTCTTCCATTTGTTGGATACTTGATTGATGATCATTGTTGAGTCTCCGTATACATCCGGTTAAAATGTTGCGCTCGAGGGCGGCTTCCGGACACTTTGCACGAGCTTCGTATTCTGCGGCATTGTTGGTTGTTTCAAAATTCAGCTTGATAGCTATGGGAGTGTGCTCGTCCTTGGGATCGACAAGGAGCATTCCAATACCATTCCCCTTCTTGTTGGCTGCCCCATCGAAGAAGAGTTGCCGGCCGGTTTGCGGCTGTCGAGTGAAAAGATTCCGTCATCCCAGGCTGCGGATCGGGACCCTTAGGTTCCCTTTGCTCGGGAAGTCGGCCGGCGGTGATCTGCCATTACTCGCCCTTTGTTGATTTTCTGACCATGTACTTGATGTCGAACTCAGCCAGGAAGAATGACCACTTGGCTAGTCGCATTGACAGGGATGGCTTGTCAAAGAGATATCGGACGGGGTCCATTTTGGAGACCAGGAGCACTGAATGTGACTGCATGTCTGATCCTCTGGAGTGGATGATCATGTCATCGACATATACCTCGATTTCCTTGTGAATCATGTCATGGAAGAAGGCTGTTGCAGCCCGCTGGTAAGTAGCCCCAGCGTTCTTCGGACCGAGGCGGCATGGCCAGTGTAGCAATATGTCCCTCGCGGAGTGAAGTGAAGCAATTTTGGCTTGATCCTCCTCGGACATCTTGATCTGGTTGTATCCAGCGAACCCATCCACGAAGGACTTTACTTCGAAATTTGCCGTGGTGTCGACCAGCATGTCGATGTTAGGCAGTGGGAAATCATCTTTAGGGCTGGCCTTGTTGAGATCCCGGAAATCCACACAGCATCTGACCTTTCCATTGTCCTTGGTGACCGTCACGATGTTAGAGAGCCAAGTCGGGTACTCAATCACTCTGATGAAACCAACTCGGAGCATTTTCTCAATTTCTTCTTTAACTTGCAAGGACCACTCTGGCTTGATCTTGCGCGGCTTACATTTGGCAGGCTTGGATTCTCGGATCCAGGGAATTCCGTGTTCCACGATTGAGGATCGAGTCTGGCATGTCTGGTATGACCGACAGGCGAACACGTCAACATACTCCCCAGGAGGAGGTTTATCGAGGGCTTCTTTTGCATCGAAGAAAGCGCCCCACTTGTGTCTCCTTAGGCTCTTGCACTGACCCCAGGTTCACTTTGTTCATAACCTCTTCAGCAGCTTGGGCCCGATTGTCCTCTTGGTCAACTACATGCTCGAGAACTTCTTTAATGTATTGTTCGTTTAATGTGTCTGCTTCTTTATCAATTGATTCGTTATTAACGTCTTTTAAGTTGTTTGTTAACTTATCAGTTGTTAAAGTGGCAATGAAGGGATACTCCGAAAGGTCAGACTTTTCATTGAACAAGAACGGAAATACATGGTTGGCTACATTATCATAGTCCTCCGGCGTAAGGCCATTGGATGACTCAGAGGACTGGACTCTGAAAAGGACTGACTTAGAGGGTTTGAGACCGGGTTTAGGGAGATGTGGGTGCGGGCCCAGCTTGTCTTCCAGTTCTACCTGGCTTGCCCTTGGTCCGGTGAAAGTTACCCAATTCTTCAATGGCATTTCTGGATGCTTGATGAGGGTTCGGGGGTCGAGAGGCTTGGCTTCTGCTGTCCCGATCATGGCAATCATCTTTGTTTTTGGAGCCTGTGTCAATCAGGTTTGGCACCTCCATGACTTCTTCAAAAAGACTATGTAGAGATGGTCCACTGAGAGTGTCTTCTATGAATTCTGGTTCCTTCTGCTTTGGAGTTACTATCTCGAATGTGGCCTCGGCGGCTGATCCGAACAATCTGTTTCCCATGGAGAGTACCTTGAGTTGCTCCTCAAAGTCTGGGATTCCCTTGAATGTGTACTCGTGCTGGACTGTGGTGGCAGTTGGTCCAGGTAGAGCCGTGATGTCGAGGAACGCTCCCCTTATCGGATTAGCTTTGAGTCCTCTGAAACGCTTGAGGTCCCATGCTAGCTATTCCATCCTTTTCGTAGTCTCTGTGCGACTATCCCCGCTTCTTTCTCATCTTCATCGGTTCACCGCCGGTCCTCAGTTCTGCTTTGACTGGTTTATTTGTCGGTCCCTCGAGTTATTTATTGGTTCACCCCACTTGTCGTCCCTCGAGTTTCTGCACATCCGGTTCCCTTGTCGGTCCCCTCGGTTCTGCTGTTGGTTCCCTTGGTGAAGTAATGAGCGAGGTCGAAGGCTGTGGAGTCGGAGGTTGGGTGTGCCGTCGGAGGTTCCCCCTTTTACGAGCCATGTTGCCTTGGTGCGGGCGAGCCTTTTGTCTTCCTTGATGTCGGCCGGTGTTGGCATATAGCCAAGCCCACTGGACCGTGGTGTGGTCCGTGACTTCGATGACTTGGTGTTGGCCTTGTAGCCTTTTGCCGAGCCCCGATCTGGGATGAAGTTCATGAGTTTCATCATCTTCATGGCGGGAGGGATCTTGTCGTGAGATAGTGGAAGGTCCACGTTGCATATTTGGATCTTGGAGGTCTCAGTGTGAATCCGATTAATGCCATGTCGTCATTATGCTTGATTTCTAACAACGGAATGTCGTTAGTCTTGGTCCCCTCGGTGGTGACTTATCGCCGTAGGCGTAGTTAGCTTGTTGCCTTGCATGAACTTGAGGCACTGATGAAGGGTAGATGCCACGCCATTGATTTGATGCAGCCAGGGACGCCCCAGGATGGATGTGAAAGTGATTGGAATGTCCAACACTTGGAATTCGATGGGGATCATCGGCTTGCCGAACCAAATATTAAGAGTAGCAACCCCGAGAACAGTACGGGAAGTAGAGCCATAGGCCTTGACAGTGTGGACTGAAGGCTTCAGATCTGTGGGCTTGATGTCAAGCGGGTCCATCATCTTGGCGGGCAAGACATTCATTCCGGAACCTCCGTCTACCAACACGCGGGGAAGGCGACGCTCGTCAGGGGGCTGTGATGTAGAGCGGCTCATTGTGATCAGCCCCAAATTTTGGAAGGTCCAAATCTGTGAAGGTGATAATGTTGCCTTAGTGGATGTTGCCGATCATCTGAATGATTTCGTCTGGGGTTGCGTCCACGGGGACCATGGTACGGGCCAGGCTTTCCTCTAGCTTGAGCTTGTGAGGATAAGAGGATGTGAGCCCACCAAAGGGAAATGTCCGCCTGGGTTTGCTTGAGCTGAGTGAGGATCGGGTCCTCTTTAACGGAACTTGTGTCTTCGGGCAGACTGGGTTGCGGTTCTGGCTCCGTAGGCTTTTTAGTGGCCTTAGGTGGTAATGCATGGAATTGACCCGATCGGGTTAGAACGCTGACATCAGGTTTGGCTCCTTCTGAATAGGCCGCTCTGAGTTGAGCCATAGTTAGAGGAGGATTCCTCGTAGCATAGGGCCATATGTCTTCCCTCAACTCATTGACTGTAGATAAATTCCCGGGAGCTTCGGCAGCTTGACGGATTCTGTCCCAGGATACTGGCTTGGGTGCCTCCGTGGGGAGGTAGTTTACGATTTAACGTAGCTGTTCGAACGTCAATGCGCAACAAGGTTGCCTGAACTGAACTGTGCGTTGCTGACCCTCCGGGGGAGTTTGGAGAGTTCCTGGCTCAGGCGAATAGTATCCTTGATCTCTTCACGGTATACCGCGCTCCTTTCCTTCTTGCTGAGCATACTCAGGGCATTCTGGAGTTGGGTCTGGTGGTACTCATGGTTTGCTAGTTTTCCTCCGCTCTTGGCCCAGATCAACTTTCTTGCAGCGGAGCCTGTGTCGAGAGTTAGTGCCTGCGTTTCTTCCCATGTGAGAATGGCCAGTGCTTCTTTGAACTGCGTGCGGCAGTCTAGGTAAACCTCCATCGGGGAGAGTTTTCCCTTCTGTTTTATCTAAGTGGCGGGTATGTCGGAAGGTGAGTACACGGCTTCCCGAACATCTGCCCATGTGACTGGTTGCTGTCCCAGTTGATCGTTTCTGTAAATGAATGTTGCAGTCTTTGGAATCTCCTTGAGTAGTTGCTCGAGACGAATTTCCATCTTCCTCTTGTTTTTAAATAGACCTTCCTCCCTAAGTTGGCCTTTAAGTTTGAGTGCGGAAATGATCCGTCCCCATCCTCCCAGGACCCTTGGGATTCCAGTTTTGTTGACCTCATGCCCGGCTTGGAAGAGAATGGTTTCATCGTCTTCGTCGTCGCTTTCATGGAGAACTTGCTTTCCTCGGGGAGGCAAGCGCTAAGATTTGTTCTGTCGTGCCATTCCATCTCCTAGGTCATCGGGACCGTTGACCACCCTCGCCTAGCAGAGGGGGTTAGATGAGAACAGACGGTAGTCGATGAAGTTTCCGTGAGCAAAACCCCTGAGGTCGAACTGGTCTAGAGTGGCCTCTAGCTTTCTGTCTGAAGCAGCTTGTGACACTTTAAGGGCTTGGTCCCTGTAGGTCTTCCGAGCTTGGTTTTCATCCCAGAGACAGTTTTCTTGAGCGGCTAGTTCCATGAGTGCTTTCCTTGCGAGGGCTAAACAGTCTCCGTAGGTACGCACCGTCTGGCTAGTGTCCAGAACTGTGATCACATCCAAATCTCCAAATGGCGGAAACACTTGGATGATGTTGACGAAGGAAGTCGGACTGGGACATTCCATGCGGCCTTCCTTGATCTCGGTTACCAAGAAATTTGCCCATATACGCTTGATTGAACACGCGGGAGTGTTGAATTCTGCGATGTTGGCAGTCTCGTGATCACGCTCGATCGCCAAGTCTATCGAGCTAGCGGTCTGTGGCGGGATGTACGAATCCGTGACCGTGACGGCGGGAGCGAGAATCGAAGCTGGAGCATGTTGATCTTTGAGGTGGTCATTTCCCACGTCGGAAGCTAACTCTGTCTTGCGGGGAAGACCTTTACGAGATGTTTTCGGGGTGGGCTGCTGGAAGCGTTCCCGAGGTTGATCGATTCGTGACGGGGTGAGGAGCTTGGTCTCCTTATTTGTTGCCCTTGGCCTTGACGGCGCTTGTGGCTTTAAGCTTGGCGATGGCACGGGCCGGTTGCAGCTGGGCAGTACTCGGAAGTGATGATGAGCTACGAGCTCGGTTAGCCGGGGCCTCATTTACCATGAGCGAGCGATCGTCGAGGGTAACTTTGGCGTTGCGAGAATCGACGATAAGGACCGGATCCTTGGTATCATCGGGATATACGGAATAGATGATGTTGAAGAAGTTGTCGTCGATCACTTGATCGAGAGGATTCTTTGTCGTGTCAACCGGTTGCTTCCAATTGTCGGATAGCTGCGTGTGCGGGCGTTGAGCTTGACAATCTCCATGGTGTTGGAGCCTTGGTCGTAGGTGACCTGATCGGAACGGGTGCCGTCCTCGGCGAGCATGTGAATGCGGAGGTACGCCGCGGAGTGCACCGCGTCCTCGACTCCGGAGAGTCTGATTCGTCGTCGTCGATGGCTCAACCCAAACGTAGGGACGTATTGCGTCCGGGTGCGTTGCTGGAGCTGCTAGGAAAACATCATGCCCTTCACTGGAGAAGAGGGGTGCAGCGGGTAGTTCCTCATGGAGGACATCCCATACGACGTCCATACATTCAAGACGAGAATGACGGTGCTTGTTGACCTTTATCACGAAGATCTCTTCGCCTGGCGGGGCCAGAGAGTTGGCTTGAAGAATGCTTACGAATCTCCGATTGGAGACAGGGGGTTTACGTGCCCGCATCATGGCGATGCTCAGGGTTTCTTTCCAGTCTACCTCCAAATGTTGGAAACAGCAGTTGAACTTGATAGTGCCCGCATCATGGCGATGCTCAGGGTCTGCCTACTCGAGTATGTTGACGTAGTTAGCATCTCCAGACTCTGAGGGATTCTGATGAGATTTGCCCCGATAGTCCCCTGGTCGATTTGAAGGAGGTAGCCCGGTGCACATTGCGGGCACGCTTGGCTCTTGTCTCGGCTTCATTTCCTATGAGAAAGCTGTCCCCTCTAATGACTTCAAGATCTCCACTGCCGGTTAATGAACTTAACGCAACGATGGAGAGTGGAAGCTATGGCTTTCATGTGATGCGGCCAGGGCGTCTAACGAGCCGTGAATTCGGATGGAATGTCCATCACGTGGAATTTTCTTGGCACCATTTGGGTTTCGAACCGAGTTCGAGTCACCGTCCCCAGGATGGGGCGAGGCGTCTTTGTCGTAGGCCTTGATAGTCCGGGTAGACGGAATCAGATGGCTTTCGTTGATGCGCAGGGCTCGCATCATGCTGAGAGGGAGGACGTTAACGGCTGACCCGTTATCCACTAATACTCTGGGGAGTGTTATGGTGTTGAGCTTGAGAGTGATGTACAGAGCTTCATTGTGCCCCGAGGCATCTCTCGGTAGGTCTTCGTCACAGAACGTGATCATACTGCCATACAGTCGGGAATCGTAGATCTGGTCTCTATCCGGAGAAGGAGATTCATCAAGCCATCCGTTTCCTGTCTTCCTCTTGCGAGGAAAAGCCTTTGCTGGAGCCTCGGGATTGTGTTGAGGCCGTTTGTGGCGGTTGCCGCCCTTGGTTAGTACGTTGATCGAGTGCGAGTACCAAGCTGACTTTGATCTTCCTTTGCCGGTCTGGGCTCGGAAGCTGGACAAATTGAATCTTAGCTGATCCCGCGGGGGGTTAGGCTTGGCGCGGTAAGATTACCAAGATGCTGAGGTATTCCGGTGTCCCAAGGTCTGAACTCTGGTGTCAGCAGGACTTTTCGGCTTTCCCACCCCTGTCTGCTCTAAAGCTGCATGGCCTGGAGGCGGGGAGGACCGGCTGGAGTAGAGTACGTAGTATTCGAACTTCTCGGATGGCTCTCCGAGTGTACCCACACTGGTATCTCTAGCTTCGTATCTTTCTCTCAATCTCTGTTGAGAGGACTTCCTTTTCTGTTTTCCCGGAGGATTGCTCCGGACCATATCTTGGGACTCGTACTCCCGGGCGAGGCGGAGCGATCACAAACATCGTAGGCGATGTGGACACTTGATGAGGACCCGGATGGAAGAGGCGGAGGGGCGCTCTGCGGCAATCTTCTTGGGCACCCACTCAATGGAATTCACCTGTTGTTGTTGTTCGGAAAAGGGTTTCCGGCGTATTGGGCCACGGGGCGCTCCAACTTTCCTTCCTCTATTAAGTTTTGGATTTCGTATCGTAACCCCACGCGGTTGTCGGTGGTATGGCCGTGATGCGATGGAAGGCGCGATACTTGCTCTTGTCGGCGTTGACTACGGGATTCTTGGGTTTGTAATTTGCAACGGGTTTAAGGAGACCTTCCTTGATTAACCACTTCCGGCATCTTGCTTAGTGGCATATCCAACTTGTCGAAGTGCACGGCGGCTTCGAAGTGGAGTTGTTGCTTTGCGGGGCCCAGGTTTACATTTGCCCTGTTGTCCACGATGGATGTAGTTGACGAGACGTATCTTTCCCTTTGCCGGGGCCGGTGCGGGATTGAATGCAAGCTGGCGGCGGTATACGTATGGCTGTGCGGTAGCCAACTTTTCCTTGAGATCCTTCTCGAGCGTGAGCCGGCATTGACCATGGCCGGAGATGCAGGAAGAAATGATGAGCCCGATGAGAGTTCTGATGGACGGTCTTAAGCAGGACTTGAAGATCCGCATCTGTTCATCCTTGGAGAGTGGCTCCATGATCTCGGAGAGTTTCCAACTCCACCTCTTGTAGAATTCTTCGACGCTTTCGTCCGCTTTCTGCTCAGTGGTGATTAAGTCCTCGCGACTCGTTTCCCACTATAAGTTGGATCGGTACCGTTCCAGGAAGATGTTACTGATCTGATCCCAGGTGTGGCGATCCGCGAGCTTGACCCTTCGAAACCATCGTAATCTTGAACTCTTGAGCGTATCTTTGGAAGTGGTCGGCCATTTCTTTGGAGGGTTGCTCCTTTCGCTCTCATGCAGAGAACGTAGGTGTCGACGTGCGTGTGAGGACATTCGGTTCCGTCGAATCGGTCGATCTCCGGCATTCGGAACTTGGCGGGAGGCGTGACCATTCCCGGATACTGTGGATTTGAGCGTTTCTGCTTTGAAATTTGCTCATGGTGGCTTTCGGAGTCTTTCATGTTCGACCATCCGAGGCTAAGGTTGGGTCCGGTGGTGGGTTTGTGAGGCTCGGCGCCGGGTGCTACCATGTGAGCGGTAGTGATTGGAGGTGGAAGGCTTGATATATGTGGATATATGGGGGCCTTTTACGAGCTGTATCGGGGTTTGTCCCGGTGTTTTGGGATTCGTGTATAGGCAATGGGATGAACCCGGGAGGGTATTGAAGGATATTGACATGCATGCGAGATGGTCAGCGGTGCTTATTTGGTGGTATTGAGTGATAGGAGTAGCGGCTTGGCGGCCAAATATGGCGGGGTTGCCACTGAGAGGTGGCAACGTGGAGCCTAGGCATTTGTTTCCTTGGTTCGAAGGCATCCCGTAAGTTGGCGGGGAGGAACACTGGTTGAAGGTTTGAGGAGCTGGTTTCGGGGAATCGTCATCCTCGACCCGGGACAAAAGTACCGTCTGGCGGGAGATAGGCTGCTATACCTCGCTCATTCGGAAGCTGTACCACGAAATTCTGCGATCTTCTTTACGCCTCTTGTGAACCTCACAAGCCCGGATGGCTTCTTCCAAAGTCATATACATTACCGGTGGCGGGGTCCTTCCCGTCACGATTTCTCGGTGAGCTAGACATGTCGGAAATTACAGTGAGGAGCGAGGGAACCGAAGAAGCATGTCGCGGCTATGCCGTAAATGATTACGGCGGCGGCCGGAAATCTGAACCACTTTACGCTCTGCTCGAGGAACGAAAGGCAGGGTTTAGGCTTCGGAAAAGGGGATTTGGATCAAGGTTTCGGGCTTGTGCAATGTGCAGTTACCGATTAATGTTTACTTAAAGCGCGTTTTCTTAGAGTCCTAATTGGTTGGAAAAGAGCAAGTCTTCTTTTTCGCAACTAATCCTAGAGCTCTAATCAGTGGATCTCGTCACTACGCTTATAAGCCCCTTGTTTCCATTTGTAGATCATCTTTCTCGGGACGGACTATCCCGAGCGAGGTCCTATAAGGCAAGCGAGTTCCACCGACAAGGAAAAAGTGAACTTAAGGCTAGCTGATCACGCAAACTTCCAACGTATGTGACGCACGGGCCACAGTCAAAGTCAACGTCCTTAAGTTAAGGCGGGGATCGTGCCAAAATTTCGGCATGACCTCTCCTGACTCGCTTGCGCGAGGGACCTTAGCTTTTGGCATTGGCCAAGTTGTGGCTGGCACAATGCATACGGTGAGGTTTGGTGACACGGTGTCACATTGAACCTTCGGGTATATTTTTCGGCAGAGCTCCGCGTCAAAGTCAAGGCTGAAAAGCTCAAGACTTTGGGTCGGGAACGACCTTCGGTCTCAACCTCTCGAGCTTGACTCGTGGCGGAACCCGGCGTAAAAAACATACACTTAGGCTTTATGACACGAACTAAGCCAAAAACCAACCGGGGTCTTGGACAAAGTGTGACACAAAGAGTGCATGGCTTACACGGGCTAGGATGGGCTGTTTGGGACGACCCCGTGCGCCCTCGAAAGGTGTCTGGCAGACCAACCGAGGTGCAACTGATAAGGCCATCCCGGGTTACGGGTTGTAGTTTGCAGTGTACCGAGGCAGCAAGTGCACGTGGAGTGCGGTGTATTGAGGCAGCAAGTGCGAGTAGTGTGCGGTCTCTAAAATTCTTTTTCTGAGTAAAAACAGAGATTTTTCAGAATGTGTCTTAAAGAATTTTGATGTGTAGTTCAAAAGATAGCAATGAAAATCAAGCATGAATGGGGATGCACAAACATGGTATGATTTTGAAAAAGGCGACAATGTAATGTCCTTGAAAAAAACCGTTCGAGGTTTAAAGTAACACACGCACACGAAAACGCGGAAGGGTAAACCAAAGTTTGACCCACGGAAGGCTTTTTTTGAAAACAACGGTTGTTTTGAAAAAAGTATCCAAGTCCCCAGCGGAGTCGCCAACTGAAATTATCCGAGATTTTCGCGCGGGGCGCGAAAAGGACGGTTGTCTTTCGCGGGGTGTTGGTGTCTGAGACCTCGCTTCTTGGGAAGGAATGAGGAGTCGCCACGCGGTTTTTGTATTTTGAGCCCAAACGTTGAGAAACGGCTTTAGTGAAAATGGTGTCGTTTTTATTGGTAGCAAAAACTTAGGAAAAGGCTTTGAAAACAGGGGATCATTTTTATTGGTAGCAAAAACGAGTAAAAAGCTATTTGGTACCAGAGATTGTTAGGTTCGGAGGTCATGTTACGTTTCGGGAAGAGTATTACGAGATCACCCGAAACGCCTCATATGACGAGTCTTTCTACCTTTCTCGAAATCGTGTGTGTGTGTGTGTTTTGAAGTGGGGGCTTGAATGACAAGCTTAATCTTGGTTTGAATGTCAAACGTTGATTAGGTGACTTGTTTGAAAAGGTGAGCGTTTGAATGACAAACGTCGGTTTTGAGACGGAAATGAGCGTTTGCGTGGCAAACGTCGATTTTGAGTTTGAAATGAGCGTTTGCGTGGAAAACGTCGATTTTGAGTTTTTTGAAAGAGAGTTCAGTTCGAAGGACGAACTCTAGTTTTGAACCGGACATTACATTGTTTACGATTTTTACGGGAAAAACGTATTAAATGTTTTTGAATGTCAAAAGTTTGCTTTTAAGTTTGAAGATGAGCGTTTGGATGCCAAACGTCATTTCGCGCTTTTTGAAAGAGAGTTCGAAGGACGAACTCCGGTTTTGAACCGGGCATTACATTGTTAACGATTTTACAGGAAAAACGTATTAAATGATTTTGAATGTCAACGAATTGGGTTGCGACTCGGATTTTGAAGAGGTAAATACTATCACGATCCAAACGGGTCGGACTTGTAATTGACAGTATTTAAATGTGGTATCGACGGAATCGAACGATCCGGAGTTGTAAATGACGATCGACGAGCCGAACGACTCGGAATGGTAAAGTTGCATGAAATGTAAAGGACGTTCGACGGATCAAACGGTCCGGAGTTGTAAATGACAGAAAAGTAAATGACGATCGACGGATCGATCGATCCGGAGTTGTAAATGACATAAAAAGTAAACGGAACGGGGTCGGAATGTCGTTTTAACCCGAGATTACTTCTCTTACAGGAAGAGAAGAGGATCTAGGTGCTAAAACGTATCGGACCCCATTAGACGGAGGTGTCTACATTTCAAAGATGCCGTCCGAAACGGTTGTAGCGACTGGCGCGTAAACCGAGACGGAACGAGAGATTAGAGAGAGGGAGTTATACCTATGGCTAGGGTCGACTCCTTTAGCTCGGGGGGTATATACGGGATATGGAAAGTGGTTTGGAATGGTGTTTTGGAGTGGTGAGGGGCGTATTTGATCAAAATACGGAAGTTTCACGCGAATCGAGACGAAACGGGAGCTCGGAAAGAGGTGAAACTCAGTTGGGCCGTGGCTATGGTGAAAATAGAGAGTAATTTTTGTTGTGTTTCTGGCTTTGACAGCCCTTCTATTTATAGGTGAATTTTCAATATGAGTCCGGCCAGACTTATCATGAAAGCCAGGGGGTTTTGTGGTATTTTGGAATTTTGAGGGACTTGTTAGCAATTTCTCAGAACCAGCAAATGAGTCCGGCCGGACTTGGTCTGCAATCTAGGGGTATTTTGGTCATTTGGCCTTGATTTCTAATTGAAAGGTGACTAGAGGGAGGTGGCATACTTGCAGCGTGTCCCATGACTCACCATTTGTGTGGGAGTTCGTTCCCGGGTCCCGGCTTTATCCGTTTTTTAAATAACAATCCGGAAAATGTCCGAAACGCCCCCGGAAAGTGCCGGAAAGTGCATTTTTCAGGGAAAGCTGTACTTTTACGTGCGATGACGTGTGTTGAGTACGCTTTGATGTTGGGATGCTCGGGGCAGTCCCGGAACGTCTCGTTGTCTTGGCAACGGGGAGTTAACGAGTTCCGGTCAACCTGGAGTGGGCCAGTTAACGGATTTCGGTTAACTTTCTGACGGATTTTGACGATCCGAATTTGGGTACTTCCAAAATGGCATCCCAGTCTTGGAGATCAAGCACGACGACGAAGGCATGATGCTGATAGGGTTCACAGTCGAAAGTTCGAAGGCCCAAGTGTGCCACATAGATTTCCCTCTGACTTGGGACCGGATCCCTCCTCCCATGAAGATGATGAAACTCATGAACTACATTCCGGGGCTCGGTCTGGGAAAGCACCAGCAAGGCACCCACAAGATCATCAAGGTCAAAGAACAAAATACCCACCGTGGCCTAGGGTACATTCCTACTCCCAAAGATGACGCGGAAGATAGAAAAGCTGCCCACGGAAAATGCCCAACTACTGACAAAAGAGGCTCGCACGCAATCTCCGACCTCCATCCTTACAACTTCGACATGGCCCGATACTTCACAAAGAAAACCGGCAATTCGAGCGAAGGCACAGAAAAGAGGACAGAGTTGATCAACGCCAAACAAAACTGGTCAGAAATAATGGACAAGCTCCACCAAAGCCTCGAAAGGTTCAGAGGCCTCGAGCCAAACCCGGTCAGAAGAGCATTCCTCGACGCACCAACTCTACCGGGACCCACCACCACCACTATTCACAATGAATTTTGGTTTGGGAAAATCCCCTCTTTAGCGGAAGAACTTGAAAAGATTTCGGTCAGCACCCCTGCCACGAACGAGCGGGACAAGTCAACATTTGAACTAACAATGCCCAAGGCAAGAAAAGAAGACTCATAGAAGATGCCTGGAACGAGCCATCGCTACAACAACTTTTCAGTGAAGAAATCGATGTGCCAGACCTCATCGATTTTATTTCTAATAACTCTGTGGTAGCCATGATTGGGGACAACAGCATGAAGCCTTTCGACCCTCGCATCCTCTCAAGCCCATCTACAATGCCACTGAAGAACTGGGCCACCTTCTCCAGACCTGCAGCCAGCGAGAAGGAAATGATCGAACAACTTGGTCTAACCCCTCGCGTCCTAGAGTCTAGATTCAGAACACATTCTGAGCCTGTTGTATTTGAGTTCAAGTCCCTCTAGTCATCTGATGGCCTTACGCCAGAAGATTACGAATTCATAACCAACCATCTATTCCCATATGCTCTTAATAAAAGTTTCGACCTTTCCGAGTATCCTCTCATTGCATCTTTAACAACTGATAAATTAACTAAATCACAAATAGTTAATAACGATTCACTTGACAAAGAAGCAGACACGTTAAAGGAATAATACATTAAACACATATTTAAGCATGTTGTCAAACGAGAGGAAAACTGGGCCCAAGCTGCCGAGGAGGTTTTAACCAAAGTGAATTTGGGGACTGCTGAAAAGCCTAAAGAGACGCAAATCGGAAGTTTCTTCACCGACACTGAGCAAGAAGCATTGACTGCGCTGCTCCAAAAATTCGTGGGCGTGTTCGCTTTGTTCTACCAATACATGCCCGACCTATATCCAGCCATAGTGGAACATCGGATTCCCCTGAATCCCGAGGCTAAGCCCATCAATCAGAAGCTACGCCGAATCAAGCCGGAATGGTCCTTACAAGTCAAGGAAGAAATCGAAAAGATGCTCCACGTCGGCTTCATAAGGGTGATCGAATACCCGACTTGGCTCTCCAACATAGTCATGGTCACCAAGGCCAAAGGAAAAGTACACTGTTGCGTGGACTTTCGAGATCTCAACAAAGCAAGTCCCAAGGACGACTTTCCACTACCAAACATAGACATGATGGTCGACACTATGGCCAATTTCGAGGTCAAATCCTTCGTGGATGAGTTCGCTGGCTACAATCAAATCAAGATGGCCGAAGAAGACCAAGAGAAAACAGCCTTCATAACCCCCTGGGGAACCTACGTACTGCTACACAGTAATGCCATTCAGACTAAAGAACGCTGGGGCTACCTACCAACGGGCAGCGACCGCCCTCTTCCACGACATGATCCACAAAGAGATCGAAGTGTACGTCGACGACATGATCATTCACTCAAAAGGATCAGATGGAGAACACCTCATCGACTTGAGAAAGTTCTTCGATCGCCATCAAAAGCACTCAATGAGGTTGAACCCTGCCAAATGCACATTTGGAGTCATCTGAGGTAAATTCTTGGGATACATGGTCACCGAATGAGGCATCGAAGTTGATCCTCAAAAGATCAAGGCCATAATCAAAATGAGACCACCGCAAACCCAAACAGAAGTAAAAGGCTTCATGGGCCACCTGCAGTACATCAGCCGCTTCGTCAATCAGTTGACCTCCATGTGCGAACCAATATTCCGACTAATGAAGAAGAATGGAGACATCGAATGGAACCCAGAATGCCAAGATGCCTTCGAAAAGATAAAAGCGTACCTTGTGAGTCCTCTGATCCTCTGTCCTCCCCATGAGGAGAAGCCACTTTTTCTATACCTAACTGTGATCGACACCGCAGTTGGAGCCATGCTCTGTCAAGAAAAGAGAGAGTCACGAGTCGAGAATGCCATCTACTTCGTCAGTCAAAAAGGCAGCGAACTCAACTACTCAGCCCTCGAGAAAACCTGCGCAACTCTAGTATGGATCGTCGGAAAACTACGACACTACATGCAGTCGCACACAGTATACTTGGTCTCCAAAATGGACCCGGTCAAGT
Source organism: Adenophora triphylla var. japonica (assembly GCA_022495995.1). Taxonomy (NCBI): domain Eukaryota; kingdom Viridiplantae; phylum Streptophyta; class Magnoliopsida; order Asterales; family Campanulaceae; genus Adenophora; species Adenophora triphylla. The sequence continues at coordinate 154,533 of JAFEMH010000421.1, forward strand.
ACCACTTCGACAAACCATCACTGTCAATGAGGCTAGCCAAATGGTCTTTCTTTCTGGTAGAGTTCGACATCAAGTACATGAACCAGAAGTCAATCAAGGGACGGGTAATGGCCGAACAACTGGCTGACTCCCCAACCGACGAGACCCAAGGTCCCGAACCACAATTTCCAGATGAAGGAATCTTCGCACTAGAAGGCGATAACCGATGTCAGCTATTCTTCGACGGAGCAGCAAACAAAAGAGGAAATGGCATTGGAATGCTCTTGGTTGACCCAAAAGATGAGCACACCCCAATCGCCATAAAGCTAAACTTCGAGGTAACCAACAATGCCGCCGAATACGAAGCATGCGCCGGCGGACTAGAGGCCGCACTCGAAAGGAACGTCCAAGAGCTAGAGGTCTACGGGGACTCAGCCCTGATCATCAATCAAGTTTCCAACAGATGGAAAATGATAGACGTAGGCTTGCAGAAATACCATGCCTGCATGGAAGACCTCATCACACAATTCAAAGAGGTCACCTTCCACTACTTGCCAAGAGATCGGAACCGGTTTGCAGACGCCCTAGCCACCTTGGCTTCACTCGTGGAAATCCCTGAAGGGAAGGCGATAAAGCCATTCAAAGTAGGGAGAAAGGAAATTCCTGCCTACTGCTGCAAAATTGAACCAGAGCCTGAGTCGATCAACGAGCCATGGTACAACCAAATCTACCAATACCTCAAGAATGGGGAAACCGCCTTCATGAACGAAGAAGGAAAATGCAAAGAAGGAATCAAAGCCAAGAGCATCGTGGCCCTGAAATGCCTTGCCTCTCACTTTGTCATCCTTGGGGACATGCTATACAAAAAACACTAGCAAGGACCGCTCCTCCTCTTCATCAGCAAGGAAGAAGCGAACGAGCTCATGAAAGAAGTCCCCAATGGGGCTTGCGGTCCCCATATGAACGCCAGGTCCCTGATGCATATCATTCTTCGTATGGGATACTACTGGATCTCAATGGAGGCAGACTGCATTCACTTTGTCCAAAGCTGGGACAAGTGCCAACGGTTCTCCAACCTCAACCATCTTCCCCCTCATGATCTCTATTGCATGACCACTCCCTGTCCCTTCGCCACTTAGGGAATCTACGTCATCGGGAAGATCGCTCCACCCGGAAGCAACGGCCACGAGTTCGTCTTGGTAGCCATCGACTACTTCACAAAATGGGTTGAAGCCAAGTCCTACAAAGTGCTAACTTCCAAGAAGGTCGCACACTTCCTCAAGGAAAACATCATATACCGATATGGCATCCCGAACGAGGTCATATCAGACAACGGATCTCACTTCAAAGGAGAATGTGACAGACTGCTGGCCGAATTCAAGATTACACGCCACAAGTCCTCTCCCTACAGGCCGCAAACTAATGGCGCAGTAGAAGCAGCAAACAAGACCCTCGAAAGGATTATCCGAAAAATGACCACACGAGGAAGAGATTGGCCCGAGAAGCTGCACATGGCACTTTGGGGCTACCGACCATCAGTTAGAACTGCCATGGGAGAAACCCCATTCGCCCTGACCTATAGGATGGAGGCAGTACTGCCTATCGAATTGGAAATTCCATCACTCCAAGTGTTGCTGAAAAATGAGATCAACGAAGTCGAATGGCTCCGAAAATGACACGACGAATTGGCCCTGCTAGACGAGCGGCGACTGAAGGCCATGGAGCACATCCGAGTCTACCAAAGCAGAATGGCTAGGGCTTTCAACAAGAAAGTCAAATCCCGAGACATCAGGGAAGGCGATTTGGTACTCAAAGAAAAGCCTCCCACCCGAACCAACCCGCTTGGAAAATGGGAACCAATATGGATCGGTCCATTCGTGGTCCAAAAGATCTTTTCCGGAGGTGCCATGAAGCTCACAGACCTAGATGGCAATCCCTTCATTTCGCCGATACTTTGCTAAAAGAAGGTTGACTTTACTGTCTCCCCGTCACTCATTGTAGTGTCGAACTACGGAGATCTGAGCCCCTCGGTCTGGGGGAACGTAGGCAGCCTTAATTGGTTCGGTCTAAAAACACACAAAAACAAAAAAAAATGGATGCCAATCAAGGCTCAGATCAATCCAGACACAAAATCCAAAAAAAAAGTGGATGTCGTCAAGGCTCAGACTGGTTCCGGTCTACAAATACAACAAAAGGTCCAAAGCTGGACGTCGCCAAGGCTCAAACAAAAAGCAAGCAAGATATCTTGCGTCTCGACAAATCTTTAAAAGTAAATCACAAATCACTAATGATTAAAACACTTCTTGATGAGTACAAGCACGGTCTACTCTCAAGCTCACAACATGCTAAAAGACAGCTTAATACATTTAACAAATAATGTGTCTGCAATGCAATGAATGGATACTTAGGAGGTCATTCCGCGCCACTCGCGCTTATCCCCTCGCCATTCTTTCCTTTCTTCCCTCGTCCCCGGCGAGTCTTCTTCCACTTCACGTGAGCCAACTCTGTCTCTCACTTTCCTAGTTCAGGAGTCCTCCCTGTTGGGTCAAACAATCCAGCAGCTCGCAAAGCTCCATTTGTCTGTGCCTCATCTCGGATCTCCTCCCTGCGAGCCTGCAAAAGGGGACCCCTCTGCGTCAGTCGGCCAACTCTGGTCTCGTAGTCAAACAAAGCATCTCCCATGACATTCTGAGGGTTAGACTAGGCTTCTGCACTTCTAAGTCTATAGCTGAGATGGAACCCTTGCCCTAGAATCGCTTCGCGCCTGCTCCCTAAAACCACTTGGGTATGCCCGACATGCTGCTCGTACCAATCCAGGTACTCGGTGGTCAACACAACACTCTCCCGACGTCGAAGGAGTACTACAGGAGGGAAAACAAAACACTTCCATACCCTTAGAAAATACATATAGACATCTGGATCTGTCATAGAGAAAGAAGCTACCTCCATGGTGGCGATGTCATTCCAGCCCAGCAAAGGCTCCTGCCTCATCCCAAACTGTCGAGCAACGAGCAACGGGACATAGAAAGAGGACCAAGATAACCCCGGAACTCTGACAACATAGGAACCTTCTTGAAAGGCCCTCCTAGTCTTAATCCCCCAGTGAGGAACCCACCAACGGATCTGATTCATACCAAGTTGTGCCATCAATCTCTCCCAGGAGGACTGATCCATATCCAATATAAGAGGCCGTTGAGCAAACGTCCATGGACTAAAAGATGCCGGAGACTCGGGCATGGCTTGAAGCCTCTCTCGCAACCACAAGGTGATCAAAAAGGGGCTTCCCCCTTGCATGAACCTATGCCCTGTCGCCAAGCGATCAATGTCGTGAAGGGTCTACCCAGAACCAATGGAGCAATATCCTCACTGGCTCGGCAGTGCCCAACCACATCCAGCAAAGCACCGTCGCATACCCCAAGGGAGCTTTTTTTTTTTTTTTTTTTTTTTTCAACGAAAGGAGACGTAGCTCCCTAGATTTTATAAATAAAATAAAAGAACAAAGCACGGTGGGGGACATAAAACCTAACCACCGGAAATAGAAAGAAAAATACAAGGTGTGGCTTAAAGCCTACAATAAAAACAAGAAAGCTAAGGGGAGGGGTGCAAGTCCAAATGGACCGCCCCAAAACAAAAGGGAGGGGGAAACTAAGCCCTAAACTATCAAAGGGAAAAGGGGAGAACCAAAACCCATCAATCAGAATTATTAGGAGGAGAAGCCGACCTTCCACGCCATTTTCTAGGAGCGACCATTGTGAATCCATCATCATTTTTATTCTTTTTGTGAGAAGGAATAAATGGAGTATAACCGGCCATATCATACAAAAGAATAAGGGGCCTCTTGCACCGAAAAACGCTCAGGAGAGATTGATTCCACAGCCACATAAGGTCGGGAGGATGGGACTCTCTATATCGAGCAATGTTGCGCATTATAGCCTCTTCATCATTCGGAGGAGCATCGACATTACCCATTTGAACAACCGAGCCCACACCCAAAGATTCTTCGGCAGCAAAGAACACCATTATTTTCCACGCCTACAACGTTGCCATTACTAGGTTCGGCATCAACATTAACCTCTCAAGTAACCTCTACGTCAACACCAATTACTTGAGAGCCCCTAACTCGGAAGCCTAGAAGGAGCATTTGGCACCCTTAAGAGCAGCCTTAGCCACCTCATCAACAACAATTTTGGAGAGAATTGACGAAATAGGTTTTCGGCTTTGATGCCTCATTTGTGACAGGAAGAAACCTTCACAAAAGACACACTCTTTTTAAGATTCGCTTCAAAACATTAGAAGCTTCCACATCCAATCGAGCCCCATCAAGAACATTAACCTCCCGATCGAAGCTCGTAAGCGTTTTGCCATTAGGAAGTACTTCCATGAGATGACCGATGAACACCTACATTTTTTAAAATAGCCTTTTCGGCTTGGTCCTCCACCTCGAGCAATATTAGGTTCACTATCTTCAACCACAAAAGGATTACTACCTTTTGGGCTTTTCTTGATCTTTAACCTCCGCATCCTTCGTTGATGCTTCTTGTCCTCAACTTTCTTACCAAGGCTGTGGTTAGCACGCTTACATGAACCAACATCATGTCCAAGCTTAGAGCAATGCTTACAATACTTAGGCAAATTGTCGTACTCAACTTTTTGATAAAAACTAGGAATGAAATCCCCACAATCTATGAAGACCTCATGCGGAAGTCTTTTGCAACATCAATCTCAATTAAAACCTTTGCAATACTAGGTCTCGTTAATTCCGCTCGTTGGTTTGTCAAGAGATAAAGGGGTGCCAATAGCTTTGGCCAAAGAAAAATAACTCGACTGGTTGAATAGATGAATTGGGAGCCCAGAAGCCCTACCCATACAAAGGGACTATCTGAGACTCCTTCTCTCGTGTCGCCAGGATGGAGACCATGCCAAAGTTCGCATAGGGTACTTAGTAACGTACCATACTTCCTTCATCCATAGCCGCCGGTAATCTTCTTCGTTGTCAACTCGAATAAGAAGGTGCTTTGCATCAAGATGACCCAATTTGTATGATCCCCGCAATTGAAATTTTGAAAAAGCAATCCGGGAATCCTCCATGTGGCTCCGCCATGGGAAAATTTACCAACCAAAGTCCATTTAAATGGCTGCACAAGTTTCTCAATAGCTTCTTTGTTAAGCTTAAGAGAAGGAGTTCCTTTCAGGTGTTGAAAGAGGGACAATTGTGAATGAACTGCGTATCCAATCGTAGCTTGGGAGAATAGATCGCAAATGATTTTGTTTGGGACAATTGTGAAGGATTAGCATTCGTGGAAAAAGCATTGATCTTAGGCGGATTAGGGTTTGAAGTTTGAGCATCCGTATTAGGATTGATAGCAGCCCGCAATAGGTTTTGGGAAGGCAAAGAAATTAGGGTTTCGTATGGGAGTCTTGAAGGCGACATGAGAATTAGAATTCATGGGTATTAGATCGGGTCATGACAAAGGGGAGTAGTAAGGATCATGAGTGCTAGAATTCAATGAAGGAAAGAGTGTTACCGGAGCACCATCGGCAAATGCCGGGACCACCCCGGCCAAACGGCCGAAACCCTAAAAAACACACAGTCGCACCTTTAGTGTGTGAGAGAGGAGTATACCCCAAGGGAGTTGACCATGAAGAGCGTTGCTATCACGCACAAAGCAAATGCATCCCACGAGACGTCACTCTCGTCATCACCCATAAACCGCTCAGGCATTGCAGAAATGTCATTATGACCAGAATCAAAATTCATACCTTGTGTTTCTTCCAACGAAGTCCGAAGAAAGCATGCAAGCTTCACGCTCACGGTCGCACCTCCGACAAAGGAAGCGAGATGGCCTCCACCTCCAGTCCTCCAAGCAAAGCCTGAAAACCCTTAAAGGTGGGAATTATCTCATTGTAGGAGAAGCTATACACATGCCTCCTAACATCTAGAACCTTGCAGCAGCCCGCAACAACTCCCAAACAGGAACTAACTCCTTAAGGGACCAAACCGAGCGAAGTTGAAATCTCACCTCCAAAGCCTGTTTATTGTGCCTCATGTGGTGCCTCATCCACATCTTGAGCCGCTCAAGAAAGTGTGCTTCCCTCTCCTTTGAAAGCCTCGGCGAAATTCTTGGAATAAACGAAGAATCCATGACAAAAATGGAGGTTTTTTGAGTAAATGAGGAAGAAGGCTCGAAATGATTGCAAATGGGAATGGGGAGATAAAGGAAATCCAGATTTTCAGTAAATCTTATCCCCTCTCCAAAAGCAAGAAGAGTCCGCGCTGACCTCTTTGCATGCATGAAGTGTCCGCGCGGACCACTTTGCAGCCTGGCTAAATTTTCAGCAAACTGCAAAACAGTTGCTGCTCGTGACAGGACCTTGCCCCCGACTGCCCAAAAGCCTTGCCAAATCCTTTTCCGGCCTCCATACACTAACCACAAATACACTCCCAGCTCATGCGGCATGCACAAAAATAATAATAAGCTAGAAACAATTCCTATGCCCGTCCCTGGGATCACAAATAAATCAATACATCTCAAATAAAATGCTTTACTATGCCAAATACGAGTATTTTATTATAGATACAAAATGTTTCTTGCCCTACAAATACAAAAAAAAAGAAAAAAAACAACAAAAAGGGGAAGCAAAAGGAGTCCTACTCCGAATCCTCATCATTATCACCCTCGCCTGCCGAGAACTCCGGCAGCTCGAAAAACCCGGCGGTCACCTCCTCGTTCAGAGATCTCGACTCCCTCCTCGATCGAATGCTCGAAGAAATCTGAAGGATCAAGCCCAGCAAAAGGGTTGAAGAAAGCTCCCGAGGATGAACCCCAGAAGAGGTCCCCACATCAAAGTTTTGCAGCTCCAGGACCAGCACATCAGGCTGTGGCTCTGGCTCAGCCCTCGAAGAAGGAGTATTCACATACCTCCTCGAAGGCATCGAATCGAACGCCGTCGCACTCCGCGAAGACCCACAGGACATCTTCCTCAGAAGCTTCTTCGTGAAGGCCCTCAACCCCACGTATCGGCGGGTAAGCACGTCCAAGGATCACCCCGAGACCTGCACAACAGACAACAAAAGAAATGCTCAGCAAAAGAGATACAAAATACTCGACAAAAGAGAAAAATACAGAAAAGATGCCAAGATGGAAAAGAGTAAACAAACTCACTGCAGCATCAAGGTCAACCCGATAGGCAGCAGGACCATGCTCTGGGATGGGCACTGACACCCTCCTCCTCGAAGAGTCCCCGCGAACATAATTGAAGTCCGGCCCAGGCATCGGGACATCTGGAGCACGCGACGAGCCAGTCCGCCTCTCCCTCGCCAACACTTGTGGCATCCTCAATTTCTGCCTGACAAAGGCCGCATACTCCTCGCCCTCCAGAACGAACTCCTCAGCACTAACGCCGGCTCGGTACCTCTCGTACTCCAGCACGTCCATATCAATAGGACTCATCATACAGAAGGGCGGATCCCTCGGAGCCATAGGGGGCACACCCGCGCCATGCTGCCAGAACACCCTCCAGTGCTAAACTACAAAAAGCACGTAAACGCATACCTCCAGTGAAAAGTCAAAGCATCCTTGGGAGTTAACCGCACCCTGACTAAATTGGTCCAAAGCAAAATAGAGCTCGGCCAAGCCCGCCTCGCCCCAAGCAATGTCGTAGACCCTCTCCAAGTCCACCAGACTCTCCAGCGGAGGAAAAAGAACGTAAGAGGCATGATTCGAGAACAAAGTCTCGAAGAGGGCAAACCACAAGAACGAGCACGCCAGCTGCTGCACCGTTACTACCCCAGTGCCCCGGCTATAATCCCCAATGTTGGTCGTAATCTTCGCCTCCACATCGTGGTACACCATACCCAAGCCCTTACGGGGCCAAGGCGCAAAGCCAAGCAGCTCGACTAGCACCTCGTCGGACATCCTGTCCCGCCACTTCACCGACTTCCCCTTGAAGGGCAGCCCGGTAATGGCAGCAAAGTCTGTGGGAGTCACCGTCATCTCCCCTCAGTTGAAGTGAAAAGTGTGCTTAGTGTCCTACCAATACTCAGAAAAGGCCAAGAAGATGCCCTTATTCCTCTGCGTCTCCGCTATCCCGGCCAGGTTCTCCAAGAACACATTCAGCCCCGTAGCAATAACTAGCCTCCGAGGGCTAGGTCTCCTATCCCGGGAGATATCAGGCAAGCTCCTCCACAACTCAACCACGGCCTCAAGGGACCCCCGTGACTTCATCCTTTTCACCTTCCCAGACGAAGGCGCCTCGTCCTGCAGGTAAACACAACAAATGTACGTCAATAAAGGATACTTAACAAATATACAAAAACAAAAACAATAACACATATCATTCACAAAGCACAAAAGTCCGTCTCAACACGGCAATTTTTCAAACAAAAGTCCGTCCCAACACGGCAATCTCACAAAGCACAAAAGTCTGTCCCAACACGGCAATTTTCCAAACAGAAGTCCGTCCCAACACGACAAGTCCCTACACACATTTTTAACAAACACAAGGGATCCGTCCCTACACGACACATTTTCAAACAAAGGCCCATCACAAAAACACGGCACACAAAAATTTCCAACACAAAATCTGTCCCTACACGGCAATTTTTCCCACAAAAAACCATGTACATACAAAAATAGCATCAAGGTACAAGTTACCAAAGCATGCATTTCAAGGAGAGGCACTTTATTTTCACAAATAAGAGCTAAACTTCACATTTTTGAACAAAAATCACATACCCACAATCCCTACATGCTCAATTTCAACAATTCATCACCAATTTCACAAAAATGAGCATGGCAACAACAAAAGCCCCAAATATGTAAAGAACCAAAACCTAGTTCTAGAATACATCATTCAAAGCAAGAATCAAAACAAAATTTGATTTCTTACCTCCATTTTCGCCTTCCCCCTAGAGTTGTGCACATCCAAATCTGAATACAACTCATCCGGATTCATTGTTGAAGGTGAGAAGGAAGAAAAATTTCTTTGGAGGTCCAACCTCCTCTCTATGGCCTCTCGGCCCCTTTGACGATGACCTCGCCCCAATCTCTCCGCCATGATAACAATCTAAGCAACTTGGAAGGATTCTCTCAAGAAAGTCTTGCTCAAAATTCAAATTTTCTTCTCTCTTTCTCCTTTTCTCCTCGGCAGAAAAATGGAAAATGGAATGGGCGTCGTTGCTGGAAATCTAATTTTGATTCAGAAAATCAGATTTGCAGATAAATCCACGCGGACCTCTTTGCATGCAAGATGTATCCGCACGGACACCTTTGCAGCCCTAGCAAAATCCCCCTTTTGCCCTTATAATCTTTACCCCTGGCCGTCCAAAGGCCATTTCCAGCAAAATCAATGCAGTTTGGTCCCTAAACCAACAAAATTAACCCCGGCCGTCATCGTAAGTCCGGATCTCGCCCACTAAAAGGCAAAACAAACACCGGTCGTCATCGTAAGTCTGGATCTCGCCCACTAAACGGTAAATAAACCTCGGCCATCATCGTTAGTTCGGATCTCACCCACTAAACGGCAAAACAAACACCGACCGTCATCGTAATTCCGGAGCTCGCCCACTAAACGGTAAAACATACTCCGACCATCATTGTAAGTCCGGACCCCAAGGCGCAAATACCTTCAAACACAAATCCCAAGGCCCAAATGCCTTCAAAACACAAACACAAAGATAACGTCGGCCATCAATGTAAGCCCGAACCCCCTTTCCCCAGTGGACAAAAGTCAAACGGCCATCCTTGCGAACTCGTACGAAAATACATATCCCCAGCAAAGATAAACACCGGCCGTCATCGTAAGCCCGGACCCCAAGGTGCAAATGCCTCCAAACAAAAAACCCAAGGCGCAAACGCCTCCACACACAAATTCTAAGGCGCAAACACCTTCGAACACACATCCTAAGGCATAAATGCCTTCAAAACAAACAAGTCATTCCCCCGATAGCCATCGTAAGCCCAAACTTTCCCCAGCGGATAAAGCACAAGGCAAGCACGTGTCCCAAAATCAAAGTACAAGGCAAGCACGCCTCCCAAAATCAAAACACAAGGCAAGCTCGCCTCCCAAAATCAAAACACTTAAAGCGCGAGCGCCTTCCTCTCATGGCACAAATACTTTCATCCCCAGCTGAGGACACCGACACGTCCCCGCCCAAAACCACAGTCAGAGGACACCGACACGTCCTCATACACGACACAACCACAATCATAGGATGCCATCACATCCTCATACACAACACAACCACAGTCAGAGGATGCTATCACGTCCTCATACATGACACAACCACAGTCAGAGGACGTCGTCACATCCTCACACATGACACAACCTCAGTCAGAAGACACCGTCACGTCCTCAATCCAACACAAACCCACCTTTTCATAAGATTACCCATCTTCTCTTAAGATTACACACCTCTTCAGGAAGATTACCAAATCTTCCAAACTACGATCAAGCTTGATTCCCATTTGGGATACATAGGAATCCTGTTAAAAGGGTCCAGTCAGCCGACCCAATCGGTCACCTTAGAACACCACCACATCGTCATTGCCAACCCAAGCGATCACACACATCTTAGGACACCACCACGTCCGTATCCAGGTGATCTTAGCGGTCACACACATCCCAAGACACCACCACGTCCTCACAAAATCTCAGTCAGAGGACACCACCACATCCTCATACACGACAAACTCACATCACACATGAACTATGATCAGGCTTGATTTTCACTTGGGATACGTAGGAATCCTGTCAAAGGGTCCAGCCATCCGACCTAAATGGTCACCTAAGGACACCGACACGTCCACCGCACATCAGGACCCCGACACGTCCACTCACTACCTAGGACACCGACACATCCACGTCACCTTAGGACACTACCACGTCCTCACATCCTGACCAACACGGTCACCTTCCATCTCCCAACAAGCGATCCAGATCAGGACCCTTATCTTATCGGCGACCCCACTTCCTTCTTAAGTGACATCGTCGAGGGGCTTCTGTAAGTACCCCAATCCGGATCGCTCCCCAGCCAACACACGAGAAATACTGCGGACTCACACAAATGTGATCTCAAACACCCGTAACCTTCAAAAACCCCAAACCCACCAACCAAACTAAGGTAGGACCCTTCTCGAATAAAATAAAGCAGAAGGACTTTTTGGGAATTACAAAAAAAATTCAGCCTGCACATGTGTCCGCGCGTACACTTTTGTACCTAGACATCATAATTTCAAAATTCCCTTAAAGTTCACGAGATTCCCTTAAATCTTGGAAAACCAAAAAAGTTGGTAATAACATACATGTCCGCGCGGACATGTTTGCATATTTCTTAAGCCTATAAATAGAGGGCTCCCCCTCTTATTTTCTTCACACCTCCCTTCTCTCCTCTCTCCCCTCAGCCTTCAGGCTCCCCCTCTCAGTCCTTAGAGGCAATCCCGATCCCTTTCGGTTCTTCCCGGTGCCTTCTGAGCCCTCCCGAGGCACTTTGAAGCCTTTTTGAGCGCTCCTGAGATGCTCTCGAGCCACCCCGAGGTGCTCGCGACACAACCCAAAGCCCTGTTGGACCATCCCCAGCCATTTTGGTCCATCTCGAAGCTCTGTCGAACAATCCCGAAGAATCTCGAGGCACGCCGAACCTCTGCCCAAATATAACCAGCAATCCCAAGGCACGCTGAACCTCTGCCCGAGTACAACCAACAAACCCGAGGCACGCCGAACCTCTGCCCGAGTACAACCAACAAACCTGAGGCACGCCGAACCTCTACCCGAGTACAACCAAAAAACTTGAGGCACGCCGAACCTCTGCCCAAATACATACAGCAACCCCGAGGCATGCCAGAACTCTGTCCGCAGACACCGGTACATCCCGAAGCAATATCGGTCCATCTCAGAGCACTATTCACACTCAAACACTATTCCCAAGCAAAAGATAGACATGAACCAACATTGGTAAGGCCTCCTTCCAGTACTAATTCAATTTATTTCAATACATATCATACAATGTAGACATCCTATTCAAAATGCATTTGAAAAAAATCACATACACACACACAAAACTTTTAAAGAAAGAGGGGTATCAAAAGACTTTTGTATACGAGGCAACTCGGGTGAGCTCTACCATTGTCTTCCCGAGGCGTAACCTGACCTCCAAACTCAAAATCTCATCACACAACAACCTTTTTAAACAAATCCTTTTCTCAATGTTTTGGGCTATATCAAAATAGCGTGGCGACTTCTCCAAACGCAGCGACACCTCACCCGACCAACATGAACCGAGATGCACGGTCCGCGTGCAAGCCGGATCTGGGTAATTTCACCATGATGCGTAGGTCGAGATAGAAATGATGGTTAATCAAGGCCCTCAGAGATGGTTTGAGGCAAGAGTGGAATATATCCATTTGCCCTTCCTTTCAAAGGGGATCCATTATTTCGCTCAATTTCCAATTCCATATTTTGTAGAACTCCCCCACCGGCTCATCATCCTTTTACTCTGTGGCTTGTAGGCCGTGGCAATTTGATTCTCACTCAAGGTTGGCATGGTATTTTTCCAGGAAAACATCACTGATTTGCTCCCAGGTGTGCGGTTTTCTGCTTTTACAGTGAGGAACCACCTCAAGGCCATAGATTTTAGGGAGCGCTGGAAGTGGTCAGCCATTTGTTGAGGGGTAGCACCTTTGGTCTACATACCTAATACATAAGTATCGATATGAGTCATCGGGCATTCTGTCCCATAACACTTCTCCATTTCCGGCATCCTGAAATTCGAGGGGATGGGAACCACCTTACTTGGATCCATGGGTATGAGTGAGTCTTTTTTAGAGTTGGCCATTTTCCCTTAGATCTTCTTTATCTTCTCGACCAACCAAGCCACGTGGGGGTCATTGGACAGAGGTAGGTTGTAGTTTTCTGGGATAGAAACTGAAGATGGAGGTGGATTGGCTGACCAGATAGCCATTCGGGAATCCTGGGGAGGCAGGTGAGTGTATACCGATCCAAATCCTTGATTACTGGAGCTGAGGACGTGATTATCCGAATCGTGTTGGGCTGTGTTCGGGAACTGAGGGAATGTTTTATTAGCCTCGAGAGGCAGTCTGGCGGGTGGAAGATTCGAAACATTGGGGTATCCGCTCGGTATGTCCATCCCTGGCAGGCATTGGGACTTCATGTTATAGCTTTGGGGCTCATACAGAGGCAAAGGATTGAATCCCAGGGGATATTGAGAGGAATTGGGATCTGGTGGAGCGGGCTCATAGGTGTGCTGGTGATATTGAGTTTGCGGAGCGGAGCCGAGAATCTGGTTGTGAGTTTGGAAAGTCAGAGCTGCTTGACCGATGCATGAATGAAGCTTTGAGCGGGAGCTGCTTTATATTGCTGGGTTTTCATAGATTTGTGGAGGAGGGACTTGCGGATAAAATTTAGGAAGCTGGGGGAGCTGGCACGTCTTCGTCTTCTATGAGGACGAAGGTCCCATTTGTTTGTGTACCGCAACTGTTCCATGACGATGCATGGTATCTACTATCCAGGCCTGTTGCTCTTCTTGGTGCTTCTTAAGGGTTTCGAAAGCTCGTAGCACCTCCTTCATTGTTTGGAGATTTCCCAGAGGCGGAGTCCCATTCCCTTCGCTATTATCTATCTCCCTGCCATTGGGGAATAACGGACTGTTCGGACAGCTGAACTAGAAGGACTGTCGGACCTGGTGACCTCAATGATGAAAAGACGGCAACCGGGGACCCTCAACCACTCTCATTTCGCTGTAGTAGGCAAAAGGCATGGTTTAGACTCGGGAGGGTTTTTTGGATGAAGGGGAAAGCTCATGCGTCATGTAGTTCTTTTTTCATTATTTTTTTTATTTTTGGCTTTTTCAATTTACATGAAACATGTTTTCTCAAAATCCTAAATGGTTGGAAAAGATTACTCTTATTTTTCTCAACTATTCTAGATCCTAGGTCAGTGGAAACCATCATTACATCTATAAACCTCTCGTATTTCACCTGTATTTCGACCTCCCAGGGCGGACAACCCCGAGCGAAGGTCATATAGGGCAAGAGGTTTCCACCGACCGAAAAGAGAAACCAACCTAAGGACTGAGCCTGTCATGTAAGTTTCAATGTTTCCGCCATGTGAATAGTGAACAAAGCCAACATCCTTGAGTCAAGATCGGGTAAAAAAATTGGCATGACCTTTCTTTGCCTTGCTTTCGCAAGGAATCTTTGACTTTAGGTTTTGACTAGGTCATATTTCTCATGGGTGACGCATTGAAGACTTGATGACATGGTGTCACATTGGCGTTGACATATATCCAATATAGGTCAGTGTCTAAGTTAACGTTATAAGTCAAGATCGGGTCAACAGATGATTCTGTCGAGCTTGCTTTCGCAAGTGACCTTGACTTTTAGGTTTTGACTCAGAAATTGATCGACATGGGATATACATCTAGGATTTATGACACGGACTGGGTCAAAAACCAACCAAGTCTGGGACAGAGTGTGACGCAAATAGTGCATGGTTGATACTGGCGAGGATGGGATGTTTGGAATGATCTCGTGCGCGCAAGAGAGGCATAGGAACACCTTTCAAACTGCAACTGAGACCATCCCGAGTTTGGGGTTATATTATGCAAGTGTACATGGTTAGAGTGCGCGTAGTATGCGGACACTAAAATTCCTTTTTTTAGTAAAACAGGATTTTGCAAGATGTGTTTTAAAGATATGTACACTAATATACTATCACTTTTTTTTTAATAAGCAAGACAAAAGGAAAAGTAAAACACACACACACACACACAACAGTCAAAGAAGGGGTAAAACAACAGTTTGACCAACACCATGTTTTAAAATCTTCTTAGAAGTTTTAAAACAATTTCTCCCCAGCGGAGTCGCCTACTGAAATTACCCGATCCGGCGGCGCTCGCGGCCTAGTGCCGGGGGCTTCCCCTCTAGAGAGGCGGGGGGTTGTTTTGAAGATTGGACGGATGAATTTCTTTGAAAAAGAGAGTCACTACGCCATTTTGATTATGCCCAAAACATTGAAAAAAGCTTTTTGTTGTGTGATGAGATTTTTAAGTTCGGAGGTCATGTTACACCTCGGGAAGAGATTTTTTAGTGCTCACCTGAAACGCCTTATATACATGAGTCTTTCTAAACCCTTCTTTTTTGAAAGTTGTGTGTATGTGTGTGTTTTAATAGATAAAATATATTTGAAAATAAATAATGAAAGGACAATACGCGGAACGTGAACAAACCACTATCCCCGTCAGACCTCCATTCTTGTGCACATTGTGCCTGGAAGATCTTGTAGGATCATTTAGATGGTTTGAGTCTATGACATATGCAAGTAAAGACTACATTATAAATGATGTATTTAAACAATAATACTTAAAGACTTGGAAATTAAAGTAGTTATTTAGGGTTCGGAAGGAGATCTCACCAATGTTGCTTTCTTTCTATCTTCCTGGGGGAATGTGGTCGATTTGTGGTGGTTTAAAGAGGAAAGAAGTTTTGCCCTCACATATGGCAAAATCTCCCCTAATTAACTCTCAATATCTCTCACTAAACTCATGGATTTTGGCCGCCTTTGAGTCATTGTCGGGTGTCATTGGTGTTTGTTGGTGTTTGTGAGTGAGTGTGGATCAATGGGGATTGATCAGGGGTGAATGGGGATGGTTTGTTGTGATGTTTTTGAATCGAGAGGTGGTTTCATGAGGATTTTGAGGGATGTGAGTGAATGTGAGTGAATGGGAGTGAAGGTGAGTTGTTTTTTGTTATGGGAGGTGTTTTTGTGAGGGTTTTGAGGGAATGTGAATGAAGATGAGTGAAATTGATGGAGGGGGATAAATGGGGTGATGTTTGTGATGTTTGTTGATGATAATGAAGCTGCTGGAGGCCAATATTTATAGGGTCTGGGCCTGGACAAAGTGGTCCGCACGGATGAGACTTTAATCAGTAAATTGGTCCGCACGACTCTGACTCTAATCAATCAAACGTCTTGACTTTTGTCTCAGGTGGCGTGTTGACAATGTGGTCTGCACGGATCAACCATGCATCAAAGAGGTCCGTGCTGCTCACTCTTTAATATGTCAGCTTTTTTGACTTTCGTGGAATTCCTGCAGAAGTCCTTCAAGTTTTTAAATGCCTGAAAGGTCCTTCCTTGGTTTGGCTTGGTCCATTCGATCCTCGGGAAGCCACGAGACCTTGTGATCGCGGGGAAGTGTACCCTCGGTGTCCTTTCCGCATGCTCAGATGGAGAGCGGTTCGGATTGGGGTACTTACATTTGGATAAGGTCTTTTTGGAGGGTGAGGTTCATCATAATTAGTGGGGCCTCTTCTATTGGAAGTGGAGATGGCTGGCCCAGCTGATGGTTGGGGGGACCAATTTTTGAAGGCAGGATGGAGAGGGGTTTCATAATCATAATATGGAAGGTCTGGATTGTTGAGATCCATGTCAGAAGAGAAGGATGAGGAGGAATCCTTGTTGAAGTAGGAATATGTCTCCTCATCCATTGGGTTTATGAGGTTGCCTATCTCATCAAATTTTCTAAACTTTTGGGCTAACCTCTTTAAAATGTAGTTAAACTGCTGCACTCCCCTTCTGATATCTTCTACAGTCTTCTTCTTTGGCTTCCCCTTGGTTGATATTTTTATACAAGCTATCTTAAACCCCTTCTTTGGTGTCTCCCCTTGAACCTCTGAGTCTTTATGCGGTCTGGGAGATGATTGCTGTTGGGGGGAAGACTACGATTGGGGGGAAGACTGCGGTTTGGAATGGGTTGCAGCATCCTTTCCATTAGCAGCTTTAGTTGCTAACCTCTCTTACTTTCTCTTTTCTAATCTTTCCAACTCCTCTCTTTGAAATTGGAGAAGGGCTTCATCAGAGGCAATATTTTTATTTTCCAGTTTAGCAGTAGTGGCAAGATTTGGAATTTCAACTTCTTCTTCAATCTCAACCTCTTCATCCATAGCAACTGCTTCATCAATCTCTAGCTCATCTTCAAGCACTAGCTTTTTCTTCAACTTCTTAAGTCTGCTAGGCTCACCAACAGAATGACCTCCACGCGGTTTGGGTGCAGGTGCGGTCTTGGATTTCTTATGGGGCAGTTCAGCTTTGTCTTTTCCTTTGCTTGCTTTCTTTACAACTTTGCCAATTGCAGCATCATCAGTGTTTGAATTCATGGCAACATAGGCCTACTTGGTTGGAAGGGAATCTCTATTTCAGATCTCCTTATAAGTGTATCCCTATTTTTGTACCTGAATGCATGACAGACACTCATGCCAAGGGATTCTTCACTGGATGACCAGTCCACCATCAGCTTTGGATTCTTCACCATATGACAAGTATAGGAAATAGCATGCGGTTTACATTATCATGAAAATAAATATCATACCATCCAACAGTTAGAGTAAATGAAAAACAACATGCAGTTTTAACATTAGCATAATGAGTTTCAACAAGGAGTTTAACAGTGCGGTTTTAACATATTCAGTTTTACATTTGGTTTTACTCTAAGGAAAACATGCGATTTTTATCAAGAAAATATGAGGTTTTTAGAGATGAGGTTCTAGGGTATATACAATGTAAAATTTTCAAAAATTTTCTAAGTATGGAAAACATGATTTGGAATCATACAAACCAACATATAAGATATTTTCTGAAAATTGATATGAACATACGAAGAACACAATGAACACCAAGAACAGAGGCAAGATTAATTTCATCAAAACCAGCAAATAGCATGTCAATATGATCATTAAAGGTTGTAGAACAACAATATAAGAAAAAAAAACATAACTTTTGCCCAGAAACATCATTAAAACATGAAAAACATAAAGTGGGTTTTCTAAAGCCCCAAAACCGTAAATCCTAAAATTAGCAACCTAGATATGTATAGATCATCAAATAAACTACAACATTAGAATCAATACTGCAATACGAGCAAAACCCAACAAAAATCAATCAAAATGATGAAGTAATGAAGATTTAATCAACCAAAATCAGTTCAGTCATTCGAAAGGTTTCTTACAAGTTCATCTATAGAGTTTTTGCATAAATCAAAGATTAAAAGTTAGAAACATACCATATCGTTGAATGCTTTCTTAGGAGCTTTAGGAACTTTAGGGGTTTTGAGAATTGCAGGTTATGCTGTTCATTTAGTTGCCATGAATTTTCAGTTGAAGTGAGAGAGAGTATAGAGAGACAAAGTGAATGTAAGACAAATGAAAGTAATTGTTGACACAGAGTTGGCAGAAAGAGAAAAATAGTAGCACAAAAATGGTTATAATCAGTGACTCTTGGGTGGAGTGAAATTAGAAAATGATGGTTCCACTCTCACACTACGTGAATCACCTTAACTGTTTCACCCTTTCACCTCCTTCACGTAGCCCCATGACGGCTGATGTTAAGGGTTTAAGGAAATATTACTTTTGCATTAAATGCATTTAAATTTTAAAAATATCGTGGGAAAATAATTTCAAAATTATCCTTATGCAATTAATTTGTCTCAAAAGAGACAAGGATCAAATAATAGATATAGAATACTTACCTAGGTACACGTGGCATGCAGTTTGATATAATAAAAAAAAAAAAAATTATTATTTTTATATAAAGAGAATATCAAAACGCTTGCAGAAGCTTTTTCAAAAGCTAAGAAATGAAAAACATTGAAATTTTTACAAGTGTTGAAACGTGGTTTGGATCATGCGGTTTTGATGCATGCGGTTTGGCACACGCGGTTTCAACAAGGGTGAGGTTTTGAAACCTCAACAGGATTTTGACCTAAACAACATACTTAACACATTAGTTAGTAACAAAAAACATATATACTTATTTAAGTTCAAGCATACCCATTTCTCCTCTAATGAATGTAAACCTCTTATAGTCAAGAGCCTTTGTGAGGATATCATCAATTTGATTTTCTTTTCCCACATACTCTAAATGGATATTCCCCTTTTCCACATGATATTTGAGGAAATGGTACTTGATGTCTATATATTTGGTTTTTTAGTGCATGATATGGTTGTTGGAGACTGAAATTGTTGAGGTATTGTCACACATAATCGGGCAATTTCCTTCATTGATTCCATAGTTCACCAACTGTTGCTTCATCTAAAGTATTTGACAACAACAACTTCCAGCATCAATGTATTCAGCCTCTGTAGTTGAAACTGAAACTAAGGCTTGCTTTTTGCTGGCCCAAGCAACTAGTCTATTTCCATGGAAGTGACATGTTCCACTAGTGTTCTTCCTGTCTATGGTACAAGCTGCATAATCTGCATCTGAATAACCTACAATTTTTAAATTCGAATCTTTGGAATACAAAAGTTCAAGATTAGTAGTTCCAAAGTGATAGCGAATTATACGCTTGACCGCACTTAAATGTAGTTCTCTAGGATCATCTTGATAACGAGCATAAATGCAAACACTAAACATAATATCTGGTCTACTAGTAGTTAATTAAAGTAATGAGCCAATCATACCTCGATATAAGGTTTGATCAACTTTTTTACCTTTTAAATCTTTATCAAGTTTATTGCTAGTAGCCATGTGAGTATCATATGCTTAAGCATTTTCAAGTCCAAACTTCCTGATTAACTCCTTTGTGTATTTGGCTTGTTAAAGGAAGATTCCTTCATCACATTGTTTGATTTGAAGCACAATATCATGCTTATCTCAAACTTCCTTTTCATTAGCTTTTCAAAATTCTTACACAATAATTCATTATTAGAGGCAAAAATAATATCATCAACATATATTTAAAAAAGTAAAAATGATTATTATATTTAGAAACGAATAAAGTTGTATCGGTTTTACCGCGTTTGAAGCCTTTTTCTAGAAGAAATTTTGATAAATTTTCATACCATGCCCTTGTAGCTTGTTTGAGTCGATACAAAGCCTTTTGGAGTTTGTAGACACGTTTTGGAGATTTTGAGTCTTCAAATCCAGGAGGTTGAGCCACATACACGGTTTTTTGAAGTTCACTGTTGAGGAAAGAACTTTTAATGTGCATTTGATAAAACTTGAAATGCTTGTAAGATGCATAGGACAAAAAAATTATGATTGCTTCAAGTCTTTCCACTGGAGCAAAGGTTTTGTTGTAGTTAATTCCTTCTTCTTGCCTATATCCTTGTGCAACCAACCTCGATTTGTTTCTGGAGATGATTCCATTCTCATCTATCTTGTTTCTAAACACCCATTTTATACCTATAACTCCTTGATCATGAGGTATAGGAACAAATGTACAAACCTTACATCTTCAAACTGGTTGAGTTATTATTGCATAGCAACAACCCAACTTGAATCTTGGAGTAATTCATTAACTTTGTTGGGTTCAATTTGAGATAAGATAGAAGTATGATCATCATAGTTTGATCTCCTTGTTTGAACTCCAAAAAATAAATCACCAATGAAATTGAGAGAGGGTGATTGCTGACTTCATGATCTTCAGGGGTAAGTCTGGTTGAACAGAGGATTGATGAAGATCTTCTATTGGTATATCGTTAGATCCTTTAGTGAAGTCATTGAATGTAAGTTGACAAAAAGGTTCAATTTGCTGAATGGGTGAATTCTCATCTAAATCTTCCCTTGGAGTTGAAACTGTAGTTGGAATTTCAGATGTGGTTTCAAAATTATCTGAGGGAGGTTCAGTTGAGGTTGATGGATTTCCTTGAGTTGAGTGATTTTGAGGTTCTTGAATTGGCTCAGGTGAGGTTTTAGAAGTTTCACCTGTTTCATTAGACTCAACAAAATCATCAGCAACATTTGGAGCCAAATGTGGCTCAAGAAGAGAATGTTTATCAAAGGTAACATGGACAGATTCTACTATCTTTAAACTAGATTTATTAAAAAGACGAAAAGCTTTAGAATGTTTAGCATACCCAACAAAAATACCTTCATCAGCATTACCGCCAAATTTACCTTTATTTTCTCTTCCATTGTAGATGATAAAGCATTTGCGGCCAAAGATTTTGAAAAAGACAATGTTGGGGGTTCTTGCTCTCCAAAGTTTATAATGAGTTTTGTTGTAGGTTTTGTTGATAAGGGAGCATTTTTGAGTGAAGCAAGCTGTGTTGACTCATTCAGCCCAAAAATACTGAGAAAGCTTTGCTTCATAAATCATTGTCTTTCTAGCCTCAATGTCCTGTTATTTCTTACCATAAGCCCATTTTATTGTGGAACACCAGTAGTAGAAAAATTGTGAGCAATTCCATGGTCATCACAATATTGAGAAACACCGTTGTTTTTTAATTATGTTCCATTATCAGACCTTACACTAACGATGTCATCTTCTTTTTGGGTTTGGAGTCGTCTAAATAGTGAGGTTAGAATTTGATAGCAATCATACACTACTACTAAAGTATATCTATTTCTTCCAATGCTATCTGTGGTGACGGGTCCAAACAAATATATTTGAAGCAGCTGTAAACATCATGAAGTTGATGGAGAAGTCTTGCTGGTGAAAGACAATATAGTTTGTTTACTAAGTTGACAAGCACGTCACTTTTCTACATGATGATCAACCACTTTGTGTAAATCGTGAATGAGATTTTCCCTTCCAATTTTTGCAAGATACTTGAAGTTCAAGTGACTTAAACGCTTGTGCCATAGCCAACTACTTTCGCTCACATTTTTAGCTACAAAACAGAGATTAGTAATACTACATGTAGAATTTATATCAATAATGTAAATATTACTGTTACGAATCCCTGGGAATAATGTGACTCCGAAAATGCTATCTTTGATAAAGCAATTTGAGAAAGTGAAGTTTCAGTGCATTCCTTTGTCACAGAATTGAGAAATTGATAAGAGGTTATGCTTGAGTCATTCTATAAGTGAAACCTTCTCAATGGTGAGATTTCCTTTTCTTATAGTTCCATGGCCTATTGTTTTTCCTTTGTTGTTGTCACCAAAGGTTACAGATGGATCGCTTGCTTCAATAACGTTTTCCAATAAAGATCTATCTACAGTAATGTGTCTTTAACATCCACTGTCAAGATATCATTCATTTGATTTTGCCTTGGAGTGACCAGCCATTAAGCAGAGAACCTGAAAAATAAATATTTAAATATGAGGTCCCTTTATTCTTTTGGGTCCGGAGTTTAGCATCTTTTGATAACCCACACATGTTTGACAAAAGGAGGATTATGTTTTCTGGCATTAGGTGTGAACCTTTAAAGGCATTCTGCAGACTTGTAACCAGAACCATCACACACAGAGCAGTGATGAAAGCTGTAAAGAAGCTGAGTTTTAATATACTCTTTACTTTTCTTAGGATCAACATTTGTTTTTGATACTGAGGTTTTAGCCTTGACAAAGGTGGTCATTTTAGGTTTGACTGCGGTTTTTCTATGAACGCTCATCTTACTTTTGAAAGCAGGATGTGTGGTCGAAGAAGAAGGGCGATCATCCACAAATGAAACCTCATCAGCGGTTTCATCCTCTGAATCTTTTCCTTTCATTTAGGAATTTTTCCCAAATTGTATCTTAGGATAGATATAGTGGAAGTTAAGTTTAGCCTTTGGTTCCTGTCCTTTACCCTTTGAACCAGAATGCTTTTCCTTAGGAATTTCATGAGGTTGCTTTGAAATTTCCTCATTATTTCCACAGCAAGATGCACACTTCAAATTGTTACCATTTTGGAATCCCAAGCCTTCTTCATCACCTCTAAACTTTTGGGATTCAAGAATTTGATCCATGGTAACACGAGATTTGGTCCACTCATCAATTACCTTTTGGAGGTCATTGTTTTGAGCAACCAAGTCATCGCCTCTAAGTTGAAGTACAGTAACCTTGGTTTCTAGAGTGAGGTTTAGTTCAGTAATAGGAGACATGCTTTTGACTTGGTTTTTCAAAAGTGTAACTTCAAACCACAATACAGTTTTCTCTATGTTAAGTTGAGTAATTTCATTAGTTGCTAAAGATAAAGCTTTCTTAACATTTTCAAATTTTCGAATCATCACTTCAGCTTTCTTGAACATCTCTTCATGTTCCATGGGAGAGACCTCTTCCACCTTTTTTACAGCTTTTGAAGTTGAAGTGGTTTTTGAAGGTGTTTCATTTTTGTTTGGAAAAATGTGACGAGAGTAAGAAATATTTCCAATCTTGTAACTTGGAGTAAGTTTCAAATCAGCTTAGTCCTCACTACTAGCCCTTATCTTGGTTTTCTTGGGAGAAACCTCTTCTTGCATATCTAGCGACTCGACTGACTCATTATCTGAATCATCAGAAGAATCCTTGGCAACAAGGCAGAGATTAACCAGGCTTTCTACAATTGTAGTAGATGAGGTCACTCTTTTTCTTTGTTTCAGTAGCATTAGAAAAAGTTGCTGGAGGTTTGTCTTTTGAAAATGGTTTTGAGGTTTTTCAAATTTTTTGAAACCTTTTCACAAACATGGCAAATTCATCATCATCCATATCGATGAGTGATGAGGTTGAAATAGAAGAATATGAGGTTTGCTTAGACGAAGAAGGTTTCTCCACATATTCAACGACAGACATAGAAAGTGTTTTGACTCTTCCTTCAACCTTTTCAATATGATCCATCTTGAGTTCATGAACTTTAAGATTTATATTCAAGTTACTTAGAGTCCAAGTATTTAAATATTTAGAGTCCTCAAGATAAGTGGCTTTATTAACCCATATTGAACCCAAGGCAGCAATAAATGTCATATTGATTTCTTTGTCAGTTAAAACCTTACCAAGAGATAGACAAGAATTTACTAAATCAACATAGCGATAATAAGTTTGACGCAAGGTTTTGTTGGGTTTCCTGTTGAAGTTGTTGTATCTCCTTTCGACCGCAAATTTCTTGTTTTCCTTGAAGAGATCGTCTCCTTTAAGGTAGCTTTCAATTTCATCTCACATCTCTTTTGCGGTTTTGCATTTCATGACTTTTTGAATAGTTGAAACAGTCAAAGTGCCAATGATGATATGTCTAGCTTTGCTATCCAAAGAAACTAATCTCTTTTATTTATCAGTCCATTAAGCTTTTAGTTTCTTGACTTCTAGGGTCTCAGTGTTGGTGGCAGGATTGGTGTTGGCCTTCATGGGAACAAAGGGGCCATTAATTACGCACTCCACCAGCATCTCATTAGTAGTTTCCAAATGAATTAACATTTGAGTCTTACAGATGTCAAAGTAGTCTTCATCCAGTAAAGGAATTTGTGAGTAGTTAATCGTTGTCATTGTTTTTGAGTTTTCCATAACGAATCGGCAACCAAGATGTTAAGCTTGAAAAACAAAAAAGGTTTATAAATGTGTTTAGCACTGATACCACATGTTGGTCCCAAAGGAGAAAACAAGGGTGAAAAACAGCTAGAGGGGGGTGGTAAATAGCTATTTTTTACCCTTCTTTAAAATAAACCTCTTGCTTACAAACCACTCTTACAGTGTATATAAACCGCAAGTGAGGTTTGTAATATGCACAGCAGAATTTCTAATTAATAGAGTGAGGTTTGATAATGAGGTTTAGAAAACAATAAAGTGAGGTTTGACAATGATTAACTTTAAACACAATTCACAAATCTGGGAAACCTATTAAGATAAAACAGATAAGACAAATTAGTTTGAACGATAAATAATAAAGAAAATGAAGAAATTAAAGAACACGAGATTTGGAGTGGTTCAATCGTAAATGATTTACGTCCACTAACAAGATGGTTAGTATTGGATTTTCTAACTACTAGATTTTGTATTAGATGATAAGAGAGATTATAAGGTTACAAGAATCAAACTCAAATCTAAAATCTAAACAATGAAGCAAATCCTATATTATAATCGGTGTATCTCAAATGATTTAATCTATATGATTAATCAAGTGAGGTGTGTGTGTGTGATTGTCAAGATTCAAGGCTCTTTATATCTATATGATTTAGAGCACAATAAATCTGGTGTTACAAAGGCTTGAATTTCTGGGCTTGGAGATTTGTTCTTAAAATTATGAAGGATGAAGATGAAGATTCAAAGGATTCTGAAAATTTGGAAATTTCTTCAAATCTTCAAAGGACTCGTTCAAATGGATATTTTCAAGCAATCTTCAAATGATAAAAATTAGGGATATTTATACCCCTCCAGCAAAAAGTAGCCGTTTGTAACAGTTGTAGCAAGTACAATGCTGGCGCGGTCTGATTGCACCACGTGTCCACTTTTGTCCTTTTGTTCAGAAGTTATTGGTAAGTTTGTACGGACCTCACAAAACATTCTGGAATGAAGGACATCTGTCACCTTTTCAAAACCATTAGACACGTTGATTGAACTTGTAGTTAACTTAACGTTGCTGACGTGGATCAATCAATCAAGATGGTACAATTTCTTCAAGTCTTCAATAATTGTATGAGGTTGGTGAGATGCGGTCTTATGAAGTGCGGTCTCAAAGAGTAGGTTTGCCTTGTGATTTCATGATAGGTTTGCACAAGCGGTTTGTTATGTGCACTTTCATTCAAAAGGATTGCACTAGCACTACGGTTTTGCATGACTTTGAAACCTCTTGACTAGAAACCTCATGTCCAATGCATTTGTGCCAGTCTTCAAGCCTAAATAATCCTATTCTATAAATTGGAATTGTATTAAAAAATTGAAGTCTAAGCTTCATTACATATGAGCCTAAAGTCCAGAAAATATAGATGAGGTTATGGTATAAATGTAAGTACCCCAATCCAATTCGCGACCCAATAAAAGTGTCTTTTACACAATAAAAGTACACTAGGGGCGTTTTGGTAAATTTCCGGTCCACTACGAGACTTTTGGAATCTTTTTATAAGTTTCTCGCGAAGGAAGTACTTTTAAGTATTTTTCCCATGCAAAAGGACCTACAGGGAATTAATTGTTTTGGACCTGTTGGGAATTAACTCGGAATGTTCCAGAACCAGTTGTTGGCGCCAGAAACGGTTAAGTGGCTCATCAAGTCGTGAGACACAACGAGCCACGGAAAGCCACAGCGGTGGGTCGTGCGACACAACTGGCCCTCATCAGCAGGTTATAAATAAGACCCTCCCCCTCTCATTTATGGATCCCTTTTTGACATACTGTTACTCTACCCAAATAGCAGCGTAACACACACTGCAAGACACACACAACCCTCTCTCTCTCTCTCATACCCAACTCTTTCCTTCTCTCCCTCAATTCAATCCAACTCACACATCACCACCTAGATCTTCAATCCACCATACTTCCAAGTTCAATCCGGTCCTGAAGCTAGTTAGGAAGAATTCTATACCTAACTTGGTATAGAATTTGTGGATCTCCAAGGGTAACTAATCAATTCCCTCCCTCTCTCTCATATATTTTACTCTTTTCAAAATTCATGCAATCTATCTTCATTTGATTTGATAATTAGACTCTATCTATCTTAATTGTTGAGTTACAATCGCAATCTCTATGTTTAATTCATTTTGTTTTGTATAATTTCATGTTCATGGGTTGATCTTGGTATATTTGTTTCTTGTTCATCAAGGGAGTGTGGATCCTCCCATATCCACACCCCCTTGATCAATTGAATGTTAATTCGTGTAGTTTCTGAGTTGAATTGATGTTGTGATTCGATCTAGATAGATTTCTGTTCAGTCTGCTTTCAATCTGTAAGGTTTCTGCAGATTGGCAACCTGTATCACGTGACACAACCTGCCAGGCTGAGTCCTGTGTCACGCGACACAACTAGCCAGGCAGATCCTGTGTCACACGACACATCTTGCCATTCTGCAAAAGCTCCTTTTCCAGTTGTATTTTGTTCTTAGATCTGTAATCTGGGATGTGGCCCCCCATTGTACCAAGTGGCTCACAAGTTGTAGCTATCTCTTTTTTTTATTTTTTTTTTTTTTTTTTATTTTTTTAGCTATCTCATTTTATCAATAAAATTCATTTATCACATTTCTTGTCTTATATGATTGCACACACTTATGAATGCCTTGGATGTTATTTTTATAGAAAGACTCGTATTACGAGGCGTGTTGGGTGAACTCTCGGTTCTTCCCAACACGTAACCTGACCCCCGAACCCTTTCTCTAATTTCAAAAGGTTTTTCAAAGTGTACCTCTTAAACATGGTGTGGCGACTCCCAAAATTTCTTTTCTAATTCGGCGAGCGTACATTCAGTGGCGACTCCACTGAGGACTATTTTTGAAAAACTTGTTTTCAAAATAAGAGGGTCAAGCTTTCATTCTCTTTTAAACATCCAATGTGTTCATTTTTGTGTGCATCGTCAATGACTCTATGTGATATATGCATTTTATAGGGCTTTGAGATTTTTTGTCTTTATTTGCTTCATGTTGCTGTGTTTGGGGCTTTGAGTTTGTCCCTTGCCATGGGGCAACATGTGTTTGATTCCTGCTTGAGGTCCCAGTTCTGTGGCCAGCCAAGTCGTGCGACAGTCTTAGCCAAGGGCTGTCCTGTGTCACGCGACAGAACTGGCCACTGTGCAGTTGTTCAGTTTCTGGATTAAGGGCAGTCCCTTGATCGAGTGCGAAGTTGATTATTGTACTTTATTAGTGTCTGTGGGGTGTGTGTGTATTGTTTTCCGTTTGTCATCCCTTTTCAAATAAAAAGAAAATAAAAATGGATTCAAAATTATTTTTTCGCAAATAAAGGAATATAGTCACCTTCACACTACGGCACTAGATCTATAGCCCATTTGGTGCAATTGACGGCATCGCGGACGGTGATGTTTGTCGCCTATGCTTGAGCGCCTAAAATCAATCCTATCCCCCTAGCGCATCATAGGTGGAGCCACACTTTTTAAACTTACCCGATAGTTGGTTTTTGGACACAACATTATTTTTAAATTATACTAAAATGAGTTGTGACGAAGTTTATAATAGGACATACATAAGAAAGCAACATAAGACATCATTCCAAAGCAAGCCTCGCATTTCCACATCTAAGTACCACCAATGCTACATATAGATATGTTTGGCCCCACAACAACTGCTAGTTTACGGGGAAGCAGATATACCTCGGATGTTGTAGATGATTATTCAAGATACACTTGGGTGGAAACTTTCAGCTCCAAAGATGACACTTATGGAGTTGCCACCAAGATTTTCCGTCTACTTCAAACTCAAAAGGAAAGTGACATCATCAATATGAGATCAGACAATGGAATGGAGTTCAAGAACAATGGCATTGCTCAGTACTGTGATGATCCCGAAATTGATCACAATTTCTCAGCTGCCAGAACACCACAACAAAATGGTGTTGTTGAGAGGAAGAACAAAACCTTGATCAAGGCTGGCAAAACTATGATATCTGAAGCAAGGCTACCAAAGTACTTTTGGGCTGAAGCTATCAACACAGCATGCTTCACTTAGAATCTGTCATTGGTCAACAAGTTTCACAACAAGACTCCTTACGAGCTTTAGCGTGGCAGAATCTCCGACATCGGTTTCTTCAAAATATTTGGCTGCAAATGTTATGTTCTTTACAACGGTAAAGAATATCAAGGTAAATTTGATGAGAAAGTCGATGAAGGTATCTTTATTGGTTATACCAAACACAGTAAAGCTTTCAGAATATTAAATAAACCTCTATTAAAAATGTTATGTTCATGTTACATTTGATGAATTTGATTTGCTAGAGTCTGACAAGACTCCAAATAGTACTAATGATTCTGGTGTTTTTGAGACAGGTGAATCCAGCAACTTTAACTCCAATCAAAACACCAGTAGCAACGCAAATCATCCTCCGCTCAGAATTCAGGCATATCAAGTGGTGTAACCGTAGAGCCCTAGTTGATGATTCATTTTTCCCTCAATCGGTGAGAATAGAATCCAATTCCCAAAATCCCTTAACTGATTTTTTACCAACTAGTCCCTCCACCAATGTTCCTATTAAACCACCTGAACCTGAACAAATTTCCAATATTCATATACCATTTCCTTCATCTCAACCTGAATCTGATCATCTGTCAACCTCACCAGTCCCTAATCGATCCTCACCTCAACCGATCACTCCTCCCTCAACTGATTCCACTCCTCTACTAGAAACCTTAAGACAAGAATCAGTTAGGCAAGACATTCCAAGGGAAATGAGACTAGCTAGAGGACACCCCATTAAAAATGTAATTGGTGATGTCTTTGGTCCCATAATGACTAGAGGCCAAAGGAGAAATATGGAACATCAACACAGCTTATTTTCCTCTGCTATGGTCTCAAAAATAGAAACAAAGAAGATAGAAAAAGCACTTAATGATCGCAGCTGGGTAAAAGCTATGCAAGAAGAAATCAATCAGTTCAACAGTGCAAAGTATGGGAATTAGTGTCTCATCCAAATGATCAGACGGTGATAGGAACAAAATGGGTCTTCAGAAATAAATTGGATGAGTCTGGAAAAGTAACTAGGAAAAAAGCAAGACTTGTAGCTAAAGGGTATAGACAAGAAGAAGGGATTGATTATGATGAGACCTTTGCCCCTGTTGCTAGATTAGAAGCCATTATGTTGTTTCTTGCCTATACTGCCTACAAAAAGTTTAAGTTATACCAAATGGATATGAAAAGTGCCTTCCTCAATGGATAACTTCAAGAGCTTGTATTTGTTGATCAACCTCGAGGGTTTGAAGACTCCAAGAAGCCTAATCATGTCTATAGGTTGAACAAAGCTTTGTATTGCCTAAAGTAAGCCCCAAGAGCATGGTGTGAAACTCTCTCCAAATTCATACTCAGTGAGAAGTTCGAAGGAGGTAAAATCGATACAACCTTATTCATTTCTAACTTTCAGTTTACTTAACCGGTTTAGATACTCAACTTCTTTCGAAGTTCTTCAAATCTTCAAACTCTTCTTCATCTCTTATCAATCTTTATCTGGTAACACTTAGAAACTTTCAAAGTTATGAATATTCTTTTGTATATCTAATAAAATGTTCTAATTTAAAATGTTGTATTTTTGATGTTTGATGTTTACAGATGGCTCCCAAACCAACTCTCAAGAAAGACATATATGCAGGTTACATTCTATCATCTTTCTTTGAGTCTGAGCAGGGCAAGCTTTTGAAAGCTATCCTCTTTGGTGCTGGTGTTCTGCCATTTGTGTTGCCTAAAGGATCTGAGGACATTTACTATGAGTTATTAAATGAGATGTTTGATAATGGTTCTCTGGATGAGAATACTAAGGCTGGTGAAGTGCCCTCAATTCTTTCATATGTTGTTGGCATGCCTGTAACCTTTTCCCCAGCCTCTATTGCTGAAGCCTTCCCTACCCTTGCCTTAACCGATCCTTCAACTGTCTCTATGAAAAATATGAAGTTGGCTTGGGCTCAAATCAGAGGAGAAGAGCCCTTTGAAACCGGTGAGGGTAACAAGAAAGCTGATCTAGACCCCCTCAACTATGCTCTTGCTGAGATTGTTGACCGATGCATCGTTTGTCGATCAGGATCACATTCTCTTACATGAAACTCCATGTTGCACTTACTTAGGTCCCATTTTATATGCTTTTGGGCTGGAACAAACTTTATTTTCAACTTGGATTAAATTCACTTGAATTGTTGAATTCCTTCGAGTTGTATCTTGAGCTTGGATCCAAAATGTTTGAACCATCCATGCCTTTCTATGTTTCTCTAACCGGGTTCGTATCATTCCCTCTCTCTTAAAGAAAATTTGTCCTCAAATTTTAAGCAAGACCTTAAGAACGAACATCCGAGGTAGAATTTTATGAAACCTCAAATTACAATATCCACGAATCTTATACTTGATGCATCTTGTAACAATGTTCATCCAATCAGTCCATCGAGTGGCAATAAAATGATCAATGATCAATTTATCGATGAACGAATATGGTGACTTTCTCGGACTTGTGATGTCGAATGGATCCTCATAACCACAAGGATTTGTCTTGATGTTCTCAAACTCTTTCTCCATTTCTATCACACTTCCCTCAGTATTTTCTATTTTAGTCTCCTCACCTATTTTAACACTTACTTTTGTACCCTCAACCACATCAACTTTCTCAAATTATTTTTCTTTTTCTCTCTCACCTTCGACATTCCGCTTATCTTCTTTTCTCTCATACTTTTTTTACTCACTTTCTCTTCTTTTTTTTTGCACAATCTCTTCTTTTACCTCTTTCACTTCTTTCCTCTCAATCTCTACCTTTCTCTCTTAATTTTTTTTTTCTCAATAATTTTTTTTCCTCACTCTTTTGATTCTCTCTAATTTTTATCTCCAAGTCTCGAAAAATATTTTCAATTTTTGCCTTACATTTCTTATCCGCAAATTCATATCTCATCTTATCTCGTGATGGTGGAACTTTCTCTTTTCTTCTCATGTATGTTGACATGTTGGGATACTTATGATAAGATTGTTTGATCCTATCAAGCCTCCTATGAAATAGGCTCATTTGAAATTTCAACTCGCTTTGCATCTCATCCAAGAATTTCTCCACGGGGATTTTCAAATTTTGAGGCATATTTTCAAAAAAATAAAAAATAAAAAATATTATGGAAACTATAATTGATGAAAACAAAAAATAGATGAAAAGAAGAAATTGATGATAACAATAATTTGATAAAAACAAGAAAATTTTGAAAATTCCAATGGCAAGAGATTTTTTTTTTCTCTACAAGAAGAACGAGATGATAGAAGATAGATTGTAAGATATAAAGATAAAAGAATTGATTTCTCAACACCCCAAGATTCACGTGATAAAATCCTTTGCCAACTTGTGACAAAGCCCAATATTAATTGCAAAAAATGGAATACCAAGAAAATCAAAATATGAAAGAGGAGATGAAAGGATAATACGACTTTCTTAGAAACCGAGCTCTGATATCAAATGATGTAGTTTCTATAAGGAATAGGAACAGAATTAAAGGAAATTACCTTGTAGCCAAGGATCGTCTAAGGAAAGTTGCTTGTAGGTGTTAAACCGCACCCCCTACCTAAGAAGATAGGATACTTGGTTTAGAAGCGCCATAACCAATACACCCAAGTTGGTTGATAAGCTAGGAAGACGCCACAAGTACTAGAGAACTACACTTGATAAGTCTTAAGTTTTTCAAAGAACCAAAGAGCAGAATAAATCTCTCAAATATATTAAATCTGAATTGTGTCCTAAATGGATTACAAAATGGCCTATTTATAGGCTGAAATGGTGATGATTCCTAAGAAAAATGATGTCATCAATGATGTAATCTACAAGCTTTAATTACATGATAAAGACTACGATTATTATAATGATTTATCCAAAGACCTTCCAACTTTCCAAGAGTATGTGCTGAATTTATCTACCTTATCTTCACTCTAGAATCTTCATGAGACTTGGGAAATTCGGATTCCTTCTTGGGTTGACTTGGAAACACTTATTTTGGACTCAGTTTGGGCTCCAAATTGTGTTTACTCATTGGGCCAACATTCTCTTACATGAAACTCCATGTTGCATTTACTTAGGTCCCATTTTCTATGCTTTTGGCAGGAACAAACTTGATTTTCAACTTGGATTAAATTCACTTGAATTGCTGAATTCCTTTGAGTTGTATCTTGAGCTTGGATCTAAAATGTTTGAACCATTCATGTCTTTCTATGTTTCTCTAATCAGGTTCGTATCATATAGTATAGGGGTTTTGGGTAGGAGACTTCTTGTGTCGCATAAATGAACCTTAAGGGTCCTTTATATAGGAAATGAGAGAGTGAAAGATGGTGATCTCACTCAATCAAATGTGATCAATCCTTGTAACTATCTTTGAACCAATAGGATAAAAGAAAATGTATAAATAATAAAAGTGGAATGTTTCTATAAGAGAGAAGGCTAGAAATAGGGGATTAGGGAGTTACAATCAAGAAAAGGAGGGAAATGAGAGAAAATGACTACTAGAATTGGAACTCGCACGAACCTCGTCTTTATCGTCAAAGGCGTGCGTGTTAGAGACTCCCTACGGAAGGCGCTCGGTTTAGAAGAGGAATAAAAGGACATAAATTACACAAAAGTTAATATCGTTATTTGGTCAAGTCCAAAACTAACGCAATCATTCTGAAACTTAACGAAAAATAATGAATACTAATAAAATAAGAAATAAGGATTAAAGTATGCAATCGGGATATGAGAGGTTAAAGGCGAGATGTTTACAGCTTCTAGAAGCAAGGACACTTATCATCGTCTTAAAAATTCCCTTGAGCTATGCCAAATCATTATTTTTTGTGATTGCACTGAGTATGGTACTTGTGTAATTTAGCATAAATGACTAATTGTTTTCTAAAGGCGTGGTATGTCTTAAGTCTTCAAAGCTTCATAATTTTGAAGTTGTTAGGTAAAAAAGTGGTTGGTCAATGAGGTTGGTACTTATTGTAATGTGCCTTAGAGGATCATCGTTGAGCATGGTAAAATGCATAATCTACTTTGAGTATTTCCTATGCGCATATATTGGACCTCAAAATCTTGAAACCTCAAAATTAAGGTTGTAACCCTTCCTTCAGCCTAAATAACACGTATTCTATAAAATTTACTAAGCTAAAAATTGAAAAATAAAATTCATACACAAGATTCTAAAGTCCAAAATAAGAAATTAGGTTATGGTATCAATCAAATCTAATTTTTTTTTAGGAGAGTTAGAATAAGCATACTCAACAGCAACCAATATGATTATCAGAAAACATACTCGACTACTTGGCGTGACCATGGCGCGATTGAGACATTTCTCCACTAAAGAAAGGGTACCTTTACCCCTGAACCAAGTGAATGGATACCCTATGAACAGGATATGAACTATATGAACCAACTGAAAATGACCAATTGCCTCCCAAAATTCATTGAACAGCCATTCGAAATGGTCAACATGTCCACATTTTTCATTACTAAATAAAAGTTCACTAAACTCTTCAATCACATCCGTGGGAGGGTGGAATTGGAATGAATTTGTCACATGAAGTTCCAAGATTTCTGACTTTAGGATCGATCTAGTAACTAGTTAAGGCTCCGTTTGTTTTGGGGAAAATGTTTTCCGGAAAACATTTTCCCCATTTTCCAGGGTTTGTTTTGCACCGAAAAATGGAGAAAATGTTTTACGCTAAACATGTTTATCTCATTTTTCGGAAAAAATTTTCATTTTCTGAAAAACACTTTGCAGGAAATCATTTTCCGAAAAATGTTTTACGCTAAACAAACGGAGCCTAATTGTCATTTCTCAAGTTCATGTACCATCTGCGTGTCAAATGGTATGAAGATTACTCTTGGAGAAACCAATGATTTTGGTGTCACCAATCTACTGAAAACAATCAGCAAATCCCAATCCCTTTTGTACAATAGCCTAGTGAGAGAGTTTGAAAAAGTAAAATGATATCAGGCTCTTGAGAGCACAAACAAGCTCACCTAGAGACGGGATTGCAAGGAAATGTCCCGACCCTTGCAATTCTAGCTTTAAACAATTATTAGCATCCGTTGACTACTGGCCTAGAGCCTGTAACTAAAACAATGAGAAAATTTGGATCCCCTTCAGCCATGTCTATAGACACTCCACGACCCTCCATCATATTATAAGTTTGGTTAGAAATTATTTCGCCATCATTTACGATCATTAGGAAGAGGAGAAAATTCCATTGGTAGAGTCTTGTTTTGGTCAAATTTCAACAAGTACAACCAACGACAAGAAAAATGACAAAAGAGATAAGAATCACGGTACAATGATTATTGAATAAAATAGAAATGAACACAAGGAATTTGTTGACTAGGGAAAGCCCTTGAACAACTTGTTCGCCGGCACAAAACCCCGGGAGGTTTAGGAACCTGCCTTGACCAAAAGGTGTATTAATGGCTGAGTTTGAGTACAGAACTAAGAGCGTATGTAAGGGAGCTTATGCTAGTGAGATTGTGTGTGTAAAATACAGGTGTTATCCCCCTTTTATACCTCAAATAACGGCTAAAATACAAAGATAATAACAGGCCTAGAATCTCGAAAATAAGTTGATCTTGTTGAGATATTCTCGCCACTTTGTTGATGAAGGATATAGTGGCCCGTTGCTGGATATTTTAATGAAGAAACGTCATTGAATCAGTCTCCTCATTCATTGGCACGTTCCCTGAAAAGTAGGATTTAATGTAACAATAATTCAACCTGCAAGATGATCAAGATGTAGTAGGAGAACTCAAGTTGTTAGTACCAAGATGTTATGTGCAAGTTGAAAACAAGTTGACTGAAAATGTAGGGCCTAAAAATTGCCACAAACTTTTTGAATTTTAAAATAAAGAATATAAAGAGACAAAAATTTAAAAAGTTTGCCAAAATGGATAAAGTGTACGGCGGTTATTAATGAAAAAGGTTTGATGGGACGGTTTTGGGTATTTCCAAGGCAAAGGTCAAGATGGTTCTTTAAACTTCCAACCGCTTACAACCTCTTCCTTAAATAAGTTAGAACCCTTCCCCAACTCTCCCTTTCACAGAATCTTTAACAAAAAGGGTTTTCTTTGGAGAGAAATCAAGGAGGAACGCAAGAAGAAGAAAAACAAGTAAAAATTCCGGTGAGTTCCTCGTCCCCTTCTCAATTTCTTGTTGATAATTTTCTCAAGTTGTAAAAAATGGGAAGAAAGAAGTTAAGCATAATCGAGAGTGATGAAGGTCTTCCTGAGGGTTTCGTAACCTAAAATCTGTTGAAAGAACCTGATAAGGAAAAGTGCTTGATTTCTGAGGCAGATCTGGAAATTATTAAGAAGAATCACGCACTGCCATCCGAAACTGTTTTCTTCACCCATCCCAACTTAACCTCCGAGTGTTATTCCCCTGAATGGGTGTGTTTCCCAGAATATCCTTTCATCATTGGTCTAAAATTCCCTTTTCCGGACTTAATTACTAGGTTCTTTACCTCTGCCAAACTGAACTATGCCCAGATTATGCCTCAAGGTTGGAGGTGTTTACAAACCCTAGTTAGGTTGAAGGAGGAAACTGGTTTGAATGTGGGTCTAGAAGAGTTTGCTTATACTACCGATATAAGGGGATTTGGCCTTGGGAGGTATTGCTTTAGAGTTAAGAGTGGTGGTGATCCCATCTTGAATTCCAACAATGACCCTGCCGATAGAGGATGGAGAAACAAGTTTTTCTTTGCTAGGAAAGATAGCCTAGGTCAAGAGGCTGGTGTAATTTCAAAGTGGAGGTCCCAAGGTAGGGGAAATTTCCTTTGATTTCACACATTCTTAAAATCTTTGCACACCTAATCTTAACCAACTTAAATTTTCCTTTATAGAAGTTGCCAAATTGTGCGTGCTTTTTCCAGAACAAGAAGAGACAGAAGAAAACGTGAAGAAGATTTTTGAGTTGGATCCACTTGTTAGGTCTTTTAAAGCGTTCCCTGTCCTGTTTTCCTCAGAAAAGGTTGAGGGTTTGGAAGAAGAAGTTAACCCAGAAGAGTCTCTGCCAGTTCCTATCAAGATGTCTACAGGTTTGATTAACATCTTAAAGTTTTTGCCTATCTTCAAATTATTCTAATCCTTCAAGTTGTTCTAATTCTATGTCCTTTATTGCAGCTACTCGTTCTAAGACCAATGTGAGTGTTGCGGACCTACTTGCTGATGCTAAAGCAAAGAGGACTGTAAAGAAAGATAGCAAGCCCCCAACTCCCCAGTCTGTGGCATCCAGTTCTGAAGTGAATGCATCCAAGAAGAAGGATGAAACAAAGAAA
Source organism: Adenophora triphylla var. japonica (assembly GCA_022495995.1). Classification (NCBI taxonomy): domain Eukaryota; kingdom Viridiplantae; phylum Streptophyta; class Magnoliopsida; order Asterales; family Campanulaceae; genus Adenophora; species Adenophora triphylla. The sequence continues at coordinate 191,087 of JAFEMH010000421.1, forward strand.
AGGAAACTGATGGAGGCTGAAGCCGCGGATGTGAGTGATGTTTTGGATGTGGAAAAAACGAGAGAGAAGTTTGGTGCTTTGATGACAGATTTTGTTGACAAGGTAAAATGAGGAAATTTTGAACCTTATACCAAAGAATTTACAAAGTATTAATACTTCTTTTACACAGATTTCGGAGATAATGATTCCTATTATGGACCAAGTCAATGTTTTGAAAATCAAAGCGGCTAGATGCAATTATGAGGCTGAGGAATCAAAAAAGGAAGCCAAAACAAGTGTTGGGGAGGTAGAGAGACTGAAGAAAGAAGCCAAAATATATGCTGGTGAGGTGGAGAAACTGAAGAAAGTCATTGGGACTTTGAGAAAGGAATTGGCAGATGTTTGTGCTGAGAAGGTGAAGGAAAATGAGGCTCATGTGAAGGAACTTGAAGCAGCAAAGGAAGATTTCAAGTTTAATGCCACCAAGACACTGTTGGAGGCCAGGATTCAACTCATGGAGGAGTTCAAGAATGGGCAGGCTCCAAATTGGGATTTGGAGGAAGAGAAAAGAACTCTAGAAGACTTCATTGGCGAACCGGTGGATGGGGAGGAGGTGAATTCACTTGAAGCTATTGACAAACTGGTTGATGATGCCAACAAAGTTTTGAGTACCGTAGTGATGACTCAAGTTGAAGAGATTAATCAAGAGAAGGAGACAAGTGCACCACCAGCGGCAGCAGGCCAAGATGTTTGAACAATTTGAATGTTTTAAGTAGTTTTGGAAGGAAGGACAACAAAAACAATTTCTTTTTTGTTTATTCGGTTATGTAATGGCTCATAAGAGCGCAGACAATTTATTTGGGGGTACTAGGTTGGTCTAGTACTCGAAGCTTTCCGTAGGTTTTAAGGGACTTGTTGACTTATCCAACTTATCCTTTAGTTGTGAAATATTTTGGGAACATTTTGAAGTTTTATAGAAGTATTTTAGGCTCTTCAAAAGTACTTGTGCTTGTTCAATAGATAAAATATTGATGTTATAAACAGTAGGTAACATGTCAATGTTACAACCAATAGTCACAACTTGAATAAGTGTGAAATCGTGCTCACGGGCGAAGGTGTCAAAACCTTAATTCTTTAGAAAAGATGTAAATCTTTTAACCATAAGTAAAATGTACCTTTGATCAGAGGTAAGTCGTTTGAAGAAATAGAACAAGTCTAAGCCATCCTGGCATGTCAACATGTTCCATTCCTCTCCAGCTAAAGTTTCAACATGTTGGAGCCGTACTGGCGTGTTAACATGTTGAACTTCTTTATCTCAGGTCTAAACATGTCGGAGCCGTACTGGCGTGTTAACATGTTCAACCTGCTCCAATTTAGGTCTCAACATGTCGGAGCCGTACTGGCGTGTTAACATATTGAGCCTACTCCGCTTGTTCAAGTCGTATACCTTGCAAAACAAATTTATGTTAGGATTGGGTGTTAGCGTAGCTAACACCCCTCCGATGCTTAAGTTAGTAAGGATTTCCAATAAAATTGAGAATTGAAACACGCGAATGAACTTGGCATAAATTAAATCATACCTGAGAAGTCTAGTTGTTAGTAACTTGACTTACATAAAATAGAGCTTTAAATGAATGGCATTCCAACTCCTATTATCTCCACTTGGGGTTGACAGCCAATATGCCCCTTTGCCAGCTTCAGCATCAATAAGATATGGTCCCTCCCACTTGGGAGCTAATTTACCTGCATTCTGTTCTCTTGTATTTTGAAATACTTTTCTCAAAACTAAATCACCAACCTAGAATCTTCTTATTCTGACATTCTTGTTATAAGATCTAGCAATCCGTTGTTGATAGGCTACCATCCTTATCTTGGCTAAATCCCTGATCTCATCAATTGTATCTAGATCTTGGGTTAGCAAGAGATTATTTTCATCTTGAGTTAATAAACCATACCTTGCTGTTGGGATTGTCACCTCGACTGGAATTACAGCTTCTGCTCCAAATACCAAGGAATAGGGAGTTCTACCTGTGGCCCCTTTTGTAGTGGTCCTGTCTGCCCAAAGTACAAGTGGTAATTATTCAGCCCATTTTCCTTTCTTTTGGTCTAGGCATTTCTTCAAGTTGTTGACAATCAACTTGTTGCTTGATTCAGCTTGACCATTGGCTTGAGGGTGGACAGGCGTAGACATGATCAGCTTGATGCCCCAACGAGCACAAAAATCTCTAGTCTTCTTACTTATGAATTGGGATCCATTATCACATATGATCTCTGATGGTATGCCAAACCTGCTAATAATATTTTTCTTTAAAAATGAAACTACCTCCTTGTCTCTTACTTGCACATAGGCCTCTGCCTCAATCCATTTGAGAAATAATTAGTCATTGCCAGCATGAACACCTTGCCTCCAGGGGCTTTAGGCAACTTTCCCACAATATCCATGCCCCATTGCATGAAAGGCCAAGATGAAACAATAGAGTGTAGAGGTTCAGCAGGTTGATGCAAGATGTTACTGTGTCTTTGGCAGGCATCACATTTCTGCACATAGCTCATGGCATCTTGACGCTTGGTTGGCCGGCACAACCGATCTTGAGGGCCTTCAGTGCCAATGCTTTCCCACCAGAATGATTTCCACATGTTCCTTCATGGATTTCACTTAGCACGAGCTCAACTTGCTTATTGTCAATACATCTCAAATAGTGTCCTGCAAAAGATTTCTTAAACAAGACATTATCTATTAAAACAAAAGTTGAAGTACGCATTTTAAAAGATCTAGCATTCTTAATATCAGGTGGAATAGTTCCAAGTAGAAGGAACTCAATTATAGGTTGGGTCCAAGATGAACTTGTATCTTGTGCCCCATTAGATTGAGTAACTTCTTGAGTTTCCTCTACTTGGTCTATTGCCAGGTACTTAACATAAATAATGGGAATATTAGTATGCAACATAGACTTGCAAGTTGAACCCAAGTTGGCCAATGTGTCCGCTTCTGTATTCTCTTCTCTAGGGACCTGTTCCAAAGAGAATGACAGGAATTTTGAAGACAAAGCTTTAACATGTTGGAGATACAGAGTCATCTTGGAATGCTTCGCCATATAACTGCCATTGAAATGGTTAGCGAGCAATTGAGAATCAACATATACATTTATATGAGTAATATTTAAACTTAAAGCTGTAGTTAAACCCATGATTAAATCCTCATACTCAGCTTCATTATTCGTCGCATCGAATTCACAAGATACAGCTTGAGGTATGATATCACCTTGAGGGGATTTCAGAACTATTCCCAAGCCAATTCCTTTGGAATTTGAAGCTCCGTCTGTATACAGTGTCCAAAATCTAGGAATTGTTTTACCTTCAAGCTGTTGTACTTCCAGTTCCACCTTGGGCTGTAAACTTGGACTAAAGTCTGCTACAAAATCGGCTAGAGCCTGAGATTTGATAGCTGTTCTTGGCTCATATGAAATGTCATACGTGCTCAACTTGACCGACCACTTGGCCAATCTGCCTGACATCTCTGGAGTTCTCAACACATTTCTCACAGGATAGTTAGTTCTAACAGTTATAGAATGTGTTTCAAAATAATGACGCAGTTTTGTAACAGCAGTAGTTAAGGCTAAAATTAACTTTTCAAGATGAGAGTACCTCATTTCAGCATCTAATAAAGACTTACTTATATAATAAACAGGATGTTGTTCACCTTGGATTTCTTTCACCAACACTGCACTAACTGTATTCTCAGATACAGCTAAATATAAATAAAGGTGCTCACCACGTTCTGGTTTAGCAAGTAGGGGTGACATCATCAAGTATTCTTTAAGTTGTTTAAAAGCTGCCTCATGTTGGTCAGTCCATTGGAAGAGTTTATTCTTTCTTAACACTTCGTAGAATAACCTGCACTTATCAGATGATTTAGATATAAATCTATTTAGGGCAGCTACTCTACCTCTTAACCTTTGGACGTCTTTGATATTCTTGGGAGATTCCAAGTTGAGAATAGCTTTAATCTGTTCGGGACTGGCTTCAATTCCTCTCTTGGTCACTATATAGCCCAAGAACTTTCCTGCTTTAACACCAAAATTGCACTTTGTTGGATTAAGTTTCATGTTGAAAGCTTTCAAGATGTTGAACGCCTCAGCAAGATGCTCCACGTGATCTTTAATATGCTTGGATTTTACTACCATATCATCTATGTAGACTTCCATTGTCTTGCCAAGTTGATCTTTGAACATCTTGTTCACCAGCCTCTGATAAGTTGCCCCTGCATTTTTAAGACCAAAAGGCATAGCAATATAACAATATATACCTTCCGAAGTCATGAATGTCGTATCCTCTTGATCTGAGGGCTCCATTTGAATTTGCTGAAAACCTGAGGACGCATCCATGAATGTCAAGATATCGTGGCCAGTTGTCTCATCAACTAGAGAATCAATATGAGGAAGAGGGAATGGATCTTTCGGGCAAGCCTTGTTCAAGTCTGTGAAGTCTACGCATACTCGCCACTTGCCGTTCCTCTTCTCTACCACCACGACATTAGCTAACCACCTTGGATATTGAACTTCCCTGATCATCTTGGACTTCAAAAGCCTCTCGACTTCATCCTTTATAATCTGGTTCCGCTCCTGGGCAAACTTTCTTCTTTTCTGGTGGACAGGACGGACGGTTGGATCAATGTTCAACTTGTGAGTAATGATGTCCTTGCTTATTCCTGTCATATCCTCATGCTTCCACACAAAACAACATTTCTGACTCCTCAAGAATTCAATCAGCTCCTCCTCAATTTCGGATGGAAGATCTGTACCAACTTGCACTTGGGCCTCAGGGTTTGACTCATCAACAAAAATACTTTTCGTCTCATGCTCCACTGCTTCAAGAACATCCTGGGCCTTTTTCTTTAATTGCTATGCTTGACGAGGGACTGAACTTGCTTTCATATTAACCTTGTAGCACTCTTTAGAAGCCTGCTAATTTCCCTTCAACTTGGCCACACCCCAAGGTGTTGGAAATTTGACGTACTGGTGATAGGTTGACGGCACGGCCTTCATGTTGTGGATCCAAGGTCTTCCCAAAATGACATTGTACGAGGATGAGCATTCAATCACACAGAACCTTTCCATAGAATTCATACCCTCCAAATAGATAGGCAACTTGATTTCTCCGACTGTTTGCTTTACTTCACCACTGAACCCTACCAGTACGGATGAGTTCTTCACAACTTCGGACAAAGGAATGCCCATCTCTTCCAGAGCATGAGTGAAGATTATATTAACTGAGCTGCTGCCATCAATCAGAATTCTCTTGACCACACAATTAGCAATCTGCACCTGGACAACTAGACCATCATGATGGGGGTCCAACGTGTTATCCTTATCCTCATCTTCGAAGGAGATAACTTGTCCATCTGTGAAGTCGCGGCACCTTGAGGGCAGTTCTGACTGATCCTCCTTAGAACTCTTGGCATGACGCTTGGCTGCAGAATAAGTTGTACCACAAATATGGGATCTACCTGAAATAACATTTACTACCTTGGTGGCTGGAGGAGGTGCAACTTTCTCGGGTCCGGATCAAGCTCCCCGTAATCAGGCTCTTTGGACTCATTTCTGACTCTCTTCTTACCCAACAAATCCTTAAGAAGACCTTTTGACAATAGATGAGCAATCTCCTTCCTCAAGGCAAAACAATTCTCAGTGGTATGCCCAAACTCCTCATGAAACGCGCACCACTTGGACTTATCCTTCCAAGTTGAGGGCTTGTCACTCTTCTTAGGCCATCTTGCTTTGTCTCCAAGATTTTTCATGGCGCAAAGGACTCCTGCAATGTCCACAGAAAAGCAGTAATCAAAAATTTTAGGATAGTCATTATCATCCCCATCTTGATCATCATCTACAAAATGAACTTTAGAAGATTCAGATTTAGCAGGGGGTTTGCCCCTGTTAGACTTATAATGATGGGAATCTGATTTTCTGTCTGAGGGCTCAAATAGAGGAGTAGGGGTCCTCATAGTTGACTTCTCCATAGCCAGGCTGTCATCCTCCAATCTGATGAAATGCAAGGCTCTAGTTCTGATTTCTTCAAGTTGTTTCGCAGGAGTCATTACCAACTCATTATAAAATGGAGAGCTCTTCCTCAAGCCTATACGGAATGCTTCCGTAGCTGTGGACATATCCAAGCTGGGTATGGTCACTGCCTCCTTGTTAAACCTGTGCAAATATTCTTTAAGACTCTCGTTAGGTTGTTGCACAATTCTATAAAGGTCACTAGTCAACTTGTCAAATGCTTTGTTGCACGAAAATTGATTAGTAAACATGTTGACAAGTTGAGCATAAGAAGAAATAGAGTTTAGAGGAAGTCCTGTTAGCCATTTTAAGGCTGGTCCTGACAAAGTTGAGCCAAAACCCCTGCAAAAACATGCTTCTTTAAAAACAGGGGGGATACTTATAATATCCATCGATTCCTGATACAGCAACACATGCTCTGCTGGATCGGTGCTCCCGTCATACTTCTTCATATGAGGGACTGAAAACTTCTTTGGGATCTCAACATTAGCTATTGCTGGAACAAAACGAGATTCGTTATAGCAAGTTGGAGAAACTTGGTGATAAGGCAAGTTGACTCCAGGTACGCTTTGAAGCAACTCTTTTATAGTTTGCATTTCCTTAACAAGTTGATTCTCTGCGAAAAGAGGATTATTATTAAATTGAGATGCAGAAGTATCAAAAGCATTAAAGAAACTCCTTGTTTGCCCCATCGAAGGTGTGGCATAGGTATAGCAAGATGACAACACAGGTTGGCTAGCTATAAGGCTGAGTCCTGGTTGCGTGATTGGAATGGACGTCACGATTGTACTTTCTGCTGGCAAGGTACTGGACATAGGGATATCTCCAAAATGGCTTGGTCCTATACCTGCACCAAACAAAGATCTAGAATACAAAGGTGAAAATGGAGTAGATACTTGAGTTTCAGTTTGCTTCCCTTTACGCATGGTATCAATAGCATTGAATATCATGGTGTTCGTATTCTCCTGAGCATCCAACCGGTCATTCACTTTCTTCAACATATTGACCATGTTGGACATTAGCTCCAAATTGACAGCTTCCGAATTCGAAGATGGATTGCCCTGGATGCCGGAACTAGGAAGCGGCTGACTCCTCTCACCTTGATTGCCGGACGACGGATTGGTCATTTCTACGCAAATAATCAAAGTATTCCCACAGACGGCGTCAAATTGTTTTGGTCAAATTTCAATAAGTACAACCAACGACAAGAAAAATGACAAAAGAGATAAGAATCAGGGTACAATGATTATTGAATAAAATAGAAATGAACACAAGGAATTTGTTGACTAGGGAAAGCCCTTGAACAACTTGTTCGCCGGCACAAAACCCCGGGAGGTTTAGGAACCTGCCTTGACCAAAAGGTGTATTAATAGCTGAGTTTGAGTACAGAACTAAGAGCGTATGTAAGGGAGCTTATGCTAGTGAGATTGTGTGTGTAAAATACAGGTGTTATCCCCCTTTTATACCTCAAATAACGGCTAAAATACAAAGATAATAACAGGCCTAGAATCTCGGAAATAAGTTGATCTTGTTGAGATATTCTTGCCACTTTGTTGATGAAGGAGATAGTGGCCCGTTGCTGGATATTTTAATGAAGAAACGTCATTGAATCAGTCTCCTCATCCATTGGCACGTTCCCTGAAAAGTAGGATTTAATGTAACAATAATTCAACCTGCAAGATGATCAAGATGTAGTAGGAGAACTCAAGTTGTTAGAACCAAGATGTTATGTGCAAGTTGAAAACAAGTTGACTGAAAATGTAGGGCCTAACAAGTCTCATTTTGATTCCAAGTCTCATAGATAGGGTTATCTACAATCGTATGATATGGGATAGAGAATAACTGCTCAAATTCCAAGTTCATAACCACCTCTTCAACAACTGTAGGGTTTTTATGGTCTGGTTACTGCTAATAACTAGTGCCACTTGTTATGCCCTCATGTTTGAAGAACCAACATCACCACCCTCAACTTAACTTTGAATGCCATCATTATGCAACCATATTTCACCACCCATTAGTAACTTCTGACATTCTAATACCTTAAGCCACGGTCCCCACGCCTTGGGTAAAGAACCACCATCGGCATTGAAGACCATGTTGTCAAAACTCTCCGAATTATCCAACTTGCCGCAAATAAAACAAAAATACTGCAATTTTTCATATTTGAAGTTAACAACAAAGATTCACCATTTGGTTTTTTGTTTTATTGAAACGTTTGAGAGGTTGGTCAACTTAGATGAAACCCTAATATGTACTCCCTTCGTCCCTAAAAGTTTGTCCCATTTGACTTTTTTTTTGAACTTTGACCATAAATTTATGATAGATTAATCATGTTCATGAAATTCTAAAAGTTGTTGTTAATAATATTATTAATGGTGAATCAATAGAAATTTTTAGAATTTCATGAACATAATTAAATTGTCATATATTTGTGGTCAAAGTTCAACTAAAAAGTCAAATGGGATAAACTTTTAGGGACGGAGGGAGTATGTACGATGCCAAAAAGTCTCGAAGTTTGAAGAATCATACTCTAGTAACATCCCCACAACATTATCCAATGTTAACCAACTAGTCATTCAAATAATTTAACCCAAAACAAAGTTTTATCAAGATGGGTATGAAGGGGATAATCACCTTTGCTGAACAATGAGTAGAAAATTCCCATAATACCAAGGACATCCATTATGAACACTTGAAAGTCAAGTTCATGAAAAAATTGGAAGAGAAAATGTTTAGTTCATTCACAAAGCCACCCTTACGAAGCATCCACAAACTCGCCAATCGATTTCTCATAAGGGAAATGATGAGCCCGGGCCAGCTAGACCGGGCCCAAGCTCGGTCTGGTCCAAATGCCCAGTATGACGTGGCGTTCCCTAGACCTCCAGAGTCAAGACCACGGACAGATAGACCCTTGCGGTCAAGACCGCGCTCCTCTCCAACGATCCCAGTCCAGACCGAAGGGATCCAGACCGTTGGCTTGGTGACCGCAGGTGGTATGACCGCTCCATCCGTGCTCGCGTCAAATACCTTTGACCGCGCCCAAGATGTTGACCGCGGTCTCATACCAGACTCCCGGTTATCTCACCAGACTCCCGGTTGATATCAAGGCTTACTGAGCAAGTTATCTTACTGGTTCTGACATGCAAATAGCCGGCTCACTCCCATCACATTTAATGCGGCTCAGTCAGGCGCCTACTATTGCATTTAATGCGCTGCGCCGGATATACGACTTCTGTCCACATCAGCGATATTCCCTCTGACAGTGAATCTTCCTTCCCTGACAGACCCAATCAGATGCGGACACGTGTATATGATCAAAGACCAAAGTGCCCTTTAGGGCTGACCTCATGGCTTACGTCAGCGAGCAGCTCCCCATTGTCTATAAATAGAAGACATTTGTCCCCTTGGATAAGGTAAGTTCCAAATATAGACTGTAAGCCATATTACTCTAAATCCCTAAACACTCACACACATTCAAGGCATTCCAAGCATTATATACTCAGTATTCTTACTCTCACACCCGAGGACCTGAGTTGGATTAACATCCAACTTCGACCTTAACGGTGCTTCATTTGTGTTGTGTTATAGGTACATCAACCAACTAAATATATCCATCCAGATATCCATAAACCGCTCAGACCCTGATTTGCTTAGCGTCATCAGTGGTTCCATTACCGGGAACGTCATTTCATTTCTCGTAAATTTTTGTTTTCAGACACCCCTCGTGTTCTAAACAACCGACTGTCAAAAAGCTTTTCTTTTTTAGTCATTTTTTCAAATATGTCTAGAATTTTGGAAAATTTCGGTCATTTGACCATCCAAGAGGATAACCAGGCGTCCCCTTCCAATGTCAATAGGGGTAAACCAAGCACCTCCATTTTTCAGTGAATAGGGGGCCGTGCTCAAAGCCTTAACAACCTCTCCCCTGACCAAAAGGTTCTAAGGAGGTTGTTTGAGGAAGCCCGAGGCGAAAAGGCCCAAGCCCTCCTAAATGAAGGCCCAAAAACTCCCAACAATCCTATAAAAACCGCCATCACCTCCCCAAATACTCCCCTTTCCCCCGAACAGATCCTGAAGAGGCAGGAGATTCTGGCCGCCAAGTCCAAACTGGTCGCTGAGGCCATGGCCATCAACGACGCTCAGATGGACCTATTTGAGATAGAGGCAAATGGCGAAATGCCACTCCCAGAAGGGTCCCAAAGGTTCTCCCAACGAGCCCCCGCTAACTCACTTGCTAGTCAAGCTAGGGGGCAAAACGGGTTGAACTAACCCTCAACCGCGGTCAGGCGGCCAGACCCGATATAGTAGAAGTGGATGATATCGATGAATTAGGGGAGAAAGCACAGTCAAATTGCCGTGCGAAGTCCCAAGCCAGACCCTTGGCTTACGCTGGGGAGAAGGCCGTGACTCCACGTGCTAAGATACAGAAGGTTGACGATCAGAACCCCGAGTTTGTCAAGTTCATGCACGAGATGTGGGAGACCCACCAAAAAACAGCCCAAAGGTGTGGCCGCACAATGGATGCCTTCAGCGAAAAGATTGCTCGGGCACCCATTCAGAAGGGGAAGGCCCCCAGATGGAAACATACGATGGCTCTAAAAATGCCAAAAGCCATATGGGGCGGTTTGAGGGACAGATGGCCCTATTCTCATCGGACGAGTCCGTGATGTGCAAGGCCTTAGCTGTGACTTTCACGGGCAAGGCCTTATCCTGGATGCTGGCCCTCAAGCCCAGATCCATCAAAACCTACAGCCAGTACAGGCACCTCTTCTTGAACTCCTTTGCCGGGGCAGGCGAGCCCGCACGACCAAAGACAGACCTTGTCCGCGTCAAGCAGGCCGCCAATGAGACAACCAAAAGCTACATCTCCCAGTTCCGGAAGATGAGCGAGAAGATTGTGGACTTGGAAGAGGGTGATATCAGACTCTATTTTGAGGGTGGTCTCACCTCCTCGTTCCTCAAAATGAATTTTGCCTCCAACCGGCCTAAGAGAGTGGAGGAAATGTATGAGAGGGCCTCTGTTATTGCTTCAGCCAAAGAGGCAAATGAGGACGCTTCTCGAGTTCTTGTTAAAGAGAGAATCAGCCAAGTCCAGGAGACCGGCCAGGAACCTGCTCGCGAAAACAACCAGGGCAAGAACCGAAGCCATGGGACAGATAAACTCCAGAAAATGGCGGAGGAAACAGTGTATACCCCCCTCACTGAGCCCCGGGCAGTAATCATGAGAGCCTCAGAATTTCCCCCTCCTCCCTCAATGGGCCGAAAGCCAAATGAAAGGAGTAGGGCCAAATTCTGTGAATATCACAATGACCACGGTCACGGCACAGAGGACTGCTTCTGGTTGAAGCGAATAATTCAGCAAAGGATCAATGACGGGGAGCTAACAAAATGGGTTAAGGGCCATAACAATGTCACCAATAGTAATAATCCCCAGCGGACACGAACACCACGTGGTCCCAAAAGGAGGGAGAGAGACAATGACGATGATGAGATGGGTGACTATGAGATTAATTTCATTGGAGATGAGCCCCCATCCAACAAACAGCTCTCCCTACAGATTCGAACCTTAGAGAAGGTTTTCTTGATTAAGTATGTCGTGGTGGCCGTGGACTATTTTACCAAGTGGACAGAAGCAAAGGGCTTAGCCACCATCTCCGAGGAGAATGTTATTAATTTCATCCACAATCACATCTATTGCCGATTTGGGGTTCCACGAGCAATAATTTCAGACAATAGCACTCAGTTCTCTGCAAAATTCACAGCTGAATGTGAGAGAATGAAAGTACAACATCGTCAGTCCGCAGTTGCTTATCCCCAAGGGAACGGCCAAGCTGAGGCCGTGAACAAGTTAGTCCTGACCGCCCTAAAGAAAAATTTGGAAGGGCGAGGAGGACGATTGTTGGACGAGCTCCAGACCGCATTATGGGTTGTACGCAGGACGATCAGAAACTCAACGGGAGAAACTCCTTTCTCGCTCACATATGGGTCAGAGGCAATAGCTCCCGTTGAGGTAGCCCTACCCTCGTACAGAGTCACATACTTCGATGAGTCTCAAAATGAGGCAAACAGAAGGTATGACCTGGACGATCTCGAAGAAAAGAGAATACGGGCAAATGAAAAAATTGTGAACTACAAGCAAAAGACGAAGAAGCACCATGATAAAAGAGTGAATAAAAGAAGTTTTTCAGTTGGAGATTGGGTACTCAGAAACGTAGAGGTACAAGGGATCCAAGCTGGTTTTAACAAACTCTCCCCGAAATGGGAAGGACAGTACGAAGTTACCCAAATAATCAAGGAGGGTACCTACATACTGCGGACAAAGGAAGGAAAAAACCTCAAGCACGCATGGAGCAGCGATCACCTTAGAAAGTATTTCTTTTAGAAAAACTTTGTAAAAAAGTGGGAGAAGCTCTGAATGTATGAATATCGAATCAGTTTTTGTGCAAAAGTAGTGTTAAAATTGTTGCAGCAATATTCCCACCAGCCTCAAAAGCTAAGGTGCTGCAAACAGATGCCGGTAAGTTAAAGGGCCAACATAAGAGCCCCTACCTACCGATGCGCAATGATCCATTATGATCGCACGCCTATATGGGTACAAAGCCCATTAAGCTCGTACTCAATCGCGGACAAGATACTATGTCCTGTCCGCGTGAACCACCAAGAATAAGTGGATATAGATGCAAGTGGGGACAAAGGCCAAAGTTCGGACCCACTAAATGCGCGAATGCCTTAGGTGGCCGTTACTCGCATGCCTGTATGTAACAAAGGCCAACATATAAGCCCGTTTACATGATCGCCACAAGACTCTCACAAAAAACTCAAGAGGTTTTGAATAAGGAGTCAAACCGCGTGAACCACCAATCATGGATACAGATACCGGTAGGTTAAAGGGCCAATATACCCCTACCTATTGTTGCGTAAAATATTGCCTCACGATCACACTCTACATGCCCTATGAAAGCAACTTGCCTTGGCGCTTTTAAATTACACCACGGATCGCAAGTTCGATAAATATGTGTAAATGGAAGGGAGTGATCAAAGAAGTTTAAAAAAGCCAAATAGACAAATGAGGTTAAGGCCTCAAATTTGTCCCAAGGCCATAACAAACACGATCATAGTGAAATAGGGCTGACTCTCACAAAAAATCCAAGAGATTTTGAATACAGAGTTAGGAAAACTCAAAAACGCGGGCAGAAGGCCTACTATGCCTCTGACCGCAGAAGAGAGTCCAAAATTAATTGTTCCAAGTCAAAACGCTAAAGAAAGAAAAAGCAAGAATGCAAGTACCAAGGTACTCAAGTATTGCCAAAACTTAAAACAGCCTAAAAAGACAAGCAATTAAGAAAAATACTTCTATTAATGGATGAAAATGATCACATGGTCCTACAAATCTATTACAAAAAAAGAAAACAAAAAATCCTATGCTAAAGGAGCTGGGTCCTTGGGATCTCTAGGGGCTGTCTCCTTGGCCACCTCGGATGCTGGCGTTGGAGAAGGAAGAGCCTCCTCAGCAGTTGTAAGATCAGTGATGGATTCAGTGGAGGATGGAGCTAGAGCTGCCCGAGGTGGAAAGATATCGCTAATCGCAGGCCCGTCGGGGAACAGGCTAGCCACAGCAGCTTCATAGGACAAACCTTGGGCACCAAACCTCAGCTTATCCAATTGATTCCGGAGATCGGAAGCAGTGACCGCGGCCATGGGAGGCAGGGAAAAGGCCGTTGCGAGCTCCAGGTTGGTTATCTCATCCACAGTAAGAGGAACCAAGGCATGCTCGGGCAAGCAGAGATCATCCGTGGAGATCAAAGAGCCAATAATGGCCAATTGCTCCGCGAAGAACTTGCCTGTAGAAGCAAAGTTCCTTAGCTGCGTCGATAGGCCAAGCTCATACTGGACGGAAGATTCATCCGTAATCTTCTCCCTGCACTCCTCAGAATTCTTGTACTGCTCCACAGCCTCCTTGCGAGCAGCCTCCAGCATGGTTTCCCTCTCCAACTCAAATTGCCTCATTGGAAGCAGTTGATCGGACAGACTGTCAACGGACTCCTCCAAAGTCTTCACCAACTTCTGAGCGGCTTCCAGCTTGACCGCAAGCTCTTCATTCCTCTTCTTGAGCTGGGTCTTCTGCCCGCGGAGCTCATTCCGCAGCCCCACATACTTCTCCACATCTTTATTCGCCTTATCCGGGCGATCCATGAAATTCTTCAAGTCTCCCTCCTTCTCGGACAGAGAGACCTTCAGAACATTCACCTGCTCCTCAGCCTTGGCCAAAAGCTTGGACTGCTCAGTATAGGCCTTGGTATGATCGGACAGAAGGACGGCCTGCTCGTCATTAATTTCCCTCATCCTCATGGAGTTGTTGGCCATCTGCGATTAGAAACAAAAACAAATTAGCATTAGGCGGCCAGAAAAGCAGTGATTCAGTCTTCAAACAAGAGTTACCTCAATGGCCATTAAGCCCATATTCCCGAACAGGGCGGCAGAGTTCATCTTGGAGACTACACCCGTATAAAAATCAGGGGCATAGAGCCTATTCAATGATCCTTGCCCAATCACGGAGTTGTAGCCTCCGCGATAGTATGGATCTACCCCCTTGATCTCGGGGACCTTCTCGATCCTTTCCTTCATGCTCTTAGCACTATCCCGCAGTTCATTGGGAGCCACGGGATAGGAGGCCTAGCAGACGGTCCTCCCTTTGTTAGAAGGGGGAGCGGAGCCAGAGCCAGTGGAGGCTTGGGCATGTGTGTCCTCCGCCCCATTATGAGTTTTCTGCGGCCTATCCTTGGCCGCAGCATCATCAGCAGGAGACCTCTTCCTGGACTGATCAGAATGTTCGGAAGAAATAGTGTGCCCACCAGAAGGACTGGGCCTCGAGCAGATGGTGGAGGTCCTCCCCGAGGTGGCGGTGGGGGTAGAGGCAGGTCCTTGGTCTGAGGGATCCCCTTGTTGGGTTTTGGGGTTACAAACGCAGCGGAAGATTTAATTTTAACATCAAAACCCTAGCCCTATGATCCGTCTAGCATGAAGAGATTAGAAAATCATGAAATAGAATTACATACCTCGAATGCGATGTAGTTTAGCCAAGTAGATCTTCAAAATCCAAGTCTTGAATTTTGACAACGAATCGGATCTTCAAACTTCTCTTTGATCTTCAATGTGATGAATTAATCCAAGCCTTAGGTGATAACGTAACCACCCTCTAATGGTAATCCACACGCGAACGAATCCAAGAACACCTTCTTGTGGATTGCTAGATGATCCTCTAGATTATTGAATCAATATTCAATAATCAAAGCCTAAATTATGGAATAATTTTGGGAAGCCTTTTAATTCAAAATCAAAATCAATCTCTAAGGTTTCACAAACTTTAGAACAATGATCTAGGATCGGATTTTTGGCTGCAAGGACTTGTATTTATACCATATATAAATCCCTAGTCAAAATAGGTTAGAAGTCCTTTAGTATCCTTTTCCAATCCGTCTAAGGAATACGCGGTTTGACCAGAATTCGCCGGAGGCACGACTCGTGCTCCTGGTCACGAGTCGTGCCACGACTCGTGATAGGCAATCAGGAATGACCCCAAGCCAAAATCAAGTTGTGTCACGAGGCATGACAATGGATGCACTCGTGCAGGGACTCATCACTAGTCGTGACCAGTGTCACGAGTCGTGCTTTACCCAAATGTCAACCAAGTCAACACATTCCTTGAAACGCAAAAATGCAGTCGTTTAAACTGCACTGGCACGAGTCGTGCCCATGGGCACGAGTCGTGCCCTTTCCCAAAAATTCCAGATTTAGCTCGAATCAAATTCGTTCTTTTGTGTGTGACCCATAAGGAATTATATTATGTTGGTAGTGGGTCGAAACATCGAAGACATAAGTGACTTCTAGCAAATCATTATGTCCACCCAATTAATATAACATCGAAGTTTGATTCCTTTATAGTTCCAATGTCACAACCCTTTATCCACGATGTCCAATTGAACATGAGTCATGATATGTCAACTCATTCCGTTCAATGCTTTCTCGATTTCGAATATGTTGATTATCCAAATGTATTTGATCTCTATCAAATCATTTGAGTGCGGCCACACATTTCATCAACATTATTCATCGAGGGGCCCAAGCAAACATCTCTCTTCATAAGAGGAACAAATCCCATCTTGACTTATCATTCTTCCCTACATGGATCCAAACATGCTAACATGGCCCTTATTGCTATCCGATTAAAGATAGTGTTAGACTATATCAAACACGATCTTCACCATGTGGAAGACGATATTAATCTCAGGTGTAAGGATTCAATAACATGACTATCATGAGATTTAATTATGACAACAAACCATGTCATAAATCTCATAAGTAGGTCATGTCCAATACTTGTTCTCTAGCAAGTATCCATAAGTGTAATGTGCATCTCCATGCATATAATCATCTCTATGATTTATCCATTACCAACTTATACTAGTTGTTCATAACAACTAGGGACGCAATTCAATATAATAAACATGCAAACATATAATGAACACAATAAATGCGCTCTATAATAAATAATAAAGATGATACATAACGGTTCAAGTCAATCATAACTATAGCCTAGGGCATTACACCAACAATCTCCCACTTGCACTAGGCTCCATCTATGTATCTAATACCCATGGACCTAACATGACCATCATGCTTCACTTGTGCTAAGGGCTTTGTAAGCGGATCCCCAATGTTATCATCGGTTGATACTTTGCATATCTTAACGTCTCCCCGTTCAATAAACTCTCGAATGAGATGAAAACGTCTAAGTATATGTTTGGATCTCTGGTGTGACCTTGGTTCCTTTGCTTGCGCAATGGCACCATTGTTGTCACAATAAAGTTCCACCGGATTAGTGGTACTTGGAACAACTTCCAAGTCACTAATGAACTTCTTGATCCAAATTGCCTCCTTAGCTGCATCAGATGCTGCTATATATTCAGCTTCAGTAGTAGAATCGGCAATAGTACTCTGCTTGGAACTCTTCCAACATATCGCACCTCCGTTAAGCATAAACACAAATCCCGACTGCGATCAGAAATCATCTTTGTCGGTTTGGAAGCTAGCATCTGTGTAACCTCTTACAACAAGATCTTCTTCAATCCCTCTAAATATCAAGAACGCATCCTTAGTCCTTCGTAAGTACTTTAGGATCGTCTTGACAGCCATCCAATGGTTCTCACCCGGATCAGATTGGTAACGACTTGTCATGCTCAAAGCATACGAGACGTCGGGTCTAGTACAAATCATGGCGTACATGATAGAACCAATAGCCGAGGCGTATGGAACTTCATTCATCCTCATTCGTTCATCAGTTGTCTTAGGACACTGAGTCTTACTAAGAGTAACACCATGACCCATTGGCAAGTTTTCTCTCTTAGAATTTTCCATCTTGAATCTTCTAAGAACCTTATCAATGTAAGTACTTTGACTCAAACCAATCATCCTCTTTAATCTATATCTATAGATCTTGATACCAAGGTTGTAAGCGGCTTCGCCCATATCTTTCATTGAGAAACACATCCCTAACCAAGACTTGACAGTCTCAAGTGCGGGAATGTCATTTCCAATGAGTAAGATATCATCGACATACAACAAGAGAATTAGCACAACGCTCCCACTGAATTTCATGTATACACAAGGTTCATCTTCGTTCTTGATAAAACCAAACTCTTTGATTTTCTCATCTAACCGAAGATTCCAACACCTAGAAGCTTGCTTCAATCCATAAATGGATCTTTGCAACTTGCACACCTTACTAGAATTTTGTGGATCTACAAAACCTTCGGGTTGTGTCATATACACATCCTCTAACAGTTTTCCGTTAAGAAAAGCGGTTTTGATATCCATTTGCCATATCTCATAGTCATAATATGCGGCTATGGCAATCAAAATTCTAACAGACTTAAGCGTGGCAACAGGCGAAAAGGTTTCATCATAGTCTACACCATGAGTTTGCCTAAATCCCTTTGCTACAAGCCTAGCCTTGTAAGTATGCACCTTCCCATCCATGTCGGTTTTCTTCTTGAAAACCCACTTGCACCCTATGGTTTTTACACCTTCGGGTGGCTCAATCAAGTTCCAAACTTGATTATCCGACATGGATTGCAATTCGGATTTCATGGCTTTAACCATTTATCCGAATCGGGATCGGACATCGCCTCTTGATAGGAAGTAGGTTCGTCATTCTCAATGACTTCCACTTCATTACTTTCCGACACGAGAAATCCATATCTCTCGGGTGCGGATCGTAACCTATCCGATATCTGATGGACTTGTGGATCTTGAACTGGTTCCACAACTTCTTGTGGAGTTGGTTCAGTCTCTACTATCGGTTCCATGTTATTTTCGGGTTCTTGAACTTATTCAAGATCAATTTTACTCCCACTAGATGCTTTATTGAGAAACTGTTTCTCAAGAAAAGTACCATATTGAGCAACAAACACTTTGTTCTCAACGCGGTTGTAAAAGTAATACCCTTTGGTTTCCTTAGGGTAACCAATGAAAATAACCTTGTCAGATTTAGGTGCTAACTTATCAGAGACAAGTCTCTTCACATAAGCTTCGCAACCCCAAATCTTCATGAAAGACAAATTAGCTTTTCTTCCATGCCACATCTCATGTGGGGTCTTAGGAGCCGATTTAGTAGGGACTATGTTCAGTGTGAATGCAGCAGTCTCTAATGCATGTCCCCAAAAGGATATAGGAAGGTCTACTTGACTCATCATCGAACGAACCATATCTAATAAGGTTCTATTCCTCCTCTTGGAAACACCATTCCATTGTGGTGTTCTGGGTGGAGTCAACTTTGAAACAATTCCACAGTTTTTGAGATGATTGTCAAATTCTTGGCTCAAATACTCACCACCACGATCGGATCGAAGTGCTTTAATTGTTTTTCCAAGTTGATTTTGTACTTCATTTTGAAATGTTCTAAACATCTCAAATGATTCACTCTTTGACTTCATCAGATAGACATAGCCATATCTAGATAAGTCATCGGTGAATGTAATGAAATACCGAAATCCTCCCCTAGCAATGCTGCTCATTGGTCTGCATACATCAGTATGTATTAGTCCCAATAAGTCACTAGCCCTTTCACTACTCTTAGTGTAGGGTGATTTGGTCATTTTTCCCAATAAACAAGACTCGCATATCTCGTATGATTCATAATTATTTGAGTCTAACATTCCATCTTTATGGAGTTTAGAAATGTGTTTCTCATTTATATGACCAAGCCGGCAATGCCACATGAAAAAGTTGTTCACGTCATTCGGTTTAGATTTCTTATCCACATGATAAACATTTCCAACACTATCTTGTTTCTCATCAACATCAAGAACATAAAGGTCATTAAATGAATTTGCAATACCATAAAGCATATCATTTAAATAAATATAAAACTTCTTATTCGAAAAAAGAAAATTGTACCCCTCATTATCCAAACAAGAAACAGAAATAATATTACTACTCAAATCCGGAACATAGTAACAATTGTTCAAAACAAGTACTAAGCCACTAGATAAAGTTACATCATATGTTCCTATGGCTAATGCAGCAACTCTTGCTCCATTTCCAACGCGCAGGTCAACTTCACCTTGTTTGAGTAGCTTCCTATTTCTCAGTTCCTGCACATTTAAACAAATGTGAGATCCACATCCGGTATCTAATACCCATGAACTAGAAACAGAAAGGAAAATATCTATCATATAGATACCTGAATCAGCAGCAATCGTATTGCCCTTCTTCGGCTTTAGGCCTTCCTTGTAAGCCTTGCAGTTACGCTTCCAATGACCAACCTCTTGGCAATGGTAGCAAACCGCATCCTTTTGAGATGCCTTGGGAGCCTCTTTGGCATCGACAACTTTTGCCTTAGGTTTAGCAACACTTGCCTTACCTTTGCCATTCTTCTTGATCCCTTTGCCTTTGTTAACCATTAACACAGTATCGGTTTTAGGCTTCTTGATATTCATCTCTGCGGTCTTAAGCATCGCATGCAATTTCGAGAGATTCTTATCCATGCAGTCATGTGATAGTGCATAATAAAATGACTATAACTTTCAGGCAATAAATTTAATATCGTATACGTGGCGAGTTCCAAACTCATCGGATTACCAAGCCTTTCGAGACGCTCAATATAACCCTTCATCTTAAGGACATGCGCTCCCACCGATTGCCCCTCTTGCATCTTGCATGCATTAAGGGCCTTAACCACATCATACCTCTCATTTCTTACTTGCACTTGAAACATTTCCTTTAAGCGCTCACCAAGATCAAATGTTGCATCTATGTGCTCAAGGTCCTTCTGAAGAGCTTTAGACATAGTGGCTTGCATAAGGCATGCGACATCCATAGAATCATCAGTATGTTTCTTATGTGCATCCCTATCAGCCCTAGGAGCATTTGGAGCAGGTTTAGGTGGAATGGGTCCATTAAGAACGTATAGTTTCTTTTCTTGCTTCAGAACAATTCTGAGGCTTCTGATCCAATCAGAATAGTTTGTACCGTTCTCCTCAAGCTTGTCCTTCTCAAGGACAGATCACAGTGACAGAGGTTGATTATTATGTGTAGCCATTCTACAATAAAATATGCAAACAATATAAACATATATCAATATCAACACATTTATCATCTAAGAGCAAATAATGTATTTCATAAATACTCCTACTAAATTATACACCTTCAAATACAAAACATGTATCATATAATTATAGTAGGCTAAGATCCATATTTCACTTGATTTTGGTTTAACTGAGTCAATGTCCGAAATCAAGCTATTTAGGTAGAAACATCAATCATATCAATATATGACTCTTAGATCTTTTATGAGATTTCAATAGATATCACATATCAAAAGCATGTTTTAAATATCATCTATGCCTTGGGTAAAATCTCATTTGAAAGCACCAATTAAATCAAAACCTTTTTCAAACATGTGAGACATGGAACGATGCACCTAACTGAGTCAAAACTACATCAACCATTATCTCACCTTGGTCACAAATTAAGATATAAGATGCACCCAACTGAGTCGAAACTAAATCAAATACCCTAAAATATCACAAGTGTTCTAATCAAGGAATGACATAAGATTTAAATATTTAGAAGGTTTTCAACATGTAACAAAACATCGCATGGTAGTAACATAGATTTCATGTGAACATAATCATGAACATAGGGCTTCACAAAATATCAAACAATCAATTTGATTCAATTTTGAGAAATTACCAATTTAATTAAATCATATTAAATAAATTTTAACCTATGTGATAAACTAATCTAATCAATTCATCATAAATCATGAATCATGGCATATCAAATATACTTGTTTTTCAAATAAACAAAACACATGAAATCTAGATCTATTTCATGTAGCATGGTAGCAAATAATCAAATTAAATCTAGCATGCAATTTCAATCCTAATCATGGCAAGACAGGGCTCTGATACCACTGTTGGGTTTTGGGGTTACAAACGCAACGGAAGATTTAATTTTAACATCAAAACCCTAGCCCTATGATTTGTCTAGCATGAAGAGATTAGAAAATCATGAAATAGAATTACATGCCTCGAATGCGATGTAGTTTAGCCAAGTAGATCTTCAAAATACAAGTCTTGAATTATGACAATGAATCAGATCTTCAAACTTCTCTTTGATCTTCAATGTAATGAATTGATCCAAGCCTTAGGTGATAACGTAACCACCCTCTAATGGTAATCCACACGCGAACGAATCCAAGAACACCTTCTTGTGGATTGCTAGATGATCCTCTAGATTATTGAATCAATATTCAATAATCAAAGCCTAAATTATGGAATAATTTTGGGAAGCCTTTTGATTCAAAATCAAAATCAATCTCTAATGTTTCACAAACTTTAGAACAATGATCTAGGATGGGAATTTTGGCTACAAGGACTTGTATTTATATCATATATAAAGCCCTAGTCAAAATAGGTTAGAAGTCCTTTAGTATCCTTTTCCAATCCGTCTAAGGAATACGCGGTTTGACCAGAATTCGCCGGAGGCACGACTCGTGCTCCTGGTCACGAGTCGTGCCACGACTCGTGATAGGCAATCACGAATGACCCCAAGCCAAAATTAAGTCGTGTCAGGGGGTGTGACAATGGATGCACCCGTGCAGGGACTCATCATGAGTCATGACCAGTGTCACGAGTCGTGCTTCACCCAAAAGTCAACCAAGTCAACACATTCCTTGAAATGCAAAAATGCAGTCATTTAAACTGCACTAGCACGAGTCGTTCCCATGGGCACGAGTCGTGCCCTTTCCCAAAAATTCCAGATTTAGCTCGAATCAAATTCGTTCTTTTGTGTGTGACTGTAAGTACGCCTATCCAATTTGCTACCCTTTTAGGTGCATTTTAATATGATAAAATTGCATTAAGGGGCGTTTTGGTAAATTCCCGGTCTATTCCGAGACTTTCGGAAACATTTCACAAGTTTCTTGCGAAGGAAGTACCTGTTAGTACTTTGCTCATGCTAAAGGACCTACAGGGAATAAACCAGTTTTGGACCTTTTGGGTATTAAACTAGAATGTTCCAGAACCTGGTTTTGGCGCCAGAAACGGTTGGTGACATCTTGTGTCACGCGACAACTCGAGCCATGGAAATTGGTTACAGAAAGTCGTGCGACACCTTGTGTCCATCATCTGCAGCTATAAATAAGACCCTCCCCCTCTCATATTTGGATCGACTTTTTTGCCTACTATTACTCTGCCAGTTTGGAAACACGCCACACACACTGCAAACACACACACCTCCCTCTCCTACCCAAATTCATCCAATCCTCCCTCCAATTCACCCATCACCATTTGGATCCTCCATCCATCAATCCTTCCCAGCTCAAGCAACCTCAGAAGTAGTTGTTGAAGGGTTCTATACCAAACTTGGTATAGAATTCATCCAATCCTCCCTCCAATTCACCCATCACCATTTGGATCCTCCATCCATCAATCCTTCCCAGCTCAAGCAACCTCAGAAGTAGTTGTTGAAGGGTTCTATACCAAACTTGGTATAGAATTCATGGAATCATCAAGGGTAACCACTCAATTCCATCTCTCCCTCTCTCTTATTTTACCATTTTCATAATTCAAGCATCTTATTCTCTTTGGGTTCAGTAATTCGACTCCATCTGTCTGGATTACTGAACCCCAATTGCAATCTCTCTGTTTAATCATTAGATCTATATTGGTTTTTGGTTATTCTGTTGTTCAATTGTCAGATCTCTGCAGATGGACACCTTGTGTCACACGACACAATATATCTGGGTAGATCCTGTGTCACGCGACACATTTAGCCAGGCATGTTATGTGTCACGCGACACATATTATCTATTTACAGAGATCATTTTCCAATTGTAATCTGTTCTGATCCATGTAATTGGGATGTGGCCTCCCTAATCCAAATGGCTCACAAGTTGTAAGATCTCAGTTCAATCAATAAAATTCATGTTTTACCACACTTGTCCATTATCATTGTTTGCACACATTTTGAATTATTTGGATGTTTAATTAGAAAGACTCGTCTATGGACGAGGCGTGTTGGGAGAACTCTTGGTTCTTCCCAACACGTAACCTGACCCCCGGACCCTTTTCTCTTTCAAAGGTTTTTCAAAGTGTACCTTGAAACATGGCGTGGCGACTCCTATTTTTATCATCACAAAAAATGATTTCGGCGAGCGTACATTCAGTGGCGACTCCGCTGGGGAGATACACTTTTTGAAAACCTGTTTTTCAAAATTAAGAGGGTCAAACTTTCATTCATTTAAACATCCAATGTTTTCATTTTGTGTGCATCATTGATGATCTTGTGTGGTACATGCATTTTATTGAATTGCGAGACTTGTGTGCCTTTTGTGTGCTTCATGTGTCTATTATTGCTGTGCTCTGTTATATTGCTTTGTTCCTTGCCATGCGACTGAATTCCATTTGCAGGTTCTAGTTCAGTGACTGATTAAGTCGTGCGACAGCTTTATACCATGTTGTCCTGTGTCACGCGGCAGGATTGGTCACTGAACAGTCTTCAGATGCTGGTTTGAGAGCAGTCCCTTGAATCAAATTGTGCAGTTGATTGTTGTACCCCTTTGTTAACATGTGAGAGTGTGTGTGTGTGTGTGTGTGTGTGTTTTCTCCTTTGTTTTTCCTTTTCAATAAAAATAAAAATAAAAAAATTTGTTTTTTCATAAATAAAAAAACATAGTCATCCGCACACTACATCACATAGATTTAGAACCCTCGGGTGCGATTGACGGCATCGCGGACGGCCATGAAATTCGCCTACGCTTGAGCACCTGAAATCAAACCTATCCCCCTAGCGCATCATAGGTGGCACCACACTTTAAAGCTTACCCACGGTTGGTTTTTTGGATACAATATTTTAATCACATTAAAATGAATTGTTTTGAAAATTACAATAGGCCTTCATACCTTTCCCAAAACCTTGCACTTGTGGGCCTGTTGCCAATGCAACATGGTTTCACGTAAGGACATGTCACTCTCGTGACATGTTCTAACGAGATATCATGCCGCATTATCACCGTGCACCGACAAGAGGTCATGCCGGATTTTTCCTTGAAATTCTTCAAGAATACCCGTTATGCTACCCAAATTTCCCCAGGAAATTTGAACCACTCGTCCATCTCACACGATGTTTAGGTCTTGTTTAGGTATCATTACCTATTATTAATTTCAATGCAAAGCATTTGGTGTAATTTGAATGTTGCATCTTTAGGTTTCCCCGAGGTATAGTTTGCGTAAATAAAGGCTTATCCTTTCCCAACCGTATTTAGGATTTAAAATACCGATTTATATTTGAACATAAATTAGTTGTTTGCACGAGTCCTTCCCTTTATTCCTTCCCTCTCCCGTACTTCCTCAAAGTCTTCTTCCTTCACCACCTTATCAATCCGTATCTACCCTCTGTAGTTGCGACAAGTTGGGTGTGCGCTCCGGCTTCCAGTGTTCGTTTGATTCGTGTCTCTAAAGTAGTTGCAGTTTTTGTGAAGCTCTCATCTGTTCTGATATCTGAGATGTCTGGTGCAAAGAATATGTCATCCGCTCATTCTGGAAGTCCTTTTACTTCGGATCAGTTGGATATGAATGATTTGTCTGTGGTAGAGTTGCGAGCTTCTCTTGAGGCCGCCATGGTTCGTGAGTGCAAGGCTCAGTTGCTTGCCCAAATTGCTAAAGTCCGAGAAGAGGAAGCACACGCTAGGTTTGTGGCCATGCGTGTCTGAGGGATCACAGTAATTCGCCACAAAGATGGGTCCTACGAGGAGATCATTGGTGCTAGTAACGTTGAGCATGGGACTGAAAATATGATGAAAGGGATAATTGGGAATGAACAAGATGAGATTCCTCCTCCAGCGCTTCAAGTTAGCCAAGCTCAAATTCCGGATGGACAACTGATCCCCAACACTTTTGGATCTCCTAATCAGTTTGGGTTGCAGTATCAGTATCAGCAAGATTCCCAAGGATCATGTTATTATGTGAACAGCCATTTCAATCAGAAAGGACTGCCGCCATTCCCTGCTGACCAAACTCATCTTCAAGGAAGTTTTCCTCAACCACCAATGAGTTCATCTTATGTCTTCAACTCATCGTCTACACAAGATCAGCGTCCAGGACCAGCCTCATACGTAACCGTTAATCAAATGTCTTTCATTCCTACCGTGAATCCCGTTCAACAAGGGGCGCCAATACCCAAGTCACCTCCAAAAGTGGTTCAGATGAAAGAGAGAAATCAGTACTGGGGAAATGTGGGGATGCCTATGGATAAATTCCTCAAGGTCTTGGTAAGCGGAGGATTGGTTAAGCCATTGGTCAACTATAACCCTCTTCATCGCAACCCAAAGCTGGACACAAGCAAGTACTGCCACTATCAGTATCCTGGCCATACCACTCATAACTGCAAACAGTTGAGGGTGATCATCCAAGAACTCATTGATGAAGGGAAGATTGAAAAAGGCTCCCAAGAGGAAAGTGGTGTCCAGAACCGTGGTCGGTTTCCACCTCGCAAGCAGCGAGAATTTGATGATCTTGGAATAACAACTGAAGAAGCCTTCAACGGGTTAGTGCGAAGAGGGATGATCAAGCCACTTGACAATTACCATCCCATCAAACCCAATCCGGATTTGGATCGCAGCAAGTATTGCTACTATCATCAATACCCTGGCCATGTAACAAATGATTGCGTTCCTCTGAAGCTGCTTATTCAAAGGCTTGTTGATGAAGACAGGATTGAGAAAGCTCCTCCCAAGGTGGTTGCCAATCTTCTTCCACAATTCCAAGGATCTCCCATTTGAAGAAGTCAGTCAGTCAATCGTCATAGGGTTTAGATTGTTTTTCATGTCTTTAGTGAATGTTACTTTTGAGTATCGAGTCTGTCAAGTCCAAGTTGGGCGAGTTTTTTATATTTCAATAATAAAAATATTTGTTTCTATTCTTGCTAGACTTGAGACATCACTTGCACACCCACGTTACATTTAATTGAAATGATTTTATTCTACATGATCACTCGTGCTGTTCAATTACTAATGCTTTGAAATGATTAATATTTAAATTGATCGGAATGAGAAAATTGACCGATATCCTTCTCAAATTGGGGCTTATCAACTCCCCACCTCGCATCTCATATGCTCACATCTCTTGCATCACTTTCATCATTTTGTCGCTCCATGAATTTGCATTAATCTTTCTCAAGTAAGCCTAAGCAAGCAATGAGACCTTGATCTCGTTTAGATCACCCGGTATGAACTGCAGTTGAAACCTCTCACCCATGGGGAAACCATTACCTCACCCTCACCAAACAATATCCCTTCATTTCAAGATCGGCGTATTTTGAAACCCGTCTAACCATCTCCAGAAGAAGAGGGACTATCCTTGAGGCTCCCATGATTCAAAAGAAGACTGATCGCTTCCAAGCTTAAGAATGGCAGAATGCAGTGATCCATCTTGGGGACTAGCTAAAGTTCTCTCTCAAAAAGCAAAAAAAAAAAAAAAGAAAAGAATAAAAAAAGAGAGAAAAGAAAAAAAGAAAGAAAGAAAAAAAAGAGAGCCTAGTCCCTAGCGATTCTCTCAAGAGCAAAGGTCAAAGGATCCGGTCGTTACTCAAGAGGAGTCTCAGAGTGAATAAAGAGACAGCATGGATGTTCCCTCACCATTACCTCTAACCAATCCCAAGCCATCCTCTCGTTTTTAGAGGATATTCCCATCACCCTTACCTTTGGCCGAATCAAGTTTGGACCTCTCGTTCTTGGAGGCAATCAAATATCCTAGCCTTAGAAATCCTAAACACATCCCTGTAAGCCAACCTCTCATCTTTAGAGGTTCAGTCAGCAAAAGGCCTAGCCGACCTCTCATTTTAAGAGGTCATGATATCCTAAATCATCCGAAGGCCGATCGGAATCCCGAAACCTAGTTGCAGTTCCTACCGGATAGTAGTTTCATTCTAATATCTTTGAGGGCTAAACCAAATTAATGCTTTGTTGCTTGTTTAAATCAGAGCCTAATTCATCTCGGTTCAAGAGCATCAATCAGAGATTGTGCAAATTCAATCCTTTCTTTTGACACTTCATGTGAGCATATTTCATTTCTCCTCCACAAATACTTGCCATGGATGTCCCACTGGGGCTTCGCATCCGCGTCCTTCATTGACACTCCAAAGAGACTTGTGCGTCAACTCTCCAGATCTCAGAAAATTCGGTTTCCTCAAGGGTCGTCCCTATACACAAATTCGCAAATCATCTTTCAGAATTTTGATTCTCGATATCAGTCGGTTTTCTCCTCGGGATTAATCAAAATATTTGTTCATATCAGGATTAGTGTTCGAATAACCCGAACATCAATAAAGGGTTTTAAGCAGCTTTGTGATCATCACGAATAAGACAAGTTTTCAAGTATCTCGACAAGTCTTCTTTTCCACATCTTAGGAATATAGAGCTAAACACTATCTTTCTGTCAAGCAGGGGCTTCCATACACTTCTCCACACCTTGCAATGCTTAAACTCTCTCAAAAGAGTCAAACCCAAAGCGAGTGTGTCATACACAAATTTGGGATCCATTCTACCTTCGAAAGATGTGCCCCTGCACGTAAACATTTCTGAGTCTTGTCCGTCGACTGATTGACTGAAGTTTGAAGATAATCTCTCCCTTGGCTACATGATGTTTTTATCCGCAATGAGGCTGCATGTCAAACTGGGGCTTGGTCAGGTAAAAGAAGTATGGTGTGTGCATATGTGCAGATTTCGGGGCTTGCTTTATAATCTCGATCCTTGGGAATGGCTCTGTACTTGAGGCCTACTTCATGATGGGGCTACTGAATTTCTTGCCCTAAGCAAAGGAGGGGAGGGTTTGAGACAATGTTGAAGCTTGGTTGAGAAACCCTGTCAGTAGAACTTGTTGTGTCACGCGACAGAATGCACTACAGGAGTCCTGGGTCGCGCGACATCTTTAGCCTCACACCAGACATCTGTAATCTGCAACCAGTTCTGTACCAGGGCACGCCCCGACTTGTCCACAGCTGCAAAATCATCAATCATCACTTCGCAATCAACCTGGGATAGGGTTCATTCAACTCGTATACACACTCCACAATCAAACCATACAAACCACATTCATACCAATATCACAAACATTTACTCCCTTCATTCTCATATTCCAAAAGTTGGACTCGTTCAAATAACAAAAAGTTAATAATAATCAAGGTAATGCGTAGCAAATAGTTTAGAAAAGAAGTGTTTGTTTGTTTCCTTCAAGGGTACAATAATCAAAAAGGCTGCAATCTGGTTCAAGGTGCTACTCCGAGTCATCACCCTCTGAAACGTCATCACCATCATCATCCTCAGAATCATCATCATCACCATCGTCCTTGCTATCCTCTCCATCTATCATCCTCCTCAGCTTGTGCGTGACTCGGATCGGCAACAGGACCTCGATAAATCACAGGATCATCACGGTAAAACTCGTCAACAACAGGGATGGCAGTAGTCTCAATCTCGTGGGGATCGCCAGGAGCATCATCACTATCATACACGGAGCTAGAAGAGCTGGAGGGACGATACGAAGCATTCTTGGTCCTCGGTTTCTTCTGATCGCTCGCAGCCGTATCGATCTGAGCCCTCTTCCTATCAGGTAAGCTGGGAGTAGAATCATCATCATCTGAACTCCGGGCTAGGCATCGCTCCTTCCAGAAGCGGGCACTCCTCTCCAACTGCTCGATCATGTCCAGAGCTACGGTATAATACCGAGCGAAGCTCCAATAAGTATCAACTGAGACCTGATTCAAGAAAACAACAGAAGAATCAAGAAACCAGTCAAGACAAAAAACAAGAGACATAAACAGTTCAAGCAGTAAAAGAAAAGAAGATAGTACTCACAGATTGGGAGCCCTCCGGAAGCCGGAAATGAGGACGGATCCGACTAGTATCAAGAGGAGCCCGTCTCAAGTAGTCCCCATCCCAGAAATCAACAAATGGAGGAGGTAAGGGTGCGTTTGCCACAAATCCAGAAGAAGGGCCTGCGCCCTGAGCACCACGCCTCGGCCCCACCTGCGGAGACCGGAGTCTCTCTGCCACATACGCTCCATAATCTCCCTCCTCAGTATGGTTGAATGCACCATCCCCCTGGATCAAAACAATCAGATCATCCAGTTGCCGAGGAAACCACATATCCACCAGAGGATCAACTGGGACCCGAGCAACACTACCTAGACCATGCTGCCTACAAACTCTCTCTCCCAGATACAAAGCATCTCCAGACAGGCCTACAAGAAGCTTGCGACACTCGGTAAAGTGCACAGCATGACCCAGATCAAGCTCATCATACCGGCCAGCCCAGGGGAATAGACTCAGGCTCCCGGGAGTCCCTCTCAAGCATATCATCGTGTCCGAATAAGAGGCTGTCACCTGTCCTCTAGAATCAGCTGTCCTAACCTTCCTTCGTGCATCCTTCACCCAGCACCTCAAGGCAGGAAACATGGTAGCTGGGTACTCATCCTGGACCTGCCAGGCGTAACAGCCAAAGACCTCGTAAGCCCAAGCCTGAAAAGAGAAGATCAAAGCATGTGAGAAAATAGTAATAAATGACAGAAAGAATAATATCCAAAGAGATGAAGTCAGAATGAGAAGGACCTCAAAAGCCAAGTGACAGCAGTTGAAGGTCTTCGCCTCCCCCTGCTAATATCATCCAAGGCTAGATACATCTCAGCCAGGCCTGCCTCTCCCCAAGATCGGGTCCCAACAGCGTCCCAAATCCTCAAAAGCTCCAACAAAGAAATTAGGGCAGTGGATGTGCTGTTGATAAAAAGCATATCAGACAAACCGACCCACACAAAGACTCTCGCTAACCTCTCGGCCCTCAGCCGGCTCTCCTCAGAATCATCCAAGTCCGCCAGATAATCTCTGCTCTACACGGCAACATGACTATGGAGCTCACCCAGCTCGTACCCATTCCCCTTCTTATCATGGGGAACAAAGCCAATCAACTCCATAAAGTCTGCATCAGTAGAAGGCTGAGGATCAGCAACAGGCGCAGGCTCATCCAAGTAGAGGGGCTCAGCAGTAAAGGGCAGGCCTGTGATAACTGCAAAGTCATAAGGCGTAACTGTCGCCTCTCCCCAAGAAAAATGAAAGGAGTGGGTAGTCTCCCACCAAAACTCCCGGAATGCTTTCACCAGCTCAACACTCCGCTGTATATCTCCAATGGCTTTCGCCATCTCGAAAAATCGTCCAAACCCAGCAGTATACACCATGCCCTTCGGCAAATGAACCATCTCCTGGGTGCCAGGCAAGCTGTCCCACAACCTGCCAATAACCTCCGGCGAGCCCCGGGTGCGCAATCCCTGCAGGTAAACACAGCTCAGGTATGAATATCCCATCTTCTTAAAAGCAGATCAATCAATATTCATACTTGCCCAATTTAAACAAAAATCAATCTTTTTTATACTTTGAATTTGTTTTATCCCATTTTTCAAGCAAAATTAGGTTAAAACATATGGCAGGCATCCATAATCCTTTCCTAGGTCAATCCATGCAGTAATTCATAACTTCACAGGCAAAGTTCGAATCTTTTTTAGCATAAAACCCAATTTACAAATCAATAAAAAGCAAGGGTTACGGAAATACCGTGGTTTTCTACTCAGGCGCAAATGTATGCTTCTTGAGCTGCGGATAGAACTCTCCCCTCACAAATTGAGGGATGAATGGGCGTTGATTTCATGTTACTCCTTTTCGACGAGCAGCCAACTCGGCTTGTTGAGGTCCTTTCTTCGTGGGGCGTGATCGAGGAGGCATTGTGACAAGTCTAATCCGATTCAAACCCTTGAATCTCCTGATTTTCCAAGCAATTTGTGTGAATGGTTCTCTTTGTCTCAAAGCTCCGTTCGTCTCCCTCTAAGTTGTAATATTCAAATGGCGACTGTTCATCGTTTAAAAGGATTGTCCAAAGGCTTTAAGATGTCGTGCGACATAACAGTCCCCTTGGACAATTTTTCAAAACCACCCCTGTGGTTTGCTGTTTTACACTTTAACCCCTGTGGCCATACTTTGCAATTATTTTCCCCCGCAGGTACAATAATCAACTGAGCATCATCAAATCTTGAGGACTATCCCTCAACCAAAATCGAGACAAAGAATCCAAATCTATCCGTCTCCCCAGCAATGTTCATCAAAATCATCGGCCCCGCCGCCAAAGCATCAGAAAATCTATTTTTCATGACAATCTAGCAAGCAAAATTCATGTTCCATCAAGCAAAGTTCATGACTCCAAAGTCAGCCAATCTTCAACAAAGGTCGTCCCTCGCACGGCAAACTAGCAATTCATCAGCAACAGTGGTCTAAGTCCCTCCGGCAGCCACGATCATCATCAACAGTAGCATGAGTCCCTTGGCAGCTACCGTTCCTCTTCATCAAGCAGTGGTCTAAGTCCCTCCGGCAGCCACGATCATCATCAAACAGTGGTCTAAGTCCCTCCGACAGCCACGATCATCATCAACAGTAGCATGAGTCCCTTGGCAGCTACCGTTCCTCTTCTTCAAGTAGTGGTCTAAGTCCCTCCGGCAGCTACGATCATCATCAAACAGTGGTCTAAGTCCCTCCGGCAGCCACGGTCATCATTAACAGTAGCATGAGTCCCTTGGCAGCTACCATTCCTCTTCATCAAGCAGTGGTCTAAGTCCCTCCGGCAGCCACGATCATCATCAAACAGTGGTCTAAGTCCCTCTGGCAGCCACGATCATCATCAACAGTAGCATGAGTCCCTTGGCAGCTACCGTTCATCATCAAGCAGTGGTCTAAGTCTCTCCGGCAGCCACGATCATCAACCGTAGCCTCAGTCCCTCCGGCAGCTACAGGTAAGCACAACAAAGGTATGAAAGCATATCTCTACTATTTCTTGTTCCTTGTCAGTTTCGTTTTCGAACTACGACCGGCTTGATTCCCTCCCAGGGATACATAGGAATCCTTTCTCCAAAGGTCCAGCCATCCGATCTCCCAGATCATCGTCCAGCCATTCGCCATATCCCTGATCGCTCATTGGGATTGGGTCTTCTTTTATCGACAACCTCACTTCTTCCATAAGTGACATTGTTGAGGGGCTCTGTAAGTATGCCAATCCAATTTGCTACCCTTTTAGGTGCATTTTAATACGATAAAATTGCATTAAGGGGCGTTTTGCTAAATTCCCGGTCTATTTCGAGACTTCCGGAAACATTTCACAAGTTTCTTGCGAAGGAAGTACCTGTTAGTACTTTGCTCATGCTAAAGGACCTACAGGGAATAAACCAGTTTTGGACCTTTTGTATATTAACCTAGAATGTTCTAGAACCTGGATTTGGCACCAGAAACGGTTGGTGACACCTTGTATCACGCGACAACTCGAGCCATGGAAATTGGTTACAGAAAGTCGTGCGACACCTTGTGTCCATCATCTGCAGCTATAAATAAGACCCTCCCCCTCTCATATTTGGATAGACTTTTTTGCCCACTATTACTCTGCCAGTTTGGAAACACGCCATACACACCTCCCTCTCCTACCCAAATTCATCCAATCCTCCCTCCAATTCACCTCAATTCACCCATCACCATTTGAATCCTCCATCCATCAATCCTTCCCAGCTTAAGCAACCTCAGAAGCAGTTGTTGAAGGGTTCTATACCAAACTTGATATAGAATTCGTGTAATCATCAAGGGTAACCACTAAATTCTATCTCTCCCTCTCTCTTATTTTACCATTTTCATAATTCAAGCATCTTACTCTCTTTGGGTTCAGTAATTCGACTCCATCTATCTGGATTACTGAACCCCAATCGCAATCTCTCTGTTTAATCATTGTGTATTGTATAATTGCATGCTTATGGTTTGATCATTGTTGAAATTGGTGTTTAATTCCCAAGGGAGTGTGGATCTCTCCATATCCACACCCCCTTGGTCGAATTATTGTTGAATTGTTCATTTCGAAGCTGAATTGATTAAATCATTAGATCTGTATTGGTTTCTGGTTATTCTGTTGTTCAATTGCCAGATCTCTGCAGATGGACACCTTGTGTCACGCGACACAATATGTTTGGGTAGATCCTGTGTCACGCGACACATCTAGCCAGGCATGTTATGTGTCACGTGACACATATTGTCTATTTGTAGAGATCATTTTCCAATTGTAATCTGTTCTGATCCATGTAATTGGGATGTGGCCTCCCTAATCCAAATGGCTCACAAGTTGTAAGATCTCAGTTAAATCAATAAAATTCATGTTTTACCACACTTGTTCATTATCATTGTTTGCACACACTTTGAATTATTTGGATGTTTAATTAGAAAGACTCGTCTACGGACGAGGCATGTTGGGTGAACTCTCGGTTCTTCCCAACACGTAACCTGACCCCTGGACCCTTTTCTCTTTCAAAGGTTTTTCAAAGTGTACCTTAAAACATGGCCTGGCGACTCCTATTTTTATCATCATAAAAAATGATTTCGGCGAGCGTACAGTGACCCATAAGGAATTATATTATGTTGGTAGTGGGTCAAAACATCGAAGACATAAGTGACTTCTAGCAAATTATTATGTCCACCCAATTAATATAACATCAAAGCTTGATTCCTTTATAGTTCCAATGTCACAATCCCTTTGTCCACAATGTCCAATTGAACATGAGTCATGGTCTATGTCAACTCATTCCGTTCAATGCTTTCTCGATTCTGAATATGTTGATTATCCAAATGTATTTGATCTCTATCAAATCATTTGAGTGCGGCCACACATTTCATCAACATTATTCATTGAGGGGCCCAAGCAAACATCTCTCTTCATAAGAGGGACAAATACCGTCTTGACTTATCATTCTTCCCTACATGGATCCAAACGTGCTAACATGGCCCTTATTGCTATCCGATTAAAGATAGTGTTAGACTATATCAAACACGATCATCACCATGTGGAAGACGATGATAATCAAAGGTGTAAGGATTCAATAACATGACTATCATGAGATTTAATTATGACAACAGACCATGTCATAAATCTCATAAGTAGGTCATGTCCAATACTTGTTCTCTAGCAAGTATCTATAAGTGTAATGTGCATCTCCATACATATAATCATCTCTATGATTTATCCATTACCAACTTATACTAGTTGTTCATAACAACTAGGGACGCAATTCAATATAATAAACATGCAAACATATAATGAACAGAATAAATGCGCTCTATAATAAATAATAAAGATGATACATAACGGTTCAAGTCAATCATGACTATAGCCTAGGGCATTACACCAACACCCCTTCCCCGCGGCCAAGGTAGCACCGGTCTGGCGATCTACAATGGGGGGAATGGCGCCCTTGGGCAGAGTCTTCCCCATAGCGGCTTGCCTGGCCGCTGCTTTCTTCTCCTCGTTGGATAGCTTCCTAGCCTTCAATTGCTGGGGAGTAGGTTTACCACTCATCTCCAAGATATTCTGCTGGATCTACTCTGAAAGAAAAAATATTTGATTAGACGGCAGTTTTCAAAAAATCAGAAGCAATCAAAGGCAGTTCTCAAAAAGAGTAGAGACCAATCCATTCTGGAGGCTCGCATTCAGCGCCCAGCATGCAAGTCTTATAATCGGCCTCAAAAGCAAAGAATTCGTGAACCCTCCAGTCAGGGTCACGAAGCTGGGGCAAAATGGCTACCCTAGGGGCATAGGGAAGACCTTCCCTCCGGGGGGCCACCCCGGTGTAAATCAGCAGGGGCTCATCGCCTATTATCGCACTCACATCGAACACAGGTTTCCCCTTCTTATCGGTCACAAATTGGGCCAAGAATTGGGCTAGAGCGATCTGGAGGTCCTCAAACACAGCTGGGTCAGGGTAGGCAGTAGCAGCAATCCTAAGAGCAATCGGGCTGGAAGGCCTGGCAAAAGACCACCCAAATATGGACTCAATGACCAGGATGTTCTTCTGGTTCCACTGGTCAAATTTATTGGTAGAGGCAGAGAAGGTGCGGGGAGAATTGCTCTTTGCCTTCAGGCCGAGGTTCCCATTGGTTATCTGATTCTGATAAAGGGCATAAAGCCCATTAAGGGTGGGTTCAAAACCAAATAGCCTGCAGATAGCAATGAAGGAAACCAAGGCTCTAATAGCGTTGGGAGTCAGATTCATGGGTAGAAAACGGGTGAAGTTGAGGAATGTGTTGATGAAAGGTTCAAGTGGAAGCCTCAGTCCATTCTCAAACTGGACCCCGTAGAAAATACAAGCCCTATTGTCCTCGCGGACGTCAGCTACAGTCTCCGGTCTCAACCTCCCCTTCTTTGTCTCCACTTCCTGGAGAGGGCGAACATGAAAGGCATTTGGGTCAACACCATAAGTGGTGTAGATCTCCTGCTCCCAGTCAATGGAGGCCACCTCTTTGCCTCTCCTCGACCAGGATTGGCATCAACGGCAGGTCTCTTACCGCGGACAGGGGCCTCTTTGTCAGATTCCTCCCCGAAGGCATCTACTATCCTTGTGGCCTTCTGGGATGTGCTCGTGGCCATGCAGTCTCCCACCTCGCGGGTGTCATCCACTGTCTCCGCGCTTTGAGAGCTGAAGAGACTAGAAGATGACCCCTTTGAGGGCTCCACCTCCGGTTCATCCTCCTCGCCTCCGTCCACCTCCATCTCTACCTCATCACCATCATCACTACTCACGTCCACCACGGGCACATCAGGGGCCTCGATCTGGACCTCGGGGAAAATGGTGTTCAAGGGCTCAACATCTAGGGGAGCACTAGTATCTTCTGCGGCTAGGCACTGGTACTTGTCCATTTGGTCAAGGTCCATAAGTTCCACTCTCTCCCAGTTAGTTGTCACTCGAGGATTGCAAATCGCTCTCCTCACCAGTTCAACGGCGTTCAACGCCTGATCTCTCTCACAGAGAAACCTTCTTAGAACCCCCATCACAAAACTTCTTAATCTACAAGTATCCCCTAACACAAACAAATCACCGTTCACAATTAACTTCTTCTTGGCCTCCCACAATCGGGGTGGGACAAAGGGCCCCCATTGGTATTTCTCACAAAAATAACGAAAACAGTCCAAGGATAGCCTCAACCACCCAAAGGCCACCTTCCTATATATTCCCCCTCACCTCTTGCAAACTGCAAACAGGTCTGGGGTATTTCCATCTCCTAGTTCCTCCAGACGAACGGGCCCAAACTCACGAGTTGACATCGTTGTCCAGAAGAAAGAAGAAATAGAGAGGGAAGAGGAGTTTAAAAAACAAAATTACTTACGGATTGGAAAAGAGAAGAGGAAGACGCTAAGTAGGAAGCTGCAGTTTTTTCTCTCTCTAGCAATTTGAAGGCTTGAAAATGGTAAAAGGGTAGTGAATGTTGAAGGGTTTGTATTTATAAGGCCTCCTATACGGTTCGACCCGTATTAAATGCCCACAAACCATTCCCCTCAAACCCTGAATCGATGCCAAACGTTTGAAAATTTGA
Organism: Adenophora triphylla var. japonica; assembly: GCA_022495995.1. Taxonomy (NCBI): domain Eukaryota; kingdom Viridiplantae; phylum Streptophyta; class Magnoliopsida; order Asterales; family Campanulaceae; genus Adenophora; species Adenophora triphylla. The sequence continues at coordinate 228,113 of JAFEMH010000421.1, forward strand.
AAATTGGGCGGTTGGCATTTATTGCGCCTCTTGGATGGCTGACTGTGAGCGTCGTGATTGATTTTTTTTTGAGTCTCCACCTATATTATTGTTTGGAAAACATAGAAAAACCATTTTTTTGAAAGAGATTGGGTTCGGGGCTTAGGTTATGGAATGGGTAGGTCAAGGAGCATCCATTCCACCCAATTCGGAGATCGGTCTTGCTAAAGAAAAGAGAGGTTTTTTGAAAAGAAGAAGATTTCAAATATAACAAATAAATATCCATTTAACGGGGTTAAACGGAATGTAGGATCGATTGCTTCGAGACCGTCCCCATGATTTGGAGAGGCTCTAGGCCGATCCTAGATTCAATAGATTTATACCACTCTAATAATCAATTAGAAAGGGATTTAGGGGTTACCTTGCGTGAGGTGATTTGGGCAGAGTTTCGACTCAAGTTTAGAATCGAATCTTGATACGGACAGAGCTTCGCCTCAGTCCTTGACTTGGATCTTGATGTTTGTTTATCAACAAGGTTGACAAACAAACTTTGAGGTGATTTTTAGGGTGATTTTGTAGGAATCTTTCAGGGAAAGAAACCAACAAAATATGTGTGTGTTGTGAAAATTCGTCGTCCTCTGAACCTTGGAAGTCACCAAGTATTTATAGGGGTTAGAGAAGTGTTGAAGATGAGATCAAATACTTCAAGAAGCTTCCAGACTCCAAACTCTATTGGTTGGACGGATGGATGAAGTTTTATCCCGAAAAGAGGTTGAAATCGATGAGGAAACTGTCATCTGCATGCTGCAGAGGGACAATATTTCACGCGAGACACGCCATTCCGCGACGAGAAATTGTTCCTGTGGACAATTCTGTCCTTCCCTCGCTGTCTCGTATGCAGTTTAGTCCAAACTAACGGTGGTTAGTCAAAACTTAACGAAACATGACGAAATTGTGGATTTCTACTTCTTGACTCAAAGCGAGACTTAGAGTGATATAAATTTGATCTGATGTGTTCAGAATGGGGTGTCTACAGAGCCCCTCGTCGACAAGTCTTATGAAAGAAGTCATGTCGACGATAGAAAAGACATCATTCTGAACATCGGGATGGTTGGGCCGCACGGCTTCCTACGTATCTCTATCGGAGAATCAGACCATGACGTAGTTCGACTCCAAAACACGAAAAGGCTGCTTTAGGTATTTTGAAAATCGAGGAGATTTTTGTTTTTGAAAAGGTAAATTCATACTGAGGAATCAAATCAAGACCCAATTCTGAATATACCTGCCTGTCTGAAGATTCGCCTGTCTGGGCTCCGAACCTGCGGGGAAATATGTTAGAAAACAAAGGCTCACCTGTCCGGTCCTTTGAGTCATGTCGATATTGTGACGATTTGCCTTTATGGGCTCCGAATCGGGCTTTTTGTTGTTGAGGATGACAATTCACCTGTTTAGGCGTTGAATCGGGCTTTTCTGATGACGATCCACCTGTCTGGGCATTGGACCGAGCTTTTTTTCTGATGACGATCCACCTGTCTGGGCGTTGGACCGAGCTTTTTGATTTGACGATCCACCTGTCTGGGCGTTGGACCGGGCTTTTTTTTCTAATGACGATCCACCTGTCTGGGCGTTGGACCGAGCTTTTAATTTGATGATTCACCTTTCTGGGCTCTGAATCATGTGGATTGAGTTGATTTTTGGATCAGTTGGTTTTCAGGCGACTGGTGCCGTACCGGGCGATCGTGCGTATGTCACGTTTGGCTCGTTCTGTGACTTGCGGTGCCGATTTTTCCACGTTTCCTTGCAAGTGCATCATTTCCAAGGGTAAATGTGTCAAAATTTTGAATTTTGACATTGCGTAGACGCTTATTATCGGGGACAATTTTGTCAATTTCCAGAAGGCATATCTCGCGCGATACATCTTATCTCCTGCGAGACTTGTAGTGTCGGGGCTAATATAACAGCAGCTCCTCTTTTTAATTTGAAAACATCCTTTTCAAATTCCCTCCTTAGCTCGAGCCAAGGTCATTTTCTCTGCAATTTTTTGTGACTTGTTTGTTGATTCTTCCTTCCAATCAATTCTCAATCCCTCCTCCCTCCATAATCAATGGCTCAAGAAGGAAGAAATCCAATTTTGGGGAGTTATTTGCTAGGGAAGGATTATCCTCGCGATGACCTCACATTCGATAGGCACGTGCACATCTCCACTGCCGTTCGGGAAGGTTTGGTAAGAGTTTCTTTCCCACCTCTTGTTTCTCATATTGCATTGAGCTTGAACCCACTTTTTCTTGAATTCAAATTCCATCAATGGCCATTCTTTTCTTGTTCTTGTCTATGCTTAGAACTAGGTTCCTTCTTGCATGTATTGATTTTGTGCATTTTGTTGGATGCTTGTTGCTGCATTGCGTGCGTATGAGTCTCCTACATATCATGGATTGTAGGAGAGGTTGATTCGAGTTATCCATTGTATCCTTGGGCAAGCTTTTCTTGTACGCATGCCAAGTGTTCGATGAAATGCCCCAATGAAAATTTTCTTTTATTTCATTGAGTTTTTGCCATGGAATGATTTCTAACATTGCCCATTTTGCTCCTTCCCTGTTTTGCAGTCATTCAGGGCAACGAAGAATTGCCGTGGGAGCCCAAAACTGGCTAGAGCTGTGTGGGACAAGATCAAGAATCTTGAGGGTGTCTGAGATAGGGTGGCCCAAACAGGGCTATTGACTTTTGTTGATAACCTTCAGAGGATGAGACGGACTCCCCAAGTCCTTCAGGCGATCAGGGAGAGGTGGTGGGATACTACCCACACCGTTCATTTGCGCTTCGGGGAAGTGACCATGACTCCGACGGACTTCCTTGCTATCACGGGGCTAAAGTTTGCCGGCGAGCCCCTGCCGAAGACTACGGGTTATAAGCACGCGAGCCCCATCGTGTGGAGGCAGTTGATCGGTTTCGTCCCTAACAAGGTTAAGGGGTTTGCTGCTGAGTTGACACCCCTCTGGCGTCAGATTGAGGATTATGCGCTTAAGCCGAATGCAGTTACTGATCGGTTGGTGAGGGGTGCCCTCTGGTACATTCTTTCCGAGACCATCTTTGCGAACCACTCCTCTACGGCCCGTCTTTCTTTGTTAGGTTTGTTGGTGAATCTGGATGAGGTGAGTACATACGATTGGGGCTCAGCGGGGATGGCTTTCTGTTATCACGTCATGGACGAGGCGTGCAGGCACACCAGGGATACCTTGTTGGGGTATTCTTATGCTTGGGAGGTATGCTCCTGTTTCTGTTCTTGTCCTTTATCTGTATACTTTGTCTGTATTCCATACTGAATCCGTTCTGTTTTCTTGTGCAGATATGGGGCTATACTGTCCTTGGGCTGTACAAGTTTGAGCTGGAGAGTCGGAATCCTTTGTTTCCGGATATCAGGAGGTGGAGACACCCCAATCGGAGTGTTGACGAGGATGAGGATCAGGAGTGGACCTTGACAGTCGCGAAGGCGCGGGCCCTGCTGGATGTTTTTGAGTATGAGCGGCTAGGCCTTTATCCATGGACCTTGTTGGAGCGGGAGGTCCATCGTGCTTGGGATGCCACTGAGATGCAGAGGATGTTGGCATCTCTGGAGGGAGATACTATGTATCTTGGTGAGCGGGTCTTCCCACAGCATGGCTGGGGTAGACTACCATATATGGTACCGGCGGATCCGCCAAGGGCGATGTACCCCACCCACTCCATTCCAGACGACGATTATGCTAGTCTCTTGGTGGGTGATGCGGCGATGGCTTGTGTTGTCCATGGGGCCTCCTACGAGGAGTTCTTGCCTCGACTGATGGGTCCCCTTCTGGTGGGCGCTAGGCGATCACATGCTCGTGGCTCCGCCTCTGCCTCTGCCTCAGGTTCATCAGCCCCCAGCACTTCTTCTCAGTCTACTGGTTTTCTGCCCTTCGTGCCGGATTTTGGTCCCCTGAGCTACACATACATGATGGGGAGTATGCCGATGATGGGCCACATCCCGACTCTAGATCATATTCCTGAGGGTTACCGCCTTCCGCCGAATGTCTCCTCGATATGTTTTGTTTGTATTATCTCTCGTATTCGCCCATATAAGTGTATATGTCTGACTTCATCTGAGCATTTCTTTTCTTTTGTTGTCCGGTCACCATGTCCGTGGCCGATTATAACCGTGGAGCGACCAAGATGGCGGGACTGATGGCCTTGGTGTCGGACCTGTCTGAGAGGCTGTTTCAGAAGGCTTCTTTGGCGGCCTCGATGGTGACTCCGACTTGTGGAGCCAAGAGATCGAGGAGGGATGGTAGTCCTCGTGGTGGTGATGGCGGAGGTGCCGGTAGCTCGGGTGATCTGATGGCTTGACCCCCCACCCCCTTTTCTCTCTATTTGATTTTTGATGATCTGTACATATTGGCCGTGTGGGCCCAGACAATTTTTCTTTTTCTTTGGTACCTGTTAGAAACAAGTAGGTAGCACAAAAACATGGTTTTCTTAATCCCTAAACCTAGGTCTAATTAGTTAGTTTATTAACTTTCTCGACTTTCCATGTTTTTGAAATGGAATGGAATGGCCATCAAGGCCACAATTTTGAGCTTGAATTTGGTGTCAGATCAGTATGGCCGGGAACTGTATGTACAGGTTTTTCGAGACTTGCTTCGTCAAGTCGGGGCGAGATTGTTGTTTGTGCAGAACTGTTGCTGTTTTGCCGTAGCGATGTATCGCGCGGGACAAGGTATCTCGCGCGAGACACGCTACCCAGGCAGAATCCTCTTCCTTCTTCGAACAGGATTTTGTCAGTTTTCCCTATAAAATCACCTTGTAGTCCGGTCAGATAACTCATCCTAGCCTTTCAAACTCTAGAGATATTCTGTTAGGGTGAAGTTCTTGTCTTCTTTTCCAACCCTGAAATCCATGGCTTCCAAGGAGATTTCTCCAACGTCCATGATTGTTGATGATTTTTCTTTGTCATCTGAGGTGGTCGAATCTTTTAAGCAAGCATCAAGAGATTTTGTGAGGTCGTTTCGCAACCGATCTCGCAATAGGTTTATTGCAGAATTTGGATTCAGAATCCTTTTCACTTTGAAGAACCTCCAACCGGATTGGAATCTTCTGCAAGGTGCTGCTCAATTTTGGGATCCCTCTATTCATCTTTTCAATTTTTCTTTGAATGAGATGGTGCCTACTGTCGAGGAATTTGCCATTATCTTGGATATGCCCTTGACCGGTGAGATTGTCGTTCCTAAATATAATAGGAGTCATTCGGAGGCCTTGAATGAATTACTAGGGATCCCCCTGGATACTTGTTACGAGTTGGTTCACCGTAGGTGGGTAGATTGTTCTTCTTTTCCTGAGCGATTCAGCGGAGATTCAGATGATGATGCCTTTCATGTTTACAAACAGAACTTTTTGGCCCTTTCTCTTTTCGGAGATGTTTTGTTTACATGCAGGGATGGCTTGGTTGACTCCCAATTGGTGGAAATTGTTCTGCAGGCAAGAAAACATTCTAGGAACCTTATTCCGCTAATCTTGGGCAAAACCTTGCATGGTCTTGATGAGCTGCATAAGACCGGTGCCATGACTCAAGGGAGTCCTCTTTTGTTGACCATTTGGCTTAGGGAGCATCTCAAGTTGGTAGGTCCCCCGTTGGAATATTCCCCTTTCACTTATCATACACGAAAGTTGTTGATCAAGGCTCTTTCGGTGGATGAATGGGTTGAGTTGATTGCGAAGACTGAAACTGCTGATATTCTTTGGTGTCCGCCTTATTGGAGGTTGAACAATTATGTTGCCAATACCAAGGGTTTTGACAGGGTTGTTCTTCCGGGTTTGCGAGATTCCTCCTTTTATTTTCCCAAATGGGTGCTCCGTCAGTTTGGTCAGCAACAGGACACTTATCTTTTCTAAGGTGCCTCTCGCAATGTGTCTTATATTGGTGTAGAGTTTGCACAGGTGCTAGCTCAAGCATGGGGTGAAGGAACTAGTCGGGACCGCTGGTCAAACCTTCGGACTTTTAATGCAAGTATCTTCTTATCCGACAAGTATTTGGATTGGTTTCTTCATATCGGCCACCCTAGTGTGGAGAAGATTGATGATCTGCGGCTTTCACTGCTAGGGGATTCTTTTGTAGCTAGCAGTATTTTGCGAAGGAGCGAGGCTCAGTCTGATCCTGCTAATGTGCGAACTGATCCAACTCAGGGTTTTCTCGATGGGAATTGGTACGAGAGGCGAGGCAAAGGGATGCCTGGAAAGACGCAAGCTCTAGATAGGCCCAATGTCTTCAAGAGGCTTTCGGAGTCTGTCTTTAATCGCCTTGAGGGATGTTCTGCTTTGAGGGATTCAAAGCGCAAGAAGGTTCGCGAAGACGGTGGTGATCATGTCCGCCGGCCTACCAAGTCAATGAAAGGCTAGATCTTAAGGAGTACCAAGAGATTGCTTTGATAGATCAATAGTTTTGCTTTATTAGTATTTTTTTTTCAAGGTTGTTAGCTTAGTAAATTAGTCGTTGTGGTTAGGATTTCCCTTTTGCCGTTAATAAAATGCATTCGATTAATAAAAGGACAAAAGTAGATTTATTTATTTGATTAGACCGAACCCGGAGGCTGCCTACGTTCCTCTTTTACAGCAATTAAATAAGAGGCTCGGGTCTAACGTAGTTCATTTTTGAGAGAAAAAAGGACAAAATATGGTTTCAGACCGAAGGGTAATCTCGCGCGAGACAATGCCCCTCTTTTTTTTTTTTTTAATTTCATGCACACCCTTTCTTTTGCCTAGACTGCCCTTTCGGGTTTTCAATCTAGCGGGCTTCTTTTCTGTGCAAGCTCTAATTTTTGCCTAGGCCGTCCCTTTCGGGATTTTCAACCTAACGGGCAATTTTTTTTAAGAGGCCAAGTCACACGAAGTATTTCTTGAGTTTGTCCATGTTGACCGGCTTCGGTAGTTGATCTCCGTCTAGGTCCACCAGCTGAAGGGCTCCCCCAGAGAATATTTTCTTCACGATGTAGGGTCCTATCCATCTTGGTCCCCATTTGCCTAGCGGGTTGAAAGGTCCAGGACGATGCTCACGGAGAACCAAGTCGCCTTTTTTTGAAAGCTCTTGCCATTCTTATTTGGTAAGCTTGAGTGTGCTCGGCTGCTTTCAGCCTCCTTTCGTCTAGCAGGGCCAACTCTTCGTATCTGCTTTCCAACCAGTTGACTTCGTTCACTTGGTTTTCTAGGAGAACCCTTAGTGATGGTATTTCCAATTCTATTGGTAAGACAGCCTCCATTTCGAATGTGAGGGCATAGGGAGTTTCCCCTGTAGCTGTCCGGACTGAAGTGCGGTATCCCCATAGTACGAATGGTAACTTGTCGGGCCAGTCTTTTCCAGTGACGGCCATTTTTATGATGATGGTTTCGATTGTCTTGTTTGCGGCTTCAACTGCTCCGTTTGTTTGAGGCCTGTAAGGAGACGACTTATTCCTTGTGATTTTGTACTCGGTTAGGAGGCGATCAGTTTCCTTCTCGAAATGTGACCCATTATTTGATATCATATCTCGCGGAACCCCATATCGGCATATGATGTTGCATTTGATGAATTCTGCAACCTTTCTGGCATTCAAAACCTTGTAAGAGGCGGCCTCGACCCATTTAGTGAAATAGTCGATGGCTACTAGAATGAAGCAGTGTCCATTGGCTCCTGTGGGTGTGACCTTTCCAATCACGTCTATCACCTATGTAGAAAACGGCCAAGGAGAAGTCATAGGGTATAGCAGGGAAGGCGGTGCGTGCTGAAGGTTGGCGTGTATCTGACACTTGTGGCACTTCTTGACCATCTTGGTACAGTCGGCTTCCATGGTTAACCAAAAGTACCCTTGTCTGATGATCTTTTTGGCAAGCATGTTTTCGCTCATGTGGGTTCCGCATATGCCTTGATGAACATGGTCCATTATTTCTCGGGCCTCTTCCTCGGTGGCACAAAGGAGGTTTCCTTGGGAATGTTTCTTGAATAGACGGCCAGCAGTGATGATGTAATTAGCGGCCAACCTCTTAAGGGCAATCTGAGTCTTCTGGTCTGTCTCAGGTGGGATGGTTCCATCTAGGATGAAATGCCAAATGTCATGGTACCATGGTTTCTCTTCGGAGTTCTAAACAATGGTACATTCGGATAACCATTTGTCTTTGCAGTCATGGAGATCTATAACGGCGCAGTAGGCAGGAGTTGCACGCCGTGTTATTTTGAAAGGTTTGACTGCCTTCCCTTTAGGAATTTCAACCAAGGAAGCGAGCGTGGCCAATGCGTCAGCAAACCGATTTTTGTCTCTAGGGAGATAGTGGAATGAGACATCCTGAAACTGTTGCGCCAACTCTTGGAGGTGGGTACTGTATCTTTGAAGGGTTGGATCTTGGACCCTCCACTTCTTCAGTGTCTGATTGATGATTAACTGGGAATCCCCAAATACCTCGAGTTCAGTCACGTTGCGCTCTAGGGCTGCCTCAAGCCCCGCTATGCAAGCTTCATATTCTGCGGTGTTGTTGGTAGCGTCAAAGTCAAGACGTATTGCCAGTGGAGTATAGATGTCGTTAGGGTCAACCAACAATATTTCGATGCCGAACCCTCTCTTGTTGGCTGCGCCATCGAAAAATAATTGCCACTTATTTCCTTCTTCTATACTCATGATGTCCTCATCAGTGAATCGCGGGTCTTCCCCCTTCACTTTGTCGCAAGGAAATTCGGCCAACTGATCTGCGAATACACTCCCTCTGACGGATTTCTGAGTGATGTAAGTGATATCATACCTCGCGAGCATGAAGTACCATTTGGCCAGTCTCGAAGACAAATTTGATTTGTCTAGTATCATTTCAATGGATCCATTCTTGCATTGAGACGAACCGGGAAGGCTTCCATATAGTGCTTTAGCCTTTGCGATACCCAAACAAGAGCAGCGCAAGACTTATCGAGTGGAGAGTAGTTGATTTTGCTGCCTTGGAATCTGCGGCTGACGAAATAGATGGCATTCTCTATGTGTGAGGTAGGTTGTTCTTGAGCGAGCATAGCCCCCAGTGCGTTGTCAGTGACCGTGAGGTACAGCTTCAAGGGCTTCTCCTTGTGTGGTGGAACCAGGATGGGTGGGGAAGTTAAGTAATGCTTCACTTCCTCGAATGCTTCTTGGCATTCTTCGGTCCACTCTTGAGGTGTGTTTTTCTTAAGTAGCTTGAAGATCGGATCGCACATTGTAGTCAGTTGATTGATGAATCGACTGATATATTGGAGTCTTTTCATGAATCCCTTTACTTCTTTCTGTGTTCTGGGTGGAGGCATGTCTATGATGGCTTTTATCTTGGCGGGGTCTGCCTCTATGCCACGCTCTGTGACCATGTACCCTAAGACTTTCCCTTTGACCACTCCGAATGAGCATTTGGCGGGGTTGAGTCTTATCTTGTGCTGTCTCAGTCGATTGAAGAATTTTCTGAGATCTCTGAAGTGCTGACCATCTGTCCCTTTTGAGTGAACAATCATGTCGTCCACGTATACCTCTATTTCTTTGTGGATCATGTCATGGAATAGTGTAGTAACTGGCCTTTGGTAAGTAGCCCCAGCGTTCTTGAGACCAAACGGCATGACCGTGTAACAGAACGTCCCCCAGGGTGTGGTGAATGTTGTTTTGTGCTGGTCCTCCTCTGCCATGAGGATTTGGTTATACCCCGCGAAACCGTCTACGAATGTGTGGACTTCGTATGCGGCTGTGGCGTCGACCAACATGTCTATGTTCGGTAGCGGGAAGTCATCTTTAGGGGATGCCTTGTTCAAATCTCTGAAATCAACACAGACTCGTATTTTCCCATTTGACTTGGCTACTTGTACCGTGTTTGCTAGCCATTCCGGATACTCGATCACTTTGATAAACCCTACGTTCAAGAGCTTCATGATTTCCTCTTTCACTTGCATTGACCATTCCGGCTTGATTCTGCGTAGTTTCTGTTTGACTGGCTTGGCATTGGGTAGCAGCGGTATCTTGTGCTCCACAATTGACTGATTCAACCCAGGCATATATTTGTAGGACCAAGCGAAGACGTCGACATATTCTCTGAGGAGCTGCGTCAAGGTCTCTCTGTCTTCTCCCTTGAAGAAGCTGCCGATCTTTGTTTCTCTGGGGTCTTCCGTTATCCCAAGATTAACCGCTTGCATTTCCTCGTCGTCAGCAGGGCCATTCTTTCCACAACGACCTACTTGCTTAGCTAATTCTTTTAAGATTTGTTCATTTTCTTGATCTATCTCATCGTATGATTCATTATTAACGTGTTCGTTATATTGATTATTATTAGTAATTCATCATTCACGATGTTAGCAATCTCAGGGTACTCGAAAAGATCAAAGTTTATATTAAGGAAGTAAGGGAATACATGTTCGGCCACCGCCTCGATTTCCTCTTGAGTGAGTTCATCAGAGGTGGAGCCTGCTTCTAATGTGAAAGTTACAGGGCCTATCTTCCTGCAGGGATGGGGAGTGCAACCAAGCTCTTTGATCATGAAGTCTTCATCAACAACTGGTCCTCCGGTGACGTGCCAGTTTAGAATTGGCTCATCATATTTCTGTATTAGTCTTGTGTAATTAATAGTTGGAGCATCCCCCTTGGAGATTGCATGGATCTGGCTGTCTTCTAACCGGCACAGGTCTTCAAACTGTCGCATCATGTCTTCTCCCAACACAAAGTCCCATTCGCTTGTCATTTCTGCCTTCGTACCCCACAAATCATTAGGGATTAGTGAGACGGGTTCTGTTTCATCTGGAGAAGCATCGCAGTCGCTGAAGATTTCAAAGCCCGATTGGCGCTTTCCTTTATCATCAGTCCATGGTTCTGAAAAGATAAAGTAGGGAGTACTTTCTCCTTCCCGGACGAAGTAGCCATTGAGTGTCTTTCGATATGGCTCGAGGTTGTAATTCTTGGCCTTTGGGTCATTGTGGCTTTTGTATGCGGTTCCCTCCCACTTGATTTGAGTGAAGTCCCACTCTTCTTCGTCATCCCCATCGTGGATGGAAATGATGTATCCTAGGCCATGCTTTGTGTGAGGTGGGGGAACCGGTGGTGGTTCCATTATCCCTTGTAAGTGCTTTCCAAGCCCCAAGCCAGGAAAGTATCCTTTTGCTTGCATCATTTTCCAAACAAGAAGGTTTCCAGAAAACCAAGATGCCTTGGAGTAATCATTTTCGTTGCAAGTTTCTATGACATTCACAGTGAGTAGTCAAAATTGAGAAGGGAAATACTGACTAACTATTATTGAAAAGTAAACTTGATACTCTTGCCCACAAAATGAAGTCTTTAAGCAAGTAGTACCCGACTAAACTAAACTAGACTACCAATTGTTTCTTTCGCAAATAAATAAAAGTAAATAACTGAAAAAGAAAGAGATCCCTCATTTGCTTGAATTCATCCAAATTATGCCACCGCTTGGACAAATTCTGATAGTGTCGTTGTCAATTAAGTCTTGGACTGCATTCTTCAGGTTGAAACAACCATCGGTATGGTGGCCATAACATTGATGGTAAAAACAGTAGAGGTGTGGAGCTCGCCCTTCTCTCTTGGGTATGTAACCCTCCATTGGGCTCATCTTTCCATCCTTGCGAAGGCTTCTGAAGAGATGACCAAGAGAGATATTTCCGATGTCGGAGAAGATCCTACCCTTCTTTCGCTTGGCCATTTGATTGTGAAGGTCTCGAATATGGTTCTCATAGTGTTGCACAAAGACGAGGTGGCGAGACTGATATTCTTCTTCCATTTATTCTTTGAGATCACGGTAGAGAGTATTGAGGCAATACTTGACTCTTTCATCAATGTCATCTTCAATGTGGGCTTCGAGGGCGCTACACTTTTGAGTCATAGTCTCAAGTTTGCTCTTGACTTCCTCGAGCTCTTCAATCAGTATCTTTGTCTTTTCAGCTTGGATGGACTCTTCCATGTGATGCCACGAGTCATTGTCGTTAATTTGCTGCAGGGCTTTGGCAAGTTGAGTTTTGATGTCGCTTAGCTCCTCTTGTACAGATGATCGTCCACTGTCGGAGTCACTTTCCATCTTCCGGAAGTCCCTAGCAATGCGGGTAGAAGGTAAATCAAAGGCTTCTCTCCAACCCTCAACGTGCTCCATTTCAGCGACAAGAGACTTGGTTATCTTTCGTAAATCTTCCTCTTCGAGACCTTTCTTAGTGACGAAGTACTTTTCCGTAGACATTGTGTTGGGAGTCTTGAAGTTGAGTAGCTTCGGAAAACTGACAGAAGAGATGTAAAGACGATATCAGGATCAAATCGAGCCCCAACGAGTCGGAAACAGGCTTAAATGGCTCAGGCTCAGTTTCAGCAAACAGATACATTATCCCGCGCGAGATATGTAGTCCCGCGCGAGATAATCACACGGAAAGTCGATTTTTATTCGACCTAAATTTTGGTCGGAACGGAAAATCCGTTTTGAGGGGTTTCTAAGGCCTTTAACAGAACCTAACGACTGAGCAATCAATCCGATTTTTGTAAAACAAAGCCGTGTAAGATCGTTTTTGGAAGGATTATATGTATATATTTTTTTTCAAAGGGACATCCGAAAGGGTCATTCCGAAGGGACTTTTTTCGAATGGACTTTTTCCGAAGGGACTTTTCCGAGTCCTTCTTTATTGTCAATTTTACATGGCTTTGTTTTGGTCAAAAACAAGAAAAGATCACCGAGTCAAAACCGACCGGTCACGGAGTGATCCTAAAAGGACAATCTACATGAAAAAGTGGCGATGCAAGGCTGGAAGGCTAGGCTCCCCGCAATATGACAATCTAGGTGGATTGAATACGCGGAGTGGGATGATCCAACTTCGGAGAGACCGACGACTAGGTGGTTACCGTCATCCGTCCTTAGTGTGGGTCCCGGGTTTATAGAGGGTATGCAGTGCAATGACAGATATATCATGAGTGTGCGTGTGTGATAGTCAATTTAGGTAATAGATAAAAATAGAGATTTTTTTTTTGAAAATCAAAAGAAAAACAGATAGTGGCTGCACCAAGTGGTTGCCTACGTTTCTCCCAAATTAGGGAGACTCAGGCCGTCGTAGTTCCACATAAAGAGAGAGAAAGAGCGATAAATAAATTAATTTACAACTCCCGAATTTCCAATGGACCGGACTTTAATTAAATAAAACCCAATCACACGCAGTTTATAAATAATAATCAATTATTTGAATGAAATAAAGATTCGAGTTCTACATCTTAAGGGAGGCCTTAAGATGCGGGAACTCTGCAGATAATGAATTCTGGGATTCCCCTTGCGTGTTCGGCTCTCGTCTTGGACTATGAGATGAACGGGAGAAATCAGAAATCAACCAGACTGCCGAGGCCATATCTCGCGCGAGATAGGATATCTCGTGCGAGATATGCCTCATCTGGGAACAGAAAAAATGAATTTTTTTGAAAACCTCTCTTTTAATTTTGACGCAAGTTTAAGCCTCTAAATTTTAAATCCCCAGCGGAGTCGCCACTGTGAGCGTCGTGATTGATTTTTTTTGAGTCGCCACCTATATTATTGTTTGGAAAACATAGAAAAATCATTTTTTTGAAAGAGATTGGGTTCGGGGCTTAGGTTATGGAATGGGTAGGTCAAGGAGCATCCATTCCACCCAATCCGGAGATCGGTCTTGCTAAAGAAAAGAGAGGTTTTTCGAAAAGAAGAAGATTTCAAATATAACAAATAAATATCCATTTAACGGGGTTAAACGGAATGTAGGATCGATTGCTTCGAGACCGTCCCCATGATTTGGAGAGGCTCTAGGCCGATCCTAGATTCAATAGATTTATACCACTCTAATAATCAATTAGAAAGGGATTTAGGGATTACCTTGCGTGAGGTGATTTGGGCAGAGTTTCGACTCAAGTTTAGAATCGAATCTTGATACGGACAGAACTTCGCCTCAGTCCTTGACTTGGATCTTGATGTTTGTTTATTAACAAGGTTGACAAACAAACTTTGAGGTGATTTTTAGGGTGATTTTGTAGGAATCTTTCAGGGAAAGAAACCAACAAAATATGTGTGTGTTGTGAAAATTAGTCGTCCTCTGAACCTTGGATGTCACCAAGTATTTATAGGGGTTGGAGAAGTGTTGAAGATGAGATCAAACACTTCAAGAAGCTTCCAGACTCCAAACTCTATTGGTTGGCCGGATGGATGAAGTTTTATCCCGAAAAGAGGTTGAAATCGACGAGGAAACTGTCATCTGCATGCTGCAGAAGGACAATATCTCGCGCGAGACACGCCATTCCGCGGCGAGATATTGTTCCTGTAGACAATTATGTCCTTCCCTCGCTGTCTCGTATGCAGTTTAGTCCAAACTAACGGTGGTTAGTCAAAACTTAACGAAACATGACGAAATGGTGGATTTCTACTTCTTGACTCAAGAGACTTAGAGTGGTATAAATTTGATCCGATGTGTTCAGAATGGGGTGTCTACACTGACACGTACCCTCCGTACCTGCCACGCGCTGTCTTTTCATCTGCCACGGGGTCCACCAGTTAACCGGGAGGCAGAGCAATGAAGGCGCCTACAATCTTTCACACGTGCCTCTCATATGTGCCTATTTGCACGGGAGGCAGAGCAAAAACCAATGAAAAACGCTAACACGGGTGCCCGCTCAAGAAGTGGTCTGATTGAACCAAGCTTGACTAGTAGCTCCTCGCTCAGACCATAAATAATCATTCACTTAGAGCTAGGGGCCACTGATGAGCCCGGACCAGCTAGACCGGGCCTAAGCTCGGTCTGATCCAAAGGCCCAGTATGATGTGGTGTTCCCTAGACCGCCAGAGTCAAGACCGCCAACAGATAGACCCCTGAGGTCAAGACCGCGGTCCTCTCCCACGATCCCAGTCCAGACCGAAGGGATCCAGACCGCTGGCTTGGTGACCACAGGTGGTACGACCGCTCCATCCGTGCTCGCGTCAAATATCTTTGACCGCACCCAAGATGTTGACCGCGATCTCATACCAGACTCCCGGTTATCTCACCAGACTCCCGGTTGATATCAAGGCTTACCGAGCAAGTTATCTTACTGGCTCTGACATGCAAGTAGCCGGCTCACTCCCATCACATTTAATGCGGCTTAGTCAGGCGCCTACTATTGCATTTAATGCGCCGCGCCGGATACACGGCTCCTGTCCACATCAGCGACATCCCCTCTGACAGTGAATCTTCCTTCCCTGACAGACCCAATCAGATGTGGACACGTGTATGCGATCAAAGATCAAAGTGCCCTTTAGGGCTGACCTCATGGCTTACGTCAGCGAGCAGCTCCCCATTACCTATAAATAGAAGACCTTTGTCCCCTTGGACAAGGTAAGTTCCAAATATAGACCGTAAGCCATATTACTCTAAAATCCTAAACACTCACACACATTCAAGGCATTCCAAGCCTTATATACTCAGTATTCTTACTCTCACACCCGAGGGCCTGAGTTGGATTAACATCCAACTTTGACCTTAACGGTGCTTCATTTGTGTTGTGTTCTAGGTATATTAACCAACTAAATATATTCAGCCAGATATCCATAAATCGTTCAGACCCTGATTTGCTTGGCGTCATCGGGAAAATTGTTAGGAAGATCTGTAAGGAATCGTCCCACAAGGCATAAGGGGTGTAAATGGTTCAGTTTAGCTCGGTTTGGACAAATTTAGGAGCCAAACCGCTAGTATTGGTTTGGAAAAATTCCAAACCGAGCTGAGCTAAAAAAAAAATCGAACCGAGCTGAGCTAAATCGGTTTAGCTCGGTTTAGCTCGGTTTGAACCGCGATTTGAATCAACCAAACAAATTTACAATTACATTTTGTCATAAGCATAGATCCCAAAACAAATGCTAAAATATGCACTCATTGTTTTTCAACTTGAAATTCATCCATTGAATGCAATATATAAACTCAGCATAGGCTTTCTGTTTAAGAGCATAGTTCTGATGTATTGTTTCAACTTTTAAAAAATAATGAGGAACATACTATTGTTGGTTGAACAGCATACTTATGATGTACAATTTCAACATTTCCAAATACTCCATCCTTTGCTTACTTAGTTGTACCCTGTTTGTAACAGTGTAAAATTACTCTGAAAAAATATCAGAGTTAAATTTTCTCTCTTAAATATATGAATACTAAATATATGTATGCATTTTATTGTTTGTTCCTGTAGTAATCAGACTGTCAAGCCTTCGACTATAGAAAGCAAAAAATTAAAGACGAAAATTAGGATCAAAAATCAAAACTAGCAAAGTACTGACATCTGACAACTTGTCAAGCATACAAGCCTCAAAAAAATAAAAAAAAAATAAGAACAAAAATCTGGGTAGGTTTATGCCTCCATTAGGAGTATGTGCCACAAAAGACTGCTTGGTAATGATCTAAACTAGCAAAGTATCGAAGAAAACACATAAACCACTAAATGTAAGTTTCGGATAAAGATACAATTTTAGCACAAAAAAGGGTAGTATCGTCTAAGTTAGGTGTATACAACATACCTCTACTTTTGTTCTCGACGGTGAGAAGGCGGCGACGGTGAGAGGCGGCGACGGTGAGAGAGGCGGCGACGGTGAGTGAGGGGGCGACGGTGAGATCTACTTTAGAGAGAGAAGGGGAAGAGAGAGAAGGCGACGGTGAGCGGCGGCGACGGTGAGAGGCGACGACGGTGAGTGAGGCGGCGATGGTGATATCAACTTTAGAGAGAGAAGGGGAAGAGAGAGAAGGAAAAGAGATATAATGAAAGTTCTCCAAGAGGCAGAGGTAATGTATTAAAGATTTTAGAGTTTTGAAATAAATTAAAGGTAGGGATTAATTTGATTTGAAATGAATGGTTAGGATTATGGTTTATGGTGGTTTGGTTTGACTTCATAGCTCGGTTTCGTAGGTCGGTCTCGTAGCTCGGTCTCGTAGCTCGATTTCGTAGCTCGGTTTGAAAGCTAAACGGTTTAGCTCGGCTCGGTTCGGCTCAGCTCGGCACCCTCAAACCGCAAGCTAAACCGAACCGCTCGGTTTGGCATTTTTTCAAACCGAGCTAAACCACTCAAATAAAAAAAAACCGAGCTAAACCCCACAGTTTAGCTCGACTCGATCTCAAACCGCGGTTTGAGCTAAACCGCTTACACCCCTGGATCCCACACCTCATTTCAGAGCACATCAATCGACAGAGAAATCTTCACTTCCCAGTTGTCAATTTTATGTTTTATTAAATGCATGGGGATTAACATAACACCCTTAAAATGTCTAGGGGTTTTCAAGAGTTTTTGAAAATCAACATCTTTATATGGCATATTAATTAGAATAAAGGAGCCTAGAGTCACTCGCCCTTCTAACGCGATTTTCATTGCAACTACTCTTATTCATTGAATATACTTATATAGATATTATAAAAAATTAAATACGTAAAATAAAAATTAAAGTAAAAAACTATGCAGAGTTCTAGTTCTACTTTGAAAGGAAAGGAATGAAGCTCTCTCTGTCCACCACTACATTTTCCAGAAAATGTCCTCCTTTGTGTCTCTAATAAGCTTCTGATAAATAATCTTAAACTGGAGCTCGATTGGGAGAATTGAAATAAAAAAAGCAGTCTTTGATCTTGTTTTTCACCATGCGCGTTGAGATTTGAGAATTTTTAAAGTCAGATCTTGTAGTTCTTTGTGTTCTTTTGTTTGGTATTGATTGACGATCGGCGGATATTGATTTGTTTTCCACGACGGTAGGATTTATCTGCAGTAAATTGATTACCATCTTCTGTTCTCAATCGGTGGCGGTCGGAATTGTAAAATTTTCAGATCCGGTTGTGTATTCATAGATAAAAGGCTGAATTCAGTTTTATTGGATTGGAAATTTGAAGGATTTGGATTGGGGATGGATCTGGATGACGTCCGATCGATTTTAGCGACATCAAGAGCGGATGTGTGGGCACTAATCGACACCGCCATCAGCGTCGCTGCGTTGGACCACGGCAACGAATTGAAGTATCGTAGAGACGCAATTGTTGAGCGACTCTACTCGCAGTGTAGAAACTGCGACGTTGTTCCCAATAATCCTCCTCAACAACCATTGAAGAAGGCGAAGGAGGCGACGGCGGCTGCGGTGGCTGTAACCGAAGGAGAACA
The DNA here is from genome assembly GCA_022495995.1 of Adenophora triphylla var. japonica. Classification (NCBI taxonomy): domain Eukaryota; kingdom Viridiplantae; phylum Streptophyta; class Magnoliopsida; order Asterales; family Campanulaceae; genus Adenophora; species Adenophora triphylla. The sequence goes on from JAFEMH010000421.1 coordinate 246,206, forward strand.
CAGCGGGGGTGATGATGAAGATGACAAAGTAGGCGACTCTCCCTTAACTCCACAGTCGGTTAATAGAAATGACGACGATGATGATGAACAAGTTGTAGTAGTAGAAGAAGAAGAAGTGGATCCTTGTGGAGGGCTTTTCGATGATGAGGAGGCGAGAATTCTCGGGATCAAACAACAGCTTGAAGATCCCCACCTGGTTGATTTCCTTCAGATACATATTGTTTTCCTGTTTTGAATTTGGTTTTTGGTTCTTAATTGTTATTGTTTTTATGTGTTTAATAGTCGGATGAGTCGCTTGCTGATTTGCTTCAAAGCCTTGCAGATATGGATCTGACATTCAAAACTCTCAAGGTAAGAAGTATCTTCATGAAATAATTTACTGATTCTTCTGATTATGATACATTTTTTTTCTGAATTCATGATTAAAGTGGAGGTACCATATTTGTAACACCTGTTTCCTCCAATTGCTCAAACACAAATTATGAATTATAATCAGGAAACTGACATAGGAAGGAATGTGAACCGATTGAGGAAGCATCCATCGAATGAAGTAAGGGGACTGGTGAAGGAACTTGTGAGGTTGGCTATCGGGAAATATTAATCTTAAAGCCACTTATACAACCAGTTTTAGTGCTGAATTTGGTTGTTGTATTTACAGAAAATGGAAAGATTTGGTTGATGAATGGGTTGGGTCAAAGCACACCGAAGGTGCTCCTATCATCCGATGTAATGTTTTACTCGAAAGAACTTTTTGGCCTCATTTTGTATGCTATATAATGATCATTCCATGATACTGTGATTAGCATGGGAAGGAACCTAGATTTATTCATACCAAACGAGCATTTTCATGATTAATTCCCCTTGTTTATCTCCATTAACAAGTCTTCTTTTTTACTTATGTTTGTCTTAGCAGCCGATGCAGACTCGCCTCTGCTGCAGAACACACCAAAGAAACGCCAAAACGATCACCACCAGGTGAGTGAACCTCTCCATTAACAAGCCTTCTTTTTTATTTATGTTTGGAATCTCCAACCTCTAATCTCAAAATGGTGTCGTTACAGGTGCCTGAGTTTGCATATTCCCCAAATCCTCACAGTTAAGTATTGAGTTAAGTGTGTTACGTGTAATTCATGTTGCCTCTCGTTCAAGCTTCTGATTGGGGTTTTATTCCTAATAAACTGTAGATGGGAGTTCAGGATCGGAACCAGAACAGAAGTCAAAAGCTACTATTCCTAGGAGAGATGCCCCTTCTAAACTACCCCAGAAATTTCCTGCATCTTCTTCTGCCCCTCCGCCAAATGTACTGTTTTGATTGCTGCAAATGATTGTAATCTTGAGCATTCTGTTTGGGTTATAACCGGCATTTGAATTGTTCTGTTTGATGATTTCACAGAGGATTCACAAGGAAACAAGCATTGATCTTGACAAGCTGGCTTCAGCACGACGACGGCTTCATGAGAATTACCAAGAAGCAAAAAATGGTTTGTGTTTGAATATTTCCATTCAAGAATTGCTTTGCCATTTAGATTATATTGGATGTGCCCTTGATTCTATATAAGGCTTTATAATTTCGCTTTTCCTGTACAAACTGTTGCTTGGAATTTTGTACCTGAGTATGTTTACTTGTTTTATATAGCGAAAAAGCAAAGGACGATACAGGTAATGGATATTCATGAGATACCCAAGCCAAAGAATGGTTTCATTGCAAAGAATAAAGGCGGCTTTCAGGGAAGGCATCATCGGTGATCTTATGCCCCAACCGGAGGACTTTTACAGTACTGCTCAGTTTTTGCTAAGAATCAACGGGGTTTGCTAGAAACATGTATCCCCTGTTTCATTTTTTCCATCTTTCTGGTAAAACTACTTCATATTATACTCCTTTTTGCTCTAAATGTCATTGAACATTTGTAGTAGCCCTTTCCACAAGCGCACACACATCATTTAATGCATTTTTTTACATCAAGGTAAAAAAACACTCTTGTTAATAATTTTTACTCCATAGTTAGGATTACCTCCTACTCGTTTTTTTTTTTTTTTTTTTTTTTTTTTGCAACACTCTTGGAATATCAGTTGTTGGTGTTCTGGGTATAAGGAATCTTAGGCTCTTCATCGTTGGGAAACTGGTAGGGGGTGGGAGTTGAGAAAGCAAGTCTTGTTATGAAGAAAGCATGGTTATTACAGGATTTGAAAATGCTAATGTGGTTGTTTTGCTGCATCTATGTTGCAAAAGGTTGCCATTAAATTCCCCTTTTTTAGTAAGAAACGAGGAATTTGCCTGCCGTTCCGCCTTTGATGCTTATCATGTGCTGCAGAAATTATTTGGTCGGATGAAAATTCTGTAATGGGATAGGTGTTGAGGGGTCACACACATATATATTATATACTCCCTCCCGTCCGCAATGGTAGTCTCATTTGACTGCTTAAACATTTTATCAATCTATTTTTAGATATTTAGCTTTCTATTTTCATTTTTATCACTACTTATTCGATCTCTATTGAGATTAGACAAAATATCATGCAATTGGGGTGGGGTGGGGTGGGGTGGTTGCTATGTTTGTATGATAAGGGCGAAAATTCATATGGGGGATGGGAGTTGATTTTTTTTACTTTTTTATTATTATTTTCATTTTTCCTATCTAATATATATTTATTCTTTTTTTTTTATCACTATTTTTATGTTTTTCTGCTTCTCTTTTCATTTTCTATTTTTTTTTCCACCTATTTCTTCTTCTAATTTATTTTTTTCTTACATCTTTTCTTGTACAATGATGACATATAAGGATTAATGTTAGTCAATTTCAAATTATTTTGGACTAAGTTGATAATTATGAAAGTTTAATGACTTTAACGAAATGAGAGTTTGTTTTGAGTGAAATAAAAATGACAAACAAACATCGGGAGTAAAAGTGTTGTCATTTTGGTTTTAGCTAATTGGAAATTTGAATGCTTGTTTACAATGACATTTTTATCCCTTTTATTTCATATTATACACATTTTTGAACTCTTATATACTCCCACTGTCCCACTCAAATTAAGCAATTTTGTGTCTCACTAAAAAATAAAATAGGACAATCCCAAAATGACACTTCACTCATTATTACCTAATACTATTTCAAGTGGGGCAGAGGGAGTATTCCGTGAATACGACCTTCACTTTATAAATCGGATTCAAAAAAATTATACAACATTGTTTGTCTAATAATAGCTCAAGTATTATTTTTTCAATTATTTTAAATAATAACATAGTAATAAAAATAAAATAATATTGTATTGTATTGTATTGAAAAATATTTGTTGTTAATTTAAAATTAATGTGCATTAATAATAGTTTTAAATATTTTATAAGGGCAACTATTTTCATAAATTCTTTTAGGTGGTTTTTGTTTTTTGTTTCTTCCTCTTATTTGCCTCTGAATGCTTATTCATTCAGAGGTGGAGTAATTAAGTCCGTTTGTTTTTTTTTTCGATTAAGATTTAATTGCCTCTTATTTGCCTCTTATTTTTAAGTGATAGATTTGCTTCTAATTTACCTCTTATTGCCTCATATAAATATATATATATATTTATATTTATATATATATATATATATATATATATATATATATATATATATATATATATATATAAATATATAATATAATATATATTATATATTTAATATATATATATATTATATATTATATATATATATAAATATATATAATATAATATATAATATATATAGTATATATATAATATATATAGTATATATTATATATATAGTATATATATATTATATATAAAAATATATATATATAAAAATATATATATAAAAATATATATAGTATATAAAAATATAGTATATTTTTATATTATATATATATAAAAATATATATAATATATATATAATATATATACTATATATAAATATATACTCCCTCCGTCCCACGTCATTGTGGCTTATTTTTTTTAGTCCCACGTGAATGCAAATAAAATGGAAATAAATTTATTATTTTATATTCACACTACCCCACCCACTCATTCTCTCTCTTCATTTCCTACCACACAATTTATTCAACCAACTCCACTCATTCTCTCTCTTCATTTCCTACCACACATTTTCATTATCTTAATAATATTTCTTAATTATCGTGCCCGGAAAAATAGTCCACAATGACGTGGGACGGAGGGAGTATATAATATACACATTTCAGAAAACGAATTCAGATGGAAAATCAAACAGCTTGCTTAATTCAGAATTCAGTCTTCAGACGCTGCCTCTTAACACTTAATCAGATTTCAGAGGTGAAATTAGATTTCAGCACTTAACGCTTAAAAAAAACAAAAGCCACCTTAAAAAAATATTTTACCTCGACGAATGAGAATGAGTGAGTAAGATCAAGGTGAAAAATAAAAAGTAATGTATTTTCAAAGTGTCTCTTGAATTAAATATAGACTTTTATTAACACATTCAAATTTTTCAAAAAGACAAAAACTTGGGTGAGAACAGCATGACCCGTCTCATCCATGAGACGGGTCGGTTCCATACCCATCACCCGCCCAACAAAGCCAACCCACGCCTCCGCCCAAGCTTTTTGCATATGGGCGGTCGCCTGGCTCGCGCCGCCCAAGTGGAATCGACCACATTTGCTTGGCCAATCCTTCAGCCAACATAAAGTAATAGTTTGTATACATTAAAGTAATAGTTTGTATACATTAAAGTAATAGTTTGTATACATTAAAGTAATACATATATACAGAAAAGTAATAATGTTTTTTCCTATGTTTTCTTCGTTTGGCAAAAGTAATACTCCATCCGTCCCACCAAAACTGATACTTATTTCCTTTTTGGTCCGTCCCAGCCAAACTGATACTTCCCAAAATGGAAGGGAATCTTTACTATTTACCTCACTCATTCTCTCTCCTATTTCACTTTTACACTCACAACATTCTCTCTCCTAACTATTCCTCCCACTCATTCTCTCTCCTATTTAATTCTTCATACTCACAACATTTTCTTTCACTTTTTCTCTCTCTTACTTTTCCTTAATCCGCGTGCCCAGAAATTTGGTATCAGTTTTGGTGGGACAGAGGGAGTACTTATTATAACTAAAATGTAACAAACGTGTTATTTATATATAATAGTATTTGTACATAATTGTAACACATATGTATAGGTATCTATATGTTTTCATGTAAAAGTATTACATTATCTATAGAAATATGTTACAATTTCATCTATCAAAGTGGTACATTTACTTGTATAAACTATTACATTCATATACATAAGTTATTACATTTCAAAAATAATACATATAGTTTGTATTACATTTGAAAAAAAATGGGTAAAAACGAGCTTTTATTTTTTTAAAACAGGTATTACGTTTACTTATGACCAATGTTACTTTATATGTATACAGTCATTACATTAAGAGATGGTAACTATTACTTTTGCTCTGAAAAAAAATAATATAAAAAAAAAATTAAAAAAATAAAATAAAAAAATTGGCCTATATAAGGCTGCCACATGGCGGGTCATGCCCCATGGGTCATGGGTCGACCCGTCTCATGCATGAGACGGATCCCATGTTCTCACAGGAGACCGGCTCTTTCAAAAAAATCTAACGAAATTATCGCCTAGGCCCTAAATTGATACAAAAATGAAAGTTTGGACCTTAAAATGAGAAAAATGAAACTACAGCCCCAAGTGATACACGTGTAAAGTTTGGGGCATTAAAGTGAGATTAAACCTTGAAACTCAGACCACACAATCTTTCTCCCTTCCCTATAATTTATGTATGGTTTCCGACTCGCGTTCATTGTCAACAACAATGGAGTATTTCCATAATCAAATTTTCGATACTCCTTCAACCCAACATCTATTACCTTGCAGACCTTAAACCCATCCTCCTTCTATCTAACTTTAATCCTTGAAAAATCGAAAATTTAAAATCAGTTTGTTGGGTTGCACAAGTGTGAGGCCACGTCTTTCTTCCCGTTGAAATAGAAAGGTCGTTCTATCAATTACTTAAATCCTCCCTTCCCCGTTAGAAAAACGAAACGACAGAAACACACAATTGATACGAAAGGAAAAGAAATAAGGTGTTTTGTAGCGGTGCAAAAGCTACAATTTGTAACTGATTCATAGCAAGTAATTGCTGTGGAGCAGTTAGTAGCTGACGCAGAGGGCGCAGACGTTGAAATGCTTGACATTTTTTTGGACTTTTTGAATCAAATAATAAAAGTTATGATAAGTCTATCTTTTGATTTAATATCATTTAAAATTTATTTGATACATAACTTATATTAATGAAATTAATTATAATACTTTTAACAATCCCAAGTTTCATGTTCTTTTAGAACTTGTTACTATATATACTCCCTCCGTCCCCCGTGAATGCAAACTTATTTCCTTTTTGATCCGTCCCACGTGAATGCAAACTGTCCAAAATGGAAATAAATTTATTATTTTATATTCACCCTACCCCACTCACTCATTCTCTCTCTTCATTTCCTACCACACAATTTATTCAACCAACTCCACTCATTCTCTCTCTTCATTTCCTACCACACATTTTTATTATCTTAATAATATTTCTTAATTATCGTGCCCGAAAAAATGGTCCTCAATGACGTGGGACGGAGGGAGTATTTATTAAATATATTGTTTTAGTTGTTTTAATCCATGATGATTTTGCCTATTCATTATTTTATATTTAAGTTTTATTAATTAAATCAAAATATGAGTCATTTGAAATCTCAAACTTATTTAACTTAAGCTTCATATTCTTTTATGAGTTACAACGTTTACATTTTAACAACAAAATAAAGTTAATTAATGATAAATCTAATTTTGATTTCATATCATATTCAATTTATTTATATTGAATTTCATTGATAAATAAAATTAGGAGAATTTTGATAATCTCAAATTTATTTTAGATAATGTACCATCTTCTAGGACATATTATATGCACATATATCATGCATTAAAACAACAAAAAGAACATTACTTTATAAATATAAAAATATAAGTGTATTTAATAAGTTATAACAGAAGATGGAATTTGAGATTATCAAAAGTCACATACTTAAATAATGTTTGGGTTATCAACCCTCTTTATCATGAATCAAAATAATTTGAACATAAAAACATTTAATAAATATATGTGATTTTAATAAGTCACTAGAGAAGATGGAACATTAAATAACAAAAATTTGAGATTATCAAAAATATCCTAATTTATATTATTAATGTAACGTAATTTGAGTGAACTGAATATGTTAAGTGATATAAAATCAAAAGTTAGATTCAACTAATTAACTTTATGTTGTTTATGCAATAAGTCCTAAAGGGATATGATTCAAATTAAATTAAAACATATAATATATTTTAGAATACTCTATATAATGAATAGTTATCTAGTTAATCTAACTTAATTAAAATAGATTGAATATGTTTATGATATGAAGTCAAAAGTTAGATTTATCACAATTATTATTTTTATAACAAAAAAGGTTCTGTTAATATATGTTTATACAATTTGTCCCAATGAGAGATGAATCATTAGGTGAAATAATATTAGGATTATCAAAAGTCTATTCTTTATGAATTAAATTAAATTAAAAATTAAAACATGTAATAATATATATGCATATAATAAGTTCCTAAAAGATGGAACATTAGGTAAAATAAATTGAAATTATCAAAACTCTTTAATTTTATTTATCATCGAAAAATAATTTAAATGAATTGAATATGATATGAAAGTTAAGTTAGATTAATCGTGAATTAATTTTATTTTGTTATTAAAATGTACATGTTATAAATCATAAAGGAATATGAAACTTAAGTGAAATAAGTTTGAGATTATCGAATGGCTCATATTTTGATATAATTAATAGAACTTAAATAACAAATAATGAAGCGGTAAACTCATCATGCAAAAAACTAAAAGAACACTATATAATAAATATGAGTGGTAATAAGTCCTAAAAGAAGATGAAACTTAGAATTAAAAAAAAATCTCATAACTTAATTTCATTGATATAATTTAAGTATTTAAATTATATGAAATTAAATATAGATTTATTATAACTTTTATTATTTTACTCAAAAAGTCTAATAAATTGATGTGACTGAAAGGAGATGAAAATGTTAGGTAAAATAATGTTGAAATTATAAATAGCGTCTAATCAAATATTAGAGGTGAAGATGGAGTATTCATGGGGCGCAAAGTATAAGCTACTCCTCCCTCCCTAAATCCCTCCCTAAATGAATGTCAAAAATATTTTCAAATTTGCTTTTAATCAAAAGCAAATTTAATCTTAAGATGCTTTAATCTTAATATGAATAAATATCATATTATTAAAACCTATTGAATGTATAATAATTATATTCATTTATGATGGTAAATGATGGAATTTATATAATGACTTTTTAACTTTTAATATGATTTGTATTGAAATATTTCATGAGCTTGAAATTGGAAAAAGTCATACGATAGTAATATCAATTCACATATTATATATTTAATTTCATTTCACGCTATAAATAATCTATATCTATTTAAATATTTTATTTCACGATATAAATAATCTATAACTATTTAAATTTTATACTCCAAAAGTCCTAGCTCTTATAAAGTCACAAACATTTAAATTAATGCTAGGATAAAAATATCCACACCATGTTAGTTAATAATATTATATGAATTTTTCTGATAACATGGTTATTCAACCCCGACACCTTGCTGGTCATGGAGAAGATGAGTTTAGGCTGATGTGGATAGCTCCTTATCACCACAAGTTTTGTATCCTCCTTGTAACTAACGGTGAAAAAATGGTGGAAGGCAGACTGACAAGGTTCGAAACCTAAGCTACGGCAAAGGACTATGAAGCCGGTGAGAAACCTGACGGCATTGGATCCTAACATGGCCGGGGGCGGCTAGCATGTCTTCAAGGAATTCATTTATGAAGGAGTCAAAGGGAAGACGGAGGTCCAATTGAAATTGCTTATAAAAAAAATGGACGTAATTCAGACTGTAATAAAAGTCAGTCTCAGCTCTCTCGGTCTTGAGGGGCACACTGGGGAAGTAACTAAGTATGTACTCATCCCTTGACACACCAAACCTAGAGTGAAGTTCCTCTATCATGGGCTCACCAACCTTAATTGGTTTGGGCCTAGGAACATATACCCTACCTCGGTCTAATCTAACCCGGCCTCTTCCTCGGCCTCCTGATTGCTCTTCCTCGAAAAACGCATCTACAATCCTCCCAGAAGTCGAGGGACCGGTAGGACGAGCAACACCTCTTCCAGTCATAGCTGCACAATGAAATAACAAGGATCAAAATTTTGACCTAGGTGAAATTACCCGGGATTTCGCGCGGACGCGAAACGCGGTTGTCTTTCACGGAGGGTTGGTGTCTGAGACCTCGCTTCATGGGAAGGAAAATGAGGAGTCGCCACGCGGTTTTGTATTTTGAGCCCAAACGTTGAGAAAAGGCTTTTGTGAAAATGGTGTCGTTTTTATTGGTAGCAAAAACTTAGGAAAGGCTTTGAAAACAGAGGATCATTTTTATTGGTAGCAAAAACGAGTAAAAAGCTATTTAGTACCAGAGATTGTTAGGTTCGGAGGTCATGTTACGTTTCGGGAAGAGTATTACAAGATCACCCGAAATGCCTCGTATGACGAGTCTTTCTACCTTTCTCGAAATCGTGCATGTGTGTGTGTGTGTGTGTTTTGAAATGGGGGGCTTGAATGACAAGCTTAATCCTAGTTTGAATGTCAAACGTTGATTAGGTGACTTTGTTTGAAAAGACGGGCGTTTGAATGACAAACGTCGGTTTGAGACGAAAATGAGCGTTTACGTGGCAAATGTCGATTTTGAGTTTTTTGAAAAGGAGTTCGAAGGTCGAACTCCGGTTTTTGAACCGAGCGAGTCATTGTTAACGATTTTTACGGAAAAAAGCGTATTAAATGATTTTGAATGTCAAAAGTCGGCTTTTAGTTTGAAGATGAGCGTTTGGATGCCAAACGTCATTTCGCGCATTTTTGAAAGAGAGTTCGAAGGACGAACTCCGGTTTTGAACCGGGCATTACATTGTTAACGATTTTTACGGGAAAAAGCGTATTAAATGATTTTGAATGTCAAAAGTTGGCTTTTAGTTTGAAGATGAGCGTTTGGATGCCAAACGTCATTTCGCGCTTTTTTGAAAGAGAGTTGAAGGACGAACTCCGGTTTTGAACCGGGCATTACATTGTTAACGATTTTTACGGGAAAAAGCGTATTAAATGATTTGCAATCAACGAATCGGGTTGCGACTCGGACTTTGAAAAGTAAATACTATCACGATCCAAACGTGTCGGACTTGTAAATGACAGTATTTAAATACGGTATCGACGGAATCGAACGATCCGAAATCGTAAATGACGATCGACGAGCCAAACGACTCGGAATTGTAAATGACGATCGACGAGCCAAAACGGCTCGGAGTGGTAAAGTTGCATGAAATGTAAAGGACGTTCGATGGATTAAACGGTCCGGAATTGTAAATAACAGAAAAGTAAATGACGATCGACGAGCCAAACGACTCAGAGTTGTAAATGACAAAAAAGTAAACGGAATGGGGTCGGAACGCCGTTTTAACCCGTGATTACTTCTCTTACGGGAAGAGAAGAGGATCGAGGGGCTAAAACGTATCGAACCCCGTTAGACGGAGGCGTCCACATTTCAATAACGTTGTTCGAAACGGTTGTAGCGACTGGCGCGTAAACCGAGACAAAACAAGAGATTAGAGAGAGGGAGTTATACCTATGGCTAGGGTCGACTCCTTTGGCTCGGGGGGTGTATACGGGATAAGGAAAGTAGTTTGGAACGGTGTTTTAAGGTGGTGAGGGTCGTATTTGATCGAAATACGGAGTTTTCACGCAAAACGAGGTAAAATCGGGCTCGGGAAGGGGGAGAACCAGTTTAGGCCGTGAGTTTCTTGGTGAAAGGGGTGAATTTTTGTTGTTACAAATGGCTTTGACAGCCCGTCTATTTATAGGTGAATTTTCAGTAGGAGCCCGGTCAGACTTAGACTGAAATCCAGGGGGTTTTGTGGTATTTTGGAATTTTGAGGGACTTGCTGGCAATTTCTGAGAATCTGCAGAGGGAGTCCAGCCGGACTGAGACTGTATACCAGGGGTATTTTAGTCTTTTGGCCTTATTTTTGATTGAAAGGTGACTAGAGGGAGGTGGCATGCTTGCCACGTGTCCTGTGAGTCACCAGCCATGTGGGAGTTCGTTCCCGGGTCCCGGTTTTGTCCCTTTTTTAAAATAACAGTCCGAAAAATGTCCGAAATGCCCCCGGAAAGTGCGTTTTTCAGGAAAAGCTGTACTTTCACGTGCGATGACGTGTGTTAAGTACGTTTCGACGTTGGGATGCTCGGGGCAGTCCCGGGACGTCTCGTTGGCTTGGCAACGGGGAGCTTAACGGGTTCCGGTTAACCTAGAGCGGGCCAGTTAACGGATTTCGGTTAACTTTCTGACGAATTTTGACGATCCGGATTTGGGTACTTACACTAGGCAAATGGAAGACGAGGACGAAGAAGAGCATCCCTCCTCGTCCTATAAACTTAAACCGAGGAGGGATCCTTACCCAACAATTGAGGACGCTCTAAATGGTCAGACGTCAAGTAGTAGAGATTGATGTGGTCAATTATCTCCGACCAACCATGGAACAATACAATATTTGGGGATTCAATGGAAAGACGGTCAATCCTAAATCGATTAGGATATCTCACGTCGGTTCGAGGTGCTTGGTACCTCGTCAATATCTCCTCGATTTCATTTAAACTCAGCATCATCCAAGGGCCATCGGTTCATTGGTAAACCCCTAAGATTATGGGTGTGATAGCAGTAGAGAGCATTCGGTTTACTCCTCCAAGTACGAGTCATCTCTAGATACGAGGAAGGCACGAGGCAAACTCAAAAATTGCTCAAGAAAAGCTTTAATCAAGAATAACGATTGCGGTTTTTGAACAAACCCACCAAAAACACCAAAACCCCAGAAATTCGTAGTAATATGCAGAAAATAAGAATAAAGGAAGAAATTATTCCTTAAACGGATGTTTGTTGAGGAAATGAACGGACAAAATCGAACACAAAGAGCAGAAGCTGACCACGAAATCAAGAATAAGAAATGGCGATTTCAAGCTTGTAATACTCTCTCAATAACAAATGGTGATAAAAGATTGAAATTGTAGTGGGCTTTGGCTTATATACCCAAGTTTGAAACGGGTATTGGTCGAAAGCCGGGTAAAGTAACACTGTCCTTTTCTAGCATTAAATGCTCTAGTGGGTTCCCAAGGGGGATGTCGGACTTCGTGCGACGCGCCCATCATTGCATGAATTAGCCGGCGGATAATTAAGCGCCACATGACATGTAAGAGCCCGTTCGTATTCGTTTAAGCTGAGGTGGAGCATCACTTCCTCCTCGGCATAGCCAAGCTAGGAAGTTAGGGCCACTGAACGGTATAAACCAAGGTACGAACGTGGATCCGTGGCCGGGCAAGACCCAATCGATTGGGTCCAAAATATAATCCATACAAGTCTCAAATATGACAAAGGGAGTGGGCTTTCCCTACCTTTATTCGTCTTACCTCCTCATCATTCTCACTATGTCAACTTAGGCATAGCAGAGCGTATAATGACTGAGGCCCAACAAAACCACAGGCCGATTGGGCACTAACCCATATGCCGGGCAAGGCATCCATCATGGCTGAGCAAGGTCTCCTCTAAAGACGAGAGCCCCTCCTCGGTCTCCATATAATACATGGTAATGGGCTTCACCATCTTTACGATTCTCTTCCTCGACTCAATGTAGGACGACCAGGCCATGTACGATGAGGAAGCCCGCCTCCAAAGGCGCACGTGCATATTGCTATATATTATCCAATCCTACTCAGATGAGGACTGTGAACAGTTATAATCCTCCAAGGATTATAACCTTATCTCACACGATTTGTCATCCAACAAGGACTGAACAGTTATAATCCCTCTAGGATTACAACCTCGTCACCTACGAATTCCTATTCAACAAGGATTCTACTATGCTATGCCTATATATACAAGCCATAATTCACATTATTTTGGTAAGACATCTTTTGACTCTAAACTCTTGTCAATTGATTTCTCTCTCTAAAACACAAATACTTACTCTTACGCCGGAGGGTCTTCGCCGGTGAAGCCCCGACATAGTTTACATGTGTGTTCATCTTTTTCAGGCTATTCTATCATTCAGGAAACAACCTGCCACTGGATCTGAGCTGATCCAAACATTTTTGGCATCGTCATATAGTATAGATTTCTTCTAACTTTTTATTTACTAGTTGTGATAATGCAAATCCTCTCTTACTTATTCATGATATTTTGATCTCAATTTTTTAATTAATTGCTTGCCTCTCTTACTTATTCATGATATTTTGATCACAAATTTTTAATTAATTACTTGCAGAAAAAAGGAAGGAAAAAAGAGATTTTTTTTCAATTAATTCCTTTTATAATTAATAAATACCAAAATGACAAACCTTTCAAACTTAAAACTCGCTACACGGTGTAGCGAGTTTTATAATTTTGTCCGTTCAAACTCGTTATACGGTATATCGAGTTTAAATTTGCTCAATTTTATTTTAATAATAAAAAAATTAAAATTTAAACTCGCTACATGAAGTAGCGAGTTCAAACATTCTCAACTCTTTGCAATTCGTTTCACCCCACCCCAATACTACTTCTCCGTCTCACTTTAAATTGCAAAATAATGATGCAAAAATTATGTCTTAATAAAGGAAACTATAAGGGAATATTATTTTTTCCGTCTCATATAAATACTTTGAAACAAATGTATTTCTATAAAAAAAATATTTTCTTATTTCAAAAATAAATATTACTTTCGACTCAAAACGAATAAACAAAAAATAATAATACATTTTTTGTCCAAAAAATGAACATTACTTCCTTCATCCCAATGAATATTTTAAAAAATAATACTACTTAATGTTAGTACCTTCGTATCAAAATAAGACACTATTTTTTGAGAAGAATGAAGTATTATTATTTTATAAAATATTCATTGTGACGAAGAAAGTAATGTATCTTTTTTTAGAAGTAGTATTTTTTTCTAAAAATAATATTTATAATTTTAGTGTCTTTGTCTGTTGATCCCAAAGGTGTAACAAGAATATGAAAAACAGCTACAGGGGGGTTGAATAGCTGTATAAAAATTTTCTAACCCTTTTCAAAATTCAACTTTGAATTAATATGATAAAAGTGTGGTCAAGTAAAAATCAATTATAAAGATAATAAAATGCAGACAGAAGTTTCTAAGTATAAAAGTGTAGTAATGAAAGTGAGTGTGGTCGACCGCAAATTAGAAAGTGTGGTTGACTACTTTAGTGTTGAACAATATATTTGTAGAGGTTTAATCGTAAATGATCTAAATCTTGTAACAAGATGGTTAGTCTTTAATTTTCTAAGTGAGATAGTATATTTAGATCTTTGAGTTAATGTTACAAGGATTACAAAGTTGAGAATCAATCTCAAATCTAACTATCTTTTCAATGAAGTTAATCCTATACAATAACCTGTGTATCCCAAGTAATACAATCAATAAGATTGATTTCAAGGGGTGTGTGTGTGTTCAAGATTCAAGAGCTTTTTATAATAGAAGTATTAGAACTTGATGATTTTTTTTTGTGGTTACAAGGTTTGAGAGATTTCTGGGTAAGGAATGTTTCTTCAAGGCTTGAAGATGAAATATTTGAATATTCAAAGGATTCTGGAAATCTGAGTATGAGCTTCAAAACATCTTGAAGATTTCAACAACAATATTTCTAGCTATCTTCATGGCTTGAACACAAGGCCTATTTATAGCCTTGGGTGATCAAGTAGCCGTTGGAAATCATTATTGGATAAACATTAAGGACAATGTGCTGTTGATGTCTGATTGAAGCACATTTCCTTTTTTTTTTCATGTTGCATAGGTTAGTGGAAAGGTGGTACGTCTTTGTACGAATGACACCAACTGTCACCTTTTTGAAATTCTCTAAGTGAACTCTGCAACAATATAACTCTTTGAGTTAAATCTGAGTTGTGGTAAGAGTCAATTATACCAATATATGATCTTCAATCTCTTCAATCTCTTCAATTTGGCTAGGGACAGGAGTAGGGTGAGGTCAGTCTCATGTATTGCGGTCGACCTTATGGAGTGAGTCAGTTTCTGAGGCTTGCCTTGAGCTATGTGGTCAGCTGCATGGTTGACCGCAAGGTCAGCCTTTTCAGTCCTTTTTGAGACAAAACATTTAGAAATTCTATCCTTCTAATGCCTAAGTAACTCTACTATAAAAATGGACTTACCTAAAAATTTGAAGTGTAAAACTTCATACATAAGATTCTAAAGTCCATGAAAAATAAAATAGGTGATGGTATCTGTTAGTGTAAACCGCAGATGATATCCTGAATGATGTCCCAGATTCCAGATGATATCGCAGATGATTTCCTGTGCTGGAATTTATATAGTTGTACATTTCTTGATTATTTATTTATGTACTAATGTGCTAATATGATCTGTATAGTATATGTTGTATGTCCATATTTCAGGTTGCAATATGATGGAAGAATGAGCTAGAAACATGGAGGAATTTGGAAAAGAGAAAGTTATGCATAAATGACGTTTTATGCATAAACTTTCTAAGAGTTACTTTGTATCAACAACAACAAAAACGTGTGAAGACTTTGTCAAGGCTGTTGTTGCAGTTTAAAAGAGAGTACAAGATGGAGAATGCTTGAGAGTACAAGGACGTGAAGCATGGACTTGAGAGCAAGATAAGGTTGGTACAATTGTGGGATGTTGGCGCACGATTTGAGGAACAAGCCAACCCACTTCCCCACTCTCTCCTCAACGACAAGACATGCCAAGGCTGTTTATTTGAGTAGCCTTCAAGACACTTGAAGACTATAAATATGCTTGGAAGGAGACACTTGAAGATATACCAATTACACACTTCACACCTTCAAGCATATAGAGATAGAGTTCTTTGTGGTTCGTTTTATCCATCCTCACATATAATTTCGCACTTGATTACCTTGGTTTCAAGTTGTGTGTTGGCTAGGATTGGAAGTCGTTCTTTATCTCTTGTTCCATAGAACTTACATTGTATTAGTTATAGGGAGCACAATTTGGCTTTTGTAATTCTTTTTATAAAGTGATTATAAAGTATTGCCGAAGAGGCATCCTCAAGTTATATAATTTATATAACTTGAGAAAAACAATTTTGGTGTTATTATTCTGCTGCAATCTCTTTTACAAAATTGTTTTTATTTTCGAAGTGTGTGTGTGCTAACTCAAGTGCTATCGTTGGTGCTGTTATCACCTTGGATATCATTGGTGTTTCTGGCCGTGACAATTTCAATTGGTATCAGAGCAGGTCACTTGACAATACTAAGTGCTTGGTCTAGGTGTCATGGCTTTTGATCCTGCAAATCCAAACCAAAAACGTCTTCCTGTTTTAGATGGTTCGAATTATGCGTATTGGAAGATCTTTCTTCGCTCGCATATCAAATCAATTGATCTTCGAGCTTGGCGATCTGTAGTTAATGGATACTCTCTTCCACTGTTACCTCCTGATGAGGATGGTGACATTTAGGTTAAACCTGAAGGCGAGTGGACTAATGAAGAGATTGTCCTTGCTAACTACAATGAGAAAGCTCTTAATGCTATTTTTGAGTGGCACCGATTTTGAGATTGAGCAAGTATTTTGCCAATACCAGGGGTTTTGATAGAGTTGTGCTTCCGGGTTTGCGAGATTCCTCTTTCTATTTTCCCAAGCGGGTTCTCCGTCAATTCGGTCAACAACAGGACACTTTTATTTCTTAAGGAGCCTCTCGTGAAGTATCCTATATTGGTCCAGAGTTTGCAAGGGTGCTAGCTCAAGCTTGGGGTGAAGGGACTAGTCGAGATCGTTGGACGAACCTTCGAAGCTTTAATGTAAGTGTCTTCTTATCAGATAAGTACTTGGATTGGTTCCTCCATAGTGCCAACCCAAACGCGGAAAACATTGATGAAATGCGGCGTCCACTTGTGAATGCGTGCCCCTTTCGTGGAAAAGGGTCGAGTTCACCTCAGTTTGAAGACACCGTTTTTATGAAAAACAGAGTCGCCACACCATTTTGATTTATCCTCAAAACTTTGAAAAAAAGGAAAAAGGTTCGGAGGTTAAGTTACTCCTTGGGAAGAACGTTTGGCGTTCACCCAAGGAGCCTTGCAAAAGAAAGTCTTCCTAGGTCCAACATTTGTGCTTGTGTGTTTTTGAGAAAAGAGATGTGCCAAGTTCATTATCCGAACGTAACAACCATTTTTAGAAGGTTTTAGTTCGGGATACCTTGGACTTTGGTGTTTTCGGGATTTGATCCCGTGCTCACTTTGGACTTATGATCATCATTACGAGACTTATCTACCCTCCCATTAGATTAATCAACCAATATAGGCGTAGGAGCCTTGGTATGTCTTAACCTAACTTTCCTTGGGGATTTTAGTCAAATATGATCAAAAGGGGTTGTCTTTAAGTCCAAGAATGAGACTTTTTAGAAAAGAATGAATCTTTGTCCATCAATCCTACATCTTGAGATGATGATGATTCGTAGGGACATTTTTATGTTCATCTCTAGTGATTATCGGAGATTTCAGGACTAAGACTCATTGATTTCTAAAGGGACAAGGATTGTGGCATTTTTATAATGGGATTGATGTAAAGATGGAGTCTTTACACCAATCCTCTCCATGGAATGCATCAAGAACCACGGGACTAGGGGGATGGGGTGTAAAGATTGGATTTTTATGCTCATCCTTATGTCTTTTGTGCCTTAGAAGGCCTTTTAGACAATCCTTGGAGAAAAGAATCCAACTTTAGGGACATGAGGGGAAATAGCTTTAATGTAAAGATTGCATTTTTAATATGAACAATACAAGGAGTATCATTAATCTAAGTACATAATGTAAAAGGGATGATCTTCATGGCTTTTCCTATGTCCTTAATACCTCATAAGGTGGACAATCCTTGAAAAGCTAGATCAATGGGAAGGGTATGACATATAATGGATAAAGATTGCATTTTTATACATAAATATAAAGGGGGATCACATCATCATATGGTAGATCATCCCTAGAACAAGCCACTTGTGGAATCTTGTTCATCCTAGGGAGAGGATCTCCATTGAATCCTTTGTGTAGGGGAATAGGAAATATGGATATACATTGATAAAGATCAAAGCTTTATGACAATAATAAAGGTAAACAACAAGTAATAATAGAACAAGAGTATATAGGAGTGTATCAAAGGTAAAGGAATGAGACATTACCAATATTGGTTTTTCTCTATCTTCCAAGGGAGTTTTTCTAGGCAATATCTATTTAGGAATAGATTAAGGTAGGATTAGTGTATGAGAGAGGATGGATTTGTGTGTTTTTTGGGACTGTAAGTCGAGTTTCTATTTCTGCAGAGTAACAATGCTCAAAATTGTATATCAAAATGAATAGAGGAGGCCTCTATTTATAGGCTTCTGGTGTGCTTCTAATGAAGACGCCCGGCGTGATCTTGTGGCTAATGAAGCCGTTCGGCGTCTTCTTCTGTCGCGTCATCATGTTTCTGGAAACATGCAATGTGGCAGATTGGAAGCTTCTTTCCAGCGAGGTCCTATCTAGAATTCTAATTCTTAATAGGTCCTACCTTGCTTGAAAAGTATTGAAAAGTTCCCGAATTGCCCCTAAACTTTATGAAAGTTTGGGGAACTTCTAGGAAACTTTAATTGGAAGTCATGAGCCAGATTTGGGTACTTACAGAAGCCCCTCGGCAACGGCACTTGCGAAGCAAGTGGGGTTGTCGATAAAAGTGAGAATCCAATCTGGTGAACAGCCGAGATGGATTGGGATTGGGTGACCAAGGAGGTCGAGTCGCTGAACCTTTTTGGAAGGCTACCTATGTATTCTGAAGAGGAATCAAGCCAAATCGTAGTTCTGGATCCACTGGGGAAAGGATGTCATGTGTGATGGATTGGCTGAACCTAAAGTAGACTACCAACGTATCCCGGGGGAATCAAGCCATGATCGTAGTTCAGAATCCGATAGGGAATGGTGAAGAGAAACTGGTCCCTTGCTTTGAATAAGGAGAGGAGGTGACCTAAAAGGTCGAATGGCTGGACCTTTTAATTGGTTCGCGCACCACTGAGGAGATGGTAAAGGAAGGGGGTGACCAATGTGGTCGGATGGCTGGACCTTTGAAAAGGCTACCTACGTATCCTCTGGAGGAATCAAGCCACGATATTAGTTCAGGATCACCTCTAGACATTTAAGCAACAGGTCTAGGATCCTTGGAGTTTTAACGGTTAATGGAGGAGTCACCTAAGAAACTAAAGCTTACGGCGCTATCCTTTCGAAGGAGATAGAGGGAGCTAAAGCTGGAAAATTAAAGCTTACGTCGCTATCAAGGAGATAGAGGGAGCTAAAGCTGGAAAACTAAAGCTTACGTCGCTATCAAGGAGATAGAGGGAGCTAAAGTTATGGGTAATCATGCATGTGCAACTTGCTTGAAGGAATATGAGTATGACTCATTTTTTTTTTTTTTATTTTTTTGAAAATAAAGTAGGTAAAATAATGCCAAAAGTGGGACGGAGTTCTTGCATGTGTTAAAACTCGATTAATTTCTGACTATAGATGCGAGAATGATACTTTGGACAATGAAAATTATTCATGCATGCCCATTTGAAAGATTAAACTTGTATGAAAAGATTTTGGGAAAACTGAGATATTTTGTGCTTATTCTTGCTTTGGGAGAGCATGTGCTCGATTATATGTTCCATATGATGAAAACATGTGTTATATGTAAAAGTCTTTGTGACTGCTTTACTTTGCAATTTGTGCAACATTTTGTAAATATATGCATATTTCTGAGATAAGTTGAAGGACTAACGTACCTTTGCTATGCTTACCTGCATGAGAGCAAGTCGCGGGGCTGTGTGGAAGTTGATAGTGTTGAGAGTTTGATGCATCATTTGAGAACTTGGTGCCTCTGACCGAGATGTTGAAACATTTGGGGGCGTGAGGTGCCTCTGACCGAGTTGCATTTGAGAACTTGGTGTCTCCGATCGAGTTTTATTTAAGAACTTGGTGTCCCTGACCAATTTGCATTCGAGAACTTGGTGTCTCTGACCAATTTGCATTTGAGGACTTGGTGTCTCTGACCAATTTGCATTCGAGAACTTGGTGTCCCTGACCAATTTGCTGGAACATTTGAAGTCTGGTCATTTGTTGAGGATGACTGAGAACTTGGCGTCTCTTACCCTTTGAGAACTTGGCATCTCTGACCGAATTACAGACACTGGAGGCTGTCTTCACATGTTTTGTCTGGAATGATCTCTCACCGAAGGGGAGGATTTGATTTCTTGGATTTGATTTATCAATAGATTGTCGTAGGCCAAAATGATAAGGACTTGAGATGATAAAGGCGGAGGTCTTGCGAGTTGTTCATGCAATTTTGTTGAAACCGCTGATTTTGGGCTTTGGTGAATATCTCCCTTGTTGGGGATAGGTCTCAATAGCGATGAGAAAGGGTCTTTCGCATTTGAATTCCTGCATTCATTAGTGAAGAGACAAACAGAGATATGTATGACACTTGTGACGATGCATGGAGGCATGAGCTGGTATGACCATAAATGTGTTAGCAAGGCTAAGGGGTGACAAACAATTCATGAAATCACTTAGGATGATGATTTTTTTGTTTTTCTTTTATCTATTTTTTATTTATTTTGCTTTTGGGTAAGCACGAGCCTAATTTTGGGCAAAAGTATTTCCTATGTTGATTTGTAATCAATTAAGGTTATTTCTCTTTGTGCATGTCACATGAGCCACGGGCTGACTCTTTTGCGGGAAAGCAATGTGAGAGGGGTTTTATGAAAGAATGTGTTGGGGAAATGTGTTTGGATGTATGTGTTTGGGAACAGTTTGAGACAGGTTTCGAGCAGGTGGGGTTGTATCCCTTGGGTGCGGACTGAACTGCTGTTGTTACCGAGGTGTTGTTAATGTTGCCAAAAGGTATCATGTGGACCAGAATTCCCTCTTGGGCTGAGATCGGGTTTAAACCTCGGGTCTTGATTAAAGTTCCTTTCTCAAACTCTGGCACTTGAAGCTGATGCTGACAGGCTTTTAGAACCAAAGACTAAAGCAATTGTCAAAGTGACCAAACCTCTCTTCTGAGAATGGATGTGACTTAGCGAAGCCCCTGGTCTAAGGGAAAATCTTGGCGAAGCCCCAGGTTCTGTTAAAGCGAGGAAAGATCCTTTCATTGGCAAAGCCTCGGCTTGAAGAGATGACTTGATAGAGATTCGGTTGATGGTCTGATCCAAGATAACGGTGAAGCATCAAGCTGACTGGTCATCCAAAGAGAGAGTCGTGTTTGAAGCGACCTCAAGGAATCCATGAACGAAACCTTCTCCAAATGACTTGCGAAGCCCCCGACTTGACAAAGTATCATGGGGAAGGTCCGAATGTATTGATTATAAAACCAAACTGGCTGGTTGACCATGACTGATCTCAAAATGCACTTAATGCAGCCCCAATCCGTTGAAGCATTACGTTACAAAGCGTGAAACCCATCATTGATTTCAAAAGAGATTCTCATTCTGGTGAGTGCCAAGGGGTCTTGTAGACTCGACTTCCAACGTTGGACTTAAAGTCATGATTAAGCCCCGATCCTGACACCAAAGAATTTGCTCGTGGCAGGCTTTCAACAAATAAAACTTCCCTTTGCTTGGCAAAGCCCCGGTTTGATGAACTGAATAGGCGAAGTCTAGTTTTTGAAGAAGTGACTTGGTGAAGCCCCAATCTGATGACCTAGCAAAAGTCTCAATATGATTGGTACTGCAAAAGTGATCCTAAGGTTGATCTAACCAAGACCGAATCCATCTTGTGACGTAGTGAGGAACCCGATGCGGATCCAAAAATGACTAGAGAAGCCCCAATCTAAGGAAATGGCTTGATGAAGCCCCAACCTTGAAGAGTTTCAATGCAACCCTAATGCAAATTATAGCAGAAGAGGGAAAACCTATCCTTTCATACTTACTTTCTTAGTCAATCAGTCAACCGCAAGAAGATGTGAAAGAAAAGAATTTTAGAAACTTATACATGCAGGGGCATATTTTTCGAAAGGTGGGAATGAATCCCGATTTTGTGTTATTTTGATGGCCTCATTCGATGTAGGCATAAGAACTTGCTTTGGGTTTGACTCTTTTGAGAGAGTATAAGCGTGGAAAGGTTTGTAAAAGTGTATGGAATCCCCTACTGACAGAAAATCAGTGTTTAGCACTATTTTTCCTAAGATGTAGAAAAAGAAGACTTGTCAAGACATCTGAAAACTTGTTTCATTTACAATGATCACAAGATTGCTTAAAACCCTTTATTAATGTTCGGGTTATTCAACCACTAATCTCGATATGAATAAACATTTTGATTAATCATGAGGAGAAAGTCAACCAGTGTTGCGGAGCAAAGTTGGCTATGTGTGAAAGAAAGGTCTGTGTATAGAGGAGGTTAGAGACTGGGTTTATGGCATTTGAATGTGTTTATGACCGGACCATTTTCTGGTTGCCTACGTTCCCCTCATTGTGAGGAGATCAGGTCGCCGTAGTTCGGCTGAACTGTGTTTGTCTTTGGGAAAGGGGATTTGTGGTTCCTTTAGTGAAAAGGCTCGGATGAGAAGGTTGGATGATGAGGCACGGGCCTTGAGATGATTCCTTGACAAGTCGTTTTGGACGGCTTCTTCAATTGCTTCCTGATTTTCGTCTTTCATTTGGGGGAGAAAGAATTTGCATATAGCCTAAGGGCTTATGAAATGCTTCTGCCTTTGATTTAACCGCTCCATTGTTATCGACAACTTCCATTCTTCGAGCTTTGATTTTGCCCATTTGTCAAGCTTCTGATTGGCAGTGCTGGGTCCTTGGCTTCATTTTTTTTTGAAGCACATGAAGGCGAAGGTAAGCCCCTGTTTGAGCTTTCTTGATGCTGAATGAACGCTCGCCGAAAAATAAATATAAAATAAATTATAGTTTTAGGAGTCGCCACGCCGTTTTTAAAGGAAAACATTGAAAAACCTTTTTTTAAAGAGAAAGTGGGTCCAGGGGTCAGGTTACGACGTGGGAAGAGAATATAGAGCTCACCCACTGAAATTACCCGGGATCCGGCTCGCGCGCGGGGCCCGTGCACTCGCATTCGTCGCTTTTTCGGGGAAGTTTGCCCGGATCCGAGAGGCAGCGCGTTCGCGCCCCGGCATCTGGCTTTATTCCGCTTTAGCGATGGTTGGAGGTGTCTCGCCGTTGTTTTCGCAATTGTAGAGTCGCCACGCCGTTTTTATTAAGCCTAAAACATTGAAAAAGGGCATCAGTTTAGGAATAAACTGTTTTTGTGTGATGAGATTTTGAGTTCGGAGGTCAGATGACTCCTCGGGAAGAGAATATTAGAATCTTAGAGCTCACCCGAGTCGCCTCGTAAAAACGAGTCTTTCGGATACCCCTAATATTCTTTAAATGTTGTGTGTATGTGTGTGTGCTTTTAAAAATGCATGCTGTGTCGGATGTCTACATTGTACACTACGTATTGAAATGTATTGAAATAGTAATGGAAGGAAGCCTTACCAATGTTGGTTCGTGTATGTCTTCCGCTGGGGAATAGTGTTTGAGGATGGAATGATGTTCCGGCACGGACCGGGATTGCTTCGGGAGGGACCGGTTGTCTGCGGACAGAGTTTCGGCGTGAGTTGAGATTGTAGGCTGCGTTAGGGCAGAGTTTCGGCGTGCGTTGGGATGGCAGGAGTCACTCGGGCAGAGTTTCGGCGTGGTTTGGGATCGCCGGTTTGACTCGGAAAGAGCCGGGACACCTTGGAAAGACCAGGCAAGGCCTCGGAGTACCACGAGGGGCCTCAGAGTACCTCGAGAGTGCCTCGGGGCAGCGCGGGAGCGTCGCGGGAGCGCTCGGAGAGGCTTCGGAGCACCACAAGGGAGCTCGAAAGGCCTCGAAAGGATCCGAAAGGGGCCGGGATTGCCCCGAAGGGTCTTAGAGGGGAGCCTGAAGGCTAAGGTAAGAAGAGAGAAGAGGGAGGTGTGAAAAATGAGGGAGGGGGAGCCCTCTATTTATAGTAGGAGAAAAATGCAAAGAGGTCCGTACGGACCTCCTAGGTTATCCAGAATTTTAGTTTTCCTCGATTTGAGGGAATATGTGATAATTGTGAATATTCTGGAATGATGATGTCCCCTGTGCAAAGAGGTCCGTACGGACCATCTTGGCATGCAAAGAGGTTCGTACGGACCAACCATGCATGGGGGGTAATGATTTCTCCGGGATTTGAGGGAATATTGTGGACTTTAAGGGGATTCAGTAATTATGGCAACAAAAAGGTCCGTACGGACCTTATTTGCTTTTCCAATTTCCTGAAAATTCCCAAAAGGTCCTTTTGTCCCTTTTTATCCCAGAAAGGCTCCTCCCTTGGTTTGGTTGAGGGTTTTTTGAGGGTTTTGAGTGCCATAGGTCTTCGAGACTGTGTTTGTGAGTCTGCGGTGTTTCCCATGTGCTCGAAAGAGGGTGATCCAGATTGGGGTACTTACAGAAGCCCCTCGGCTATGAAAGAAGTGGGGTCGTTGATAAGATAAGGGTCCTAATCTGGATCGCGTGCTGGGAGAGGAAGTGATCGTGGAGGTCAGGGTGAGGACGTGGCGGTGTCCTGTTGTGTGAACGTTTAGGTTAGTTGGCTGGACCCTGTGATAGGATTCCTACGTATCCCTGGCGGGAATCAAGCCTGATCGTAGTTCGTGTGTGGGATGAGTGTTGTAGTGCACGAGGACGGGAGATTTCCTCTGACTAAGACTCTATGGGTGGACGTGGTGGTGTTCTGGGTGACCGTATAGGTCGATGGCTGGACCCTGTGATAGGATTCCTACGTATCCCTGGCGGGAATCAAGCCTGGCCGTAGTTCAGAGGTCGTGAAATTGTGAGTGTATGTGGGCGTGATGGTGCCCTGAAGTATCGTGTGACCGCCAAGGTCAGTGGTAAGGACGGGGTGGTGTCCTAAGATGTGGTGACCGCTGAGGTCAATTGTGAGGACGTGGTGGTGTCCTGGGATGGAAACTTTACGATTTTCCTAATCGGGTGGTTTAAGGCCTTCCGGGCCGGAGATAGTGATTTGGGGGGTTTATACGGTCTTCCGAACCGAGTGATTTAAAGCCTTCCGGGCTGGAGATAGTGATGTGGGAGGTTTATACGGTCTTCCGGACCGAGTGGTTTAAAGCCTTCCGGGCTGGAGATAGTAATGTGGGAGGTTTATACGGTCTTCCGGACCGAGTGGTTTAAAGCCTTCCGGGCTGGAGGTAGTATGAGGACTTGAATCGTCTTCTGGTTGTAGTTTGCCATGCGTGAGGACTTGAATCGTCTTCTGGCTGCTGTTTGCCATGCGTGAGGACTTGAATCGTCTTTTGGCTGCGGTTTGCCATGCATGAGGACTTGAGTCGTCTTCTGGCTGCGGTTGTGTCATGTGTGAGGACTTGAGTCGTCTTCTGGCTGCGGTTTGCCATGCGTGAGGACTTGAATCGTCTTCTGGCTGCGGTTGTGTCATGTATGAAGACTTGAGTCGTCTTCTGACTGTGGGTTTTGTCATGTATGAAGACTTGAGTCGTCTTCTGACTGTGGGTTTTGGTTCAGGAGTATGAACCTAGTGTTTGAGACTTAGTTCAGGAGTATGAACTTAAGTTGAGGCTTGGTTCAGGAGTATGAACCTGGCGTTTGAGACTTAGTTCAGGAGTATGAACTTAAGTTGAGGCTTGGTTCAGGAGTATGAACCTGGCGAGGCCTTTTGTGAGGCGTGGTTGCCTTGTGCTTGATTTCGAGAGGCGGGATTGCCTTGTGCTTGATTTCGAGAGGCGGGATTGCCTTGTGCTTTGTTCGTTGGGGAGAAGGTTGGATCTACGACGGCCACCGGTGTTCGTCTGTTGGGGATCATTGTGGCCTTGTAGGGGCCTTTTCATGCTGAGAGGGTGACGTCGGGCTTACTTTGACGGCCGGTGCTTGCGTTGTCGATGAGCGTTTTGGAGGCGTTTTGTGCCTTGAGATTTATGCTGGGAGGTGTTGGCTCCTTCTTGCGCTTGTTTTGCCGTTGAGTGGGCGAAGTCCGGGCTTACATTGACGGCCGGTGCTGGGGATATGTAGTCTTGTACGACTTCCTTTTGACTTGTTGGGAAAGGAGCTCGGGCTTACTTTGATGGCCGGTGCTTGCGTTGCCGTTGAGCGGGCGAAGTCCGGGCTTACATTGACAGCCGGTTCTTGAATTGCCGTTGAGTGGGCGAAGTCCGGGCTTACATTGATGGCCGGTTCTTGAATTGCCGTTGAGTGGGCAAAGTTCGGGCTTACATTGACGGCCGGTTGTTGAATTGCCGTCGAGTAGGCGAAGTTCGGGCTTACATTGATGGCCGGTAGTTGAATTTCCGTTGAGTAGGCGAAGTCCAGGCTTACATTGACGGCCGGTTGTTGAATTGCCGTTGAGTAGGCGAAGTCCGGGCTTACATTGACGGCCGGTTGTTGAATTGCCGTTGAGTAGGCGAAGTCCGGGCTTACATTGACGGCCGGTTGTTGAATTGCCGTTGAGTAGGCGAAGTCCGGGCTTACATTGACGGCCGGTTGTTGAATTGCCGTTGAGTAGGCGAAGTCCGGGCTTACATTGACGGCCGGTTGTTGAATTGCCGTTGAGTAGGCGAAGTCCGGGCTTACATTGACGGCCGGTTGTTGAATTGCCGTTGAGTAGGCGAAGTCCGGGCTTACATTGACGGCCGGTGGTTGAATTGCCGTTGAGTAGGCGAAGTCCGGGCTTACATTGACGGCCGGTGGTTGAATTGCCGTTGAGTAGGCGAAGTCCGGGCTTACATTGACGGCCGGTGGTTGAATTGCCGTTGAGTAGGCGAAGTCCGGGCTTACATTGACGGCCGGTGGTTGAATTGATTGGTTAAGGACCAAACTGCACTGAATTTGCTGAAATAGGCCTTAGGACAGCCAGGGGCAAAGATTATAAGGGCAGAAAAGTAATTTGGCCCCTCGTTGCAAGAAGGTCCGTACGGACCAACCTGGGATGTAAAGAGGTCCGTACGGACCAAGTTGGTTTTTTACAGTTCCCAGGTTTTGACTGGGATTAAATGCCGAGCCTTTCCCCATTCCTTCTTCTTCCGTGCGTGAACCAGAGAGAGAGAGGGAGAGAAAAACCTCCATTGTTAACCAAAATCCTCCATTTTTAGCTTGAATTGCTCGCAATGGCAGAAGGATCTCGGAGGGGTCGTCGACAACGCAGTCAAGAAGTGATCGAGCAACGGATGGAGCTCCAAAGAAATTGGATCTCCTTTGTTCCATCTTCGAAGAACCCGGATGTATTATATCCGAATCCGAAGGTGCACAATCGTCGCTCTAGGAACGTCGGGGAGGTAAGAAATCCATTTCGTCTTGATTCCCTGCTCGAATTTTTGAATGCTAGAACTAGGTTTTAGTTTTTCGCATTTTGGGGCTTTTGTTATTTGCCATGCCTTTTGTGAAATTCTTGATGAATTGTTGAAAATTAGCATGTAAATATTGTGAATATGTGCATTTTGTGCAGAAATGTGTAGATTAGCTTTTATTTGTGAAAATAAAGTGCCTCTCTATGAAAATGCATGTTTTGGTGTTTTGTACCTTATGCTATTTATGTATGTACAATGTGGGAAAAATTGTCATGTAGGGACAAATTTTGTAGAAAAAATGTGACATGTGCCGTGTTTCGTGACGGGTTTTGTCTGAAAGTATGTGCCGTGTAGGGACGGACTTTTCTTTTGAAAATGTGTTATGCAGTGTGTGCCGTGTTTTTGGTGACGGACTTTGTGGGGAAAGTATGTGCAATATGTGCCGTGTTTTGTGACGGGTTATTTTGAAAATGTGTCGTGTAGGGCTTGATCCCTTTGTTGAGAAAATTTGTACAGTGTGTGCCGTGTTTTGTGACGGACTGCATGGAAAAATTATGTATAATGCATGTCATGTTTTGAGTTGCATGTAAAAATTATGTGCAATATGTGCCGTGTTTCGTGACGGGATATATGTGCTTTGCCGTGTTGGGACGGTCTTTTGTGCTTTGATTTTCTTTTGGTATTAAGTACTGTGACTGACGTACCTTTGCTGTGTTTACCTGCAGGATGAGGGGCTCTTGGCTGGGAAAGCCAAGAAGATGAAGACTCGGGGATCGCTCGAGGCTGTTGTTGAGTTGTGGCAGCGGATGCCGGACATTTCTGTGGATGGCAGGCCGAGCCCCAGGAGGCTGGTCTATGCTTCTGGCCTGGGCGTGTTCGTGGAGAACTTGGCCGGGGTTTCTGACACGAGGAAGAACAAGAGCGTCTTCCTTGGCCTTTCTGAGTATTGGTGGGATACCACCCACACCTTCCATCTGAGCTGGGGAGAGGTGACGGTGACGCCCACGGACTTTGCTGCTATCACCGGGCTTTCCTTCAAAGGAGGGCCAGTGCGGTGGCGAGATATGATTGCCGAGGATGTGCTGACTGAGCTGCTGGGCTTTGCGCCTGTTCCTCGCAGGGGTCTTGGCATGTTGTATAGTGATGTTGAGATGAGGATCACGGCCAGTATTGGGGCCTATGTTCGGGGTACCGGCCAGGTGACGGCGGAGCAGCTGGCGCGCTCCTTCCTGTGGTTTGCGCTTTCCGAGACCTTGTTCTCGAACCACTCGACTACGGCTCCTTTTGCTCTGCTGGAGAGCTTGATTGATTTGGAGAGAGTTTGTGATATCTCTTGGGGCGAGGCGGGCTTGGCCGAGCTCTACTTCTCTTTGGACCGGTTTAGCCGGGGTGTGGCCAGTTCCTTGGCTTGTTTTGACTTTGCTTTGGAGGTATGAGTTTATTGCTGTTTTTGATTTAGCAACTTGTCGTTTCTCCGTTTTCTTTTGCACTGAGCCTTTTCCGCTTTTGTCGCAGGTGTGGTTCTACGAGATCTTTCAGTGCTTCCCGTGGGATAGAGATCCTGGGGCTGTAGCAGCGTATCCCGCTATGTTAGGCTGGGCCCGCCCGGCGAGGAGGAGGAGGACCAGCAGGGGGAAGCTCACCATCGCCTACGGGGATGTGCAGGAGCATTTGGAGAGAGATAGCCCGGAGAGGTTTGTTCTGTATCCTTGGGCTCGATATGAGGATGATGATTTCGAGGGGGCTCCCCTGGTGACGGTGCAGCGGAAGATGCTGCGGGGCCTGACTTGCGACGTCATGTATTTGGGAGAGCGGGTCTTCTGGCAGCATGGCCCGGGTATGCTTCCCTTGGCTCCGAGGGACCCTCCTTTTGGGATGCTTGATTCTCGGGATATGGATGTGTTGGATTTTGAGAGGTATTTGGGCGGCGTGAGTGCCGATGAGTTTGTGTTGTATAGAGAGGAGTATGGAGCTTTTGTGAGGAGGAAGTTGAGGACGCCACAGGTGTTGGCGAGGGAGAGGGAGGCTGGTCCGCAGGGTCCCCCAGAGGTTCCGGTGCCTGGGCCGGACTTTACGTATGTTCGTGGGGATTCCTCGAGGAGGAGGGTGTCTGTACCCGTCCCTGAGCAGGCTCCTGCTGCCTACCGCGTGGATCCTGATAGACCGGTGAGTGTGCTTACTCTTTTCCATCTTGGCATCTTTTCTGTATTTTTCTCTTTTTGTTGTTGAGTATGACTGTATTGCTGAGCGTTTCTTTGGCTGCTTGCTTGTGCAGGTCCCGGGGAGGGCTTTTGACATGCTGACCCGCCGTTACGTGGCGATGCGGTCTTTTGCGAAGAAGATGGCGTCGAAGATGTCTTGCCGGTCTTCGCGACGTGTGCCGGCGTACACGCCGATGCCTTCGAGGCATTCTGTAGATGTTCCTCCACCGAGAGCCGAGCCGGAGCCACAGCAGGAGGGACCTTCGCGGGGGCGGCATAGCATGGATGCCGGGACGTCTTCGGGAGCGCCGAGGCCGCAGACCCTTTACCAGTTCTTTCCTCAGCAGGATGCACAGGGTGAGGGTTCGTCAGAGCCTTCTTTCTTCGATCCTTTCGTCGGATTTGATCCTTCTGATTACTTTGAGTACCAGCCTCCGGAGGGGGCTCGGTACTCTGATGACGAGGATATGACTGGCGAGTTCACCGGGATGCCCGACTTCTCTCTTGAGGACCTTGGTGAGGAGGATGATGCTGAAGAGTCGGACTAGGGTTCATTTGCTTTCCCTCTTTCCATATCTTCTTTTTTTTTCTTTTAGCAACAGACATTAGATGTACCTGTAATAAAACACTCGTATTTGCATGGCAAACGCATTTTATTTTAAGATGTAATGTCATTTTTGTGATTCCCGGGAATTGTCCTAGAAATTGTTGCTATTATTTTTTTTTATTTTGTGCATGCCACGTGAGCTGAGAGTGCGTTTGTGGGTAGTGTATGTTTGCCGGAAATGGCTTTGGCCAGTGTTTGGGCAGTTTGGAGCAAGGTCCTGCTGAGAACAGTGGTTGTTGTACTGTTTGCTGAGAAAGTGGGGCCAAGATGCAATAAGGTCCGTACGGACAGACCTAGGTTGCAAAGAGGTCCGTACGGACCAACCTTGCTTTTGGGAAGGAAATAAATGCTTTCCAGTGTCTGGTCTTTCCCCATTTCCCCATTTGCAGCCATTTTCGAGCTTTCTTCCCCATTTTCTCTAGGAACCTCCATTTTTGCCATGGATTCTTCGTACGTTCCTAGAATTTTGCCGAGGCTTTCGCAGGAGAGGCAAGCACACTTCCTTGAGCAGCTGAAAACGTGGATGCGGCGCCGTATGAGGCATCAGAGACGGGTTTTCGAGGTAAGGTTTCGTCTTTGCTCGATTTGGTCTTTTAAGGAGTTGGTTCCTGATTGGGATTTGTTGCGGGCTGCCGCGAAGTTCTGGGATGTTAGGAGGCATGTGTATTGCTTCTCCTACAATGAAATGGTGCCCACCTTTGAGGATTTTCGGGCTTTGATTGGAGGACCGGAGGTGGAGGCCATCTCGCTTCCTTTGATTGGTGGTGCTGCTGTGAGCGTGAAGCTTGCAGGCTTTCTTCGTACTTCGTTGGAAGAAGTGCAGGGCATGATCCTTGATTCGGGTCATATTGACATTTCTGAGCTGCCGGAGCGGTTTATGGTTGATGATGAGAGTGATGTCTCTTGGGACGCATTTGCCTTGTGCGTGATGGCGACGCTTTTCCCGGTCGCCCCTTGGCATTTGCGATGGCGCTTTGCTAGATGTGGTTGGGCACCGTAGAGCCGGAGAGGATATTGTCCCGTTGGTGCCGGGGGAGACTCTTCATGGTATTGACCGTCTGGCGACTGGGGATCGGTTCATGAGCGGGGGAAGCCCCGCTTTGCTCACCTTGTGGCCGCGAGAGAGACTTCAGCCATGCCCGAGGCTCCGACGTCGTTTAGCCCGTGGTCATTTGCTCGCCGACCTCTTGTGTTGGATATGGATCACCCGCCCGGGAGAGATGGATGGCACGGCTTGGTACGCATCGATCCGCTGGTGGGTTCCTCACCGGGGATCGAGACTAGGAGGGTCTTTCAGAAGGGTCCTATGTCGTCGAGTTCCAGTTTGTCTTGGTCCTCCTTCTATATTCCGTCGCTTGTTTCCCGGCAGCTTT
The DNA here is from genome assembly GCA_022495995.1 of Adenophora triphylla var. japonica. Taxonomy (NCBI): domain Eukaryota; kingdom Viridiplantae; phylum Streptophyta; class Magnoliopsida; order Asterales; family Campanulaceae; genus Adenophora; species Adenophora triphylla. The sequence continues at coordinate 277,918 of JAFEMH010000421.1, forward strand.
GGGATGAAGCAGAGCCTTTGTTGGGCCGGGATGACCTTGCTACTACGGAGATAGCTCCTCTTTGTATGGCACCTGTGTGCTTTCTTGTATTTTCTCGAGGGTATGGAAGTATTCCGCTTTCCCTCCCGCGGTGCTCCTTAGACGTCGGGAGAGTGTCGTATTGACGACTCGCACCCGGCCCGGTATGAGCAACAGGTTGGGCAGTCCCAAGTGGCTTTGGAGAGCAAAGGCGTGTAGCGATTTTGGGACCCGGCTGCCGTAGTAGCTATTGCCTTAGGAGTGCCGAAGCCCGGTCCGACCCTCGTGATGTTACGGAGACACTTTATTTGACTACGAGACCAGAGTTGACCGACCGACGGGGAGAGGTCCTCTTTGCTGCACTCGCAGGGAGGAGATCCGAGCCGAAGCACGGCGAATGAAGCCCCGAGAGCCGCCGGATTGTTTGACTCTACTGGGAGGACCCCGATCTCTGACCGAGAGACGCAGAGTTGGTTCGCGTGGAGCGAAAGAAGACTCGCCGGGGACGAGGGAAGAAAGGGAAGAATGGCGAGGGGACAAGCGCAGATGGCGCGGAATGACCTCCTAGGTATCCATTCATTGCATTGTAAACACATTATTTGTTAAATGTATTAAGTCAGTCTTTTAGCATGTTGTGAACTTGAGAGTAGACCGTGCTTGAACTCATCAAGAAATGTTGTAACCGTTAGTGATTTGTGATTTACTTTTAAAGCTTTGTCGAGACGCAAGATCTCTTGTTTGCCTTTGTTTCTTTTGTGCACCTTGTCGGCGTCCATCTTTGAACTTTTCTGTTGCATTTGCGGACCGAAGGCCTGGGCCATGACGGCAATCCCCTTTGCTTAGGCTTTGTGCTTGGCTGAGAGGTTGAATGATCCCCTGACAAGTCGTTTTGATGGTCATTTCCGTAGCTTCCTTGCCCTTTGTTGGCGTCGGGCTCTTGACCTCAATTTCGCAGCTTCTGTTTGAGCTTTTTTTTTTATTTTATATTTTTTTTGTGAGCCCTTGCTCGAGCTCTCTTTTTTTTTTTTTGAAGCGCGTGAGGGCGAAGACAAGCCCCCGGCTTGGAAGTAGACATGGGCCGGCCGTTTGACGTTGAGTGACCTCCTGATGTCCTTTGATGTTGCCGCCGTCGTTTGACTTGGGCAAGGGGACGCTGGGGCGTGCTCTTGAAAAGTGCGTAGCTTGATGGAAGTCTTGATTGACATTCAAACTTTTGACTTTTTTGTGTATTTTTAGACCGGACCAATTAAGGTTGCCTACGTTCCTCTGACTAGAGGGCTCAGTCCGCGTAGTTCGACACTACATGGAGTGCCAAGAGATGCACAGCTTGTTCTTCTTCAGGCGAAGTATCTCGCGAAGTTTGCTTCCGTTGACCGGATTCATGAAGGGATTGCCGTCTAGGTCCGTCAGCCTTCATGGCACCTCCGGAGAAGATCTTTTGAACCACGAAAGGGCCGATCCATGTGGGTTCCCATTTTCCCAGCTGGTTGGTTCGAGCGGGAGGCTTTTCTTTGAGTACAAGGTCGCCTTCCCCGATGTCTCGGGACTTGACTTTCTTGTCGAAAGCTCTAGCCATCCCGCTTTGATAGGCTCGGACGTGTTCCATGGCCTTTAGTCGTCGCTCGTCTAGCGTGAGCCAATTCGTCATGTCGGCCGTGAGCCATTCGACTTCGTTGACGTCATTTTCCACAAAGACTCTGAGTGAGGGAATTTCCAGCTCAACGGGAAGGACTGCTTCCATCCCGTATGTCGTGGCGAATGGGGTTTCTCCCGTGGTCGTTTCGATCGATGTTCGATAGCCCCAAAGTGCAAGGTGCAGCCTTCTGGCCAATCTCGTCCTCGGGTGGTCATTTTTCTGATGATCCGTTCGAGGGTTTTGTTTGTCGCTTCCACGGCGCCGTTTGTTTGTGGCCTAGGGAGAAGATTTGTGGCGTGTGATCTTGAATTCGGCCAGCCGTCGACCCCTTCGAAGTGTGAACCATTGTCCGATATGACCTCATTTGGGATGCCGTATCGGCAGATGATGTTTTCCTTGAGGAAATGCGCGACCTTCTTGGAGGTGAGTACCTTGTAGGACTTGGCTTCGACCCATTTGGTGAAGTAGTCGATGGCTACTAAGATGAACTCGTGACCGTTGTCGCTCGGGAGCGATTTTCCCGATGACGTCAATTCCCCAAGTGGCAAATGGCCGTGGTGTAGTCATGCAAGAGAGATCGTGGGGAGGTAGATGATTGAGGTTGGAGAACCGCTGACACTTGTCGCAGCCTTTCGACAAAGTGGATGCAATCCGCCTCCATGGAGATCCAAGAGTAGCCCATCCCGAGAATGATTTGCATCGTGGCTCGCGTTCATGTGGGGACCGCAAGCCCCATTGTGGACTTCGTTCATGAACTTGTTTGCCTCTTCCCGGCCGATTGATGCAGATAGGAGTGGTCCATGGTAGCATTTTTGTATAGCATGTCCCCAAGGATGACGAAGTGAGAGGCGAGGCGTTTTAGGGCCATGATGCTCTTGGTTTTGACCCTTCGTGTGTGGGCCTTCCTTGTTCATGAAGGTGGTTTCCGTTCTTGAGGTATTGGAAGATCCGGTCTCAGGCCGGAAATGGCGTCTGACTTGCGTCTCTTCGCTCTTCAAAGAATCTTGCAAATCGTTGTGATTAAAACCTCCTCGGCAACTGGGCCCGGTTTTTCTCTCGTTTGACAACATGCTTAAATGTTTGCTTGATGCATTTATTCAATTAATGTGCTTGCCTTTTGTATAGATGAATTGCTATTAACCTGCTTTGATTAGTTAACTCATCACTTGTTAAAGATGCAATGAAATGATTTTTTAGAAAGGTCGGACCTTTATTGAAAGCGTGAAGACCGTACATTGTTGATCAAAGACTCACAATCGCTGGGCGTAAAGCCGTCAAAAGACTCAAAAGATGTGAATTCACGTACAACAAGACTCGAAGCTAGACTATAGGCGACGAGGGATTGGACCAGCTTCATTACTCTCGGCCGGCCGTAGCTCTAGAGGGAGTGGTGATGGTTCAGTGGCCAATCTTCCCTTGGCATGAGTCCCGGAAAATAGCTTGCATGTGGTTCGATTTCAAACCGTATCGCGGAGGTTTTTGGTTGCTCCCCGATGATGTCCCTCCATTAGTGTTGCCACCACCCTTGGGGGTCTTTGATGATAGAAGTCGCCGAGGGCTACTTCTAAGAGGGCGAAGCATTCGCCGATTCGGAGTTGATTCTTGCCGATGTTGATCATTTTCATAGAATCCGCCTTTATCCGGGATCTTTGCTTGGACGACATTTACAATGTCCGATTCGAGGGGGCATGCTATATCTCCTTCCCCGATTAGGCCTCGAGGAGGTTGCGCCACCTGTTCATCTAGGTCGGACACCGGAATGTTGAATTGAACTATGCCGTGATGGTTGTCCCCGTAAGATCCGAGAGTGTCGGCCAGGGTTGTCTTGTACCGGGGATCGGTGATGAGCCGCTTGCAAGAGGGTTTTCGCGAAGTAAGGGTCTACTCCTCGATCAATCTCCATCGTGGCGTCCATCTCTTGATCTTCTCTTAAGCATTCTTCACACGCATATATCGAGTTGTCATCCCGACCCATGAGCTCTTCGATTTCCAAATTGTCGCGCTTAGAGCGTGGATGTAAGGATCCACTTCGTAGCGGGACAGGTAGGAGACTCATCTCGAGAAGAGTATTCGGTCATGTCGGGACCTTCTTCCGGGTCGTAGCTTGCCGGCCAAGCACTTGCCATTGCACCGCTTCCGCGGATCACTTCGATCACTCCATTGGCGTTGATGAATTTCACGCATTGGTGAAGAGTAGATGATACCGCTTTCATCCGATGTATCCAAGGTCGTCCCAAGAAGGCGTAGAAGGTTGGTTTGATTTCCACGACTTGGAACTCTACCGACTCCAGCTTGTGCATCGAATTGATCCTCGCATTGATGACTCCTACGATTGGTCGTGCGGTGGAATCGTAGGCTCGGATTACCCGGTGAAGGCCTTATCGTGGAGCGGTCGATACGGAGTCGTTTCAAAGTGTGCTCAAAGCGATGATGTTGATCGCAGAGCCGTTATCAATCAAGACGTTCGGGAGGAAGAACATCTCTATTTTTATGAGGATGAGGAGGGCTTCGCTGCCGATTCTCACATGTCGGCAAGTCATCGTCCGTGAAGACTAAGCCGCTTCCCGTGCTACCGTTTGACCCGCCCTCTCGGGGAGCGTTCGATCCATCCATTTGTATGCCTTGGTCGGGCAACGCATCGTAGGGAGACAGCTTGCCCTTGGGCGTTCTTGTCCGAATTCCCGGTCACGAGACCTTTGACTCGGTTTCACGCTCCCACCATAGCGGGACAAAGATGCCGACGGTTTCGGAAATTGCAGTGGGGTCCGCTCTCGCTTGGAGTTTCGTCAAAGGCTATTGAGTTTACCTTGTCGCTTCGGGGAATGGATTTCCGATGGTATTGGGACCACGAGGGCGTTCCAATTTTCCCTCCTCAATGAGCCCTCGGACCACCCGCTTGAGCACGAAGCAATTGTCGATGGTGTGGCCGGGTAGTTGTGGAAGGCGCAGGCTTGCTCATATCCATGTTGGGTTTGGGAGTCTTTGGTTGGAAATTCTCGAGAGGCTTGAGAAGATTTCGTTTCACCAAAGCTTCAAATACTTGGCCCAGGGGCATTTCGAGGTTGTCTAAATGCTGGAACTGTGGGAAGCGAGGGGGATTGTTATTCTTTGGGGCTGCTTGATCGCGGTTTACTTGAGCTCCGTTCTGGATGTAGTGTATCGTTCCTACGCTTCTTTTCCTTTGTTCGGGGCAGGAGTTGAAGTTGCTGTTTGTCCGATAGCGGTAAGACGAGGCAGGGGTTGCTGTTGTCTTTTGAAGACTCAGAGTCTTCTCAAACTTTGTCCCGGCATTGACCATGGCACGGAGATCTGGATAGAAATGGTGGCTGATCAAGGTCCTCAAAGATGGCTTGAGGCAGAATGGAAAATGTCCCATCTGCTCTTCTTTGGAAAGTGGATCCATTATCTCACTAAGCTTCCAATTCCATCTTTTGTAGAACTCGCCCACTGGTTCGTCATCCTTTTGTTCGGTGGCTTGCAGGTCATGGCGGTTTGTCTCCCATTCAAGGTTGGCGCGGTACTTCTCCAGGAAGATTTCACCGATCTCGATCCCACGTGGAGCGGTTTTCTGCCTTTACGTTGAGGAACCACCTTAGTGCTGTGGATTTGAGAGAATGCCGAAAGTGATCCGCCATCTCGTTGAGGGGTTGCCCTTTGGCTCTCATACCCGTGACATAGGTGTCGATGTGGGTTTTTGGGCATTCTCGTCCCATCAAACTTTTCCATTTCCGCATCCCGAATTTCGGAGGGAGAGGGACCACTTTGCTTGGATCGCAGGCGTGAGGGAGTCCTTCCGAGAACTAGCTAGCTTGCCTCGCATGTCCTTCATTTGCTCGATCGCCCAAGCCATGTGGGGATCACTGTTGAGGCGGGTTACCGTTTTCGGGACGGAAACCGAAGATGGAGGTGGATTGGCCGATGGGATCGCCATTCGGGAGTCTTGGGAGGTAGTTGAGTGTATACCAACCCATACCCCGGAGTGCTAAAGTTGAGGGCGTGATTGCCAGTCCGCTAAGGGTTGTGTTTGGGAATTGGGGAAATGATTCGTTAGCCCCAAGTGGCGTACTAGCATGTGGCAAGCTTGAAATGTCGGGATATCCGCCGATGCCCGTCCCCGGTAAGCATGGGGACTTCTGATTGTGGTCGCGAGGCTCGTATAGAGGCAAAGGATTGAATCCCTGGGGATACCGAGATGCATTGGGATCTCGCGAGCAGCACGTATGTGTGCCGTTGGTACCGAGCTTGATGTGCAGAGCCGGAAACCGACCGTGCCGAGGCGGGCATGTCTGAGCCGCTGACCGACGCCCGAGGGAGCTGAGCGAGAGCCGCTTGCGTTGCCGGGATCTCGTAGCTTGGCGGAGGCGGAACCCGCCGATAGCTTTGAGAAACCGGGGCCGGTATGTCTTCGTCCTCTATGAGAACAAAGGTTCCGTCAGGTTGGGGAACTGCAACTGTTCCTCGAAGACGCAAGGTGTCTACGATCCAGGCTTGCTGCTCTTCTTGGCGCTTCTTGATGGTTTCGAAGGCTCGCAACACCTCCTCCATTGTCTGGAGGTTCCTTAGTGGCGGGGTTCCGTTTCCTCACCGTTATCCGTCGATCCCGTCATGGGGAGTAGCGGACGGTGCGGACCGTGAACCGGAAGGGCTATCGGACCTTGTGACCTCGATATCAAAAGGCGGCTCCCAGGTATTCTCAACCACTCTCGGTTCGCTGGAGGGGGTGACGGGCAAGGTTTAGACACAGGAATGGCCTCACGGGATAAAAGGGGGAAAGCTTACGTGGCATGCGGTTTCCGTTTCTTTTATATTTTTGTTTATTTTTTTTTGTTGTTTTAATTTACTTAAAACATGTTTTCTCAGAGTCCTAGGTAGGTTGGAAAAGATTGCTCTTCTTTTTCGCAACTATGCTAGATCCCGGGTCGCCGGAGACCATCCGTGCGGCTATAAGCCCCTCGTTTTGCACCCGTATTTCGACATCCCAGGTGGACAAACCCGGCGAGGGTCCTATAGGGCAAGCGGTTTCCACCGGCCTAAAAGAAAAATCGAACCTAAGGACCGAGCCTGTCATGTTCGTTTTGATGCGTTAGCCATGAGAATAGTGAACCGAGCCGGCCACTGAGTCAAGATCAAGTCAAGAGTTCGGCATGACCTCTCTTTACCTTGCTTGCGCAAGGGATCTGTGACGTTAGGCGTTGGTCGGGTCATATTGTCATGGCCGACGTATCAAAGGCGTGATGACATGGTGTCATGTGAGCATGGATGTATATCCGGGACGGAACATCGTCTCGGGTGTAGCTTCGAAATCAAGATCAGTCAAGATTTTAGCATGACCTTTCATCGCTTTGCTTGCGCAAGGGATCTTGAGTTCCGAGCCTTGACTCGTAAGAATGGCCGGCATGGTATATGTATCCAGCCGTATGACACGGACTGGGTAAAAACCAACCGAGTCTGGACAGAGTGTGACTCAAGACTCAAACGTGCAGGGTTGACGCTTGGCTAGGATGGGATGTTTGGAATGATCCCGTGCGCATCCGTGAGGCCTAGGAAGACCAAACGGACTTCAACTGAGACCACTCCGGGCTAAGGGTTGTAGTGTGCAGTGTATCCGAGGCAAGAAGGCGCGTAGCGTGCGGTGTAACCGAGGCAGAAGCAGCGTAGTGTGCGGTGTAACCGAGGCAGCAGTGCGCGTAGTGTGCGGTCTCTAAAATTCTTTTTCTGAGTAAAACAGGAGTTTTGAAGAATTTTAAATGTATGCACAGATGTATATTGAAGCATTTTTTTTTGTATTTTTATTTTTTTTTGTAAAATAAAAACGAAGCACGTGCACACACACACAACAGTTAAAGAAAGGGGTAAAATGAAAGTTTGACCCTCATCATCGTTTTAAAAATCTTTTGTTTTGTTTAAAAAGATTTTAAAACAAAAAGTCCCCAGCGGAGTCGCCAACTGAAATTACCCGGGATCCGAGCTTAGAGCGCGGAGGGCCCCGGTGCATCTCGCATTCGTCGCATGTTCGGGAAGTTTGCCCGGATCCGAGAGGCAGCGCGTTCGCGCCCCGGCATCTGGCTTATTCCGCTTTAGCGTGTTGGAGGTGTCTCGCTGTGTTTTGCTTTGTAGAGTCGTCGCGCCGTTTTTATTGTTAAGCCCAAAACATTGAAAAAGGGCATCAGTTTAAAAAATAATAATAAACTGTTTTTGTGTGATGATATTTTGAGTTCGGAGGTCATATGACTCCTCGGGAAGAGAATATTAGAATTTTAGAGCTCACCCGAGTCGCCTCGTAAAAACGAGTCTTTCGGATACCCCTAATATTCTTTAAATGTTGTGTGTGTGTGTGTGCTTTTAAAAATGCATGCTGTATCGGATGTCTACATTGTACACTATGTATTGAAATGTATTAAAATAGTAATGGAAGGAAGCCTTACCAATGTTGGTTCGTGTCTGTCTTCCGCTGGGGAATAGTGTTTGAGGATGAAATAGTGTTCCGGCACGGACCGGGATTGCTTCGGGAGGGGCCGGTTGTCTGCGGACAGAGTTTCGGCGTGAGTTGAGATTGTAGGCTGCGTTCGGGCAGAGGTTCGGCGTGCGTTGGGATGGCAGGAGTCACTCGGGCAGAGTTTCGGCGTGCGTTGGGATGGCAGGAGTCACTCGGGCAGAGTTTCGGCGTGGTTTGGGATCGCCGGTTTGACTCGGAAAGAGCCGGGACACCTTGGAAAGACCAGGCAAGGCCTCGGAGTACCACGAGGGGCCTCCGAGAGTGCCTCGGGGCAGCGCGGGAGCGTCGCGGGAGCGCTCGGGGAGGCTTCGGAGCACCACGAGGGGGCTCGGAAGGCCTCGGAAGGATCCGAAAGGGGCCGGGATTGCCCCGAAGGGTCTTAGAGGGGAGCCTGAAGGCTAGGGGAAGAAGAGAGAAGTGGGAGGTGTGTTTGAAAATGGGAGGGGGAGCCCTCTATTTATAGTGCCAGAAAAATGCAAAGAGGTCCGTACGGACCTCCTAGGTTATCCAGATTTTTAGTTTTCCTCGATTTGAGGGAATATGTGATAATTGTGAATATTCTGGAATGATGGTGTTCCCTGTGCAAAGAGGTCCGTACGGACCATCTTGGCATGCAAAGAGGTCCGTACGGACCAACCATGCATGGGGGGTAATGATTTCTCCGGGATTTGAGGGAATATGGTGGACTTTAAGAGGATTCAGTAATTATGGCAACAAAGAGGTCCGTACGGACCTTATTTGCTTTTCCAATTTCCTGAAAATTCCCAAAAGGTCCTTTTGTCCCTTTTTATCCCAGGAAGGCTCCTCCCTTGGTTTGGTTGAGGGTTTTTTGAGGGTTTTGAGTGCCATAGGTCTTCGAGACTGCGTTTGCGAGTCTGCGGTGTTTCCCATGTGCTCGGAAGAGGGTGATCCAGATTGGGATACTTACAGATACGTAGGTAGCCTATCACCAGGTCCAGCCATCCGACCAAAATGGTCATTCCTTTGTCAAATATGGAGCCTTACTCTTATCGACGACCCCGCTTCCTTCGAAAGTGCCGTCGCCGAGGGGCTACTGTAAGTGCTCCAATTTGAGTTGTTAGTATTTTCGTTAGAAAATTAACGAAAGTCCTAACATTCCTAACAATTCCTAACTTTTCTAACAAAGCAAGGGTAAATTAGAGATTGCTATTTAAAGTCAAACAAGGGAAATAATCTTACAAAATGTAAAAAAATGTAAAAACCCGAAATGGGTAAGCTGTAAAACAACAGTTGTGGAGTATTTTGAAAAAATATTCCTTGTGTCCAAAGCCTGCAGCTACATTTAATGAACAGAGCACGCTGCTGGAACCCTCCGCGCGGATACAATTGAAGTTTTCAGAGGCCTATAAATTAAGCCCCTCAGTCTCAGAAAAACCATGAAAAACAACTCACTCCCACAGCACCTTGGCGAAAATACTAGAGAAAACAGTGGGAATTCCCTTGAATTGCCACCTTTTTCTTTTGATTATTTTCTCAAATCACACTCACTAAATACTCTCAAATTCAAAGCTCAAACACAAACACAAAGAAGATAGGATACCACCATTGGTAAACCCTCCTTCTCCCTACCTTAAATCTCCCTCATCCATGCATGCATCTCACCTTTCAAAGATGTAACTTGCTTGTTGTCCATCTCTTGCCCTAGATCCAAGAGGATCACCATGGAAGTTAATCTCCATGGATGATCTTCTACAAGGATCAACATTCCTCTCAAAATTGTTTTTACTTACTTACAAACATTTTTCTAAACCTAAAAATCATTTTTCATACATAAAATCTTGATTTCAAAGTTAAATCTCCCCTTCCCAAGCAAATGAAGTGCTTTAAGTCCTAATGTACCCTAAGGATGGCTTGATATAGTAGATCACCACTAAAATTTTTAGTGATCACTAATCAAATCCTAAGGAAATGGGGACAAAGCATGGATGCAAACTGAAAGTTTCGTGTAGCTAGGAAACTTGGATCACGCAATAGGCAAAGGATGTGAGTACAGATGTGTCTCACAACTATCCACACATCCACAGATAATGCAGCGGAATAAAACAATTAAATGTAAATAAAATGCAATAACTCAAGAGTTATATACGCCACCGATCTGTGTGATCAGCAAACTAGGCTTACGCCCAAAAACTTTTCACTATAAAAACTTATGTTTCTTACAAAAACAAATAAGTGAAAAACTAAAATATGAAAATACTAAACAAGTTCTAATCACCTTCTATGATATGAACAACTCCCCTTTCCCAAGTAGGACTTATTCAATCAGAAGTAAAACAAGAGAACTTTATAAAAACCTAGATGTGAGTTACGGATGTAAGCTCACAACCTAAACACAACTCAATCGAATGCTATGAAGTAAGTGTATTTTTCTCTCTAAAACCGTAGCTTCTCTTTGTGCTGAATGCCTTGTATTTATAGTGCACCATTGAGAAGATCTTCATGCAATCGACCTCTTCCTTTGTGAGAATCCTTTTCCTATATGAAAACATAAAACACACTCACAAGGAAATCAAATATTAGTAGGTTAGTCCTAATATAAAACTATGTACATAAATAAAATATATTTACCATACTTACAATTCCTAGTCAAAGTAGAATACTTATAAATCTCCATGAAAGTCTCAAAATCTTCTTACCATAATAGAAGTCAAATTAAATAAGGAAACAAGTAGTTCCCTAAAAAGCTCACGCTTTCAATCTCCCCCTATTTTGGACTTTCTGGTCAAAACCAAATATTTATAACAAACATAATATTATGACCACAGAATATAGAAAAACATAACTCCCCCTGAATGGATGTGTGTCCAGATGTGTATACACATCCACACATAAAAACTGCAAAACAAGAATTAGAACATAAAACCAGCAGTTCATTAAGCAAAAGCACAAAACCATTCAGCCATGTCCTAATTAAAGCTATTACAAACCATTGTTTTAAAAACTAAGAACTAAAGCAGAAAATTAAAAATTATCTTTAACAACCATCATAGCAAAACAACCAAAAAAAAATTGTTCTCCCCTTAAATCAAAGATCAAAATGTCTCCACTTAAAACCAGCCACAGCTTTAGCAGCAGCATCAGCAACAGCAGCATCCCATTTTTCATTTCCAGATCCATCTCCCCCTTTTTGACTAGAAAGTTTTGCATGCCATCTAATGAGATTATCCCTAAGAGCTTTCAGATTGTTGGCATGGGCAATGGAGGCTTGAGCTTGAGCTTCAGCTTCTACAATTGCAGCATCTAAGTCCTTCATCTGAGCAACAAAATTCTCTTCAGATGTGACACCAGATGTGTCCACATCTTCCATACCAATCTCAGGAACTGTACCCAAAGGAAGATCCACATGTCTTTGTTTAGGGTCAAGCAGGGTCTTAGATTCCTTAAACAGGGCAAAATTGTCAACAATTTCTTCTCCTTTTTCAGGCTTAACACCATTGGCAATGAGGATTTGGGAAATCAAGGAAGGATAGGGTAAAGACCATTTCTTTGATGGAGACTCTCCATAATCACAAATCTTTCTAAATATAAAGTCACCAAAATTAATGTGCTTCTTAATTCCCAATCTGTAAAGAAGCAAGGCTTGCACCCTAGTAACTGAGGTTTTGTTATTGGAGGGGCAAAGATTGGCAACAAGGATGGAATGAAGAAAACAGTAAAGGGAAGATAAAGATCCACTTCCTAAATCTTTAGGCTTCACAGGCCAAGAGGTTACTTTGCCATGTGTAATGGCAGACACAAGTTCATCATCCTCAATAGAAACCAATTCATCCAAAAAATCATTCAACCCAAGCAAATCATTGATCACAGAAGGGGTAAAAGGGACAAACACTCCTCTAACATAGACAGTGGGAGGAGAGGAGTAGTTTTTATCTAATCCCTTAGGCAAATTGGCATAAAACTCATAGATCATTTTAGGATAGAAAGGAAGAGGATGGTCAACAGTTAAGAATAATCCTCTTTCCTCAAAGAATTTGTCCATCCCAAGCTTAGCAAAAGATTCCCTATCCCTTTTCATCTCTATAACAAAAGCTTTGGAAGAAATTAAGGCAAACCTATCAGATGCCTTTTTGGTTAAAAACTTTTTGGAAAAGGGTTTAGGGGAAGAGATAACAGAAACAGAAGAAGATATACCCTTTTCAACTTTCTTCCTTGTAGATGTGCGTCTGGATGTGGGCACATCCTCAGACACATCCTTTGGAGGGAATGGGACTTGGATGGATTCTATCTCAGTGTCATCAGCAGCAGAGGAGTCTAACTCTTGGTCTTCTTTTTCTTGATCAAACTCTTCTCTCCCTAACTTGTAGTTCTCATCAGATGCAGTGTCATCACTATCATAACTAGAATCAGTCTCATCATCAATGGGCTCTAAATCAGTAGCAGCCACCTTTTTCTTACCCTTTAAATCCATTAAGATTTTAGCTAAGGGCTCTTCATCACTAAAGGATATAAGGTCCTCAACAGGACTAGAGACCAAGGGAACAGAGGGCTCAACAACAGGAGCAGACATATTATCCTCAGAAGGTGAAACAATAGTGGGGATAATGGGATCTGATGGTATTATTGGAGAAGATGGAGCAATAGGATCAACATGGAAAACAGAATCAACATGGGGAGCATCCTCAACAGGAGTAATGGGATCAACATGGGGAGTATTATCAGAAGGGGGAATTACAGGGACAGGGTCAACAACCAAGGGAGGAACAATTGGGGGTTGAGACTTAGTCCTAATCAGAGGAGGAATTACCTCTTCTTCTTCTTCATCTTCTTCAAGAGCAATAGCAGTAGAGGATTTCCCGCCAGGTTTTTGAAGATTCTTGGCCTTGTCAGCTTCTGACAGTTTGCGAACCCTACCAGAACGACGAAGATTTCGACGGGGCACTGAAGGAGCAGCAGGCTTTGGGGGTTTAGCTTGGGAAAGCTTCCTCTTCTTGGTTGAAGAAGGTTCCACAGAGGTTGAGACAGGGGCGACATCCGATGGTGGAATCACCGGAGAGGATGGAGCCTTAGGGTTTTCAGCAATCGGTGCCAATGTGGGGGATTTTGGAGAAGAAGCTTCCATCAAGGATCGACGAAGGCGATGGAGAAGAAAATTCCGCAAGAAATTTGGAAATCACAGGGTTTAAGACAACAGAACCCTCGCCTTTAGCTATTGAGATGGGAGCAATGTCAAGAACGTCTTCCTCTCTGATGTTTAAATGATCGGCCATTCGATTTGATGAAATTGGGTTAGGAGAAGCAGTTAATGGAGAAATTAAAGCAATGTTGTGAGATTGTGTGCAAAGAGAAAGGAAGAACAAAGGGTTTTGTCAAGGTTTAAGGGGGATGGGACGGATGTGAGTGCTCATAAATACTCACAGCTCCCCCTTTCCTACTAAAATTAGGAAACCTTCTCCAAAAAGGTTTAACATAACACAAGATCCTTAAGAGATCTCCAACGGCTAGAAACCTTTGAGGTTACCACACACAATCACCTTCCAAGAAAATAGGGGATTAAAATAAACCAAGATTTTGTAAGATTTTTATGGAAACAAAAATGTCTCGACCAAATTTTTATTTTAAAACAGAATCCCAATAGAATTTTCCAACCTTTTCAAACAAGGATTGATACACACCTTTTTTCTTTCATAAAAGATATTAGAGATCAAAAACCTATATAATCAAAGAATGAACTAGGAAAGGAAATTAATTAACTAGCATATTTACAAAGATCCTATATGTCCTAAAAATGCAATATGCCTAGCATGATGCAAAACACACAGGTGAAGGAAATATTCTCAGCTTATGGATGTGGCATAGGATGTGAGTCACATATGGGGACACATTTAGATCACAAAAAGTCAATGAGCAATAATCCAATCTGCACAGCCTCTAGGATGCATCCACCAATTTTTTGTTGTGGATTATTGCAATGTGAGTAGCTTTCACTTTACTTGATCCCAAAGATAGCCCTTTTTCCCAATGATCTTATCAAGTTTGACTTCAAGTTTTCTTATGAAAATCACTTGATCACAATGGTATGGCTTCATACTAAGGGTGAAGCAGCTGTTTCTCACATATATATATATATTTTTTTTTTTTTTTAGCACCCACTGTGAGATACCTAGGAAGGTTATATCAAGTCATCAAAAGATGACATGAACAGGAAGTGCTCACAATTAAGTGATCAAAAATAATGTCAAAGATGGAGACTCACAAGTGACCACACTGAGAAATTTCGTGCTAATGCATGATATTTTTGGATTTTTTTTTTTTTTTTGGCTAAACTAATCTACAGATGTGTTAGAGGATGTGAGACACATCCGGTCTCACAACCTTAGATATCACACAAGCCAAGAGACTTCCTCAAGGAGGAAAATCTCTCCAAATCTAATGCCTTTGTAAATATATCACCCAATTGATTTTCATCCCAACAAATTCCGACACACGCTTTTTTGTTCTACAAGATCTCTGATGAAATGATGTCTAATATCAATGTGCTTTGTTCTAGAATGTTGGACATGATTTTTAGATATGTCCAAGGCACTTTTGTTATCACAAAAAGCAGTCAAAACTTTGCTATTCAATCCATAATCTTTTAGCATTTGATTCATCCAAAGTAATTGTGTGCAGCAACTTCTAAGGGCAACATATTCAAATTTCAAGAAATGGACAAGGACACACAATTTTGCTTCCTACTATACCAAGACACAAGGTTATTTCCTAGGTAGAAACATCCACCAGTGGTACTCTTTCTATCATCACTATTTCCAGCCCAATCAGAATCAGTGTACCCAACCAAATTTGTGTTTGTTTCTTTAGAGTAATGCAGACCTAGGTTTACAGTCCCACTCACATACCTAATGATTCTTTTTAAGGCTTTAATATGGGACACTTTAGGGTTGGCTTGGTATCTTGCACAGAGACATACACTGAACATAATGTCAGGTCTACTTGCAGTGAGGTAAAGCAGACTTCCTATCATGCTTCTATAAAGGGTTTGATCAACACTTTCACCATCAGAATCATGACTTAGCTTTTGGGAAGATCCCATTGGGGTTCTTTGATGTGAAGAGTGTTCAAGCTCAAACTTTTTCACAAGATTCTTGGCATACTTAGACTGTGAAATGAACATGCCATCTTTGAATTGCTTAATCTGTAAGCCTAAGAAAAAGTTCAACTCACCTACCATACTCATCTCAAATGTGGAAGTCATGCTATCCACAAATTCAGCTAGCATTGGATCAGAATTTGATCCAAACACAATGTCATCTACATAGATTTGTGCCACAAGAATCTCCTTCTTATTTCTCCTCACAAACAAGGTTTTGTCAACCTCACCTCTCTTGAATCCTAGTTGAAGCAAATGGTCACAACCTACCATACCAAGCTCTAGGGGCTTGCTTTAGCCCATACGTAGCTTTCTTCACTTATACACATGGTTAGGATATTTGGAGTCCACAAAGCCTTTAGGTTGTTCAACATAGGCTTCCTCATTTAATATCCCATTTAAAAAGGCACTCTTGACATCCATTTGATGAAGAGTAATCTTGAGGTAACAAGCAATGGCTAACAAAAGCCTAATGGACTCAATTCTTGCAACAGAGCAAATGTCTCCTCAAAATCAATTCCCTCAATTTGAGTGTAACCTTGAGCAACTAACCTAGCTTTATTTCTAGTTATCACACCTTGCTCATCAGTTTTGTTCTTGAAAATCCATTTAGTTCCTATGACATTACCATGTGAGGGTCTAGGAACAAGAGTCCATACCTCATTCTTTTCAAATTGAATTAATTCATCTTGCATAGCCATAATCCAGATCTTTCAATGCTTCAAAGAACATTCTTAGGTTCAATTTTAGAAACAAAACAACAGTAAGCTTACCTCGGGAGTATGCCGAGGAGCAACTCCATAAACCACCCATCTTTCTATAATCAACTTTGTCCTTTTGTCTAGTTCTCACTTGAGCATGCACATCTCCCACAACTTGTGAAGTGGGGTGGTTTTTCTGGATTTTTGAAGGGATATCCTTTCGACCTATCCACACACCCATTCACATTACCTTCGGAGCATCATCCCGATCGTAATCGAGGAACCGTCCTCGCCATGTGGAGTTTGAGTGGATGTGGGTGCAGATGTGGGTTCGTATGTGGAGGCAGATGTGTCCACATCCTTGGTTACATCCTTATCGTGTTCAACATTTTTATCAAGACTGAAGCTTCTTTTGATTTTTCAAAGACTGCTTTCTTCATCCTTCCATCCAAAGAAGCAACCCGAAACATCATCCTCGCAGCCTTGAGGTTAAGATCAAGTGAGTCATCAAATTTAACATTAGCAGATTCCATAATGGTCTTAGTTTTGAGATTGAAAACTCGTAAGCTCTACTGTTTGTGGAATAGCCCATGAAAATTGCTTTGTCACTCTTTGAATCAAACTTGGACAGTATTCTCTATCATTGAGAATATAACAAACACAACCAAACACATGAAAATATTTTACAGCTTGGTTTCTTTCCAAGGAGGATTTGATATGGGGTGACAAGCTACCAATCCTTAGGAACACCCTATTGCCAATGTGGCAAGCAAGCTGTTTAAAGCTTCGCCCAAAATTTTTGGACAAGTTCTTTGAACTTAGCATGACCCTAGCCATTTCTTGCAAGGTTCTATTCTTTCTTTCAGCAATTCCATTTTGTCGTGGGGTGATTGGTGCGTAAAACTCATGAGTGATTCCCTTAGAATTGCAAAAATTGGTGAACATTTGATTCTCATATTCGCCATGGTCGACCTAATCCTCACAGCCTTAAGACCATAAAGATTTCTAACTCTTTTGTACCAATTCTTGAATTCTCCAATTGTTTCGACTTTTCTCTTAAGAACATTACCCAAGTGTACCTAGAATAATCATCAACACACACAAAGGCATACTTTTTCCTACCAAAGCTTTCTACTTCAATAGGTCCCATTAAATCGCAGGAATCATCTCCAAACATCTAGTTGTGGAGCATTGTTGGACCTTTTATGTGATGCTTTTGTTTGTTTTCCTTTTGACATGAACCACGTACATCGTGGTTCTTGAAGTTTAGTTTAGGGAGGTCTTTAATGGCTTCAAACCTTTGAAGTTCTTCCAGAGTTCTACAAACTAGCATGCCCTAATTTTTGGTGCCACAGATTGACATCATTAGCTTTTGAGCTTAGGCAAGAAATATTGTCACCAAATTGGTAACAATTATCACAGATCTAGGACCAAAAACACACATTTATTATCCTTATCAAACACTTCACACAAGTGCTTATCAAACTTCACAAATAGGTCATCATCACACAGCTTGATCGATGCTTATTAGGTTGGCTTTCAAGCCTTCCACATGGTACACATTGTGCAATTTTGGAAGACCCTTGACATCTAGGGTTCCTTTCCCAACAATCTTTCCTTGAGCACCTCCACCAAAATTTACTTTCCATCCATTTATCACTTCATAATCAAGAAGGACTGCTTGGTTTCCAAATCATGTTCCTAGAGCACCCACTATCAAAATACCAAGAGCCGTAGACAAGACTTTGAGGGAAGAGTAGACAACATTGCGGTGGTAATTGGTTTGGCCACCCACCGTTTAACAGTTTTCTTTTAGGTTGCAGAGGTCTCAGATTGACTGGATGTGTGTTAGGATGTGCATACATCTTCTCACACATCCGAGGCCGTTTTGAAATTACCGCATTTTTATCGCCTTGAGTTTGTAAATGTATGGGCCTAATGTGACCAGGAGCTAGGCAAGAATGGCAAATGTAATGCCTCTTCCTTGGTCTCTTCTCACTCGTAATGACTTTTTCTTTAAAAAGCTTGTTTTTTCATACTTTTAGAGGTAGAAGCCTCACATCCCTCCTTTACAAAATTATTTTCAAAACCTATACCAATTTTGTCACGTTGACCCATAGAAAAAGCTTCTTCCATTTTCATTTTACTTTTGTTTAACTTAGTAAAAGTATTATCGGCTTTTTCACATTCATTCTTGAATTTTTCAAGGTCAACTTCTCTTTTGGTCACAAGGACTTCTAGTCTTGCAATGGTATCCTTTTGAGCATCATTTTCTTTTGAAAGTACAGCCTTTTTCATCTTCACAAGCAAACCAATTTATCGAAAGAGATTTGTTTACCTTAACAAGTACCTCAATTTTGTCCAATCTTTTCATCCAATCGTATGCAGCTCCTTGTATGTGGCAAAGAGTTCCTCATAGGGAATGTCTCTTTCTTCATCTTCATCATCTGAATCTCCTTTTATAGAGAAACAAGTCGGCACCAGTCGAGATGTGACACCGTATGTGTACACAACCGAGCCCACATCCAAGGGATTTTCAGAGTATATTCTTCTATATCTCATAAAAGGCATTAAACACGTAATGGCAATTTAAGGCAGACATATTAGCCACTTCTTCTTCCTCATCCTCACTGTCACTAAGGGTAGCGCTTAAGCTCATTCCCTTCTTTTTAAGTGTGTTAGCACACTCATTGGCATAATGACCAAAGCCACGACATGCCCTACATTGGAAAGATTCGGATGATTTATTTTCAAAACTTGGTTTCTTGAATCCAAAGTGTCGGTGCTAGGTTTTGGCTTTTCGGTAGATCGAAGTAGGTCTATTGGGGAATTTGCTTATCCTTCTATTTTTCAAGATAGAACCGAATTTCTTTGAAATAAAAGCTACATCCTCATCTTCAAGATTAGACTTGTCAATTTCGGAGGATAATTCCACAAGCTCTTTTGGTAGAGCAAAGAAGCACTTTTGAGGGCAAGACTGTGTGTTTTGTTCTTTTACGAGCCTCAAGGTTAAGCTCAAACACAACAAGATTCCTATGATAGTGTCAAGACCTACGGTGTTTGTGTCCTTTGTTTCTTCAATCACGGCTACTTTAATGTTAAACCTCTCAGGCAAGGTCCTTAGAATTTTACTAACAAGTCTTGCATTGGAGATAGATTCTCCTAGACTTGTGCATTCATTTGAAATCTCATGAATCTTAGCAGCATATGACACAATATCCTCAGTTTCTTCCATTCGAAGTAACTCAAACTTATCCATTAAAATTCTAAGCCTGGTAGCCTTCACACTTGGTGCTCCCTCACATTGAGTTTGCAAAATATCCCAAGCAGTTTTGGCTATACTCTCATTTGTTATAAGCTTGTACATATTCCTTAAACATGGCTGGAAATAGCACCCATGGCTTTTGAATTGTAATTAGCAGCTTGTATTTCATCAAGGGTCCATTGTTCTTCAGGTTTTCTTTCAAAAAAGGATTCACCAACACCAGAAGATGGCTTTTTCTCCACAGTAGGAGGTTGCCATGCAACAAGAATGCACATCCAAGCTCTTTCATCAATACTTTTGATGTAATTTCGCATTTTAGACTTCCAAAGAGAATAATTTGTGCCATCCAAGACAGGAGGCCTATTTTGGTGATTTTGGCATTCCATAATGACTACACTTTCTGGATCAACACTCAGTAATATTTCGAGAGTTGGCTCTGATACCAATTGAAAGTTTCGTGTAGCTAGGAAACTTGGATCACGCAATAGGCAAAGGATGTGAGTACAGATGTGTCTCACAACCGTCCACACATCCACGTATAATGCAGCGGAATAAAACAATTAAATGTAAATAAAATGCAATAACTCAAGAGTTATATACGCTTAATGATCTGTGTGATCAGCAAACTAGGCTTACGCCCAAAAACTTTTCACTATAAAAACTTATGTTTCTTACAAAAACAAATAAGTGAAAAACTAAAATATGAAAATACTAAACAAGTTCTAATCACCTTCTATGATATGAACAACTCCCCTTTCCCAAGTAGGACTTATTCAATCAGAAGTAAAACAAGAGAACTTTATAAAAACCTAGATGTGAGTTACGGATGTAAGCTCACAACCTAAACACAACTCAATCGAATGCTATGAAGTAAGTGTATTTTTCTCTCTAAAACCGTAGCTTCTCTTTGTGCTGAATGTCTTGTATTTATAGTGCACCATTGAGAAGATCTTCATGCAATCGACCTCTTCCTTTGTGAGAATCCTTTTCCTATATGAAAACATAAAACACACTCACAAGGAAATCAAATATTAGTAGGTTAGTCCTAATATAAAACTATGTACATAAATAAAATATATTTACCATACTTACAATTCCTAGTCAAAGTAGAATACTTATAAATCTCCATGAAAGTCTCAAAATCTTCTTACCATAATAGAAGTCAAATTAAATAAGGAAACAAGTAGTTCCCTAAAAAGCTCACGCTTTCACAAACCCCTTTAAAATCACATTTTCCTTCTTGAGAATGTTGCTGTCCAGTAGCAATTCTCTAAGACCTCTGTCCATTGTCTAATTTTTTGGACACAGAAAAACTTGGAATTTAGAGTTGACTACAAAATACTTTTTGTAGAAAACATCCATAGAATTCCAGACATATTTTTACTTTATTTTTTTCGTGAGTATAACTCCATTTTTCAAATTATTTTCCAAAGGTCAGTTTAGCAGTCTCTGGAAATCCAGATTTCACATCTGAGATTTCCAGAAGGTTTTGGTCCATCAAATCATCTCCAATCATAAAAATATTTTGCAGTCACCTTATTTAATATGTTTTGAACAACTTTCATTCTCTGACTTTCCTCAGATTCTGAAGTTTTAAAGCTCTTAAATTCATTTCAAAATCAAGTGTCGACTGCCTTTTTCATTCTGGCAGAATTGGTTTTCAACTTCAAGGAGTCTTTTGAGTACCAAAACTCAACCCTAAAATCATACCAAAAATCATGGGACTTTTTTAAGGTCTAATAAAGAGTTCTCAATTTTTAGTTCCCTCAGTTTACAATTATTTTAACCAAAACACACACACACACACACACAAATGGTTTCAAATTAGGAAGACTCGTTTTACGAGGCATTCCGGGTGAACCCTAACGTTCTTCCCGGAGTGTAACGTGACCTCCGAACCCAAATCACTAATCTCAGGCATTTTTCAAAGTTTTGGCCCTTAAAATAAAAATGGCGTGGCGACTCCCGTTTTGTTGATTTTCAAAGAAAGGAAAAATCCGCGGGTGGCACATCATCACAATATTACTTCAACCGAACTCACATATAGATGTATCTTCCATCTTCACTGGTGTAACGATGTTGCCATTTTTCGAGAGATTGGGATTTTTCTCTTCTTTGAAGATCAATCGAAAAAACACGGAGTCGCCACGCCATTTTTGTTTTAAGGGCCAAAAATTTGAAAAATGCCCGAAATTAGAGATTTGGGTTCGGAGGTCACGTTACATGCCGGGAAGAACGTTAGTGTTCACCCGGAATGCCTCGTAAAAACGAGTCTTCCAAGCTTAAAAACCATTTGTGTGTGTGTGTGTTCCTTTGGCCAAAATAACTTTAAACTGAGAAAACTAAAAATTGGAAACTCTTTATAAGACATTAAACAAGTCCCTTGATTTTTGGTATGATTTTTGGGTTGAGTTTTGGTACTCAAAAGATTTCTTGAAGTTGGAAACCAATTCTGCCAGAATAAAAAAGGCAGTAGACACTTGATTTTAAAATGGATTTAAGAGCTTTAAAACTTCAAAATCTGGGGAAAGTCCGAGAATGAAAGTTGTTCAAAACATCTTAAATAAGGTTTCTACAAAAGTATTTTCCATTCGGAGATGATTTAATGGACCAAAACCTTCTAGAAATATCAGATATGAAATCTGGATTTCCAGAAACTGTTGAACTGACCTTTGGGAAATAATTTGAAAAAGGGAGTTTTACTCACGCAAAAAATAAAGTAAAAATATGTCTAGAAATATCTGGATGTTGGCTACAAAAAGTATTTTTTAGTCAACACCAAATTCCAAGTTTTTCTGTGTCCAAAAAATTAGACCATGGACAGAGGTCTTAGAACAATGCTACTGGACAGCAAGATGTTCTTGAAGGAAAATGTGATTTTAAAGGGGGTTTTGCATCCATGCTTGTCCCCATTTCCTTAAGCTTTGATTAGTAATCACTAGACATTTTAGTGGTGATCTACTATATCAAGCCATCCTTAGGGTACATTAGGACTTTAAGCATTTCATTTGCTTGGGAAGGGGAATTTTATCCTTTGAAAGAAAGATTTTGTGTATGAAAATGATTTTGGAAAACACTTTTAAGTGAATGATTTTAAGGAAAAAACACTTTTAAGTGAGTAAGAAAATGTTTTCAAGTAAGAAGAAATGATTTGGACCTTTTAAATGGTCATCCATGGAAATTTATTCCAAGGTGACTACATTTTTAGGTCAAGCAAAGATGAACACCAAGTTGATGAACAAACTACATTTTTAAAGCTTGAGATGCATGCATGGATGAGAGAGATTTAGGGTTTAAAGATGGAGGGTTTACCAATGATGGTTTAACCCTATCTTCCTTGGTTTGGAGCTTGGCTTGAGGAGTATCAAGACTTGAATGTGTTTGGAGAGTGTTTGATGATAGAGTTGGTCAAAGAGAAAACAAGTAGATAACACTTAAGTCCTCTAGGTTTTCTTTCTAATCCTCCTCTTTGGTGTTGATTTAAGCTTGAGCTTGTGTATGTTTAAGAGTGATTTGAGAGTATTTGGAGTGAGATTGGGAAAGACTCAAGAGAAAATGGTGGCAATCTAAGGATTCCCACTGTTTTCTCTTTGTTTTTTGCCAGAGTTTAGCTTCTGTGAGTGGATTGTGTTGTGTAAACTGAGATAGAGGGGTTCAATTTATAGGCCACTGGGAGGATCATTTTGATCCGCGCGGACTGGTTCGAAG
This sequence comes from Adenophora triphylla var. japonica, assembly GCA_022495995.1. Lineage (NCBI taxonomy): Eukaryota > Viridiplantae > Streptophyta > Magnoliopsida > Asterales > Campanulaceae > Adenophora > Adenophora triphylla. The sequence goes on from JAFEMH010000421.1 coordinate 300,850, forward strand.
GCGTGCCTAGTGCATTAAATGCTGCTCCAGGCTTTGGACAGGAAGAATATTTTTCAAATTAAGAAACCAATTTTTGTTTCAGCAGCTTCCATTTCGGGTTTTTGACCTTTCTTTTGCTTTTGTGAGATTCTTTTCTTGGTTTAACTTTAAATAGCAATCCCTATTTTACCCTTGCTTTGTTAAAAAAGTTAGAAATTGTTAGAAATGTTAGGAATGTTAGGACTTTCATTAATTTTCTAACGAAAATACTAACAACTCAAATTGGAGCACTTACAGTAGCCCCTCGGCGACGGTGCTTTCGAAGGAAGCGGGGTCGTCGATAAGAGTAAGGCTCTATATTTGACAGGATGATCAAGTGATCGAGTGGCTGAACCTAGCGATAGGCTACCTACGTATCCCGAATGGGAATCAAGCCGGCCGTAGTTCGGGTCTTTCGACTATCTTCAGTCGTCGACCCTGGAGTGACTGTTTTAGGACGTCGACCACGGTGAGCGAGTTTTGGCAACGATTTGCTGAAAGAAACTCTGCTGGGGATAGGACGTGACCATTTTGGTCTGATGGCTGAAATTGTATATCCGCTCTGCTGGGGATAGGATGACCATTTTGGTCTGATGGCTGAAATTGTATACCCGCTTTGCTGGGGATAGGATGACCATTTTGGTCTGATGGCTGAACCTAATGATAGGCTACCTACGTATCCCTAAGAGGAATCAAGCCGGTCGTAGTTCGGGTCTTTGACCCTGGAGTGACTGTTTTAGGATGTCAACCTGGCGATGACGGCGTTTTAGGTGCTTCGAACCTTGAAGATGGCATTTTAGGTGCCTCGATCCTTGAAGATGATGGCGTTTTAGGTGCCTCAAACCTTGAAGATGGCGTTTTAGGTGCCTCGATCCTTGAAGATGATGGCGTTTTAGGTGCCTCGAACCTTGATGATGGCGTTTTAGGTGCCTCGAACCTTGATGATGGCGTTTTAGGTGCCTCGAACCTTGATGATGGCGTTTTAGGTGCCTCGAACCTTGATGATGGCATTTTAGGTGCCTCAAACCTTGATGATGGCGTTTTAGGTGCCTCGGACCTTTCTGACGATGGTTTGGGATTGACGGTCCTTTGGTGGACTTCATTTGAAGGGAATCGGTCTTACGTCTGCTGCCGAAGGAAAGGGTGACCGTTTTGGTCGGGTGGCTGGACCTAATGATAGGCTACCTACGTATCCCTAGTGGGAATCAAGCCGGTCGTAGTTCGAAAGCTGCTCGGGATTTCGTTGGCTTTTGTTGGGGAAAAATCGGGTTTACGTTTTACGGTCGTGGATGATAACGGGATTCTGTTGACTTCGCTGGGGATTTTGTTAGCCTTTGTCGGAGAAATCGGACTTACGTTTTATTGCTGTTGATGAAATTGATGAAAGAAACGGGATTCCGTTATCTTTCTCGGAGAAATTGGACTTACGTTTTACTGCCGTTGATGAAATTGATGAAAGAAACGGGATTCCTTTATCTTTCTCGGAGAAATCGGACTTACGTTTTCTATAGTTGATGAAATTGATGAAAGAAACGGGATTCCGTTATCTTTTCGGGAAATCGGACTTACGTTTTACTGCCGTTGATGAAATTGATGAAAGAAACGGGATTTCGTTATCTTTCTCGGAGAAATCGGACTTACGTTTTACTGCCGTTGATGAAATTGATGAAAGAAACGGGATTCCGTTATCTTTTTCGGGGAAATCGGACTTACGTTTTACTGCCGTTGATGAAATTGATGAAAGAAACGGGATTTCGTTATCTTTCTCGGAGAAATCGAACTTACGTTTTACTGCCGTTGATGAAATTGATGAAAGAAACGGGTTTCCGTTATCTTTCTCGGCGAAATCGGACTTACGTTTTACTGTCGTTGAGTTCTTTTAAAAGGGGGTTAACTTTGGTTGGGGTTTAGTTCAGGAGTATGAACCTAAATGGGGGCTTAGTCCAGGAGTAGGAAGACTTAGTTTAGGAGTATGAGCCTAAGTTGAGGTTTTGGTTCAGGAATATGAACTTAAATGGGGACTCAGTTCAGGAGTATGAATCTAAGTTGAGGTTTTGGTTCAGAAGTATGAATCTAAATTGAGGTTTTGGTTCAGGAGTATGAACTGAAATGGAGACTTAGTTCAGGAGTATGAATCTAAGTTGAGGTTTTGGTTCAGGAGTATGAGCCTAAATGGGGACTTAGTTCATGAGTATGAACCTAAGTTGAGGTTTTGGTTCAGGAGTATGAGCCTAAATGGGGACTTAGTTCAGGAGTATGAACCTAAGTTGAGGTTTTGGTTCAGGAGTATGAGCCTAAATGGGGACTTAGTTCAGGAGTATGAATCTAAGTGGGGACTTAGTTCAGGAGTATGATCCTAAGTCGAGGTTTGGTTCAGGAGTATGAACCTAAGTGGGGACTCAGTTCAGGAGTATGAACCTAAGTCGAGGTTTGGTTCAGGAGTATGAACCTAAGCTGAGGTCTTGTACCTGAGGGAGACTATTTGAAGGTGTTCTCGCTGGGGAAGATTCGGGCTTACGAGAACTGTCGGGGAAAAGGGTGACCGTGTTGGTCAAGTGGATGGCCCTGGTGATAGGCTACCTACGTATCCTTAAGAGGAATTAAGCCAGGACGTAGTTCGAAAACTGCTGGGGATGGTCTTTGATGGTTTGACGGTATTTGGGAGTCACCCGAGGTTTGACTGTTTTTGGGAAGTCGCCCTAAGATTTGACTATTTTTGGGAAGTCGCCCTATGATTTGACTATTTTTGGGAAGTCGCCCTATGATTTGACTATTTTTGGGAAGTCGCCCTATGATTTGACTATTTTTGGGAAGTCGCCCTAAGATTTGACTATTTTTGGGAAGTCGCCCTAAGATTTGAGAGGGGAAGATGCATATATGACAATCATGATGACAGATGCATGCATATAACCAAAATGATTATGAGAGTATCACTGCATGTGCTCGCGAGATGATGCATTTACTTGCTTTTGGAGATGCACTTAGCCTAAGCTTTTGGCAGGAAAATTATGACTTAGGATTGTTCCTATTGATTCAAGTTTTGTGCATGCTACATAAGCTCTGGGGAGATTTTTGTGAGAATGCATGTGGTGAGAGGGTTTGTATTGGGATGTATGTGTCTGAAAACTGTTTGGAACAGATTTTGAGCAAGTGGGGGGTTAGAGTCCTCGATCGCGATTTAAACAGCGATTGTTAATGAGGTTTTGTTAACAGTATCACATGGACCTCAATTTTGATGAGATTGGATTCGGATCCCGGGTCTTGGTTGAAATTTTCCCTCTCAATCTTGATCATTTGAAGCTGATGCCGACAGGCTCTAGAGTACGTCGATATGAGTGAAACTTCTTTCATTTGGGTGAGCTGTGACTTGGCCGAAACCTTGTTCGGAGAATGATTTGATGAAGTTGCTAATGCCGGAAGAAACCCAGATCTTAAATTCCGATGCTACGGGAAGCTGCTATGTACCAAGTTCTGAAGTTGAAAATCTAGTTGTTGATGTGACTAGACCTTTCTTGTGACTTGATAAAATCCAGGTCCAAAGGACCAGCTTGACAAAGCCCCCCGAATCCTATTAAAGCGAGGAAAGATCCCTTCTTTGGCAAAGCCTCGGCTTGAATAACTGAGTAGGCAAAGTCCATATTTTGAAGAAGTGACTTGGCGAAGCCCCAATCTCATAACCTCGTTGTGATTCCGACATAATTAGCAGAGTCCCAATCTGATTGGTAATGCAAAGCGATCCTGAAAATAATCCGATAAAGATCGAATCTATCTCGTAGTGAAGAACCCAATGTGGACCCAAAGATGTCTATAGAAGCCCCAGCTTGAAGAGCTGATACAGGAGAACCTGGTAGAAACGCTTAGCAAAGCCCCAGCGTGAAGAAATTCAGAGTAGTCTTATTGCAGACAAAGGAGGCACCCATCTTTTCGGACCTTAGTCAATCAGTCACTGGACAAGACTCGGAAATGTTTACGTGCAGGGGCATATCTTTTTGAAAGGTGGGATGTCTCCCGAATTTGTGTATGACACTCTTGCTTTTGGGTTTGACTCTTTTGAGAGAGTATAGACATAACAAGGTGTGGAAAAGTGTATGGAAGCCCCTGCTGACAGAAAGACAGTGTTTGGCTCTATTTCCCTATGATGGAGAGAGAGAATACTTGTCGAGACACTTGAAAACTTGTTTTATTCGTGATGATCACAAGGCTGCTTAAAACCCTTTGTTAATGTTCGGGTTATTCGACCCCTAAATCTGATATGAACAAATATTTTGATTAATCGCAAGGAGAAAGCCAACTGGTATCGAGAATCAAGCTCGAAAAGTATGTAGGGACGATCCTTGATGAGACCGGATTTTTTTTTCGAGATTTGTTTGTGATTTCGACCGGACCAATTATGGTTGCCTACGTTCCCCTCATTATGAGGAGCTCAGGACGCCGTAGTTCGGGCTTGAACTGATTGAAGAGAGAACGAATGTGAAAATTCGAGATTTCGAGGACCTTCGAGGATTTTCTGGGAATTGGGGAGTTGAAGAACATGTCCCCTTGGAGTGTCGATGAAAGACACGGATGCGGAGCCCCAGTGGGACATCCACGGCAAGTGTTTGCGGAGGAGAAATGAAATATGCTCACATGAAGTGTCGAAGGGAAGGATTGAATTTGCACAATCTTTGATTGAGGATAATTTGAGCCGAGATGGATTTGGCTCCAAATTAAACAAGCAATGAAGCATTAATTTGATTTAGCTCCTGAAGATACTGGAATGAAATTACTATCCGGTAGGGACTGTAGCTGGGTTTCCGGGCTTTGATCGGCCGTCGGGTGATTTTGGAAATTATGACCTCTTAAGATGAGAGGTCGACTGGGCCTTTTGCTGACTGAACCTCTAAAGATGAGAGGTTGGCTTGTGTTTGGAAAATCTATGGCGGGGAAGATTGATTGCCTCTAAGAATGAGAGGTCAAATTTTGACTTTGGCCAAAGGCAAGGGTAATGGTAACGGTAATATCTTCTAAAAGCGAGAGATTGAGGAAATGGGAATATCTTCTAAAAGCGAGAGGATGGCTTGGGATTGATTAAGGTAATGGTGAGAGGAAGTCCAAGCTATCGAGAACTTTTGCGAATCTTTCGAGAATTCGGACTCCTTTTTGATCATTGGAGAGCTTCTTGAGGAGTCGGGGACCTTTTACTGAATTGTGAGGATCGACAGTCATTTTTTCTCCTCCTTTTTTTTATGAGATTTTTGACTTGGAAAGCCTCCTGAGGAATTGAGGATTATCTTTGTCCTTCCTTCATGACTCGAGATATTTTGCGCATTGCCGACTCTCGAAGTTAACTTCTTGGCCTTGCTTGGACTTGCCGATCTTGAAATGAAAGGTATTGTTTGGTGAGGGTGAGGTAATGGCTTTCCTATGGGTGAAAGGCTTCATCCGCAATCCCTACCGGATGACCTAATTGAGATTAAGTCTTCATTGCTTGCTTAAGCTTTAAATGAGAAAAGATCCGTGCAAATTCATCGAGCAACGAAATGACGAGGATGATGTGAGCATATGAGATGCAAGATGGGGAGTTGGTAAGCCCCAATTTGAGAAGGATATCAATTGATTTTCTCACTCCAATTAATTTGAATATTAATCAATTCAAAGAATTAGTGGTTGAGCAACACAAGTGATCATCTAGGATAAAACCATTTCAATTAAGTGTAACGTGGGTGCACAAGTGATTGTGATGTACCCGATTTTTTGAAATCAAACGGAGTCGCCAAGCCATTTTTGTTTTAAGGGCCAAAACTTTGAAAAATGCCCGAGATTAGAAATTTGGGTTCGGAGGTCACGTTACACGCCGGGAAGGACGTTAGTGTGCACCCGGAATGCCTCGTGAAACGAGTCTTCCAAGCTTAAAAACCATTTGTGTGTGTGTGTTACTTTGGCCAAAATAAGTTGAAACTGAGGAAATTAAAAATTGGGAATTCTTTATTAGACTTTGGACAGATCCCATGATTTTTGGTGTGATTTTTGGGTTGAGATTTGACACTCAAAAGATTTTTGGAAGTTGAAAACCATTTCTGCCAGAATGAAAAAGGCAGTGGACACTTGATTTTGAAATGGACTTTAGGGCTTGAAAACTCCAGAATCTGGGAAAAGTCCGAGAATGAAAAATGTTCAAAACACCTTAAATAAGGTTTCTGTAAAAGAACTTCCCATTTTGGAGATGATTTGAGGGACCAAAACCTTCTGGAAATCTCAGATGTGGGATCTGGATTTCCAGAGACTGATGAACTGATCTTTAAAGGAAAATTTGAAAAATGGAGTTTTACTCACGCAAAAAATAAAGTAAAAATATGTATGGAAATCTCTGGATGTTGGCTACAAAAATTTTTTTGTAGTCAACACCAAATTCCAAGTTTATCTGTGTCCAAAAAATTAGACCATGGACTGGGGTCTTAGAAAATTGCTACTGGACAGCAACTTCTCAAGAAGGAAAACATGATTTTAAAGGGGGTTTTTGCATCCATGCTTGTCCCCATTTCCCTAGGTTTTGATTAGTGATCACTTGATATTTTAGTGGTGAATCAACTATATCAAACCATCCTTGGGGTACATTAGTACTAAGCACTTCATTTGCTTGGGAAGGGGAATTTTATCCTTTGAAAAAGAGATTTAATGTATGAAAATGATTTTTAGGGTTTTGAAAATGTGTTTTCTTTGCAAGTAAGTAAGAACACTTTGAAAATAATGTTGATACTTGTAGAATATCATCCATGGAGATGAACTTCCATGGTGATCTTCTTGGATCTAAGAAAAGAAGATGAACAAACTACATTTTGGAGTTTGAAAATGCATGCATGGATGAATTTTAGGGTAAGGAGAGGGAGGTTATACCTATCTTCCTTGTGTTTTGTGTTTGAATGGATTCAAAGGATTGAATGTGTTTAGGGCTTGAAAGTGTTTAGGGTTGATGATTTGAGTTGGTTAAAGAGAAAACAAGTAGATAACAATGAAGTCCTCTATGTTTTCTCTCTAATCCTCCTCCTAAGGGGTGATTTGAGCTTGGATTGGTGTATGTATGAGAGTATGTATGAGAGTGTTTTGAAGTGTTTGTGAGTGAGTGAGATTTGGGAAAGATTGGAGAGAAAATGGTGGCAATTCAAGTGAATTCCCACTGTTTTCTCTCTATTTTTCGCCAGTGTGCTGTTGCTGTGAGTGATTTGTGTTGTGTAAACTGAGAGAGGAGGGTTCAATTTATAGCCCTCTGTGAGATGCAAACATGTCCGCGCGGAGGGTCTTGACAGCGTGCACTGTTCATCTGCTACAGTGCAGGCTGTTGGACAGGAGGAATATTTTCAGAAAATTCAAACTGATTGCTGTTTTTCAACTTGCTTAATTCGGATTTTTCCAATTTCTTTTGCTTTTTGAGATTCTTTTCTTGGTTTAACTTTAAATGGCAATGCCCATTTTACCCTTACTTTGTTAGAAAAGTTAGGAATGTTAGGAATGTTAGTAATGTTAGAATTTTCGTTAATTTTCTAACGAAAATACTAACAAGCTCAAATTGGAGCACTTACAGTGATGTCTCGAGTTTAGCAAGAAAAGAAAAAAGACTTATATAAAAGTTAGACATTTAACTACTATGTCCAAAATGGACTACAATGACAAATGTCCAGGAAGGACTTAGGTGAAAGAGAAGTACTAGAACCTACGAAGGTTGACTAAAAGACTAATTTAAAGATAGGTAGCCCCTAGTGTAGCCGCTCTTTGCTGTTGGACCATGCATCTACTCTTCGACGCTGGAGATGGGGGCTATTGCAGATCTTTCCATCAGGATTATTTTTTTTTGGCGATCTCTTGCTTAATCCAACCATTTTCATCGTCTGCGACGGCTGGTTCACCGACCTCACAAAAGGGGGAGTCAAATTCCATTATGCTCGCAAGTCTTGAATCACCAAACTCGACCATGTTGACGCTCATGTTGTTATTTCTAGGGAACGGGTTACTGATAGTATTGGGCCCTTCAGGCACCTCTAACTTCCCTTGCTCAATCAAACTTTGGATTGCCTTTTTCAGGGGGACTCAATCATCTGTCAGGTGCCCGTGGTACTGATGAAAGGCACAATGCTTGGAAGTATCCAGAGGAGCATTAGGGTTTCTGGGCTGATAATTATCTAAAGGCCGGAGCAAACCTTCTTTTACCAAACCTCTGAAGATATCACTCAAAGGCATCCCAAGGTTTCCTAAGCCTTGGAGGCGGGATCTGGATGCATCAGGCTTCTTGGGAACAAAGGAAGTGGCATTGTTACAGTCCTGTCCCGCATAGGGCTGGGCAGGAGCCGTGTTGGAGGTGGAGGAAGCCCGGTATCTGTAAGTGGGTGCAACAACTTGCTGTTGATTGTGAGCCTTCTCAAATTTAGCCCCGGAATTGACCATTGCCCGTAAGTCCGAGTAGGGGAAGTGGCTAAGGGAAGTTCTTAAATGCGACTTCAAGCATGACTGGAAGATGTCTAACTGCTCCTCGTCAGAGGGAGGAATGGCCATTCCACTGAGCTTCAAGTTTCACCTTTTATAAAAATCCCCAATATTCTCATCAGGGCGTTGCATTGTTGTCTGCAGGTCAACTCTGTTTGTCTCCCATTCCAAGTTGGCTTTGTACTTCTCTGTGAAAGCACTAGTGATCTGGTCCCATGTAGCCCTGGCCTCGGGTTTTAAGCGGAAGAACCATTTCAAAGCCCCTGACTTCAAAGAGAGACTGAAGTAGTCGGCCAACTGCTGGTTTGTGCATCCTTTAGCTTTCATTGCCAAAGTGTATGTATCCAGGTGAGTTTTCGGGCATGCAGTCCCATCAAACAGGTCTAGATTAGGCATCACAAACTTATGAGGCGGGGGAACAATGAAGTCCGGATCCGTAGGCCGGAAGGCAGATTTCTTAGCAGTTAATTCAGCAATCTGCGCTTTCATTTCCTTATGTTGTTCCATGAACCAAGCCAGATGAGGGTCTTGTGGTGGAACTATGGCATTTAAACCAGCGACTGAGCTAGAGAGAGGAGCTACCACTGGTGGCAGACTGGTGGAGGGAACGGCCGATCCGGGGACGTAGGTGAAAACCTGTCCTTGGCCCAAATTACCCTGGGGAGTGTGAGTAGGAACCTGGGCGAAGGGATAGAACCTTGCGGCCTGCTGTTCATTTTCAACTGGCAAAGTGGGTGGAGGCAGTCCTGATATAGCTGGGTAGCTTGGATTTCCGGAGTGAGACCCATAAGTAGGCTTAGGTGCGGGCTGCTGTCCCTGATTGTTGAATTGCATGGCTGTCTGTGGCGATGGTGTATAACCAGGGGGGACTGCGGTCCTGGTGATTCTGATGAAACTGGGATGGAGGTTTGGTAACCCATCGAAGCCTGAGTGAGAAATGGATTTGTGAAAGCTGTGTTAGGAGCAGCTGAGCTAGCATCGTTCGAGAGGGGCTCTGACCGCCGCCACTGAACCGGGCGTGGGGCATTCCAAACTGTTGCTGTGGCACTTTGAACTGTTGCTGCGAAGGCCCGAATTGATCGGTTCCGAACTGAGGTGGGATTCCAATTTGCTGTGGCATTCCGAGGTAACCCCAACCATGAGAAGACATCCCAAACTGATTTTGTCCCCACTGAGGAACTGCGAACTGGCTCGTCCCGTCAGGCTACATGGATCCAGTGGTCTGTAGTTGGGGAGTTGGCTGACCCAGAGATAAAGAAGCATGGGTTCTGGTAGTAGTACCGAAGGAGGTTGGTGGTGGCATCCTGGAGTAGTCGGGGCGACCAAGATTGGGATTGGGATCCTCCTCTTCTTCCACGGTGAAGGTGCCATCAGGGTTGAGGCTGGCGGCCAGACCATGGCTCCTAATAGCCTCCATAAGGCTATTCAGCTGTGCTTCCTGTCGCAGTTTCATCTGTTCGGCTAACTGATTCCATTGCTGTTCTGTTTGAGGAGTCCCGGGAGGTGGAGTGGTGTTATCCCCATCGTTACCAGCTGATGCAGACATTCTGAAACCCGGAGTCGGAACGAATGGCAAAGCTGACGATGCGCTTGACTCTTCCCAACTGATCAAACGGTGACCCGGTGCCCGAAACCAAGCTTTGTGAGGAGCTGCAGGGAGAAAGACGCGAGGGTTCAGATATTTGGGAGTGAAGGGAGTGTTGGGATAGAGGACCAACCTTGGCGGTTTTTCGGTAGCAGTTTGAGGCGGGCGCCCCACCTGGATGAGGCGGGCGCCTCGCGTACCTTTGTTTTGACGTTGGCAGCTTTGTCTGAGGCGGGCGCAAGGCATGATCGAGGCGGACGCCTCAAGCTCCGAGGGACAGGCATGTTTTTGGGGAAAATCCAGGCGGCCGCTTGGGAACCTTGAGGCGCGCGCCTCAAGGCCGGCCGAGGAAGGTTCTGTTTACGGGCCTGTGGATTTTTTGGGCTAAGCTAGGGTTTGGTTAGTTTATTTCCTTTGCATATAAAAGCAATGTTCCGCCCCTTTATTCATTGTAACAACATATTTTACATACATAGTGCAAGATCCTGGCTTGGTAGTGCCCTGCACGTAGCCAATCAATTTGGTGAACTGGGTTAACAATTTCTTGTGTTCTTTTCTGTTTCGTTGATTTCTTGTGCTTGGTTTGTGTGCACTAATTATTCTTGTAGGTTTGCTTGGGTGTGGAGGGCCATATTCACAACAACTGGTATCAGAGCTCTTGGTTTAGGATCAAGGGAGTTGTTTCAAGCAATCAAGAATGGGCAAGGACAAACAAGCGGTGGAGAAATTCGATGGGTCTGATTTCGGATATTGGAGGATGCAGATTGAAGATCTCTTGTACAACAAAGATCTCTACAAGCCTCTGAAGGGAGTCAAACCTAAGACGAAGATCAGGAAGAATGGGAACTCATGGATCGGAAGGCTTTAGGGGTGGTGAGATCTACTTTGTCAAAGTGGATCGCGAAGACTACCAAGAAGGCTACAACCACCAAGGAGCTATTGGATTATCTTACTGAGAGATTTGAAACTCCGTCTGCTGCAAATAAGGTTGATTTGATACGCAAGATGGGTAGTCTCAAGATGCAAGAGGGAGGATCCTTGGCTAAACACATTGATGAGTTTATGGATGTCATAGATTCATTGACTGCGGTGGCGATCAAGTTCGATGACGAGGTTCATGCATGTCTGTTGCTAGCTTCTTTACCGGCAAGTTGGAGCGGAACGGTGACTGCAATCAACGCTTCAGCAGGTAAGAATAAATTGAAGTATGATGATGTTAAAGACTTTCTTTTAGGTGAAGAAAATCGCATGAAGAAGTTGGGGACATCAAGTACTTCGGGAGCGGCTTTAGCTACTACTAGTAGGGGAAAGCCGGGTACTAGCAAACAAGGGAGAACCGAATCTAGGGAGAACGGTGTGAGTGGTAAGGGCAGAGCTGATGAGACCAAGGACAAACCGAAGGTTGCGAAGGGATCTGTTCAGTGCTATTATTGTAAGGAGTTGGGACACTTTAAGAGGGATTGTCCAAATCGTAGGGGCAATCAGGCGAATGTGGCAGTTGAAGGTGACGATGTACTGGTTCTGAGTGTTAGTAGTGCACTAGAATCATGGGTGCTGGATTCGGGGGCATCATTCCACTCTTGCGGGCATAAGGAAGAGATGGATAATTACACTTCCGGTGATTTCGGGAAGGTCTATCTAGCTGATGGCGAGCCTTTGGAAATCAAGGGGAAGGGGGATGTCAGAATAGGAGCATCGGACGGGAAGGTTCTACATCTGAACGGGGTTCGACACATTCCGGGTTTGAAGAAGAACTTACTTTCAGTTGGGCAGTTGGATGATGAGGGTTACAAGGTGACTTTCGGCTGCAGGAACTGGGTTATTACCAAGGAGGATTGTGAGATCGCTCGGGGTAATAAGGAGGGTACTTTGTATTTGGCGAACAACACCAAGGATAGTATTGCGGTGGCAGCAGCCAAGGGTGATACTGATTTGTGGCACTGTCGATTGGGTCACATGAGTGAGACAGGGATGAAGGTACTTTGTTCCAAGGGTCTACTACCGGGTTTGAAGACAGTCAACGTGGGGATCTGCGAAGATTGTATGTTTGGCAAACAAGGGAGAAGTAATTTCTCAAGGACAGGTAGGGGATTGAGGGAAGCAAAGTTGGAATTGGTTCACACGGACTTGTGGGGGCCATCTCCGGTTACATCTCTGGGTGGTGCGTCATATTACATGACTTTCATTGATGATTCTACAAGGAAGGTCTGGGTCTATTTCTTGAAGGGGAAAGATGAGGCTTTCGAGGTGTTCAAGAAGTGGAGGGCTTTGGTGGAGAATCAAACGGGACTTAAGCTTAAGTGCTTAAGATCAGACAATGGTGGGGAGTATGAGCTTACTGAGTTTAGGGAATATTGTGCTGCGAATGGTATTCGTATGGAGAAGACTCCAAAGAAGACTCCACAACTCAACGGGGTAGCAGAGAGGATGAACAGGACTTTGAACGAGCGGGCTAGAAGTATGAGATTGAAGTGTGGACTTCCGAAGACGTTCTGGGCATATGCGGTTGACACGGCAGCCTTTCTTGATCAATCGGGGACCATCGGTTCCATTGGGGAACGGAATTCCGTGAGGAAGCTTGGAGTGGCAAGGTGTAAATCTGTCCTTTCTTCGCGTATTTGGCTGCGTTTCTTATGTTCATATTGACTCTGCTGAAAGAACTAAATTAGATGCTAAATCTGTTAAGTGTACGTTTATTGGGTATGGCGGGGATGACTTCGGGTATAAATTTTGGGATGATAAAAACCATAAGGTTATTCGTAGTCGAGATGTGGTATTCAATGAACAGGTTTTGTACAAGGATAGAAAGGGGGCATCTGATGACACTAGTTCGGAACCGGAGGTTGTAGAGGTTGATATTCCCGGACTCGGGTGGGAGCGGGACGGTTCATGTTGACCATGGTCGGGGAGGTCATTGAAGATGAACCACATACTCCGTAACCGGATATTCCGCTGCGTAGATCCAACAGATTGCGTGGATCACCCGACAGTATACTCCTTCGAATTATTATTTGTTGTTGACAGATAATGGGGAACCGGAATGTTATGCGGAGGCAGTTCGTAGTGTGCTTTGTGATAAGTGGAAAGTCTGCGATGGATGATGAGATGGTCTCATTGAAGGCTAACAAAACTTGGGAGTTGACTAAACTACCTAAGGGGAAGAAGGCGCCGCATAACAAATGGGTTTACAGGATCAAGGAGGAAGCGGACGGTAGCAAGCGTTACAAGGCAAGACTCGGTTGTTAAAGGGTTTCTGCAGAAGTATGGTATTGACTACACCGAAGTATTCACTCCGGTTGTGAAGATGACCACTATCGAATGGTTCCTGGGGATAGTAGTGGCGGATGACTTGCTTTGCTAGAACAGATGGATGTGAAGACTTGCCTTTCTTCATGGGGATTTGGAGGAGGAGATCTACATGGCACAACCGAGGGTTACTTGTCTAAGGGTAATGAGGAGCTAGTTTGCGGATTGACTAAGAGCTTGTATGGCCTTAAACAAGCTCCTAGGCAAAGGGTACAGAAGTTTGACGGATTCATGCACGACATTGATTTTATCGAATGTGAGGCGGATCATTGTTGCTACTTCAAGAACACGGACAATGGGTATATTATCTTCTTTGTTATATGTGGACGACATGTTAATAGCGGGCTCTAGCAGTAGAGAGGTAAACGGGTTGAAGACTCGGTTGTCGAACGGTTCGAGATGAAGGATTTGGGAGAGGCAAGGAAAATCTTAGGCATGCGGATTGACCGGAATAGGGAGTCGGGTAGATTGGTTCTTTCGCAAGCGAGAATATGTTGAGAAAGTCTTGGCAAGATTTTGTATGGAAGGGGCAAAACCAACGGGGACACCATTGGGTTTGCATTTCAAGTTATCCGAGAAAGACTCGCCTAGGGACAAGGAAGAGCGTGACAAGATGGAGAGAACTCCATATGCTTCACTGTGGGGAGTCTCATGTATGCAATGGTGTGTACAAGGCCGGACATTGCACATGCGGTGGGAGTTGTCACCGGTTCATGGGCAATCCAGAAAGCAACATTGGGAAGCGGTTAAGTGGATCCTACGATACTTGAAGGGCTACCTGGTAAGGCTCTATGTTTTTCAAGCAAGGAAGTGGTGTTAGCGGGTTATGTTGATGCGGACTTGGCATCAAGTGATCTTGATAAAAGAAGGAGTACTACGGGCTATGTGTTTACATTGGGTGGTACAGCTATTTCTTGGGCTTCTAAGTTACAAAAGATCGTGGCTCGATCATTGCGAGCGGGAATATGTGGCGATGACGAAGCAAGTAAAGAGATGGTTTGGCCGCAGAACTTCTTGGGTGAACTTGGGAAGACGCGAAGTGGTAATATTCTCTACGGTGACAAATGAGCGCAATTCACTTGGCAAAGAATCCGGCGTTTCATTCGAGGACGAAGCATATTGAATTAAGGTTTCACTATATCCGGCATCTCTTGGAGAAGAAGACTTTGTGGCTTGAGAAGATATTGGGATCGGAAAATCCAGCTGACATGTTGACGAAGGTTGTGAACCTTGAGAAATTGAAGCTGTGCAAGGCTTCAATTGGGCTTGAAGAATGAGAGAGGAGGATGGCACTACCATGATCGAGGTGAGCACTAGGAGGACACCAAGGATGAGTTGAAGAACGGATACGGGGCTTGTATATGCGGTTGATCTCTAGGTGGGAGATTGTTGGGATAGAGGACCAACCTTGGCGGTTTTTCGGTAGCAGTTTGAGGCGGGCGCCCCACCTGGATGAGGCGGGCGCCTCGCGTACCTTTGTTTTGACGTTGGCAGCTTTGTCTGAGGCGGGCGCAAGGCATGATCGAGGCGGACGCCTCAAGCTCCGAGGGACAGGCATGTTTTGGGGAAAATCCAGGCGGCCGCTTGGGAACCTTGAGGCGCGCGCCTCAAGGCCGGCCGAGGAAGGTTCTGTTTACGGGCCTGTGGATTTTTTGGGCTAAGCTAGGGTTTGGTTAGTTTATTTCCTTTGCATATAAAAGCAATGTTCCGCCCCTTTATTCATTGTAACAACATATTTTACATACATAGTGCAAGATCCTGGCTTGGTAGTGCCCCCAGACGTAGCCAATCAATTTGGTGAACTGGGTTAACAATTTCTTGTGTTCTTTTCTGTTTCGTTGATTTCTTGTGCTTGGTTTGTGTGCACTAATTATTCTTGTAGGTTTGCTTGGGTGTGGAGGGCCATATTCACAACAGGGAGGTAGGTGTTTGGGCTTTGGGCTCATGCAACATGCAGTTATTTGTTCTAGTTTACTTAAAACATGTTTTATTAACCTAATCGGTTGGAAAAGATTGCTCTTCTTTTTCGCAAACTACTCTGGATCCTGAATCAGTGGGCCCCATCACTACGTCTATAAGCCCCTTGTATTCCACCTGTATTTCGACTTCCCAGGGCGGACAGCCCCGGGCGAGGGTCCTATAGGGCAAGCGGGTCCCACCGACCGAAAAGAAAAACGATCCTAAAAGTCTGGCGAGTAATCGAGTCTTAACGAGCATTCGATGTAAATTACGGACAAAGCTGACGTCAAAAGTCAAGATCATGTCCGGGAGCTCGACGAAAAGTCGGCATGGTTCGGACTGATAAATGTCCACAATTGATCTTTACTCGTCGTCAATTAGGCCGTAATTAGGCATGGAATAATCGTTAATTCTTGATGACTCAAAGGTCATCCGGGAGTCGATGTATAATTTGTGCCGCCGTAGTCAAAGTCAAGGCGCCGGTCAATATCCGGTCAAAGCCCGCGACGGAAAACCGGCAGGACTTCGACTGATTAGGGTCCCGAAAGATGTTGACGTGGTAGGCCGACTAAGGCTTTAAAGGAAAGGTCTATACACAGACAGGGCATGACACAGACCAGGCTAAAAACCAATCGGGTCTCGGACAAAGTGTGTCACGGACAAGTGCATGGTCGACACGAGGCTCCATGGGATGTTTGGGTAGTCCCGTGCTTCCACCGAGAGGCGTAATAAGACCAAACGGGCCGCTACAGGGATTTCCCCGGGTTAGGAACGTAGTGTGCAGTGTAAGGCCAAGTGCGCGTAGTGTGCAAGCAGTCTATCTTCTTTTTCTGAGTAAAATAGAAATTTTCGCATGTGTCTTAAAGAGCATGATGCATGATTTTTTTTTTGAAAGTTTTCTTCTTTTTTAAAAAAAAAATAAAAAATCCCCCCTTTTTTTTTTGAAACATTTTTTTTTTGAAATTCTTTTTTTTTGAATTTTTTTTTTTTTTGAAAGGAAATGAACACATAAGCACATAATTCAAAATTCAAACAGTTCAAGGCAACGGGTCCAACAGTCAAAATTTTGACTTTTCCGAGGCAGCCAAAACAACACGAAATGTGCAAAATCAACACACACACAACAAATGATTTCGAATGCCGGGACGGAAGCTTGACCCTCAAAAGTTTTTCTCTCTTTTTTTTTTGAAAAGATAAAACTTAGTTTGTCCCCAGCAGAGTCGCCACTGTAACGATGTTGCCATTTTTCGAGAGATTGGGATTTTTCTCTTCTTTGAAGATCAATCGAAAAAACACGGAGTCGCCACACCATTTTTGTTTTAAGGGCCAAAACTTTGAAAAATGCTCGAGATTAGAGATTTGGGTTCGGAGGTCACGTTACACGCCGGGAAGAACGTTAGTGTTCACCCGGAATGCCTCGTAAAAACGAGTCTTCCAAGCTTAAAAATCATTTGTGTGTGTGTGTGTGGGTGTGTGTTCCTTTGGCCAAAATAACTTTAAACTGAGAAAACTAAAAATTGGGAACTCTTTATAAGACATTAAAAAAGTCCCATGATTTTTGGTATGATTTTTGGGTTGAGTTTTGGTACTCAAAAGATTTCTTGAAGTTGGAAACCAAATCTGCCAGAATGAAAAAGGCAGTGGACACTTGATTTTAAAACGGATTTAAGAGCTTTAAAACTTCAAAATCTGGGAAAAGTCTGAGAATGAAAGTTGTTCAAAACACCTTAAATAAAGTTTCTGCAAAAGGATTTTCCATTCGGAGATGATTTGATGGACCAAAACCTTCTGGAAATATCAGATATGAAATCTGGACAGCAAGATGTTCTTGAAGGAAAATGTGATTTTAAAGGGGGTTTTGCATCCATGCTTGTCCCCATTTCCTTAGGCTTTGATTAGCAGTCACTAGACATTTTAGTGGTGATCTACTATATCAAGCCATCCTTAGGGTACATTAGGACTTTAAGCATTTCATTTGCTTGGGAAGGAGAATTTTATCCTTTGAAAGAAAGATTTTGTGTATGAAAATGATTTTGGAAAACACTTTTAAGTGAATGATTTTGAGGAAAAAACACTTTTAAGTGAGTAAGAAAATGTTTTCAAGTAAGAAGAAATGATTTGGACCTTTTAAATGGTCATCCATGGAAATTTATTCCAAGGTGCCTACATTTTTAGGTCAAGCAAAGATGAACACCAAGTTGATGAACAAACTACATTTTTAAAGCTTGAGATGCATGCATGGATGAGAGAGATTTAGGGTTTAAAGAAGGAGGGTTTACCAATGATGGTTTAACCCTATCTTCCTTGGTTTGGAGCTTGGCTTGAGGAGTATCAAGACTTGAATGTGTTTGGAGAGTGTTTGATGATAGAGTTGGTCAAAGAGAAAACAAGTAGATAACACTTAAGTCCTCTAGGTTTTCTCTCTAATCCTCCTCTTTGGTGTTGATTTAAGCTTGAGCTTGTGTATGTTTAAGAGTGATTTGAGAGTATTTGGAGTGAGATTGGGAAAGACTCAAGAGAAAATGGTGGCAATCTAAGGATTCCCACTGTTTTCTCTTTGTTTTTTTGCCAGAGTTTAGCTTCTGTGAGTGGATTGTGTTGTGTAAACTGAGAGAGAGGGGTTCAATTTATAGGCCACTAGGAGGATCATTTTGATCCTCGCGGACTGGTTCGAAGGCGTGCCTGGTGCATTAAATGCTGCTTCAGGCTTTGGACAGGAAGAATATTTTTCAAATTAAGCAACCAGTTTTTGTTCCAGCAGCTTCCATTTCGGGTTTTTGACCTTTCTTTTGCTTTTGTGAGATTCTTTTCTTGGTTTAACTTTAAATAGCAATCCCTATTTTACCCTTGCTTTGTTAAAAAAGTTAGGAATTGTTAGAAATGTTAGGACTTTCGTTAATTTTCTAACGAAAATACTAACAACTCAAATTGGAGCACTTACAACTGGGTCTTTGATAATTCAGTCAACCCTTCATATACATACTTATGTGAGTTGTTGCACCAGAATCCAACCACCATGTATATGAAGGAATTGAAACGAAATTAGCCTCATGAAAATACCATATGACATACCTTTCTTAACACGATAAGCGTGATATTTAGGGCAGTCGTTCTTCTTGTGAGTTAGGTCCCTACAAAAGAAGCACTTCTTAACTTTTCATGATCATTAGACTTATCCGGTTGGAACGGTTCCACTTCTAAATATTTATGCGCTCTTCTTGAGTGCTTTTATTAGTGAAAGCAGCGGGACTTGGTTCCATTAATGCAAGATCAATGTCTATACATCCTAAGATCATAGTTATCTTATTTTCAAAGTTTTAAATTTTTTCCATTAAGCATCAGTACGTTATTTATAGTAGTAGTAGTAACTGAATAAGCACTTAACATATCTGTTGGGGATGAGAACGAAGAATGAAAAATACAAAACATGTATCAATAACTACATACATAATGAATTAATTGATTAATTATATCAAATGAATCCTATCTATAATATAATCAATATGACATCAAAACTAATATTTGGATTGCGACTTGACTGATAGGCAATTATCTTGTACAACCAAGAAATTAAACTATGTATTAATCAAATACTTAATCTTCCTTTGGGCCGATTTAAGTACCTGAAATACTAACTAATGTTCTTTTACTTGTTACCAAATGAATGTATAAATTTTTTCAAATAACACGATTTTGTTTGGAAAATTTATGTTATCTACGTATTAATGTATATATTCAACACTTAACAATTTTGGATTTAAATAACGCAGAAAGTTCGTTATTTATGATTTTTTTTTTCATGAGAAAATGAGTGGGGATGATTCTAGGATAATTTTGATCCTAATTAATTTTACTGTTGAAAATATACTGAAATCATTGATTTGTTCAACTTAATTAAGACTGATTACCTGCCTTTAAAAGTAGGTAACCAGACTAACTAGTGGTGTGAAAAATAAATAAATGAATATCTCAGTTTACACAAATGTGAAATCACACAAGTGCGAAATCAATTGAGTAATGATTTTACAAGTGAACAATGAAAAATGACACAACTATTTAATCATACAACTGTAAAATCACACAACTAGAAAATCAATTGAGAAACTATTTTAGAAGTGAAAAATGAAAAAATGATACAATTGTGAAATCACACAACTATGTAATCATACAACTATGAAATTAATTGAGAAATGATTTTAGAAGTGAAAAATGAAAAATGACACAAATGTGTAATCATATAACTGTGAAATCAAACAATTGTGAAATCACACAACTGTGAAATCATTGAGAAATGAAAAACGATTTTTACAATTTTTTACGAGTGAAAAATGAAATTCTTATTTTTTAAATTCAAATCATATATATCTTGAATGTAATTGTTTGATTCATTTTGACGATACGATTAATAAGGTGATTTAAATTATTTTTTGAATTTCTAGATTTTAAGATATTGCATTTTTAAATTTTGAGGGAAAATCAATTTATTATAATTGTTAAATCACATAACTGTGAAGTCACAGAACTGTGAAAAATAGAGTGACATGAGCAAAATGGTCCAGAGACTTATTGATGAGATTTGAAAATGCCAGTACTTAAAGGTATTATTCATTTGGCTAAATGACTTATTGGTTAAAGCCTCTTTAATTTATGTACGAGGTGATTCTGAGTTAGGGAGAAAATAGAAGGAAAAATATATAATTACATTTATAAAAAGAATTTATATTTGAGGTAAAATGGGTTTATCAAAAAGCTTATTTTATAAGATTTTCGTTTCATTCATTTTCTTCCACTTTTGAGAGAATTGTGTAGAGGGAAAATTATCAAAAAAAAATCATTTTCTTTCGCTCCGATTCATTTCTAAAAATTCTCGAAAACAATATAGAGAAATTATTTTAAATTTTCTTCCTTTTCCATTTCTTTTACCCTTTTTGGAGTACACCTAGAGCCGTCAATTTGGGTCGAGCCCGTCGGGCCAGTCCGCCCTGCCATGCATCACTCAGATTCTTAAGAAGATCATACCTGAACAACACCAGCATCACACAGATTCTTAAGGGCCATTAAATATTTTGGAGAAAATTACGTCATAATCCCTCATTCTAATCCAAACTACATTCTAAGATATAAAATTATCAAATCTACCTTCTAATCCTACTCTAAAAATAAATTAACCATATAATCTCTTAATCCATTTTAAATATATTTCTCACCCACCCCTCCCCACATCACACTCTCGCATACACACACACACATTTTTTCTCTCTCTACTCCCTCTCTCCCGTCACCACCCCTCCCCTCCCCAACTTTCGGCGACGATCTTCCCAACTCCGGCGACCGTCTCCCTCAACTCCGGCGACTCCCTCCCATCCAACCCTCTCCTTTGTGCGACCTCTATCACTCCCACCCTCCCTCTCCGGCAAGCTCTTACCTCCCCACCGCTCTCTCGCTCTCTCTCTCTCTTACACACACATACTTTCTCTCTCTACTCCCTCTCTCCGGTCAACCCATTTCCGACAAATCCCTCCCCTCCCCAACTTCCGACGATGATCTCCCCAACTCCGGCGACCGTCCCCCTCAACTCTGGCGACTCCCTCCTGCCCAACCCTCTCCTTTGCGCGACCTCTGTCACCCCCACCCTCCCTCTCCGGCAAGCCATAAAATGAGAGACATACAGCTGTTTTAAATCCCAAATTTCTAGTGTTTCCATAAAAATTACCTTTTTAGAATCATGCCGAGCACAAGCCGGACCTACACCCATCTCTGGTCGGCAAACTAAATCCTCCTTAGCCCCAACCAAAATTTTTCTCCGATGGTCCTCTATCCTTTCGACCTCCTGGGATACACCCTCCATCAATGTCACCATTACTCTCCTATCCAGTCCCATTCTCAGATCTGAACTGCCATATACTCCTTTAAATTTGTTAAATCTTGAGAGGATTACGGATGCAGAGTATATGATTATATGTCTGTTCTTGTACATGTGTTGTTGTGTGTGTTTGTGGATGTTTATGTGTGAGTTGAATTTCATTAAATTTTGTTAAATCTTTTTTAACTGATGTTACTTTCTTAATTTAAATAATTTTTACCTCATCATTCCGTTAACAAAATCTAAACTGAATTAGCGTGGTTGCATAAATTGTAACAAATTCAAAAGGTACATATCATTATGTAATAAAAATGGAGTATGTTGTATTTGGTGTAACCAAAAGGTTAAATACGTTGCAAGTTTTCCATAAATTAACAAGGTGATTACTTTCGGCTTTCTTAAAGTTTTTTTAAAGGTTGAATACTTTTTTTTTTTTTTTTTTTTTTTTTGCATTTTTTCCTAAAATTTACTATAAGTGACTACTTGTGAAATATGACACCGAAGCAACCAATAGGTTAATTAAATGGAATGAAATAAATTTCCCTACAACTTAGTCTCTTCCTCAGGAAATAGAACCTGAACCAAAATTAAATAACAAGATAGATCAAATAATTCAAACATCCGAAGGAGATGTAGAAATCAAATTTAATTCTCAAAGAACTATAAAATTACCTAGGTCAATGTCTGCGAGGAATTCCATCTCTAATGAATTCTATACTCTCCCAAAGGAGAATTTTAGAGCCTCCACCTCTCAAGAGAGAGAAGAAATAGAATCTTCTGTAGAAGAAATAAGAATAAGTCAAAATAACATTCCAGAAGTAATTTATAATAAAGTTGAAAACAAGAGTAGGCAATCTCCTACTCAATCAGAGATGAGTTTTCATCTATGATTGATTATTCTCCAGGTAGTCTAATAAGAGAAATTCTTAATAACGAATTTCAAAAAGAAGAACACGAACAATTTCGTGAATGGTATTTTAATAAATACTCAAAGAAAGAATTAATAGAATTCAAAAATAAATATTATGAGTATTTAGAGAAAACTCAAGATTTCACATTCTTTGTTTTGTTCTAAAATATGAACAAACTCATTAGTATTATCCTCCATTTTAAATCCTTTAAGGGATAGGAGGTTGAATCATAGGAGCATTCAAACATCCGAAGGAGATGTAGAAATCAAATTTAATTCTCAAAGAACTATAAAATTACCTAGGTCAATGTCTGCGAGGTATTCCACCTCTAGTGAATTCTATACTCTCCCAAAGGAGACTTTTAGAGCCTCCACCTCTCAAGAGAGAGAAAAAATAGAATCTTCTGTAGAAGAAATAAGAATAAGTCAAAATAACATTTCAGAAGGAATTTATAATAAAGTTGAAAACAAGAGTAGGCAATCTCCTACTCAATCAGAGATGGGTTTTCATCTATGATTGATTATTCTCCAGGTAGTCTAATAAGAGAAATTCTTAATAACGAATTTCAAAAAGAAGAACACGAACAATTTCGTGAATGGTATTTAAATAAATACTCAAAGAAAGAATTAATAGAATTCAAAAATAAATATTATGAGTATTTAGAGAAAACTCAAGATTTCACATTCTTTGTGAAATGGTTTTTAAACCATCATATTAATGAGATAAATAATGAAATCTTAGAAATACAAAGATCTTGGAATACCAAGCAAGGGGAAATGGTTAAGTCACATTTTCCACCTGAACAAGCCTTTTGGTTAAATAAAGATACTGAGGCTACTGCCTATGAGAACTTGGAGAGACTTGAATCTGCTCAAGTAATAATTAGAGAATTAAATATTCTCATTAAATCTCAAAACTATACAGAGCCGTTTCAGAATTCTTATTCTGGAAAAGCCATTTATGAATCGAATATAGATGGCTTGAATGATAAACAAATATTAGATGTAATACATAGAATAATGATGTATTCTACTGTGTGTAAACAGCATGGCAATAGCGATAGTGTCATAGCAAATTTTATAATTACTGGTTTTGTAGGTCAATTAAGAGGTTGGTGGGATAATTATCTTACTGAACTATATATATATATATATATATATATATATATATATATATATATATATATATATATATATATATATATATATATATATATATATATATATATATATATATATGATAAGTTAAGTTCACGGTTGTTTGGTCACCGGAGTTGGTGGTCGCCGGAGTTGTTCGTGCTCTTAGTAGTTTAGTTGTCAACTGAGAAATTACTGATAAGTTCTTAGTTGTTTGGTTGCCGGAGTTGGTGATCGTCAGAGTTGATCTATTCTTAGTGGAGACAACTGAGAACTTACTAATAAGTTAAGTTCTCAGTTGTTTGGCCGCCGAATAAGTAGCCGAAGTTGATCGTGTTCTTAGTTGTTTAGTTGACAACTGAGAATTTACTGATAAGTTCTCAGTTGTTTACGCCGGAGTTAATCGTGATCTTAGTTGTTTAGTTGACAACTGAAAACTTACTGATAAGTTCTCAGTTGTTTAGTCGCCGGAGTTGGTGATCGTCGGGGTTGATCGTGTTCTTAGTAGTTTAGTTGACAACTGAGAACTTACTAATAAGTTAAGTTCTCAGTTGTTTAGTCGCCGGAGTTGGTGATCGCCGAAGCTGATCGTGTTTTTAGTAGTTTAGTTGACAACTGAGAACTTATTGATAAATTAAGTTCTCAGTTGTTTTGTCGTCGGAGAGGTCGCCGGAGTTGGTGATCACCGGAGTTGGTAGTCGTCGGAGTTAATTGTGTTCTTAGTAGTTTAGTTGACAACTGAGAACTTACTGATAAGTTCTCAGTTGTTTGGTCGTCGGAGCTGGTAGTCGCCGGAGTTAATTGTGTTCTTAGTAGTTTAGTTGACAACTGAAAACTTACTGATAAATTAAGTTCTCAGTTGTTTGGTCGCCGGAGTGGTTGCTGGCGTAAAAAAAAAAAAAAAGTCGCCGGAGTTGGTCGCCGGAGTTGATGGTTGCTGAAAGTGTTTGACTGGAGAAGATGGGGAGAGGGTGACCTAAGGTGATGGTGGTTGGAGAAAAATTAAATTGATAAAGAGAGTGAAAATGATAGGAGGGTGAACTTAGTGAAATGCTGGAAGGGTGTACTTATTAAGCTAGGGATTATATTAGAGCCGTCAAGTTGGGACGGTCCGGTCGGGACGTCCCGTCCCGACTTACAAAATGGGACGGGATGGGACGGCATTTTTTAATCCCGTTTGAAAATGGGACTATTCGGGACGTCCCGTTTGAGACGCGGGACAAACGGGATACGGGACGGGATGGGACGGGACGTCCCGTTCCCGTTTCTTTAAAAAAAAAAAAAAATAAAAAAAAGAAAACGTCAAATATCAAAAAAGCCAGTCAAAATTGTTTACAAAATTACAACCCTAAATTAATCCCATTCGTTTCTCTTTCTCTTCCGCAGCCTTGACGATTCGGCGAACGGCGACGGCGACTCGGCGAGCACTTTCTCACCTCTCCCCGCCATTCCTTCTTCTCCTCTTCAATCGTTTGAATTTTCCTATATTTGTTCGTATTGAGTTCTGTTTGGTTCGTATTGGTATTCTGAAGTGATTTTAACTTGGTTATGGGTTATGCAGAGTTAACGGACAACCAAACCATATTTTATGCAGGTAATGTTTCTCTCTATGTCTCATTTTATTTTGTTGATATGAGTCCCGCAGGGTCCCGCGGGTCCCGCGTCCCGCAAATGGGACGGGATGGGACGGAGTATTTTCGTCCCGTCCCGTTTTGTCCCGTCCCGTTTCGTCCCGCTCCCGTCGTGGGACAACATAATTTCATCCCGTCCCGTCCCGTATTCCCGTATTGATGGCTCTAGATTATATGGTTAAGCAAAATACAACTTGTCATAGGAGGTAATATTGCTCTGTTAGAGGGATTATATGGTAAATGCCTCAATATTTTGTCTCTCCAAGGCGGTCTAAGTAACGTATGCAGAAGGCCAATGTAGAAAAGTTTTTATTGATAATTGAAAGTAATTGTTTTGCTCTGGGCAACCACAGTGGAATATGGCCAGCATCAAAATTTTTCATATAATTAGAGCCGTCAAGTTGGGACGGTCCCGTCGGGACGTCCCATCCCGCCATACATATGGGACGGGATGGGACAGAATATTTTAGTCCCGTCCCATTTCGTCCCATCTCGTCTTGTCCCGTTTCCGTCGCGGGACAACATATTGCGGTCTCGCCCATCCCATCTCATCCCGTGTACGCTTGATGGTGATGAGTTGGCCTTGCCTTGGCCGGCCTTGGCCGGCCTTGGCCTTGCCAGGATCAGCAGCTTCCTCTAACAACAATTCTGTTTTAGATTCATGTAATCAAACTATTAGTCAATAAAACCTAACCATAAAATCTCATAATATCTCTCCAAACATGCTGTCAGACAGAGAAATGAATAATGTAATGCAGAAGGTTCCAGGTCACAGATTTGGAACATTCCAATCTAAAATCTATACCTTAGCCATTTCTGCAGTAGGACTTCTAGCAGTGCTCATACCGTCATGATTTGAAGTCTTGCCACCCACTTCACCATCTTCCTCAATGTTTTGCAAGAAATTAAGCTCCTTAAGTATCAAGCTACAAAAGCTTGAGAAACAACAGTACTAAATGTCTTAGCCATTTCTGCAGTAGGACTTTCAGCCTAGTCAAGGCTTATCCCTCCTAGTCAATGGGTCCCGCATTGTCCCGCGAAATCCCGCATCTCGCAAATGGGACGGGATAAGACGGAGTATTTTAGTGTCGTCCCGTCTCGCCCCGTTTTCGTCGTGGGACAACATAATTTCGTCCCATCTCGTTCTGTTCCGTATTCCCGAATTGACAGCTCTACATATAATGACTGCACTCCGGGTCTTCCCTCACATATCCCTTCCCTATAACTACCAACACTCCGTTGTAATCAATTGGGGGTAGTTTTGTTCTTTACCCTTATATAATGTGAAGGACAATGAATAATTAAATGGATTTTCAGATTTTTTTTTGCAATTTTCAAATTTTCAGAGATCGTTGATTTGATCTGCATTGGCCCGCTTGACCTACCAACCTAAGGTGAGTTAGATTGACATATTTTCAGTTCATCAGGAATTTGGCCTGTCCCCACCCCGTTTTATGGCGGGTTTTGATTGATTGGCTCCGCCCGCCCGCCCCGTCAGCCGGTATTGACGGCTCTAACTCTAAGTACACCCCAAACCGGGCTCCAAACGAGCTAGAGCCGTTGACTATTTGACCCAAATTGATCCCCATCGTCTTCTTAACACCGTCTTCAAACTAAACATTTGAAACTCCAAACTGAAACTTCCCTGTTTAGCAAAATCCCCAATTCAATCTCTCGAAGACTAACCCTAACAATGGATCCAATTGTACCATATACACTTCTCACGTTAATCATCGGTTGTTTGATCACTTACATAGTTTTCGGAATTCGCAAGAAACAATCCGAAGCCGAAACAATCGCGAATCCCGCGACAGTCATTAAGCAGAAGCCTGCAGCAAAGAATTCCCAGTCTATTTCGAAGAAATTACACTCCAAATCTCACTCTCATGCCGATAAGGTACTTGTTTCCACATAGGATTTATATTATACTCGGGTTTTTTTAAATTGGTATTTGAAAATTTCAATCTTGGTTTGAATTGATTAAATTTTACCAAATGTATGACTGAACTGCTGATCGAGCTTATTTGTTTGGGTTGTCGATGGTCTGATGAAGCACGGGTTGGTTATTTAAGCTTTCAATCTAATTGTAATCGACTATTAGATGGATTTGTGTAAATTTATGGCATGAGTTGAATTGTGGCTAGCTGTTTAAATGTAATTGATGATTAGATGGAAATGTCGGTGAACTTGAAATGTTTGAACTGTAAATCGAGTTCATTTTTATTTGAAATTTTCAATCTTGGAATGAATTGATGGAATTATGCAGTATGTATGATTGAACTGTTGATCAGGCTCGTTTTTATTGATTAATTTGGTTGTCGATGCTTTGATGAATGGAATTGTGTAACTTTATGGGAGCATGCGTTGAATTTGTAGCTAGCTGTTCAATTGTTATTGATGATTTGATGGAAATGTGTAATCTTGAAATGGTTGCTAGTTGATACTCCCTCTGATGTACCCGGACCGTATCTATATGAAGTTTGAATGCTCCTTTTGCTTTAAATTAAGTGTCTCGTTGATATCACTTACTGTGAACATATTAAGAGAAGTGAATTAAGCGTAAAAATGGTAAATTTGTTGGTGCTGAAAGAGAAGTTTAGCATGTGGCACTTATTTAAAACTTTCAAAAAAGTAACAACGGCCGCTTATCTTGAAATGGAGGAGCATTTTATAGAGACACCTGAGTGTTGGATTAAAGATTTTCTCTTTTTGGTTTTCTTGTTGTTATTGCTTGATATTGTGGTTCAAATGATATTAATGTAGTCAGTTTGTCCCTCAATGTCTTAATTGTCTTACTGTGAATGTAGGATTTGAACAAGCGGCACCACCCGTTGGATTTGAATACTTTGAAAGGTCATGGGGATACAGTCACAGGGCTGTGCTTTTCACCTGATGGACACAATCTGGTGACAGGTGAAACTTAAAGCAAGTTGTTTAATATGTTATCAATTAGCATTTATAGTGATGCAACTTTTAGTTTTATGATTGCAGCAGACGATAATGCATGATATATCATGTGGTTTGCTGTTTGCATGAACTTTAGTCATTCAATCTTTATTAAGAAAGTTTTATGTCTTCATTAGACCTAACATCCTTCTGCTAGGGACATGTTGTTGGGTCAAAGGATTTAGCTATTACCAACTTCACAAAAAAACAATTCTAAGTGGTTGAAGTTGTCACAATTGACTTTGATTATACACAGCTTATGAGTTTCTAAACTTGTCAATCTTTTTTCTTTTGCTCTATGCCAATATCATGACTTTTACATAGAGGAATTCCTTTCTTTGTGCTTTTATGGTCTCTCTGTCTTGATTGGCGGGATCAAATAAAAAGCCAGTAACCATATTATTTGATTTTTGGCCAAAATACGTTTACCACCCCTTAGTATACACGCAAATCATTTTGGGACTAAGGCTTTGTTGTTGTTTAAATATTATCATTTAACTAGAGAGAGAGAGAGAGAGAGAGAGATTGGATACATGGTTTTGAACATTTGGGAATGCTTTAATTGCTAACCTGAGTGGTTCCTCTTTGAAGCTGCATCTTATTCTTATTATTACTATTTTTGTCCTCATTAGCTTTCAGGTTTCAGTTGCTGCTAAAGTCAAGTGTTTTTATTAATGTTTTGTGTTTCTTCCTGGAAAAGATGCATTTTCTACCTGTTCTTTGACAATTGTGTGTGCCAACAGCGTGTGATGACGGAGTTATTAGGGTGTTCAAGTTGGATGATGCCTCAAGCAAAAGTTTTAAGTAAGAATCTCATGTCCTTTTGAGACCTTACCATTGGCCAGATTAGTTTAAGGATTCATGGGCCCCTTATTCTTTTAGTCTTTAATATCTTATTAATTTTTATGCAGATTTCTGAGAATTAACTTACCTGCTGGAGGTCATCCTACGGCAATCACATTTGTTGATGATTCTTCATCTATCCTTGTGGCTTCTCAAGGTCTTTTTGGTGCTTCTTTGTATATGTACGGAGAAGAAAAGCCCAAAACATCTGGAGATACAAAGCAGCAGTCCAAGCTTCCTCTACCCGAAATAAAGTGGCAACATAATAAAGTCCATGATAAAAGAGCAATCATCACCCTTGCCGGAACTAAAGCAACTCATGGAAGTGCTGATGGTAGTACAGTTATTGTGTCATGTTCAGAAGGTATTTGCTTATTCTGATTCTTTTCATATGTATATCCATCGGATGAATTGAATTACATGCTTTGGAAAATAAAGCTTCTCCTTGAGAATTAAGAAATCATTAAGTCAAAAGAAAGTTTTCTTGGGTAACAGACTTCCTGTATACCCTTTTTATAATAAGTCTACCATTCTTGCTTTTGGGTTTCCAGTGAGGAGGTATTCCGCTCAAGGAAGCATAACGATCTTGTTATTGAAGTCTTACAATAGTTCTAAAAACCTATAAATAGTTTTCCAGACCCCATTGAAATATCACATTATTTGTGAGTTCCGTAGAGTGGGTTATTGGTGCAGGTCTACATCATAGACTAGCTGCTAAATTAAGAGCGAGAATTTGTCATAATACATATAGATGAAGTCGTGTACAAATGTACGATGTCAATCTTGGCCATTGGGAAAGGAGACTCCATAAGCTCTGTTCAGCAGGTAATGCAGACAGCCAGGCTAGTCATTGGGACCATTCTAATTAAAAAGATTGGGTGAACAATCTGACCTGGATTTATTTTGCTGGATATGCAAAAATAAATCAATGTTTTTTTGTTGATTACCCTCCAGGAAATGTAGTAGTCAATGTTGAGTGATAAGATGTCAATCATGTAAAACTTTCCCTGGAGCAGGCTACTATTTAAGCTGGTGCAGATGCCTTTGCATATGTCACCATATTTTCTTCACTTTATATGTCGACTTTTATTAACTCTTGCTCCCTCCGTCCCAATATAAAGGATACCAATGGTGAATGCACTGAGATTAAGGAAAAAGTTATGTGTTGTGAGTATGACAAGTAAAGTAGGAGAGAGAAAGTGGAGTAGGGAGTTTTTGTTGTGAATTTTACAAGTGTCTTCCATTGTCTATTTTGAGTAACTATCCTTTATAATGGGACGCCCAAAGAGGAAATTAGTATCCTTTATATTGGGGCGGAGGGAGTATATCATTATCTTTGACTTGTGACGAAAATGTTACGCCTAAGACATTGCTAATGCCTTAGGTTTTTGATACTATATCGCCTATTTGTGACTTCTACTCTTGAAAATTTTAGGAACTGATATTATACTCTGGCATGGAAGATCTGGAAAGATCTTGGGTAATGTTGATACAAATCAGCTCAAAAATAACATGGCGACTGTATCTCCAAATGGGCGTTTTATTGCTGCCGCTGCTTTTACAGCTGATGTGAAGGTGACAATCCCTATGATTTTGCTTGTTAATATGACAAGAGTTGGCATGAGTAATTTTACGATGGTTAATGTTTTCAAATTGGAAGTTCGACCGTTTATGTTAGCATGGTTGCTTGAGCAAATGAGGTAATTTACGCCTGGATTTTGTATTTACAACTATGATTAAGGATGCGCAAATAATCTTGCATGGCTCTGCGATTGTGAAATCAAATATGTATGTTGGGGTCTACATAACGCCGCCAAAGCCTAAAGGTGATAATCACCACTTACCTTTGGCATAAGGCAAAAACCAGGCTTTGTTTTTATTGTAGAAGTTGCCGTCACTGGAACTTGGAAATAATGGGATTTCTCATGACCTTGCACACGGTGGGGTTGGTGGGGAAATGTTGCTAATTTCTTTTTTTAGTAAATTTATCGTACTGGTATTCTTTTGTTCCCTTGACCTGCATGGCCTGTGGACTCTCAGGGAGGCATATATTTCATTTATACAACCCAAATCCTCGAAAGGATACTATCCTTGTTTTTTGTTACTCCTATGAGTGAATTGGTTCCATTACTAACCTTAACGAGGTTTTCTTATACTCCATTACTCCCTCTTCTTCCTTGGTTGGCAATTTTGGAAGTTCAATCATTTTAACCTAGCAATTTTGAAAATGGGACTATCTTTTTGGGACAAACAAAAATGGCAAATGGGAACATCTCTATGGGACAGAGTGAGTATTTACTTAGCAACTGACTGTAACTAGCAATTGTCTCATCTGTACTTGGGGATTCAGATGCCCTCATAGATGCCCTCATTTCTGAAATGTAGGCATTTTAGTTTATTTGCATGATTTTAGCTAATGTATGGCTGATATTCTACATGCATCTGTATTTGCAGGTTTGGGAAATAGTTTACTCAAAGGATGGTTCTGTTAAAGAGGTTTCAAAGGTTATGCAGCTCAAAGGCCACAAGGTTATATTTCACTTCCTCTCTTGATATTTAACCTATATTTGTGTGTATAATCTGATTTAAATATGTGAATGATGCTTATATGTGAAGCATCACACAATAAATAATAATGTAAGTTTATAAAGTGAAACATGTGATGTTGTGAGGATCCATGGTAGAAGTTAACTGCTTGACAGCTGTAAACTCATGCCGATTTTTCCTATATATATCTAATAAATGAGCTCAGCTTTTGTCCAGTAACTTTGGTGGCTTGGCCACATAAATCCTATTTGCCAATCCATTCAGTCAGAATACACTTATATCCTTCTTAATGATAGTATGTGGTCCTCACGAACCTGTAGAATTGCGTTTGATCTTGTCTTCCCATATGCAGCAGTAAAGTGGGCATATCCCCTGGTCATGACTAGCTTCAATTTGTTCGTGAACTGTGTGCCAAATTTTTAGACTGAGCTTTCAACCTTTACCAAAATAAAATTCTGAACTCATCCAAAACTGCAAAAACAAGAAAATTATATTGCTTTTCATGTATCTACAAAGAAACAAGTTTACGTATATTTTATTATTTTATGGGACTCTTCCTGATATTGTCTTAGGACCAGTTCTTGGCTCATTTCCGATGTTCTGTATTTGTATATGTTTTGGCTTGGTTTCAACACTTCGGGAAATTCTCCTGTCTATATATAATACTCCGTATTTGTTAAAAAGAAAGAGAAACCACTTTCATGAACTGAGAATGACCTATTTGTGGTTGTGACTATTCATTATTTCATTTAAGTCTTCTGAACTACTCCCTCCGTCCCACCTCACTTAAGAAAACATTCCATTTTGGGCGTCCCACTTCACTTAAGAATTCCCAAAATGGAAACCTTAAATCACTATTCTCTCCACTCATTCTCTCTCCTACATTATTTTAATACTCACAACACCATTATAATTACTATTCCCTCCACTCATTCTCTCTCCTATTTAATTTTTCACACTCACAACACTTTTTCCACTCATTCTCTCTCCTAATACTATAATAATATTCCTTAATTCCCGTGCCATTTCAAAATTTCCTAAGTGGGCTGGGACGGAGGGAGTATTTTAGAGTACATGATTTTATATTCCATACATTAATTTTGCCCGCTGATGCTTTTTTTTTTTTTTTTTTGCCTTTGTCCGTTTTATTTTGTTTGGGGATGGTCAGAGTGCTGTCACATGGTTGTGCTTCTCACCTAACTCGGATCAAATTATCACTGCATCAAAGGATGGCTCTATGAGAGTATGGAATATCAATGGTATGTATAATTCATCAATTGTCTCCCTTGTGTTAAGTGCTGTTATGATTCTTGGTATCGAAGCAAATATTTGAAAACAGTGAGATGTACGAGATTACTCCTGTGAGCTAGTTGATGTTGAGGCATCACATAATATATTTGTGAGCAGTAAATGATTAAGATGAACAAAATTCCAGTCAGATATAAGCATTTCCTAACCTACCTCGTGAAAAAGATTGACTCAAGACTTATTTACCGGTGGAATAGCCAAAGCAATGGCTGGCATCTGTAAAGATATGTCATTGTATTTCTGTTTCTGGCCAATACTCTGTATTTAACAGCTATCCTAGGGGGTAAGAGAAGGTTGCCCATTTAATCATTTATAATTCGTGTGACTTGGATATTTTTGGATTGAGAAGTACTGTGAAGTTGAGGGCCTCTGTGCTAGCTCCACAACCTTTGCTTGAATGTGAATATATGGGTTTGCCAAATACTTTTCAACGTTATTTGGATCTAACAAGTGCAAGTGTTGTCGAAAACATGTACTTTGAGAGTACACATAAGTTTTGCTTCTCAATACACTATATGAATTAGTTGTTTAAGTATTACTCCCTCCGTCCCATGAAGATGTTCCCATTTGACTTTCAAACAATTTAGTGATATAATTTTCTTTCCACTACTACCCCCTAATGAACATAAGAATCCCACAAAGGACCAATAATCTTAGTCTATCATCCACATCCATGTCACTCAAATTTTGGAAATTTGCTTATTTTAACCATTCAAATAAGAGACTTCTTTTTGGGATAAACAAAAGTAGAAAGTTGGAACATCTTTATGCAACGGAGGGGGTATGTTGCTTGGGTTAAGAATTTCTTTACTCTATTCTTTTTAATTTATAACCCTCTCCTAACTTTCTCTACTCTTTGTTTTGAAGTTCGTTATCATATGGATGAGGACCCTAAGACGTTAAAGGTGTTTCCTATTCCGCTTCATGATTCAAATGGAACTACCTTGCAATATGATCGTCTCAGCATCTCTCCAGATGGAAGGATATTGGCGGCCACTCATGGTTCAACGTTACAGTGGCTATGTACCGAAACTGGGCAAGTGTTAGAAACAGCTGATAAAGCTCATGATGGTATGTATAGATGTTTTGTATTTTTTTTCTTCCCAGTTATTTTTCCTACTTGGTTCAACATTCAGATAATTCGATTAAGGAAAGCTTCTCCTGCCTGTTAATTAGCTTTGACTCCATCTGCCTCGAGGGCTGATTCTTAGACTCCCTCCATCCCATAAAGATGTTCCCATTTTCTACTTTTGCTTCCAAATTTGAGTAGTTAAAATAAGTGAACTTCCTAAACTATACCACTAAAATGTTTGAATAGTCATTTGCTACTTGCATAATCCTTACTTTTATTAAGGATAGTGATGGAAAGAAAAAAATACCACTAAAATGTTTGAATAGTCAAATAGGAACATCTTTATGGGACGGAGGGAGTATTATGCATTTGTTTGTCCTTTTTGCCGAATAGTATTTCATTTTTAACTTTCATAACATCCATCTACCATGCAGGTGATATTACAGACATTGCATGGGCTCCTAGGACTATTCCTTTGGGTAAGTCTCTCTATTCAGTAATTTTCCATTTCTTTTGTTATTTCCATGCTTGTTGGTTTGTTCTTTACATCTCTTTTGTTTCCGGAGGTTTACTCCCCCCTCTCTCTCTCTCTCTCTCTCTCTCTCTCTCTCTCCTCGGTAGAGGTGGGTGCTACTGAAACTGAGAGACTCTAACTTGCACATTTTCTGTCAAAACAGGAGATAAGAAAATAATGACTTTGGCTACAGCAAGTAATGACAAAAAAGTAAAGTTATGGGCAGCACCAGCCCTCAGTTCATCATGAAGGAGTTAGTTCATCACCGTTGGAGTTCTGGACGGAAATTTTATTTCTGACTGAAAATCTCACTCAGGCTTTGGTTACACTAATCCAGAATTTCGTTCTTCATGCAATCTTTGGTCCGGCTTCCAACCTTTACTTTGAACAGAGTTAGCGAATGTCCTACAGGGGAATCAAGAAAACATTAGGAGCTGTTAGAGCAAGACTGGATAATGAGCAAAACTTCCTGATCGTGGTTTTCTTCAGATGCGCGTAACTTTATGTCACTGGAAGTTCCGGGCTAACTATTGTTTGTTTTTTTCTCTACTGAATCTTGGTTTCTGTAGAAGAAAATTTTGGGACGGAGGGAGCAGGACTTTATGCTTTAGTCTTATGGTTTCTAATTATGATTCTGGTTTTCTGATAAATTTGTTGTTTGATTTAACTTAACGGAAAGGGTGAAGTTCTAAGTTTTGTGTTTCATTTATTTTAGCAAGGTACTCACTCATTCCCAATTTTTATTTTTACTCAATAATATGTGAGAGAATTATCTAAGTTGTCATTTTTAGGCTCCTTTTTCTATAATTATTTTACTGGCAACAGCCAAAAAAATTGAAAAGCATAGAAATAAATAATAAAAGGAAATCGCCCACCGAGGGGCTCGAACCCTCGACCACAAGGTTAAGAGCCTTGCGCTCTACCAACTGAGCTAGACGGGCTTGTTGTTACTATTTCCTATATAAAAATTATTCAAACAACATGACCTTCTAATTTGGCTTAGATCATTATCCATATACCGACTTAATTGACTAATTATGTACTTCTGGAAAAAAAAAAAAAAAATTGTATACATTCATTTAACAACAAAAAGAGAGAGATGGCCAACGTGAAATATACTACTACTAAAAGTAGGGTAAAAGTGAATAGGCATGAATTGAAAATTTTGGACTCCTATTTATATCGTTTGAGTATAATATTCCTCAAGAATAGATGATCCTCTTAGTTGGGTTGTATTATGAAAATAAATTCTTACGTTTGGGATTTATTAATCATGTAGGAGTACTCCTTCGTGTCTATTAGCATGAATCCTTAATGAGATACGACTATAAACGTCAACAACACATCCCGCCTTCGTGCTGGGTATTAGCTCAGGTGTGTGCCCCTCAACTCCCTTGTCCTCCATGTATTGCTATCTTTATTGGCAGACCATGAGCTCGTTTCTGGTTTAGTAGAGAGAAATTCGAGCTTGTGTTCGGCAGGGCCGGTTTTATGATATTGGGACCCTAGGCTAAGTAATCAGCTAGGGCTCTCATTTTTTTTTTTTATCCCCAATGAATGTAAGATGGGCGATTGCGTTCTCATATCTCTTGTCCACCCCCTT
Organism: Adenophora triphylla var. japonica; assembly: GCA_022495995.1. Lineage (NCBI taxonomy): Eukaryota > Viridiplantae > Streptophyta > Magnoliopsida > Asterales > Campanulaceae > Adenophora > Adenophora triphylla. The sequence continues at coordinate 336,546 of JAFEMH010000421.1, forward strand.
ATTTTTGCCATGTCGTTTTTTCTTAAGTTTTAGAAGTTCATTCTTTTCTTTAAGGTCCTGTTTTTCATCATTATTTAGCTTTTAAATTTTGTTAATAAAATGATGAGTAATTAGGTTGGATTGACATTTTTTCTTTAAGATAATTATGAGTAATTTAAATAAGTATTGTAATAAATATATAATGTTAATCGCAAATTATTCAAACAATTATTATGATAATATTAAAATGATAATTGCAAAAAAAAAAAAAAAATTAGAGAAGAAAGCAAGGAAGCTTAAGCTGTGAATAAAGACATGAAACGCGAATACACTTTTTGGATACCTCCACAACCCCGTGCTACTTTAATACATAGCTTAATTTTTGGGCTCAAACTAAGTACTATTTGTTGGGATTTTAGGCGATGGCCTCACTTGCTTTAGATTATGTTCATCAGCAATCCTTTACAACCCAATCCAACAATTAAATATTAGTTTTCTCTTTTTCATTTATCCAATTTACATCTACAACCCAATCTTTTTCTTTTTATTCTCCATTAGCAACCCAACCCAACCCAATCTAACTCATAATATCTCTTTAAATTATCTTTTTATTTAATTTATCATATATTATCAATATTCAATTTATATTATTTTTCTAATCTGGTAATAAATCAATAAAAATATATCTAACTATTAAATTTATAATAATCGCAAAAAAAAATCACTTAATAAAAGTTGGACCAAGAAATAATTTTTTAGAGTTAGAAAGAGAGTATTTGAAATTGTGTCTAAAAAATTCCAAACTAGTCTCTATTTATAGAGGATGAAAAATAAAAAATTTTGGTGTTTTTTTTTTCATAAAAAATATATTCATTTACAGTTATTTTAGATATATATTAAAAAGGATAATTAAAAATATTTTTGCTCCAATCATATTGTGACATGTGTCTCACTTTGGATGGAAAGGGGAAGAACCGGCATGAGGCGTCTGACATTAATGGGTTGGCATGGTTCGTTGGTTTGTTTTTCATTTTACATTTTATTTAATTTTCTTTTTTTGTCTCTTATAGCCCAACCCAACCCAAAGTTTGCTGATGGAAGTAGTCTTACATACAAAGGTTCTTTGTAAATCTAATGCTCGGCATTAACCTTATTTGAATGGACTCAGGTCGAATTATTTCGTTAAAATGCATGGGGACTAATTAATAACAAGAAAAACGAACCAAAAACATACGATATAATGGGTTATATCTAATGATATTAATTAAATTTATATTGTTTTTTGCATAAAGTTTAAAATAAATCAAGTGATTGAACACAAATATAAAGAATAGTATATAAATACAAGTGATTCTAATTTGTAATATTCCATACCATTGAAGAAAAGTGGTAAATACTAAATACAGGGAACGAAAAATACAGGAAACGGAAAATTTCAACTCTGCCCTTGCCCGTCTCGTGTGTGTATACACGAGATGTTCTCACTTATCTCGTGTGAATCTACACGAGATGTCTCGTGTACATATACACGAAATAAATGTCGTGTATATGCACACGAAATGTCTCGTGTACATATACACGAGACACATCTCGTGTGAACCCACACGAGACACATCTCGTGTGAGTTCACACGAGAGAGAGAAATGGTAACATGGAAAAATCTGATATATTCCCGTCAACATTGATTTACTGCCTCTCCAAAAATTGAAATAAATCAAACGGAATTTTTGAGGCAAAAGTTTTGCCGGAGACTTTCCCAAACTCTTTGTACGCTTAAGATTTCTAATCCTGCTTTGGGATTACATTGGGAATTAGAATTAGAATTGAGTCCCAAAGTTTTTCTTATTTTTAATCCCCTCTTTAAACCCTAAATTCAAAATTCAATCTTTTCCCAAATTCAGCTTCTTCTCTATCTCCTCAAAATGCCATCCATTAGCGTTAAAGCTTTACAGTGTTCTCAATAAGTTCTTGATTAAACGCCGTTTACAATCTCTAGCTGCCGACCACGACGCCTCCAGCCCTCACGGCGTCGTTTCCCGTCCCGACGAATCAATCGCCGCTGCCAATCCCAGATTTTTCGATGAATGAGTGAAAAAAAAATAAAAAAAATTATATAAATGAATATTTTGATAATTTTGTTGATTCCCTGTATTTTTACTTTCCTGTATTTAACTATATCCAATTAAGAAAAGTGGACAAGTTCCTCGTAGCGTAGCGTGGTGTAAATGTTTTTAAATTTTTATTTTTTAATACGGAGTGAACCAATTAATAATTATCCTCTGTGGGTCCCACCAGGTAAACTGGAGCGGTGCTTAGACATATTTATAAATCTAGGGTTTAAGGGTGCAGGCCAAAAAATAAGGGGGAGGAATTCCCTCGTTTTCTACGGTTTATAAGCGGTGTGCTTGCTGATCGAAACCCCCAAATCCCAAATTATTCTCCAGCTCCAGCAATGGCTTTTTGGGGTTGGTTTTTTTCTTTTGTGGGTTTTCCCATTTACATACAATTCTTAATTTTGTTCTCGAATTATATATACTCTGTTTTGATTAAATTTGAAACAGGAATCGAACGAGAAAAAAATCAATTTTATGATTAAGGAATTCATTTGTTATTGAATTCCATATTTTTGTATTTGTTTCTAGGGTTTATAATTAGTTTGTGAAATTGATATTGAATTCATTTATATTGCTTTCTTCAGGGACTGAAGTGAAGGCCGGGAAGCCTTATACTCATTCATTTGATAGGGTTAGAGGGAGACTACACATTTCCCAGGTATTCTTTCGTGGCTCTTGTGTGAATTTAACTTAGTTTTTTCTTTTCTTTTCTTTTTTCAGGGTTGAACCAACTATAGTTTGAAACTATGGAGTTTATATCCTTATTGAGCTAATTAAATAATTATCATTTTTTTGAGTTTCTTTTTTGGGAGTTTGTCAATTTGCTTAAGTAGTTTGTGGGAATCCTGGATCCTGGTTAGGGCTGGAGCCAAGCAGAGCTTCACTCTCAGTCATTCAATATTGGTTTGATCTTGTCGAGCTTGGGGAAGGGAAAAACTTGTTTTTAAGAAATCTTGAGCCAATCTCTTATGAACTTTTGATTGAAGGCCATATATTATGGGTAAAGTAGAGGACATCTCATTAGAATCACCCGCATTGAATAGCTTTTCTTAGTAGAAATTAGCTTGCTTCTGAGCTAATTGAGCCAAGCTTGAAATTAGTTCAACATTAATTTAATTATGTCACAAATCAGTATCAGAGGAGCTTTTATTGGACCAAACAAATGTCAATCCTGAGTGGCTTGATTTGGTATGTAGTCGTATTCTAGGTAGAAATTGAAATTAGAGTCTTAGACCCATTGCATTTCAAAATTTTATCCAATTTTGCTTGGATTCCATTGTAGGTTGTTGAATATTCAATTTCCGGAAGGTAGTGTTATAGAATATGTTAATAACTGATAATCCGATTCAACTTTGATACCCACTAACCTTGGATGCTTCCATTTCTTTGTAGTATTTGAAACCCAATTTCACTTTTATATTCTGTGTAAACTCTGATTCCACAATTTTGTTTATGTAGTTCAACTTCTTTTCTTCTTCCCATCCCCCTTCTTTTAAACAATTAATTGTTGGTTGGTTGATTGGTTATTACTGATTGGTTTGTATTAGTTTTTCAGGCGACATTGTCTATTGGTACATCAGCGAAGAAAAGTCTAGTCCAGTGCAATGTTGGGGACAAGAGTCCTGTTATGTTGTGTGCATTGTTGCCCGACAAGACCGAGTCCTTGCAATTGGATTTAGAATTTGAGGAGACCGATGATGTGATTTTTTCTGTTATTGGTCCACGAGGAGTTCATCTTTCTGGGTACTATGTGGGTGGCTGCCGGAATTCAAAGTTCCAAGATGATACGTATCCTTGTATTGATTCGGAAGATTATATTATATTATCATTTATTTATTCCATTTTAATTAATTTTCTCTCCTCTTTGGCCCTAGGGGGTGGGTGTGAAGGGATCAAACGTAAATTCCATGTTTTGTGAAGCCTCAAGTATACCACTGACCACTCATTAGGGTTTTAGCATGCTTTTGTGACCATAGTTCCAATGACCTTCTTCCTTCTGTCCAGTACCTGAAACTCGACGGTTCTTCTTCTCTGGCTACTTTTATCATCAAGTTGACTTTGTAAATATCAGCTTTCATCACCCTTTCTTTTTGTGTTTAACTTATGGACAGAGTGCTGCTTCAATATTAGTATTTTCATCTTCTTTTAGCTGTGTACGACTTCTTTTCCCTTGACATTGCAAAGAGAATCCTATGGGGAGGACATTAACAGTGAGACAGAGGAATCAAATCGATGTGCTGATGAAGAAGATGAATACGATGATAGTTTTATTAACGATGGTGAACCTGAAACCCTCTCGCCTTCTTCTGTTTCAAGTGATGGAGGTATGTTTATATTGGGCGTCTTTAACCTGTTTAATGAGAAGATGAACGTTAATATACTCTTTTCTTCCATATAGTAGCTCCTATTATGCACTTCACTGTAATTGGACTTTGATGCATTTCGAGAATTGTATTTTAATTTATAATTTTCCCTTTTTTTTTTTTTCTCAAGTGCTATACCATCAGAATTTTAGTAGCTCCTATTATGCACTTCACTGTAATTGGATTTTGATGCATTTCGAGAATTGTATTTTAATTTATAATTTTCCCTTTTTTTTTTTTTCTCAAGTGCTATACCATCAGAATTTTGTTTTAGTGGATCATAGTTCTATATTCCTAGGCTTCTGCCTGATCTATCATAGAAAGTTTTTACGGGGTTAGTACATTATTTTGAAACTGAGGCTGCGTGCGTCGACAAACTCTAGTTTATTGGATTTATTGGCTTTTATGTTTGTGGAACAAGATATAATTAGAATGTGTATGGATCAAAAGAATATTATTGCCTCTTCTCTTTGCACATTACAGATACTCTTTGCCCCAAAATGATTTACTTCTGTGCCCTATCTCAAGCATCTAGAGAAATTTACTTCTGGCCCAGAATTTTCTGAGATGAGGTCTCCTTTCTGTTTATTCTGACAATGTCGCTTAAGAGATTGGATAAATGGCAGCAATAATTATCAATCTGTGCCACGAAGATACTGACTGTAGCTCCTCAGAATTAGAAGAGGAGTTTAGTAGTAGGGCCATAATATTAAAGAACAACATGGAAATATAAAATCCAATGTCTCAAAGAACATTGCTTTAATTCCAATTACTGTTTTGACCTGTCTAATTCCCAATTATTTTTATGTCTTTCACTATCCAAATCATAACAGCCCACTTTTTATTTTATGGTCAATATAGAGCATGAAATATCTCTTTTGAAAGATACAGAAAATGTTTTCCCACTCCCATTGATGATAATGTTTCATGTTTGAGTACATGGCTTATTGACTGGTATGAGGTATGACGATTACTGAAGTTTTATTCTTTAACTATTGATTTGAGCAGTAAATGAGGAGGCTTATAAAAAGAAGAAAAAAGATGGGAAAGTCAGTCGTAACCGATTGAAAAAGAGATATCAATTGGTTGAATCTGATGATGAAATATGTTCGCAGCAGAATATTGTAAATGGTACTATTACTGTTGCAGAAAGTGATGATGATGACAAGTTTCCTATTTCATCTATATGCAAGAGTAAAGCAACCACAATGAATATGATGCCGGAATTAGCTGAAGAGAAGTCCAACAAAGTAACAATTTTGAGTCTTGAGACAAGCAACAAAATGAAGGGAGATGATGGTAGTGTCCCCAAAACTAAAGCTGATGGTTCTCATATTGTTGATTCAAAAGAAAAGGCTGATGCACACTTTACCAGTGACGAGACAAAAAGGTGAGTTCCTGATTTGTTATGTCGAATAATGTTGTGCATGAATTTCAGCTTGTCCCCAAACGAGTTGAGGCTTTTGCTTTCTGTGATTGCTAGGACATTCACACTGACGAGATAGATTTCTTAACGCTCCCTCCGTCCCAAACAATTTTTTGTGTTTTTCTTTTCGTTCATCCCAAGAATAAAGTTGCAAACATTCCACAGGTGTATCTGCATGCATATTTGTGGTTGTCTAAGCATTTAAGAGAACATGTATAACAAGTAATTGATGGCTAAAATAAATGGATCTAACATTTTTTGCCTGTTCTTGGAGTTCATTAGGGAGATTTACGATGTTTGCATGCAGTCTTGTAAATATTTGCTCCTTTATGTATCTTAATCAGGAAAGAGGTTCCAAAGTGCACTTCCTTGATGCCTGCTGCTGAAGAAGTTCCAGAAAATCAGAAGAAAGCAAAGAAGAATAGAAAACAACTTTCTAAGGAGGCTAAAAAGATTGATGATACCTTCAAAGAGGTAAAACCGCAGCTCGACGAGGTAATTGCCCAAAAATCTGGCCAGAATCTGCTTGTTGAAGAGATGCGAGATCTGGAGGTGGTTACGAATAAGTGAGTAGCTTTGTTCTCGCATTTGACTATGCTTTTTAAATCATTGATCATATTTTTGTTGAGTTTCATGCATTATTCCTATTGCGCTTAAACAGCACATCTGCTGTGCCTTGTAGTTCCTTTCTGCCTCCTGTTGAAGCCGCTCCTGAAAGTGGCAAGAAATCAAAGAAAAAGAGGAAAAATCAATCTAAGAAGGGGGAAGTCCATGAAACCGATAGTGGTCGCCACAGCAATCCCCCCAAGGAGGATAAAGGCCAGCAAGCTGAGGCAAAGGTTGATGCCATAGACCAAGATGCTTTGTTGAGAAACAAAAACGAAGATGCAATAAAAGAAATGTGAGATTATTGTTTTGTGTTGAAAGTTTGATTACTAAGTATCATGACAAAATGCTAAAATTGGATTTGAAATTGACCCTTAATGTTAAGGGGAATGGAATCTATATATTCAACTCGTCAAATGACTTGTTTTGATTGGTCGTCGTCTTACCCCAGCTTTGATTTACTTTTATCATGCAACTCAGCAGGGCAATTGACAATTTACACGAGTCCATCTTTCCTGTTGTGGACGTGGCCCCTCAAATGAGTTCTAAGGGAAATAAGAAAAGGAAAGAACGAAAAGAAGTCAAGGCTGACTTCAGTGGGAGTGATCTGTTGGTGAGAACTGAACAAAATCAGAAGTTAACTACAGACAAGTGAGTACTCTCATATTCTTTCGCTGATGTATTTTTTTTTTTAATTTTTTTTTGTAATCATTGAAATTATAGATGGATTACCTCTACTATCATTGGTAGAGTTGACATTCTAAAATATATCATCTCCCATCAAGGAAATGTCTACTCAACTTAAATAATATATACTCCCTCCGTCCCAGTAGAAATCAGACAGTTACTGTTTACGCGTAAATTAAGGAAAAAAATAATGGAGAAAATGTTGTGAGTATGAAAAGTGAGGTTGGAGAGAGAAAGTGGGGTAGGAAATAGTGATTTGATTGGTGTTGTGAGTATAAAAGTAAAGTAGGAGAGAGAATTAGTGGGTGGAATAGTAAAGATTCTTTGCCATTTTAGGAAGTGTGTGATTTGTAGCGGGACGCCCAAGAGAAAAGTGTGATTTGTAGCGGGACGGAGGGAGTATATATTTCCGATCTCATGTGGACCAGTGCGTACGCACTCTCTCGGTGTATGTCAGTGTGTGGGTGTGAGAGAGTGCGTACGCACCCAGTGTGTACCAGAAACATTCTGAACACATATATAATTATAAATATATACACGCATATTCAGGAACCTAATCTTTTTGACTGAAGATTAAAGAATTTTATTGGTGAAAGTGCTCATTGAGGGTCATCTGCTTTAGAACATGCATATGGTAGTCAACATCATCCTTCTTTATGTTTGTATGGTATGCAAGTGTGAGCATTCCATATCATGCCACTACTTTGCTTATATTTCATTTTGTGTCCGTTTAAATAACGTGGCAACAAATGCAATCACCAATATTGTGTTCAGAACAAGCACTTGGTGCTATTCCTGGCCAATTGATGCGAAGTACACAAGGAAGTCTAATGGAGTTGAAGCACCAATGATGTTAAGTTATTATGTACTATTGCTTAGAGATAAGGCTGGGTTTAAATAGTTTATTAGGTTAATTAGTATATATTTTAGGAATACTTTAATCTGTACGTATTAGGGCTTTACTTGCGCTTACAAGTATTTATAACACTCCTCTAGGTCCATTACTTTGACTGTCTTAGACGCCTTCCCATCACAACCCCTACACCTATGTGACAATCAAGCTTCTTTCATCTTTGGTGAAATATGATATTTGCGTTTGTTTTTCCAACAAAAGTCAGGAAAGAAATAAGACGTGCTCGATGAAAGATCATTATCTATATAAAAGTGAGGAGAATGAGTGAAGGGAATGCCCACTCCCCTTGGCTATTTAGAAAAAGGAGACCTGAAAGTGCTTGTTGGAGGAAATTGGGCTTCTTCTTTCCTTGTGGGTGACTGGTCACCGGACACTATTTAAGCTTATAAGTTTATATAAAAAAACTTACAAGTTACGTGCGCTTCTACTGAGATCCATTGTGTGTAGGTCCTCCTTCCTCCTTGTCTACTAAGTGCTTGTTTGGTGCGAAAGAATCATATTTTTGTTGCATGCTATTTGGGCACTATCATTGAATGAAATTTGTACTAAATCATCATGGAATGGAATGATCATTGCTGCATACCAAACGAGTAAGTTCTTTGATTCTCGGGATTCCTTATCCCATTCTGCATCACCATACTATTTCAATCTCCAATCTCCCAAAAATATTAACACTGTCAGTTTTACATTACTACCCAATCATTTATTTCTTCAGTTTAAGAAGAATCTGAATTCACTTTTACTGCTACAGTTTGTAAGTTGATCTTTTAGTATCCTGTGATTTCCTGAGGATTGTGCTTGACTATTATACTTGTCTTTGTTGTGCAGGAGTTTTGACATTGTCTCAGGCCAGTTAGGTGACGAACATCAATCTGATGACAAGAAGCCAAAAAAGAAAATGAGAAAGAAGAATAAACCTGAGGAAATTGACGGAAATGAGAATATGGAGACGAAAGAAGAAAAGAATACATCTGTAATGGAAGCTGAGAAGAACGTGGATGCCAGGTCAACTGAAGTGAGGACACTTTCAAATGGGTTGATAATTGAAGATCTAGGAACGGGGATCTCGAAAGGAAAAAAAGCTGCTCCTGGGAAAAAGGCAAGTTCGTGTTGAAGAGTTATCTTTTCAATCTTATATAAGAAAGAGAAAAATAGGATAAAGATATACTCACTCTGCCCTAAAAAAAAAAGTAGCCTTTCTTAGAAATGGACTTTCTTTTAGAAGATCCAAAAAATAAAGGAAGACTTAATTTTTTTTGTTTTGGAGAATAAAAGTATTAAAGGAAAACTAAAAAAAAAAAAAAACTACTTTTAGTAAGATCAAGTGCTGTCGTTATCTAAGAATCATTTATTGGTCCAGGTGAAAGTTCATTACACAATTAAGCTAAAAGAGAGCGGACTTGTGATTGACTCAAATATCGGAAAGTCTCCCTACAAGTTTCGGCTTGGTAATACTCTACTATTACTTCAAATTCCCCATATTATATCCCAACTTTACTTCCTAACTTACCCACCATATACGTGCTTCATGCAGGTGATAAGGAGGTTATAGAGGGATTGAATGTTGGCCTCGAAGGTATTTATCTCAAGACTAAAGATCTTTCACAAGTAAAACTAAGAAAAATGTTTATTACTCCCTTTGTGTACCATAATGGTAGTCTAATTTGACTATTCAAACATGTTAACAACCTATTTTTATTTCTATCACCACTCTCTGTCCCAAAAAGTTGTTTAGTACTCCGTTGTCCCAAAATAAATGTCCCATTTGACTTGTCGACGTTTTTGAGGAGTGTGCTTTACTTGTTCGTACAGTGATTGTACCATGGTAAAAATGCACTAAGATTGTTTTTTTATTTAGAAATGTGACATTTATTTTGGGACGAAATAAAAAGTAAAATGAGACGTGATTATGAGACCGAGGGGATATAACTTAATCTTTCTGGAAGTTATTAATGAATCTCAAATAATGCTGATCCATGCAATATTATTCAGGTATGCGAGTTGGTGAAAAGAGGAGACTAATTATACCACCGTCAATGAGGTATAAACAAATCAATTTGTTGCCAATAATCTTTTCCGATTCATTCATTATTCCAGTTTCTTTCCCTGTCTTTGATTTTCTTGATTGATAGTATCTGTTTCTTCTGTAACACAGTTCTGGAAGTGAAGGAACAGGTGAAAACGTACCTCCGAATTCTTGGCTGGTGTATGACGTAGACTTGGTCGGTCTTCATTGACACCGTTTCTATCATTTTTTGATTTTACAATCTGAAGAGTCGCATGTGGCGGTCCATTTTTTGAGATATCTCCTGAAAAAAAATATTTTCAGACGAGAAGTGAAATGATGGTTTGTTTGGGTCAAGTTTTGTTGTTAAAATAGCAAATCCCAAAGGGAATGTTGCCCTATATCAAGTATGGTTGTTATACAGTGTCCCCCTAACCCTTTGAAGCTGCTGCTTGTGGAACCATAGCTCAAATACTGCAAAGTATCTTTGAATTTATTGCAAATTTTGTTCCTGCGGCTAGTTATTCAGTTCAATGAGATTCTAGGTTTACTGCTACAAGTATATAGGGAGTATAAATGTACTCCCGCCGTTTCCATTTATATTGTTCAGGCACAATTTTTTTTAAAAAAAAGGTTAGTGGGAAAAGGATTGTGAGCGGAAGAAATTAGTGGGATTGAAATGTGGGGCCCATTATTTAAATGTATAAGGGGAATAAGTGATTGAGATTGATAAGTGGATTTCACATTTTAAGTGTGAGTGGAATAAGCAAGTGTCTGAGTGAGATTGACAAGGGGGTCTACAATTTTTGCATTTTATTTTAGGAAAGATGGAACTTGAAATGGAACACCCTTTTTGTATTACAATTTTTGCATTTTAGGAAAGATAGAAATTTGAAATGTAACACCATTTTGTATAAAAGATGAAGCTTAAATTGAGACGAAGAGCCGTCCTACTTCAAATTACACACTTGCCATTTACATGAAAATTAAGAAAAAATGTTAGTAGAGCAGGTGTTGTGAGTATAAAAAGTAAGGTAGTAGAGAGAGTGTGATAGAGAATAATAATTGAAGTGTTTTTGTTAGTATAATATATGGATCTCATTAATATAAAAGTAATAAAATGTTTTCATTTTAGAAAGTGCGTTTGTAGTGGAACGCCCTGTGACAAAAGTGTTTAATTTGTAGTGGGACGAAGGGAATATAATGGATTTTTTTCTCAAAATATTCTTTTTTTAAAAAAAAATAATTCCCAAAATAATAACCCTTCCAAACTATTTGCCAAAATATCCATTGTTTTGAAACTCGCTAAATGTTATGCCGAGTTTGTCTTTTGTCCGTTGAAACTCGCTAAATGGTATGAGAGTTTTTTTTTTTTTAAGTTTCCGGTCTATTTATCTTGTATTGAAAATGTTTTTATTAAATTTTGAAATCGCTAAATGGTATGTCGAGTTTAAGCGGATTTGGTTTTTCCAGATAAGGTTGAGAACAGATTTCTTGCAAACCCTAAACACATAATTGTTGAGAATAGATAAAGAGAGAAGAGAGTTGCCAAAAAAAAAAAAAACCTCAATTTTTACGTATTTCAACTTCATAATTAGTCAAGAGTACAAATCAAGGTAATTTTCAAGATCTCAATCATTCTATATAATTGTGTTTATATATAGAGTTAGTTTTTATTGCGAGTGGTCGTACTATATATATATATATATATATATATATATATATATATATATATATATATATATATATATATATATATATATATATGAATGTTAAAATTAGATTTTTAAATGTTTTAACACTTTGATTTTGTAATGTTGGGTTAAAATAAATGGAGATTCACTCATTTTCATGTGCTATTGGGGAGGTGATAATAAATTTCTATTTGATGGTCTCATTTTCAGAAAGGACCGAAATGTGCGATTAGGACTCGTTGTAGATAGAGATACAATCAATTGATTGATAAGTTATATAAAGCGATGGGTGTGGATCAGAGACAATTTGACTTGGAAAACATTTGTATATATCTCCATTCATTTGATAGCGGTATTGGTGAGTACTTTCATTTTCGTATTGAAGATGATGCGGGTATGTATATAATGTTCTATGTTTCTGCTAAATATGGTGTGCTGAGTAATTTGCAGTTGTATGTGGTAATCAAATTGATTGAAAATCGACATTATGAACAGTTTGAAATACGTAATATGAATACCTTTTATGGGACTTCACCAAGTTGCTACCGTGATAAATGGGTTGGTCCAATTACACAAACACTTGTATCAACCCAAACACCTGTATCAACCCAAACACCAAATTATGATGATGGGGCATGCCAAAATGATTCTATTAATGATGAGAATTCGGAAGATGATGAAGATTATGAAGAAGAAGAAGACACAGATGTATATGCATTACTAGATGATGTTGATGATGGATATGAAGAGCGTATTAGTGATTCTGATATAGATTTGGGGGATGGTGATGATGGCCCAATTGATGATAACTTGGAAACATATTTGGTTTATTATGAAGCACCAATATATCGAAGGTATAAGAGAGCAGATTATTCTTTTTACAGTGATAATGGTGATATTGATCGACAACAAGAGGGCTTGATTGATTCTCATAATCAACCCAGTTTTCCGGTTTGGGATCCAGAGAAAGACGAAATTGCTAAAGGAATATGCTTTTCTGACAAGAATGAGGCGCAATTTGAAATGAAAAGGTATCATATTAGAACCAATCAGCGGTTCATGGTAAGAACGAGCACACCTCATTCCTGGGCAATAGTGTGTCTACTAAAAAAGTATTCATGCAATTTTTATGTTCGTGTGAGTAGGAAGAAACATGGTTATTGGGAAGTGACCAAGTATAAGGGTCCTCATTGTTGGTTGTTTTCTGGAGAAAGCCAAGATCACCCCAACCTAGATGCGAAGTTTATTGGTCGGCAAGTAGTTCCTCTTATTAAGATGGATTCAGATGTGAAGGTTGGAGTTATTATTTCACACATTACTGAAATGTACGGCAAGACAATTACCTATAAGAGGCATGTTGTGGAAAACAGAAGGGCATTGCAAAACTCTTGGAGATTGTGAGGAATCTTATACAAGGTTATCCCGTGTACTAGCAGCCATCCAAAAATACAACCCCTCATCCTCCTCCTCGTCGGTGAATTACACATGTTTCAACGTGTGTTCTGGGCATTTGGGCCTTCCATTGAAGCTTTCTCTCATTGCCGGCCTTTCATTTCTGTTGATAGAACATTCCTTCATGGTAGATATAAAGGGGTAATACTGATTGGCATGGGTGTTGACGCCCAAGACAATATACTTTCTCTTGCATTTGCTGTTGTTGAAAAAGAGGAATGAGTGAATTGGCGTTGGTTCTTATATCTTGTTTGCAGACATATTATCAAGAGTCGTGAGATATGTTTGATATCTGACCGTCATCACGGCATTCTTAAGACTATAGCGGAAGATATATGGTGGCCAAATGTGCATCATAAATATGGCTTGAGGAATATGCGAGCAAATTTCTTGTAGAAGCGCAAAGATGTTGGTTTGAAGTATTTGTTTTGGAGAGCTGGTAAAGCAAGTCAAGATAGGAAATTGATAAATACCTTGAAGAGTATCCGTTTAATTGTCCTTAAGGCAATTAAATGGTTTGTGAATTTAGATGCCAGAAAGTGGATATTGACGCATGATGGTGGTTATAGATATGGCATTATTACTACTAACATATCTGAGGTTTTTAATGGTGTCATGAAAGAAGCTCGTGTGATGCCAATAATAGCAATTTTTGAGACTACCTTTTATCGTTGTGTAGAGTATTTTCAGTTAAGACATGTGTAAATGGGCTACATATCACATGCCTTATTCCCATCTTCTTGCATGTTGCCAAGCGAAATATATTGACGGTTGTTCTTATGTTGATCTATTTTACACTATTAGTGAATACTACAAAGCATGGAATGAAATATTTGAACCAATACACCATGAGGACTATTGGGGTGTTGATGATTTGGTGCCACGTTTTTCCCTAATCCCAATCTTCGACGTTCTGCGAAGTCCGAAAGGCCCCGATCAAGACGGTTTTGAAACTCTATGAACTTTCAATCAGATAAACGAAAGACTCAATGTTCAACATGTAAGCATGAATGTCACGATCGTCGTAGTTGTCCAACTAATAGACAATATATTTACTTTTATGTAATTTCTATTAAACTTGAATGTAATTTCTATTTGAGTGGAATTTTTCCAAACTATATGTACTATTATGTATTGTTTTTGCAGTTTGTGTTGTATATTTTTTATTTTCAATTATGTTTAGTTTATTTTTTTCATACTGTTTTTTGTAAAGATTGTGTTTGTATTTATTTTGACAGATTGTGTTCAGGCTGGTGGGAATTACAGATTGTAGTTCTGTTGTGGAATGTGGTCTTGCCAAACTCACTATTTCATTTAGCGAGTTTGACTGAACTCGCCAAATCAATTAGCGAGTTTGATTGAAATCGCCAAATGGAGAAGCAAACTCGCTAAATGAAATAACGAGTTTGGCAAGACAAAATTACACAACAGATTGTTCTCTTTTTGGCCCACCTGCATACAAATCAAATACACAAACCTGGACATATCAACCATCAAACAAGAATAACAACATGTCTACAACAACAAATGCACAAACAAACTAAAGTATTCAAAAACCAACAAACTAAAGTATTAAAAAACCAACAATCCGAGGATAGAAGAATAAAAGTTTTTACAAAAACTACTAAACTAATCAAGTCTCACTTCTTCTTTCTTTCATATGTTTTATCATATACATATGGGGTGTATTTGTTTACCGGATGTCGCGCCCTAGACCCCTTTCTGATATCAGGTGGGACAACATCTAGAAGTTCCTCACATAAGCTCCGCCAATCTGTAAGCACGGACAAATCTGAATCGATAACAGGTAACCCATCAAACGTCAACCCGGAAAGCATCCTGATATCCTCTAACATGATAGTCATCTCACCACCAGGGAGGTGGAATATATGAGTTTCCGGACGCCATCTCTCAATCAACGCCTCTAACAAAGCCCAGTCATACTGCACTCTCCCAATCAAATGAACACCCAAAAATCCAGCCACCGCTAATCTCTCCTGAATCACGGGAGCTAAAACATCTGGCAGGGTCGCACCACGGCGAAATGATAAACTCGAAACCCCATGTCCTGCCAAATATGTCGAGCTCGGTGGGAGTGATGTGAAGTCAACACAGAAGCATCGAAAGGCCCAGGATCAAGAAAAGTATCCATCTGTTAATCATAACAACACAACACACAAGTATTATTTTCAATATATAGCGTTCTCAAAAAATCTCCAAATTTTGATAAAAAAAAAAATATACCATACTCTAGGAAATAGTTACAAATCAATCAAATACAACCAAAAACCCTATCATTCATTCAAATATATACCAACTTGTCAAAATATCCCCAAATTTTGATTAAAAAAAAAGCCATACTCTAAAATACTAACAAATCAATCAAATACAATTAAAATCCTAACATTTGTTCAAATAAATACTATAATCAACACTTTTTTAACAATAGAACTGACACTATATTCAATACTACCACTGTCACTATTTAACACTACAACTGACAATTATTAACACTACCACCAACACTATTTATTTCTACAACTGACAATATTTAACACTATCACTAGTGCTTTATTAGCAAATGTTAAAAGTGTCAGTTTTGAATACTTATAAGTGTTAGTTTGAATGATTATAAGTGTTATTTTGAATATCTGGCACTTTATATAGTATTATGGACATTATATATTATTAGAACTGACATTTATGGATAACCCATTTTTCATCTTTTAGTGTAAAATACGTTTTTAATAAGACCAACTCAATAAATTGAGCCGTTTTAACAATTTTTCTATCAAATTTGCTTGGTAATAATTTGATTATTTTAGTAATAAGATTAATAATCTTAGTAGCAAAATTGACAACCCTAAACTCTATTATTGTTAGGAATAATAGTAAGCCTTATAAAACAAAACTAGTTTTATCGAACATTGGGAAAAATTGAGGTTTTTGTTAACATTGTTGTTCTATCGATTACAAGTATTTTTTTAGAAAGTTTGTATCATTTAAATTAAGGCAATTTTATCTGTTGGGTATGCATGTTTTAACCCTCCTATTTTGTATTAGATTTGATTGATACCATAACCTCCTGTCTATTTTAAGGACTTTAGGACCCTATGTAATGAAGCTTAGACTTCAATTTTTTAGCTAAGTCCATTTTATAGAATAGTTTAAATTTAGGCTTGAAGACTGGCACAAGACTCATTGGATTGGAGAGTTGCAGTTCAGAAGAATCAAAACCGCCTCTCAAAACCGCACATGCAACCGCATGTATATTTCCCCTTGATTCTTCTCCCTGAACCAACTACATTGCAACCGCTTATGAACCGCACTTGTGCAGTTCATTTGCAACCGCATCTATGCAACCTCCTGGTGTAGCAAACCGCACTTCATCAACCGCTCCTCACCAACCGCATCCAATGATTGAAGACTTGAAGTGAACCACTTTTTACCGTTGGAATCCACGTCAGCAATATCAAAAGTCAACCACCATATCTTGTCACGTGATTCAATGTCAGAGAAGATCTGCAAGAATCTTGAAAAGGTGACAGGTGTCCTAACCTCATTGCTTGCAGCTGGAGCCTGATCAGCTTTATCTGCAGCAGCTGTACCAAAGGACAAAAGTGGTTGCTGTGGACCAATGGGATTGCATCAAGGACTGTCCTTACAACAGCTGTATCCAACGGCTAGTTTCTTGATGCTTGGGTATAAATACCCCTAATCTTCACCATTTGAAGATTGCTTGAAAAATTGAGAAGTGTTGTGTTCATAGAAGCTGAAGCTCTGCCCAGAAATTCATAAGTCCTTTGAATCTTCATCTTCTACCTTCAAGAAATATTCCCCAGCCTAGAAATCAAGCCTTAACACATTCAAGAATCATTGAGCTCTACATCTCTCAGATTTAAAGAGCCTTGATCTTGAACACACACGCACCTCACTTGTTTAAACACATAGTTTATTCATTTGAGATACACTGGTTATAGTCTATGATTTGTTCTTCATAGAAAAGATTTTATTGTACTTTGTAATCTCTCAAATACTTAATATAAAATCTCTCTTAGAAATCCAAGACTAACCATCTTGGTAGTGGACGTAAATCGTTTATCGATTGAACCACTCCAAATAGTGTGTTCTTATTTTCTGCATTTATATTTCTTGTGCTTACTAATTATTTATCTCTGTCTCTGTTTGATCTTTATATAGTTATCCTTTATTGTGAAATTGTGTTTGGAGCTAACATTGTCAAAGCCTCACTTTTTGCAAACTGCACCTTCTGTAAACCGCACTATCAAACCGCTTTGCAAAACCGCCTCTCCCAAAACCGCTTTATAACTCCTATATTCCGCTGTGCATTTTACAACTCTACTTGCAGTTTCTTACACACTGCAAGAGGTTTTGTAAGCTTAGAGGTTTAGTTTTTAAAGAGGGCGAAAAATTTGTAACAGCTATTCACCCCCCCCTCTAGCTGTATTTTCACCCTTGTTGCCACCTTTGGGACCAACAAGTGGTATCAGAGCAAACACTTTTAAAACCACTGTTTTTCAAGCTTAACAGCTTGTGTGCCGATTCGTTATGGCAACCTCAAAGACAATGACAACTGTTAACTATTCACACATTCCAATTTTGGACGAAGACCACTTTGATATCTGGAAGTGCAGAATGCTCATTCACTTGGAAACAATTGATGAGATGCTGGTAGAGTGCGTGATCAATGGCCCGTTAATTCCAATGAAGGCCAACACTGATGCAACCACCAAGAGAGAAACTCCAGAGGTCAAAAAGCCAAAAGATGAGTGGTCAGATGAAGAGAAGAGATTAGTTGCCTTAGACAGCAAGGCAAGGCACATCATTTCTGGAACCCTCCCCGTATATCAACCCTACAGAAAGTGATGTACCTCAAAACCGCAAAGCAGATGTGGGATGCCATAGAGAGCTACCTCGAAGGTGATGACGAATGCAAGGAAAGCAAATTATATGCTGTTGAAAGATCCTACAACAACTTCAACAGAAAATCCAACGAAACCTTGCGTCAAACCTACGACCGCTATGTTGAGGTAGTTAATGCTTGTAGATCTCTAGGCAAAACTTTAACCGATAAGGAAATCAATATGACTTTCCTATCTGCTTTAGGTTCTAAATGGGTAAATAAGGCTACCTCTTTAGAAGACTCCAAAGTTTTGGGTACTTGGTCGTTAAGTAACTTGTACGCCAATCTTAGAGTCTATGAATTAAAATTAAATCATATTGAAGAGATTGAAGGGAAAACCAAATCGCTTTCCATGTCCGTAGTGGAACAAGAGGAGAAACCATCTACATCCAATCAAACTGCTGATCCTTCCATATCAACCTCATCACTCATCGAGATGGATGATGATGATTTTGCCATGTTTGTGAAAAGATTTCAAAAATTTAGAAAATCCTCAAAACCTTTCACAAAAACTTTTTCAAAAGGCAAACCTCCTGCAACGTTTTCTAAGGCTGGAGATACAAAGAAAAAGAGTGATCTAGTTTGCTACAACTGTAGAAAACCTGGTCACTTTGCATCTGAGTGTCCACAGCCTAAGTATGAATATATGAAAAAGAAAACCTCTCCTGCGAAATTTTCTCGTCGCAAGGGAATGGTTGCTGAGGAGGAAGAGAATTCCAAGGAATTAGCAACTTGGATTGAAACAGATTCTGATGATGGAAGTGATGATGAAACCGAAGAGGTTAATCTCTGCTTAGTTGCAGACGCTTCCGATGAATCAGATTCTGAATCATTTGAGTTGCAAGATATGGAAGAAGAGGTTTCAACAAATCTTCCAAATTATAAGTTGGATGATAATATCAAACTTACTCCTAGCATTAAAATAGGAAATTGCTCGTATTCACGTCCCATTTTTCCTCCTACAAATGCTCCACCTTCAAAAACAATTCCAAAGAAGAAAATTTTGAAAAAGGTGGTGGAAGAGGTTTCTCCCATGGAACATGAAAAGATGTTCAAGGAAGCTGAAATGGTGATCCATCAATTCTCTAATCTTAAGAAAGCCTTAAGCTTAGCTCATGATGAACTTAATCTGTACAAGACGGAGAAAACTGTGATGAGGTCTGAAATTTCAAATCTTAAGGACCAAATCAAGTATGACTCCTCTTGCTGATCGTAACCGCATCCTTGAAACTAAGGTTGCTGCACTTCAACTCCAGAATGATGACTTGGTAACCCAAATCAACGATCTCCAAAAGATTATTGATTCGTGGCTCAAGTCTCAATCCACCAAGGATAAAATCATGGACTCCCAAGTTCCTCCTGGAATTAAGGAAGGCCTAGGTTTTGGATCTGAGGAAGAGGAGAAGTGTGCATCCTCGAGTGAAAAGGATGAGGAAATTTTGGAACTAACTAAAGAAATTCCTAAGGGGAAGCATGCTAAAGGCAAGGGTAAAGGACAACAAATAAATTATGTCTACCCTAAAGGGAAGCAATATGGGAAGAACTCTCAGATGAAGCCAAAGGATTCTGAGAGTGTAGCTTCAGAAGAAATGGCTTATGGAGTTGGCCGCATCCCTAAAACCGCCTCTGGTGGAACTAGAGATGTTGGCAACCGCAGGTCTGACCGCGCCTCTTCTTCGACCGCTCCTCCTGCCTTCAAAAGCAGGAATAGCGTTCCTAGAAAATATGTGGTCAAACTAAAGCCAGTTCCTTTTGTCCCAGCTACAACCGCTCCTCCCAAACCTCATGCAACTCCTAAGAAGAGTAAGGAGTTAGTAAAACCTCATGAAGCTTGTAGCTTTTATAAATGTTACTCGTGTGATGGGTTAGGTCACAAGGCTGCAGAATGCCTTTTGCGGTTCACATCCAATGCCAGGAAGAGTAAACCTCCTTCGTCAAGCAGGTGTGGGTCGTAAAGGGTTGCTAACTTCAGACCCAAGGAATAAAGGGGGACCTCGTTCTTAATGTTTACATTTCGGGTCCTCTCGCTTAATGGCTGGTCACTCCAAGGATAATGAATGGTATCTTGACAAAGTGGCCGCCAAGACATATGACCGAGATAGATCATTACTTGAAGATGTCATTGAAGCAAGTGGTCCGTCTGTAACCTTTGGTGACAACAACAAAGGGAAGACCATTGGATATGGTATTATAAGGAGAGGAAACCTAACCATTGAGAAGGTTTCTCTTGTTGAAGGACTCAAGCACAACCTCCTTTCAATTTCTCAATTTTGCGACAAAGGAATGCTTTGCAACTTCACGTCATCAAATTGCTTTATCAAAGATAGCATTTCCGGCGTCACCCTACTCACAGGGATTCGTAAGAGTAATATTTACATTATTGATCTAAATTCTGCATGTAGTATTACTAATCTCTGTTTTGTAGCTAAGAATGTGAGCGAAAATAGTTGGCTATGGCACAAGAGGTTGAGCCACTTGAACTTCAAGTATCTTGCAAAGATTGGTAGGGAAAACCTCGTTCGTGGTTTACCTAAAGTGGCTGACCACCATCCAGAGAAATGCAGTGCATGCCAGCTTGGTAAGCAGTCCGCGTCGTCTTTCACCAGCAAGACCGCTCCATCAACTTCAAGATGCTTACAACTGCTTCACATTGATTTGTTTGGACCCGTAACCACTGCCAGCATTGGAGGAAATAGATATACTTTAGTGGTGGTGGATGATTATTCAAGATATACGTGGGTTGAGATGATGATTTCCAAAGATGATTGTTATGAGATTCTCACCGCACTCTTTAGACGGCTCCAAACTCAAAAAGAAGACGACATCGTTAGTGTTCGATCAGATAATGGAACAGAATTCAAGAACAACGGTGTTGCTCAATATTGTGATGACCATGGGATTGATCACAATTTTTCAACCGCTGGTGTTCCACAACAAAATGGGGTTGTGGAAAGGAAGAATAGGACGTTGATTGAGGCTGGAAAGACAATGATATCTGAAGCGAAGCTACCTCAGTATTTTTGGGCTAAAGCAATCAATACCGCATGCTTCACTCAGAACCGCTCCCTCATCAACAAAACCTATAACAAGACTCCCTATGAGCTTTGGCGAGGAAGAACCCCCAACATTGCATTCTTCAAAATCTTTGGCTGCAAATGTTTTGTCCTCTACAACGGAAGAGAAAATAGAGGTAAATTCGGAGCCAAGGCCGACGAAGGTATTTTTGTTGGGTATGCTAAACATTCAAAAGCTTTTCGTGTTTTCAATAAAACTAGTTTAAAAATAGTTGAGTCTGTCCATGTTACTTTTGATGAGCATTCTCTCCTTGAGCCACATTTGGCTCCAAATGTTGCTGATGATTTTGTTGAGCATAATGAAACAGGTGAACCATCTCAAACCGCACCTGAACCTCAACCGCAAAATCCAGCACCCTCAATCGAAATTCCCTCAAACCGCACGTTTGAAACCGCACTGAAGTTCCTACTCCGGATGCAACTCCTAGGGAAGAAGAAGTTGAGAATTCCCTATCCATCTTATAGAACCTCTTCGTCAACTTACATTCCATGACTTCTGAAGGATCTAATGATGTTCCAATTGAAGATCTTCACAAACCTCGATCCAACCGGACTTACCCCCGGAGGTTCGTGAAGTCAGCAGTCACCCCCTCACAAATGTGATTGGTGATCTGTTTTCCGGTGTTCAAACAAGGAGATCGAATTATGATGAGCATACTTCTCTTTTATCTCAAGTTGAACCCAAGAAGATTGATGAAGCACTCCAAGATTCCAGTTGGGTCGTTGCTATGCAAGAAGAACTCAACCAGTTTGAAAGATGCAAGGTCTGGACTTTGGTGCCTAGACCTCAGGATCAAGGAGTGATAGGAACTAAGTGGGTATTTAGGAATAAGATGGACGAGAATGGAAGCATCACTAGGAATAAAGCAAGGTTGGTTGCACAAGGATATAGGCAAGAAGAAGGAATCGATTATGATGAAACCTTTGCTCCAGTTGCAAGATTGGAAGCTATCAGAATCTTCTTAGCCTACGCCTCTTTCAAGCGTTTCAAGTTATATCAAATGGACGTAAAGAGTGCATTCCTCAACGGCGAACTGCAAGAGACCGTGTATGTTGCCCAACCGCCCGGATTTGAAGACTCCAAATTTCCCAATCATGTCTACAAACTCCAGAAAGCTTTGTATGGACTTAAGCAAGCTCCAAGGGCATGGTATGAGACTCTTTCTAAATTTTTACTAGAAAAAGGATTCAAACGTGGTAAAATTGATACAACTCTTTTTATTGCCAAATATAATGAGCATACTTTACTCGTTCAAATATATGTCGATGATATTATTTTTGGTTCTACTAATGAGTTACTTTGTAAGCGTTTCGAAAAGCTAATGAAAAGCAAGTTTGAGATGAGCATGATGGGAGAATTAACATTCTTCCTCGGGCTTCAAATCAAGCAATGCGAAGAAGGTATTTTTCTCAGCCAAGCTAAATACACCAAGGAGTTGATAAAGAAGTTTGGACTAGAAAATGCTAAAGCGTATGATACTCCTATGGCCACCGGCAATAAGCTAGATAAGGATCTCAAAGGTAAGAAAGTTGATCAGACTTTATATCGAGGTATGATCGGCTCATTACTTTACTTAACTGCTAGTAGGCCAGATATCATGTTTAGTGTCTGTGTATGTGCTCGCTACCAAGCAGATCCTAGAGAAGCACATCTAATTGCAGTCAAGCGTATAATCCGCTATTTATCTGGAACCACTAACCTTGGACTTTGGTATTCCAAAGATTCGAACTTCGATCTTGTAGGTTATTCAGATGCAGATTATGCAGCTTGTACTATTGACAGGAAAAGCACTAGTGGTACTTGTCATTTCCTCGGGAATAGACTAGTTGCTTGGGCCAGCAAGAAGCAAGCATCAGTTTCAGTGTCTACCACAGAGGCTGAGTACATTGCTGCTGGTAGTTGTTGCTGTCAAATCCTTTGGATGAAGCAGCAGTTGGTGGACTATGGAATCCATGAAGGAAATTGTCCTATCATGTGTGACAACACTTCAACAATTTCAGTCTCCAACAACCCTGTCATGCATTCCAAGACCAAGCATATTGATATCAAGTATCATTTCCTCAAAGACCATGTGGAGAAGAGGAATATCCATTTAGAGTACGTGGGGACAGACAACCAGATTGCTGATATCCTCACAAAGGCTCTTGACTCCAAGAGGTTTTCCTTCCTCAGAGGAAAAATGGGTATGCTTGAACTTAAATGAATCCATTTCTTTTTATTAACTAACTTGTGTGTTAAGTATAGTTTCAATTCCATTGTTGAACCGCGTGCACCAAACCGCAAGTAGTCCAACCGCCCTGCAGCCAACCGCTTCACTCAAACCGCATGCTGCAGCTCAACCGCTTGGACCTCAACCGCGTTTCAACTTGGAGTATTTTCTAAATTTTTATTTACAGTTAATTTAAAAAAAACTGTTCAAATTCCTTTTATTTATTTTTCAGTCCTTATTTTTTTCTTTAAGGGTTTATTTGCAAATGTTTTCCCACGAAATTTTAAAATTTGAATGCATTTAATGCAAAGGGAACATTAGCATTTAATGGCCTTCATGTCAGCCGTCATTGGATGATGTGTTGAAGCTGAAAGGGTGTAACCTGGTTCTGTCCCTTCAGCTGCCTAACCCTCTTCTGTGCCTATAAATAGAAATCATTCTTTTCTTCCAAAACTTTTTCAAACTGCCGTCTCTGCAACTGTACTTCTTTGTCAGTTTTTCACCAACTCGCTTTCTCTCTCTAACCCTCAAACCTTCATAAATCTTTAAGTGTTCTTCAAATCAATGGCACCCAAGCAACCTATCGAAGACATGGTATGATTTCTTAAACCTAAATCTTCTTAATATCTGTAAATCATACTTGAAATTTCTGCCATTGTTGACCTTAAAAGCTTCGAACACCAAAACCTAATTTATGTTCATATATGCCTCATTTCTTGATCATTTTGCATGAAATTAGTTAGGTTATGCTCGGATTATGCTTATATGTTTGATTATAAACTTTGTTTCATGATCAATTCACATCTTGAGCACTGATTTTGAATTTTAAACTTTTTAAGTTTCGAAACCCATTTCTGTGTTTATGCATTTTCTGGGTGATTATGAGTAAAGTAGTGATTTTTATTGTTATATTATTGATCTACTGCTCAATGCGATCATTTTGACATATTATTTGTTCATTTTGGTTAACTTTCAATCAAATCTCTGTTCTTGATGTTCTTCGTGTTCTTCATGCATTCATGTGACTGTTCATCATCTTCCTCAAAATTTTCTTATGTTTTGGATTGACCTAACTTTCAATCTTGTTTTTCCATACTTAGAAATTTTTTTGAAATTTTGATTATGTTTTACATGTTTGAACCGCATCATTCTAAACCGCATGCTACTTTGAAACCGCGTATCTTAAATTGTCTACCATTTGTGTTTCAAACCGCATGTGTTTTTGGTATATCAACCGCACTTTAAGAACCGCATGCCATTTTCAAAACCGCATACATATTCTTTTGAAAACCGCATGCTGAAAATTACTTAAGTATTACTAAGTATATAGGCTGGAAACCAAGAACTTCCTCTCTAAGCACCGCTTGCAGTGTGGGATAATTTTGGATTACAATGCCACGTACTAAGTAAATATACTTTTGTATTTTTCCTACTTGTTTACCTACCTGTATTCACAGTTTCCTTGAGGTTTGGAAATTATCATTTCCAAAACCGCACTATTGCCAACCGCATGTGTGCACCAAACCGCCTGTAAACTGTGATTTTACTCCTAAGTTCTAACTTGTGTGTGTTTCTTTGTAGAATACCAAGTATTTCTTACCAGGTTGGGAAATCAATGAACCTGAGTTGCTGTCTGATGCTCTTGGAAGAGAGATGATAAGGAAAATGCAAGCTTTTGGAATCCTTCCCCTCTTCAACAAACAGCAAACCTATACCATCCCTTTATTCATTGACCAGTTCTACTCAACCGCAGTGCGTGGAGAGACTGAGCTTTCTGATGGAACCAAGATCCCCAATTTGGTAGGAGTAGTTGAAGGTTTCAAAGTCTCCATTGACTACTTGGATATTAGAGGCACCTTTGATTTCCATGTGTCTAATGCTCCTGTTGAAGTATCCCAAGAAGTCCAGGATGCTACTTGCTCTACCCTCACTGGAAAGCTGGATTCCTTGTCTGGCTACTACAAGAAGATAGCAAGGAGAGACTTTGGAGAAATGATGAGCCACCTTTGCTATTTGGTGGGAAAGTCTGTGTGTGGAAAGACAGGAAACCACAACAACTTTACTTCTCATCAGTGGCAGTATTGTTGTGCCATCTACAACGGCATGAAGCTTCACTGGCCCAAGATTTTGATGAGAGAATTGGCCAGCAGTATTGATGCCTACCAATTGAAGACAAAGGATGTGCATACCAGGTGGAGACCTTTTGGTAGATTGCTAACCGCCATTTTTGCCAACTACCAGCATCTGGAAGATATGAGAACTACCACTCCTGATATTTGCTATCATTGGGGAGTTGAAGAATCCCTTGGGCTCAAGGCTTGCCACTCCTTCAGATTCTCATTTGGTAATGAATACTACAAGACCTTGTATGATGCTGATACCTTCTAACCCAAGGAACCATATGTTGAGATGACCCCTGCTACCGCAGTCAAGGGTCTGGCTAAAGCTGCTAAGGCTGTTTCAAGGAAGAGAAAAGCTGCTGAACCGCTCCTCAAGCAGACCAGAACCGCACCAACCCAACCGCGTGGTTCAACTGATGCAGGCCCCAGTCAGAAAAAGCCAAGGAAGGGGAAGGAAAAGATGACTCTTCAGGATGAAGTAGTTGAAGAAGAAGAAGAAGAGGAGGATGTAACCATTCCTACCTTGATTGCTAGAGCCAAGAAGGCAAAGGAAACCCAGGCTAATTTGGCCAAAATGTCTGATGAAGAACGGACCGCCTACTACAAGGCAGAGATTGAAAAGATTGAGAGAAAAATGGCCGAGAAGGGTGCAGCCTAAAGGAAAATCCAAAGAACCCATCCCCCAACCGCCTCCTTCTAAACCGCCCCAAACCCAACCTCTTATCCAAACACCACCTCAATCTCCTATCCATTCCCATCATTCATCCCCGCCAAATCTCCTACACCCGAACCGCACTCTCCTCCTCAACCGCAACGTAGCCGCAACCGCTCAGGGGGAGAAGCCAAAGAGGCTAAAGCAATTGGCCCAGAAAAGAACCCCAACCAAAGGCCCCAAGCGTTTTCTTCACCGTGTTTCCAAACAACCTACTCCTTCTCCACCTTCATCCCCTTCATCTTCTCATTCCACTTCACATTCATCATTCCAATCCCCTTCTAAATCTCATTCCTCATCTAGCCAAAATAAAACTCCAACTGCCTCACCTCAACATTCCAACCGCTCTAATTCCCCTCCTCCTTCAAACCGAGCTCAATCACCTCCTTACTCTCATTACACCTCAGCCATCTCTATTTCCAATCTAAACCGCGATAGAACCCCATCCCCTAACCGCATCCAATCACCTCCTCCTCCTCCTACAAATTCTCCCCAACAAAACCGAACCCCTTCTCCAAACCGCATTCCTACTCCACCTCCTCAAAAATCCCCTCAACAGAAATCCCCTTCTGTTGAAATTCACACCACTAGCTCCTCCTCAAATTCCAACCCTATCACTTCTGGAATTCCTACCTCTAACATTCAACCTCCTCCAACCGCACCTATCTCAACCGCACCTACCACTTTACCCCAAACACTTCCTATACCTCCCTCAACCGCTTCACTTTTCACGCCCCCAAACGCCTATTTCAAACACTCCTATCGCCTTTACCTCAAACCGCTCCTACAACCCAATCTCAACCGCCTCCCTCATTTACCCAAATCCCTTCCACTCAAACCGCACCTCCAACAGATTAATCCCAAATTCTTTCAACCCTTAATCTTATCCAAGGCCAACTTCTCTTAAACCAAGGGCACATGATCAAGCTAACCGCTTCAAATGCTGCTCTTGAAGCCTCAAACACTTCCCTAACAGCATCTAACCAAACCCTTCTAGCCAAGGTTGATGCTCAATCCCTAGAAATGGCAAATCTTAAAGCCCTATTGCTTGATGCCATTAAGGGGGAGAGAAGTTCCTCTATCCGCACCGCCAAGCCGTTAAAACCGCAGCCTACAGATTGCTTTCAAGGTTTCAAGGAAGATTTAGCCAGAGGAGTGCTTAGAGCCATGGGTGATGCGGTTTCAAAGACTCAACTTAATGAGATGCTCACCAACCTCTCTAATAAGTTTGTTTCTTCCACCAACTCTGCTCTGGTTTCTTTCATGAAGACCCTTCAAGAAACCCAACCGCACCAAGCCTCAACCTCAGCCGCTCCTTCTTCAACCGCTCTTAATGACCTGGAGGTGAAAATTCTTTCTGAGCTGGACTCCCTAAAAGATAGAATCAATGTTGATCTTAACATTGTGGGAGACAGACTCAAGGAGCAGGTAAAGAACTTTGATGATGATATCTCTTTTAGATTTGAGAACCTCAAGGCAGGCTTCAACCTCAAACTTGACAACTCTATAAAGGAATTGAAGTCCAACCTGAATGTGACCGTTGATCTGGAACCATTGAGAGATGCTCTATCTACTCAAACTGTGACCATTCAGGATGGATCTTCACATTCTACAATTCCTTGAAGGCCTGCATTGAAGGATTCACAACTGAGATCAAGGAGAGTGTTGCTGCAAACACTAGATCAGTTGATGCTGTAGGCTCAACCGCTGCTCAATCTGTAACCGCTCTTAGAACAGTTGAGACCACCTTAGGAAGATAATTTGAAGACCTCAGAGCCCTTAGAAGAATCATCAGAGGAGAAAGCTCAGCCTTCAGACCTTCTGGACCGCACGTGCCAAATCAAGAGGTGGAACAACGTCGTGATCAACCGCGTCATCAACCGCATCATCATCAACACCAACCGCGTCAGCATTAGGACCGCCCTTTATCTGTAATTTCTTTTCCTATGCTGAACTCTTTTTGTTTTGTTGGACCGCACTCTTTATATTTTTGTCCAACCTCCTTTTGTTTTTGTAACCTTTGCATTTTGCTTTTCTACCCTTGTAATTGTAACCGCAGTGGTAGTAATGAAAAATGCATCATTGGTTCCAAAACTTTGTTCATATCAAACTGCTTGTTTGTAGAACAATGAAACCGCTTATGGTTTATAACCTCATTCAAATATTTTCTAACTTAAAAATCACTATTTTGAAATGAAGGTTAAACATTCAGTTTAAACCGCACTTTGAACTTAAACTCACATCTTTAAGTGCACTGAATGCATTTCTATAACTTTCCTTATTGTAAGTTTTTATCTTTCAGAAAGTATAGAAATCTATAGCTTAAAGCTAAGTGTGTGCATTGACTTGGGACATGAATTATCATGTTAATTCCTAATGGACATGTTCTTACCAAGTACAATGTTTGCTTTAGTTATAGTAGGTAATGGCATCAATCAAATAGGGGGAGATTGTTGGGTATGCATGTTTTAACCCTCCTATTTTGTATTAGATTTGATTGATACCATAACCTCCTGTCTATTTTAAGGACTTTAGGACCCTATGTAATGAAGCTTAGACTTCAATTTTTTAGCTAAGTCCATTTTATAGAATAGGTTAAATTTAGGCTTGAAGACTGGCACAAGACTCATTGGATTGGAGAGTTGCAGTTCAGAAGAATCAAAACCGCCTCTCAAAACCGCACATGCAACCACATATATATTTCCCCTTGATTCTGCTCCCTGAACCAACTACATTGCAACCGCTTATGAACCGCACTTGTGCAGTTCATTTGCAACCGCATCTATGCAACCTCCTGGTGTAGCAAACCGCACTTCATCAATCGCTCCTCACCAACCGCATCCAATGATTGAAGACTTGAAGTGAACCACTTTTTACCGTTGGAATCCACGTCAGCAATATCAAAAGTCAACCACCATATCTTGTCACGTGATTCAATGTCAGAGAAGATCTGCAAGGATCTTGAAAAGGTGACAGGTGTCCTAACCTCATTGCTTGCAGCTGGAGCCTGATCAGCTTTATCTGCAGCAGCTGTACCAAAGGACAAAAGTGGTTGCTGTGGACCAATGGGATTGCATCAAGGACTGTCCTTACAACAGCTGTATCCAACGGCTAGTTTCTTGATGCTTGGGTATAAATACCCCTAATCTTCACCATTTGAAGATTGCTTGAAAAATTGAGAAGTGCTGTGTTCATAGAAGCTGAAGCTCTGCCCAGAAATTCATAAGTCCTTTGAATCTTCATCTTCTACCTTCAAGAAATATTCCCCAGCCCAGAAATCAAGCCTTAACACATTCAAGAATCATTGAGCTCTACATCTCTCAGATTTAAAGAGCCTTGATCTTGAACACACACACACCTCACTTGTTTAAACACATAGTTTATTCATTTGAGATACACTGGTTATAGTCTAGGATTTGTTCTTCATAGAAAAGATTTTATTGTACTTTGTAATCTCTCAAATACTTAATATAAAATCTCTCTTAGAAATCCAAGACTAACCATCTTGGTAGTGGACGTAGATCGTTTATCGATTGAACCACTCCAAATAGCGTGTTCTTATTTTCTGCATTTATATTTCTTGTGCTTACTAATTATTTATCTCTGTCTCTGTTTGATCTTTATATAGTTATCCTTTATTGTGAAATTGTGTTTGGAGCTAACATTGTCAAAGCCTCACTTTTTGCAAACTGCACCTTCTGTAAACCGCACTATCAAACCGCTTTGCAAAACCGCCTCTCCCAAAACCGCTTTATAACTCCTATATTCCGCTGTGCATTTTACAACTCTACTTGCAGTTTCTTACACACTGCAAGAGATTTTGTAAGCTTAGAGGTTTAGTTTTTAAAGAGGCCGAAAAATTTGTAACAGCTATTCACCCCCCTCCTCTAGCTGTATTTTCACCCTTGTTGCCACCTTTGGGACCAACACTATCGTATTACAAATTCCTATGAAATCTATTACAGATTTATTGTTCTATCTATTACAAACCCTTAGATATTGAAACCTATTACAAAATATCATACTATATGGGTCTATTAAAAGCATCCACAACTGTGAACGAAAATTTCGTTTATCACGTAAACAAAACTGGCATTTGAATGAAATTTCATTCACACCGACTTACATTCTGCAGTAGTGAACATATTTTGGTTCACCAATATTATTTTTATAGTAATTTGATGTTATAAAATTAATAATATATAAATTATTAAATTATTGTTTTTTTAACATCATTAAAAACAAAACAATATTAGTAATTAATTTTATTGTTTTACTTAATTGCACAATTTAAAAAAAATAAACACTCATAAATAAACATCGAATTATGATAATTTAAAGCATTACACACATGAAAAAAAAACTAAAATACAACACACAAACGAACAAATAGAAAACAATGACGATAATAAATAAAATGATGTATACAATCTCAACTCAAGAGTTGTTTTTTTTAATATATAGGTATGATTTGAGAGTTAAGTGTGTTGACCTCGAATCAAGCATGATTAGGATTATTTTCAAAATTATGAGAACTAATTCCGTAAGTATCCATAATAATAATAAAAAGAAAATCTTAGTTTTTTTTGCTAATTATAGAGAGAGAAAATGTGAAAGAAGAGATCTACATAACCTAGGCGATCTTGATTATTTGGTTATAGAAAAAAAAAGAATATGAACTGTACGGAATAAAAGTGACGGGCTAGGCCCAACGAACAGAGCCCAATTATTCAAAACGTTATTGCCACCACATCCTTAGTGGGTCGGCCCAATTATTACAAGGCACAAGGTCCAACATCAAAGATTAGTCGACCTAGCTCATTGTCCGACCTCCATGGTCCCGACCTAGCTTTGTCCGACAAACGATCCATATCTTATACGAGTATTATCCATCTATATCATTCAGTCAGGTCGAACAGTACCCATGCAGGCGACATCGACCTACAACTCTTTCCATAACCGAATTCCTACAAATCAGGAGTTATTTACGTACACGATTGTTTCCACGATCTGATCCACGATTCTAGGGATTTCATGCAATCATATATCTCTTATCAAAGCCTATAAATACTTCACAACATCAACGGTTTAGAGGTAATTGCTATTTGTTATTCTGAATACATCTTGTTCAGTATAATTTATACGCTCATACACCATATTTACTCTCACGCCCGAGGGTCTAATCCGGAGACCATTTCAGCTAGTCATGGGTTCTTCGTTTCAGGTCAAAAGCTAGGAGATCAGTCAAGATTGTTGGACGTATGCTGATCAAACATGTTTATTGCGGCATCAGTTTGGTTCCATTGCCAGGAAACGACGCTTTTTTGACCTCAAAATCCAATCAAACGGTAACCATGGTATCTGACGGACGCACCGCTACACCCTCCGCTGAGAATGAATAAGAAAACACTGGTAGGGACGTCGACATCGACGCCAAAAATCGTAATGCTAATCTACCGCCTCCCCCACCGCGCCACGCTAGACGAGCGACCCACTCCAATAGCATTGGTAATGGTACGGGCTTGCCAGATAATAGAAGGGAAAAGAGGTCTATGCCCGCACCATAAGCGGAGCCGCAGCCAAAACGACAACTGGTAAGTTGAACAGTTGCAGGCGAAAATCCAGGTCCCTCAACTAATTACCCCAGTAGGAGACAGATTTTGATGAAGCAGGCTAAATTGCTCCAAAGTTTGTTGGAGGTTCATGATGAATTGCTTGACATGCCAGAATCTCCTAGGGCTGATAGGAGACCTCAGCCACCTACTCCGTCCGTTACCTCCCATAGGAGAGCTAATGGAGATGCTAGACAGAATGGAGGTCCCAGGCTGTCTTCTGAATAGCCAAGAATTGAGATGCCTCCTCCCTTTTTATTGACATTGATCCCAGCGCCGACCTAAGAGATAGGCTCTATCAACGAAGAGAGCAAGAGGCCGGGTCAGCCTTGAGAAGACGGCATGAGGCCGAAAGGGAGAGGCGAAGGTCGCCTGTAAGGTCAGTTAGGTCGCACTCCCACAGAGAAAGAAGGGGGAGAGAAGCAACTCCACCTAGGAGTGAAAGGCAGAGAGCCTACTCTCGAGGAGAGTCTCACCAAGAGGAGAGGCAAAGATCCAACAATGTCTCTTATCAGAGGAACGACCCAGATGCTAGAGAACTGCTAAACCTAAAAAGAAGGTTGGAAAAAATGGAGGCCGACAGAAAGGAGGATGATGGAAAGGGTAAACGAAACTACAACACTCTTCGACCCTTCTCTAGAGAGTTGCTCGAGCTAAGGCCTCCCGTGGGTTTCAAGCTGCCTTCATTAGACAAGTATTCATGTGCGACCAATGCCCTGAACCACATGAAACATTTTGAGGCCACCATGTGTTTGGTCTCCTCCGAGGATGATGTGTTGTGTAAGGCACTAACCAGCACCTTTACAGGTGCAACACTGACTTGGTTCCGTGGTTTGGCGCCGGGCTGCATTACCTCGTGGGAGTACATGAGGAAGAAATTTCTGGATCGATTCTCCACGACTGGGGCCAGAAAGAAGACGGTCACCGACTTGAACAACCTGACTCAGGGCAAAACTGAAAGCTCCATGAGTTATTTCACAAGGTTCAAGGAGATGGTCAACCAAATACAGGAGGACCTAACAGACTGGGAAGTTATAAACTGCTTCAGGAATGGGGTGTCCTCTCCTGATTTAGACTACGAGCTCCAAGTTAGGAGAGTGACTACCAGGCAGGAATTGTTTGAAAGGGCCTACGATGTGGCCATAGATGAGGAAAGGAAGGAAAAGAAGAAAGAGAAGGGCTCCAAGCAATCTAAGGCTGGAGAGTCTAACAAAAGGGGTAAGGCCAAGCACAATGACAACAACAATAAGGGGAAGAATAGAACAAGGGCGACTGAGATAGTGCCTAATACTTTCACCCCTTTGACAGTAACCAGAACTGAAATCATGAATTCAGTCGAGCTAGGCCCACCTGCTCCGATGAACCCAGCGAACAAGTTCAGAAGGGACAACAACAAGTATTGTGAGTTCCACAAAGATACGGGTCATACTACAGAGGAGTGCATGAGTCTGAAGCGGGTCATACAGAAATGGGTCGACATCGAAAAGCTGGATAGGTTTGTGAAGGGAGTTCGACCTAGCGGAGGTGAGCGAGCTGCAGGGAGTATGCCTGAACCAAGGCAGCCTCGGTTGGATTTGGGGGTAATCACCAAAGAAACTAGCAACACCGTCCTGAAACATAAAATTTTCCAGCTCACCAAAGCTCCGTACGTACCACCTATGAGCTACATTAAAGAAGAAGTCATCAGTTTCTACCCTGACGAGCTAGCTACCAACATGGCTGCCAGGGAACAAGTTCTAGTAATTCCGGGGTTGATTGATGGTTGTACGACGAGCAGAATACTAGTAGACACAGGATCTTGCAAAGACATTCTCTACTACATAACTTTCAAAGAGATGGGACTGACGAAGGAAAGATTGTCGCCTTACGATGGTCGACTTGAAGGCTTCACCAATCATAGGGTGGATGCCAAGGGGCAGGTCGAGCCGGAGGTCGACATAGGACAACACCCTTTCAGGGTCGTGGCTAAGGTAACTTTCATTGTTATAGATATGCTTCTATATTGGGTATTCCTGGTCAGGTAGCACTAGGAATGGTGACCTCAATCCCCCATTAGCGGGTCAAGTTTCCTACCTTAGCTGGAATAGGCTGCGTTCAGAGTACAGCTCGAGCTTATCTTGATCACATCCTCCGAACAAGAAAGAAGAGGGAACTAGAAATTGAAACCCCTGAGGCAAGCTGGAAACTTTCAAAATCTGTCACCACAACATCAAGGCTATCTACAATCACCTGTGTTGATGAGGCAACCTATCACTCACGTGACCATGTCATGGTCGAGCTGACACGTCCTTCTCTAAACAATATGGTCGAAGCAGATACAGTTATGGTCGACCAAGTCATCATAGGCGAGCTAAGCTTACAGATTGACCAAAACTCGGGGGCCACCACTGGGGAGATTGCAGCTGAATTGGATGATATATTTGTTGAAGAGGCTCCACACTTGGGGGTCGAGGAAAGACAAAGGGTTTGTGAAATTATCATCGAGACCCTACAGTTCAGAGATGGTCCAGAGCTAGAACCTGTGGACGAGCTAGAGGAAGTAATAACCAATCCTTCCTACCCTGACCAAAAAATTCAAGTAGGAGGACAGTTGTCATCTGGAGAGAGAGCAGAAATTATTGAGCTGCTGAAAGAAAGCACATATGTCTTTGCTTGGCGAGTAGAAGACATGAAGGGGATCAAGGAAGAGGTCGTCGTTCATAGACTGGAAGTTAATCCGACCGTCAAACCTAAGGAGCAGAGGCTGCGGAGTTTTGCTCGTGATAAAGAAGAGGCAATAAAGCTTGTGGTAAATAAACTCTTAAGTGCAGGTATCATCAAGGAGGCTTCCCATACCACCTGACTGGCAAACGTGGTGATGGTGAAAAAAAACCAATGGAAAGTGGTGTTTGTGTGTCGATTTCACCAACCTCAATCTAGCTTGCCTGAAGGATAGCTACCCACTTTCGTGAATTGACAGGCTTGTGGATTCTATAGCTGGACACCCTACCTTGAGTTTCCTCGACACATATTTGGGCTACCATCAGATTAAGATGCATAAGGATGACATAGTGAAGACTGCCTTCCAAGCTGCCGGAGGTATATATTGCTACAACATGATGCCCTTCGGGCTGAAGAATGCTGGAGCTACCTAACAGAGGATGGTCAATAAGGTCTTTTCCACCCAAATTGGCCGAAACATGGAGGCCTACGTTGACGATATGGTCATCAAACAAAGATCGGACGTCATATGGTCGACCTAAAGGAAACGCTCGCCAATTTGCGGGCAAACAACATGAAGCTAAATCCGAGCAAGTGCTTATTTGGGGTAGCAGCAGGGAAATTTATGGGTTTCATGGTCTCTCAAAGAGGCATTAAAGCCAATCCTGAGAAGATTAAGGCTCTGGTTGACATGAAGGAGCCCACATGTATTAAAGAGATGCAGTGACTAAATGATAGGGTGGCAGCCCTAGGTCGCTTTATTGCCAAATCAGCGGAGAGTTCTCTCCCCTTCTTCAAATCTTTGAGGGGGACGAAAATCTTTGAGTGGACGGCCGAATGTTCATCATCGTTCCAGCAACTTAAGGAGTATCTTGCCTCTCCTCCATTATTAAGCAGCCCGGTCATGGGGGAAACTTTATTCGTATATCTGTCAGTTGGCGACCAAGATGTGGCCGCCGTGTTAGTTAGAGAAGAAGGGGGGCTTCAGAAGCTTGTTTATTATGTGAGCAAGGCCCTATCCGACGTAGAGGGCAGGTATTTTAATGCAGAAAAATTGGCTTACGCCTTGGTCGTTGCATCCAGGAAGCTACGAGCTTATTTCTTGGCTCACCCTATTGTTGTGTTAACCAATGCTCCCTTGAGGAAGATTTTACACAAGCCAAAAAGTTCAGGCCGACTACTCAACTGGTCAATAGAGCTAACAGAGTTCGACATTGAGTATAGGCCTCGAAAGGCGTTGAAAGCTCAACCTTTGGCAGACTTCTTAGTCGAGCTTACGTTCACCAAGGAAGATATCGAAGTGAGAGCCCAGAAGGAAAGTGTGAAGGGAAAAGGACCTGCAAGTCAGGCCGCAGTAAGTTTGCCCGTCGATTGCTGGAAAGTTTATTCTGATGGGTCGGCAACTAAGAATGTTAGCGGAGCTGGGATTGTTCTTGTCGAGCCAGAGACAGGCAAAGTTTTTGAGGAAGCACTGAGGTTCAAGTTTGAGGCTTACAACAATTAGGCCAAGTATGAGGCCTTGGTAGCAGCTAATGAGTATGCCAAATGTTTTGGAGCAACTAAAATCATAGCCTATTGTGACTCGCAGTTAATCGTAAATCAAGTCAAAGGGGAGTATGAAGTGCTAAACCCTACCCTAGTCAAATATTGCGACCTAGTAAAGGAGCTAGTCAAAGACTTGAAGTTCTGGGAAATACAAATGGTAGGTCGAGATGATAACGAGTTGGCCGACCTACTCTCAAAGTTGGCCACATCAGACGAACAACATGGAGAGCCGATCTCCTATCTAGAGCTTCCAACATACGAAAGGGTTCAGATTCTATGCTCGGTTGATGACACTAGGGGCGGCTGGATTAATACTAAGTGCTGGATCGAAGAAATAAAAGACTACATAGAAAAGGGCAAGCTACCCGCAGACGAGCAAGAAGCTCGAGAAATCAAGAAGAAAGCTCTGAGGTATGTCATACACGGAGATGCACTATTCAGAAGATATTTCACAAAGCCGTTGTTAAGGTGCGTTCACCCCATGGAGGTTACTCAACTTTTGCACGAAGTACATTGTGGGGTATGTGGTGGACACCTGGGGGCCAGAACTTTGGCCGACAAGATAATTACTTTGGGTTACTATTGGCCTCACTTGAGAGCAGACGCTCATGATTTCGTTTAACAATGTGACAAATGCCATAGATTTGCCGACCTGCCTAAACTTCCTACAATAGAGCAAACTCCAGTGATCGCAACTTGTCCTTTCAGCATGTGGGGAGTTGATTTGATTGGTCCCTTCCCACGACCCCGGGGAAATTGTAAGTACGTGATCGTAGCCATTGACTACTTCACCAAATGGATTGAAGCCAAGCCTCTAGCCAAGATTACAGAAGAAAATGCCATCAACTTCATCCATGACAATATTTGGTGTCATTTTGGGATTCCACGAGCTATTGTATCAGATAACGGGCTACAATTCTCCACAGCCTTTGAAACAGAGATGAACAGATTGGGTGTCAAACACTGGAAGTCGTCAGTCGCATACCCTCAGGGTAATGGGGAGGTGGAAGCACGAAACAAACTGGTCCTATCAGCACTTAAAACGGGCTTGGTTGGTCGAGCTGGAAGATGGTTGGACGAATTACCCATTGCTCATTGGGCAGTCCGCACAACCACCCGGGGGCCTACAGGTGAAACCCCATTCATCCTTACTTTTGGATCAGAGGCTATGGCACCCGCCGAGCTACATGTTCCTACAACAAGGGTAGTCTTCTTTGATCACAATCAGAACGATGTCAACAAATTGCTCAATTTGGATTTACTCAACGAGAAACGGGCTACAGCTCAACTAAGAATGGTCAACTATAAGCAGAAAACCAAGGGCTACCACGACAAGAAAGTCAAGAAGAAGACGTTCAATGTGGGGGACTACGTGCTGAGGAAGATCGAGGCAACAGGAAGGAAAGCAGAGCAGAAAAAATTTTCTCCTGACTGGGAAGGTCCTTACATCGTTACCCGAGTTGTCAAAGAGGGCACCTACATGATCGGCCATCCAGAGGGGGACGAGTTGAAACATCCATGGAATGCTAGCCACCTTATTAAGTATTACTATAAGTTACATCATTTTGTTTTCTATGTAACCGATATACTACATCAATAAAATGGCAGTTCTATTCAAACGAGTTGTATTACTTCTATGCTTCACTCAAATTAGGTCCGACTCTTAGTCGACCACAAAAATTATCTTCAACAGATTCGACTCTTAGTCAATCTCGTTCCTCTAACAGGTCTGACTCTTAGTCGACCTCGTTCTAATAGATTCGACTCTTAGTCAATCTCGTTCCTCTAACAGGTCCGACTCTTAGTCGACCTCGTTCTAACAGATTTGACTCTTAGTCAATCTCGTTCCTCTAACAGGTTCGACTCTTAGTCGACCTCGATCTAACAGATTCGACTCTTAGTCAAATCTCGTTTTTCTAACAGATCCGACTCTTAGTCGATCTCGCTCTAACAAATCCGATTCTAAGTCGATCTCGTTCTAACAAACTCGACTAAAGTGTTAAGTCGTACGTACTTAAACTGGTCAGACCAAAAACTTGTGTCATTTTCGTTCATCATTCAATCTAGTTCGACAAACAAATACAAGTATGGATCGAGGCAAAGAGATTCAGAAAAATCAACTAGTATTGAAAAGCAAGTTCCCCAAAGTGGGCTAGAACTTGCACACATAAATATTACGAGTTAAATGCCTCCCAAACAGGACCAAGACATGGATTACATAAATAAAAAAAGAGAAGTGTTTTGGAACTTGTTCGTTACACCAACCAAACAAAAATTAAATATCTTGATCGTTAGCAGCTTGATCCTACTGGTCCTTGGCGACCTCCTCATCTTCGTCCTCCTCCATCTCCTCTGCATCCAAAAATTCCTGGAGAATTACGTTGAAGTTTCTCTCTTCAATAGGAGGGGCGACCCAAGGCTCACACCCATCTTCCTGATCTTGCTGAGCAATAAGGGCTAGATCGTTGCTATTATAAGGAACGAAGGAGTGGCCACCACGGGCTTCATTATCGTACTGCTCCTCAGACGCCCATCTAGCCAACTGCTCCAGGGATGCTTCAGCAGTGGGATCTACAATGGCTCAACGGGCCCTGTGACGACGATCTACTGAACATACCCCGTCCGCATGCAAAAAGCATGGGATGTTTAGAAAAAGGATTTAAGGAAATGGGACGGGAAATATGTAAATTAAGAAAGGAGTCGCCACGCCGTTTTATGGAAAACATTGAAAAACCATTTGAAATCAGAGAGGGGTCAGGTTACATGTTGGGAAGAACCGAGAGTTCACCCAACACGCCCCGCGAACGAGTCTTTCAATGAAAACATCCAAAATATACATGAGTGTGTGCAATTGTGTGAGACAAAATATGATAAATGTATTTTATTGCTTTAAGGGATATAAATACATCTTGTGAGTCACTTTGTGCAGGGGACCACAACCTGATTACAATTAATTGAATAGATTACAACTGAAAATGAACCTGCTGCAGATTGGCTAGGTGTGTTGCACGACACAGGACTTAGCATGGCTAAGTGTGTCGCACGACACTGAGAGCCACTCTGCAGAGATCTTACAACGGATGCTTACAAAGGAAATTAATGGCAAATTGAGATTACCAGAGATAGAAAATAGGTCACGAAGACCTCAGAGAGAGATCAATACTCAGATGAGTGTGGATATGGAATGATCCACACTCACCTTAACATTTAAGCACAAAACACATCATTACTAATCAAGAACATGCATTATCACTAGAATAAATGCATGATTAGAACATTCAGAGATCAAAGCATGGCATATATAATGACAAATCAACCGATTAAACATGGTGAACATGGAGATTACATGGAATCAATAAGGAGAAGAAATATGAAGAGTGAGATAAGGGATTACCCTTGTAGTCCACGATTTCTACACTAAGTTAGTGTAGAAATCCTTCACAATCAGCTTCAGAAACAATTTAGATCTCAGATTAGATGAAGAATTTGGATCTCCAATGTGTGTGAAGTGTGTGAAGGAGAGATTGAATTGTGTGTGAGAGAGAGTGAATTGAGAGAGAATTGGTGTGTGTTTGTGTGAGTCTGGCGTAATTTGGGCAGAGTGACATTAAGGAGTCGAGAGAGGATCCTGAAATGAGAGGGGAAGGGTATATTATATAGGCCTCTGATGATGGCTCAAGATGTCGCATGACACAACGAGTACCTTTTCTAGTGGCTCGGTGTGTCGCACGACAAAGCGTTCCATTTTCTCAGGGCTCGGTGTGTCGCACGACAACACGAGCCAAATCTGTGTTTTGGCACCCAAATTACCGTCAAAGCTTATCCTCAATAATTCCTTATAGGTCCAAACTGGATAATTTCCCATAGGTCCTTAGACCAGGATTAACGTCCTATGGGTACTTCCAGCCAAGAAACTTACGAAAAGCCCTCGGAGGCCTAGGAATGAGATGTGAATGTACCAAAACACCCCTAGTGCACTTTTATTATATTAAAAGGCACTTACAAAGGGTCGCGAGTTAGATTGGGGTACTCACACCTACGTCATAAAAATCTTTGGCTCGATCGACGATAATGTTGTAGCATTCGTCGCTGTTCTTGAATGCTTCAACAACAGCCTTTTCCTTGTCAGGGCTTCCTCCTCCCACTTCTGTCGAGCTGCAAGCTGTTCCTCAGACATCTTCAGAAGACGCTCGTTACTCTCCTGGAGCATCTTGGCTAGCTCCTTATTGTCTTTCTCCAGCTGGGACTTGTCGGCCTTGGCAGCATCGACCTCCCCCTTCAGCAAAGTGTTCACCTCCTCAGCCTCTTTAAGATTTACCAGGGCCTTGTCCCTGTCACTCACAGTTGCATTGTTGATGAGATTCAAAGCCTCATAAGCCTCATCCAGATCCCCCAATTTCTCCTTGAGCTCATCAATCTTACCGGCCTTTCGTGCATAAGCAGCAGTGGCAACCCGTTCCTGCTCTATGGCGGCCCTCCAGCCACACTTGGCTTGCTCGACAAGAGTTAGGGACTGCATTCACAGAAGGGAATTGGTTAGCTCGACAAGTAATCACAATTAAGAGCGGTCACAAATCGGGCAACTAAACTAGCAAAGAAAAGTAAACAGAAAGATAAAGTATTACCTCGCAATGAGATAGGACGGATCTATCAGAAAATTTCTCAGCAAAGCGAGCTAGCAGATTGGGATCTATAGCCCGCCTCATAATAGCCTGCCCATACCCTAGCTCGGGATAACGACGGCTCAAGAAATCAATCACAGTAAGAGCGAGCACGTCGCTAAGTTTGGCCACCTCAGCTTGAACGAGCTCCGCGCTAGTAATTGGGGGAGCTTGAGATGGAGGATCATTTGAAATACCAGCTCCATTATGGCTTGGGTCAAGACGCGAACTCTTCCTTTTGATTGCAAGGGGAAGGGTATCCTCATTTTGCTAGTCGTCGCCGAGGTCTAGATCAACGAAGTTTGTGGGGATAGACCCAGTCGGATCTTGTAGAGGGCTGGACCCCGACGTCTTCTCCGAGGAAGCCTCAACCTCGGCATCCTCTATTTGATCGACATGAGCCTCGTCTATCAGTTGGAAGGGCCCTTAACCATCTACAGGGATCGTCCCCGTACCAACCTTGGGGAGCAATTTTTGGCGATCAACATCCTCCTTTTCCCTGCTCGCGCGAGCATTGGCCTTCCTATGGGCTCTCATGCTTTTTCGTTGGTCGGAAACACCCACTATAGGATTCATGTTCGCCTGTTGTTCAGAGGTAAGAACTACATAGATAAGAAAAGGAGCAGTTAGTAAGAAATGTTCGAGCTAGACAGTGAAGAATAAACAAACAATTACGAGTAAAACGAAAATGAGATAACAATTTTCCACCAACGTGCTCTCTATTTGTTTTACAATGATCTGGTGTTTTCTTGCAAAAATGGTATTGATCTTCAAATCTACCTAAGGCATGGGTAACCCAATCTGGATACCTAAGGCTCCTCACTATTAAGGCTATGAGGGCCACCTCTCCATCTCCTCCCAGCATCATGTCGGCCTGGATGAAACAATCCTTACTCCACTCAGGGACCCAGTAATCTTCTTCTTTCATCACTTCAGAAGTATCATCGGGCAAAGGAAACTCCCATCCTTTTCTACTCTCAACTATTATCACGTGGGTGTTCCATCCCACTACTTTGTCAGGCAAATTAATGAACAGTTTGGGGGCATTCTTTTTAGCCGGGGTACTAATCCCATGGGTTCTCTTATCTACCACAACCTTGAAAAACTGCCTAAATACATGCACGCATGGCTCAAACCCAAGGAATCTGCAAACCATAGCAAAACAGATGAGCACCCTCACCGTGTTGGCCCCAAGCTGCAGGGGTACGACCGCCATACATTCCAGGAACTTGCAGATGAATGGATCTAGGGGGAATCGTAGCCCGACCTCGAATTGACCGTAGAAGAAGGCTACTCTGGTCGGGTTCCTAGTTTTGTCCAACCAATTGAGGGCATCAAATTGTTTGGCCGTTTGGTTGGTCAACTTGAACTCCTCCCTGTCGAGCTCATAATGTCCATACACGATCTTGAGCCTGGATTCTGAATCCTTCTTCCCAATCAATGGCTTGGGGGCCACATAACCCCTCTCATTACGGTCGGGGACAACCGACGAGCAGAAGGCATCAACAATATTTGTGGAGTGAGAGCTCATCGAAGTAGAGGCCACTGTCTATTCTTGAGTCGACATATCTGAAGAGCAGGAAGAAACAGGGGAATCAATCCTAATTACAGACTCAAGTGACCTACCTAAGGGCGACCTAGATTCCCCTGGAAATCCTTTTCTATTTCTAAGGAAGGAAGGTTTATTAGGCCCCCTAACGTAGAACATGACTAAATGGTCTAGCAGTTCATGGAAAAGATGAAAGGAAACAACTCTTTGGTCGTCTACTTCTAAGTCACCCAGGTTTTCTCCAATAGGAAGGTCTAGCTCGCTAAAGCTTAAACCCCACCTGGTCAAGATGGAAATACACTCCTCCATGGTCATCTCCTTCCATACCCCACCTATATGCTTATATACCCTACGATTGACGGTGCAATACCCATACCAAACCCAAGGTTCGCAACTAAAGGTCCTAGCCATTATAGAAAGCTCGTAATGAAGCTAAAGATAGAGAAATCAGAGGGTACCTTGGTTAAATCGGTGAAGATGGGTTTCGAAAACAAACCAAAGAGCTTGAATGCGCCTGGGAAATCAGAAATCTGTTCTTGCCTTTGTTCTTGCTGTATGCTTGAGAATTGGGAGTTTGTAAAAAATAAAAAAGGAAAAGGATTTTCCTTTTATACCCACTTCTAATCCTTTCCTGATTTGGGAAGGTTTAGGGAATACAACAGTTACTCCCCCTCCCCCCAACTAATGTAAAAAACAGTTCCCAAGGCGGTTGTCCAAACGTCAAACAGAGTAATCATTACGAAATTACGGCGCTTCAACAGATCTGGCCGTCAAAACAGTTAATGGTCGAGATTGAGCCACGTCATCATGGTCGACCATCTAGAAGTTCAAGCATCTAGCTACGACCTATATAAATCTTCATCAAATTTCTTATATAACTTCCTGGTCGACAAAGTCCATCTAGAAAGTTGGGGGCCACTGAACGGAATAAAAGTGACGGGCTAGGCCCAACGAACAGAGCCCAATTATTCAAAATGTTATTGCCACCACATCCTTAGTGGGTCGACCCAATTATTACAAGGCCCAAGGCCCAACAGCAAAGATCAATCGACCTAGCTCATTGTTCAACCTCCATGGTCCCGATCTAGCTTTGTCCGACTTACGATTCATATCTTATACGTGTATTATCCGGCTATATCATTCAGCCAGGTTGACCTGTACCCATGCAGGCGACATCGACCTACAAGGTGTAGTCGACCTACAGAGTCATAACGCGCCTACAACTCTTTCCATAACAAAATTCCTACAAATCAGGAGTTATTTACGTACACGATTGTTTTCACAATCTGATCCACGATTCTATGGATTTCATGCAATCCTACTACAATTATATCTCTTATCAAAGCCTATAAATACTTCATAACATCAATGGTTTAGAGGTAATTGCTATTTGTTATTCTGAATACATCTTGTTCCGTATAATTTATACGCTCATACACCATACTTACTCTCACGCCCGAGGGTCTAAGCTGGAGACCATTTCGGCTAGTCGTGAATTTTTTGTTTCAGGTCAAAAGCTAGGAGATCAGTCCTGATTGCTGAACGTATGCTGATCAAACACGTTTCTTGCGGTATCATGAACATTTTTTATATTTTGACATAAATGATATTGTTTGACGGAACTGAAAGCTGAAATATATAAATTATGAAAAGTGTATCAAATATATACAATAATAAAATATTGAAATTATTTCTTAATAGCAAATATTAAATTTTGTCAAATATATACAAAATTAGACTCTATTTACAGAGAAAAAGAAATTATAAACATTTTTATATTTTTATCCAAATAATATAATTTCGAAAATGACAAAATTACAAAATACACATATAGCTCTAACCAATTTTCTTTTACGAATTAGTTCCCGAAATAAATGAAATTTTTTATTCATAGCCATTAACGAAATTTGGCTCACCATTAATTGCCATAAACCAAATTTGATTAATCAAATTGCAAAGAATGAACCAATTTTGATTAATCATTTATCGTGGTCTAAGGTATACAATTTAGTCCTTATGGACACTTAAAATATACTCCCTCCGTCCCAGCCGAAGGTGTCCAAATTTGGCATTGCACGCAAATTAAAAAAATGGGTGAGAAGAAAAAATATTGTGAGTGTAATTTGAAAATATGAGAGAGAATGAGTGGAGGAAATAATAAATTATAATGGTGTTGTGAGTATTAAAATAATGTAAGAGAGAGAATGAGTGGAGAGAATAGTAAAAATTTTTTGTCAAAACAAAAAAGTGAAAGCTTTTAACGGAACACCCAAAATGATAAAATGAAAAGCTTCTACGGGAACGAAGAGAGTAGTTTTTTCACTTGGCACCTGGTGAAAGTCAGAACTCAACCTGGGATCTCCTCTATTAGGCTACTGCCATCGGTGACCCTCAAGGGAGGAGGGTCATCAGAAACGACAAAACCCCAAAAAAAAAATAAAAAAAAATAGAAAGTCACCATGTTTGCACGCCCCGGGCAATTAATTGCCCTACGGTTGGCCCCGATTGGTAACAATTTGCTGTTTTTTTTTTTTTTTCACTAAATTATTTTAATTTTGTGCTTATATAAATATATTTTTAAAACTAAGTATATTTTATATAATTATATAAATTAAAAAAATA
Source organism: Adenophora triphylla var. japonica (assembly GCA_022495995.1). NCBI lineage: Eukaryota > Viridiplantae > Streptophyta > Magnoliopsida > Asterales > Campanulaceae > Adenophora > Adenophora triphylla. The sequence continues at coordinate 381,514 of JAFEMH010000421.1, forward strand.
AAAAATATATCAAAATTCATTTTTTTTTATAATTGTATGGGTAATTATTTTTAATAATTGTACGGGTAATTTTAAAAATATTATTATTAATAAATTATTTTAAAATATAAAATGATAAGTATTTTAGATAAGTTAAAGTAAAGAAAAAATAAATATTTTATTTTAAAAGGTTGGGTTGGGTTGGATTGGGTCACTGATGGGAGTATAAATTATATAAGGTTGGAGTTGTGTATATGAAAGTGAGAGAAATTAATATTTTATTTGAGGTTGGGTTGGATCGAGGTCACTGATGGGAATAGTCTTAAGAGGCCTTAACCACACAAAATACCGCACACCAAAAGAGTAAGAGACCTTCGATTCAGTTACAAAGTACTATATTTGTTCCATCAAAAAGGCAAAAAATGACTTTGCATAAAAATAATGAGAGTGTATAATGAAGTAAGTGTTGTGAGTATGAAAAGTGAGATGTATGAAAAGTGAGATAGGAGAGAGAATGTGGGGTAAAAAATAATAATTGAATAGTTATTGTAAGTATAGCAAGTGGATCCCATAAATAAATAAGTATTAAAAAACTTTCAATTTTGAGAGTGTTTCTTTTTAAATGAGACACTCAAAATACTCCCTCCGTCCCAATAAAAGCTTCACCAATTATTCAAAAGGATGTCCCGTTAGAAGCTTTACCTTTTCTAAAATGGCAAAGAATTATTACTATTCCACCCACTAATTCTCTCTCCTATTTCACTTTTATACTCACAACATTTTTCAAATTTACTGTTTCCTCCACCCATTTTCTCTCCTATTTTATTTTTACACTCACAATATTTTCTTCACTTACCTTTTTTCTTAATTCACGTGTCAAGCCAAAATAGTGAAGCTATTATCGGAACTGAGAGAGTATAATTTTGAGTGGCCGGAGGGAGTATTAGATTTGCAAAAGCTAGTAATCTGGCATTTCTAATAATAAAAAATTGACAATTTTGATAACAAAAATTAAACACTCTTTGGAATCCAATAAAGAGAGAGAGAGAGCGAGAGAGAGAGAGAGAGACAGAGAATTCCAGCATTGGCAAAAATGGCGGCCTCACCATCTAGCCACTGTTTCCACTCCACTCATCACAAATTACAACGGCGGCTCAAAATTTCTTCCACTTCCCGCCCCTTCTCCATTATATCTCAGCAGCAAATTCCCCACCAGAACAAATCTTCAAATCCACTCACTCGAAGGTTTCACCTCTTTCTCTTTCTCTCTCTCTTTCTATATCTATATTTCTATCTGTATGTATGTGTGTTAAATTTCTCTATTTGGATTGAATTTATTTCAAGGGAAGTAATACTAAGGAGCAGTGAAATTGCAGTTCTTGGTGCCATCTTTAGCTTCAGGTTCAATCATTTTCTTCCCTAAAATATTTGATGGGGTTAATTCTTTAAACATTAGGGTTATATTTGAAAATTTCAATCTAACCTTATGTAAACTTATTAACGCTGGTTAGAAAAAAATTAACAGAGTGAAAAATATTTGGTTTAATTCCAAGAGGCCACTATTGAGAGAAGATATAAATTGAAATACTATCTTCGTTTTCATTGATATTGTAAGTCCCTATTTATACGAAACAAAGGAAGTAAATATGGTACTAATACTAACTCTAATATTACAAGGATCGTAAAACAGACTTGCTGAAGAACTAGGAAACAAATACAATTACATATCTAAACTAACTAGGAAAGTAAATCACCAGCAACAGCAAGGTGAGGCGGCAGCCCGGTGAGAGGTGAGATGCCAGCCTCACCGGCAGTACCAGCAACAGCAAGGTGAGGCGCCAGCCTCACTGGCAGTACGTAGTTGCTGAAGCTACGGCTCAGTTTACACGGCCGATGTTTCGTTATTACTCCTAATAGGCCCCCTCAAAATGGACGACCAGAGGGAAATGCTAATCTTGGACATGAGTTCTTGATAACGCAAATGAGCAAGCGATTTAGTTAGAGCATCCGCGAGTTGGTCATTGCCCGAAATATGGGACACACGTAACTGAGGAGCTTGGACTTGTTCACGAACAAAGTGGTAATCTAGAGCAAGGTATTTCATTCTTGAATGAAATTTAGGATTTGCGGCAACATAAGTGGCATCCAAGTTGTCACAATAGATAACCGGAATGGAGGTAGGCGCAACCTGAAGTTCACGCAATAAGTTTTGAATCCATACAATTTCGGAGTGGCTGTAGCAACAGCCCTGTATTCGGCTTCAGTGGATGATCTAGCAAGCGTTTTCTGCTTCTGAGAGCTCCAAGAAAGCAAATTAGACCTAAGATAAACCAAGTAACCCGTTGTTGATACATATATGTCCTTAATCCCTGCCCAATCTGCGTCGGTAAGCGCATGATGTGTAGAAAGAGAGTTGGAACGAAGAAGTAACCCATGAGAACTAGTACCAATCAAGTAACGAAGTAATCTTTTAAGAGCAGTCCAATGTGATAACCGATTGACCACAAACGAAACATCAACCCGAGTGAGAGATAGGTATTGAAGTGTACCCACAATAGATCGGTACTCACTAGGATTCAGCAAAGGTGTCCCATTGCCAACTGAAAGTGGCAAGCCTGGTGTCATTGGAGTCGGCACAGGATTGGCATCCACATCTTGGTACAAGATAGTAGATCTTGAATATACTTGTGTTGGCTAAGGAAGAGTCCATTGGGATGGGGAATAACCTCCACACCAAGAAAGTAAGACAAATCCCCAAGATCTTTCAAAGGGAATCGAGACGAGAAGGTAGTGATGAAGTCGCTTAGAAAAGATGAGTTGGAACCTGTGATTATAATTTCATCTACGTAGACAAGTAGAATGATAGTACCAAGTGAGTGACGGGTATAAACAAGGAAGCGTCTGACACACTTTTCTTGAAGCTAATAGATAACAGATAATTCTTAAGTTCATTATACCAGCCTCGGTGAGCCTGTTTGAGGCCATAAAGGGCTTGTCGTAACTTGCAAACATGAGATGGATGAGATGTGCTAACAAAAACAGGAGGTTGAATCATAAAAACATCCTTGGAGAAATGCATTGTTTATGTCAACCTGACGGAGGGGCTAATTGTTTGTAACTACCAAGGAGAGAACCCTGCGGATTGTGGCAGGTTTAACAATCGGACTAAATGTTTCAGAATAGTCTATTATGCCAGGGCGTTGATGAAATCCCTTGGCAACGAGACGAGCTTTGTGGCGATCAATCGTGCCATCCAACTTATACTTGGTGCGAAAGATCCATTTGCACCCAACTAAGTTTTGAGATGGTGATGGAGGTACTAGATCCCAAGTTCTATTTTGCACAAGGGCATTGTATTCCGTCTTTATAGCCGCATGCCAAATATGTATTTTGAGGGCTTGGGTGAAGTTGGTTGGTTCAAGGCTGGGGTTGGGAACGGAAACATTTAAGTTGAGTTTGTTGATAGGTTTACGGATATTGTTTTGTGCTCGAGTTACAGGTTTATAAATAGAAATGTTTGGGGGGGCATTGAGGGATTGGAAGAAGGTTCAGTAGGGGAGGGTGGGTTGGTGGCAGAGACTGCAGAAGGAGGAGAGGAAGGGATAGTAGCCGAGGGTATGGTTGAGGCCGAGGGTGTGGTGATGGGTATTGCTGAGGCAGTGGAGGTAGCCGAGTGGGAGGGTGGTGTAGGCGCAGGCGAGGGTGACGGTGGGAGGACAGTGAGGCTGGAGTTACACCATTCATTGACAGAGGGAGATGATGATGTTGGTTCAGAGACAGACAGAGACAGACAGAGAGGAAAAGGGAAAAAGGTGTTCCACAAATTTGACATGCTGAGAAACAAAGATTTTAGAGGTTTTAGGATTTAAGCAATAAAAGGCACTTTGAGTTGGAGAATAACCTACGAAGACACATGGGGAGGACTTAGGATCCAGTTTGTTGTTTGTATAGGGACGGAGCCGAGGATAGCACAAACAACCACAACTTCTAAGTTTTGAGTAATTGGGAGGATGACCAAAGAGTTTGAGAAACGGAGATTGAAAATTCAGAGTATGTGTTGGCACTCAATTGATGAGATAACATGCCGTGACGAATGCAAGTGGCCAATACTTGCGAGGCATGCTAGAGTGAGTAAGAAGAGAGAGACCAGTCTCAACGATGTGACGATGTCGTCGTTCGGAGTACCCATTGTGTTCGGGAGTATGAGGGGGAGATGTAAGATGAGTGATTCCAAGAGAGATGAGGAAGGGACAAAGACCAATATACTCACCGCCATTGTCACTAAAAATAGTGATAATTGAGCGATGAAAGAATTTTCCCCCAATGTTTTTGAAGTTGGTAAACACATGAGTAACATCATTTTTATGTTTGAGTGGGTAAAGCCAAGTGTACTTGGTGAAGTGATCAACAAACACAATATAATATTTGTAACCATCATAAGATAAAAGAGGAGAAGTCCAAACATCACTATAGATCAGATCAAGAGGGCCAGTAGTAGAAGAAAGAGAATTTTCATTAAAAGCTAATTTATGACTTTTATTGCAATCACAAGCATTGCAATGAAAAGTAGATGTCCTAGGAATATCCAAATTGTACGAAAAACTAAGAGAACGTAAAATTGAATAAGATGGGTGCCCTAATCTATGATGCCAGTTGATAGTGGAGGACGTAGTTGTGGAGTGAACAGCGGGAGACCTTGGAAGCCATTCATAGACGCCAGAGCTAGAATTGCCTTGAAGGATAGTTTCCCTCGTTTGAAGGTCCTTCACAACAAAAGAATTATGTGAGAAGATGACAGATACATTATTATCTTGATACAACCTAGAGATGGATATGATGTTACGATACACACGCGAAACATGAAGAACATTATTGAGAAGTAAAGGAGAGAAGGAGGTAAGAATAGAAGTGGAACCAGCATTGGAAATATTGAGGCCCGAACGATCGCCAACGAGAAGTTCTTCAGTTCCGTCATAAGGAGAATGAAGGGCTAAGTTATTGATGTCATTGGTCACATGATGCGTAGCTCCACTGTCAAAGAGCCAACTGGGTAGGGTTTGGTTTGAGGTGGAGGCGGAGTAGGCAGTAGGTTGGAAGGATGAGTTACCACGGTTTTGTTGCATGGGGTTATAGCTTGGGTTGAAGGATCGGCGTAGGTTGGAGTTGAGTTGATATGGGGTGGGATTGGGTGTGGAGAAGTTGGCGTTAGGGTAGAGTTGGCGGAAGGAAGGACATTGGAAAAGAAAGTGGCCGTCATTGTGACACCATTGACAACGACCTTTATACGGAGCTCAAAGGGTTTTGTGAGGTAAAATTGGGAGTAGGGTTAGGGTTAGGATTGTATGAAGGTGGGTTATAAAATCGGTTTGGAGGAGGGTTTTTAGAGGCATAGGTAACGGTGGTAGGGAAGGTGTTGGTGGTGGGTGTTCGATGTTTGAGGGATAACTCTCTGTTGAGAAGTTTTTCATGAAGTTCATCAAACGTAATTGGGGTATCTCGGGTATATACGGCAGTGATGATGCTTTCAAAGTCCGGATCATTGAGTTGCTCCAAGATCTTGTCAACTAGGTCTTCCGGATCAATGAGGCGGCCTAAGGATTTAAGTTGGTCTGCGCAAGATTTATAATCCCGCATATAGTCTCAAGATTTAAAATCCCGCATATAGTCTGAAACAGAACGGTTGCCTTTGGTGATTTGGCGGAGGCGATTCTTAATTTGTTTGATATGGCATTTAGAAGGGTTGACATTGGTTTTAGCAAGGGTTTGCCAAGCTTCGTAAGTGGTGGAACATTGGGATATGAGGGAGACAAGATCAGGAGAGAGAGAGTACCAGCTAGTGCGTAAAAAATAAGCTTGTCTTGGCGAAACCATATGTTGTAGGCTGGGCTAGGGGATATGGTGTTGGTGACGGCAGGGGGGTTATTGGGTGGGGTGATAATTTCGGTTATGGTGGAGGCATCGATGGTTTGAGTTGTAAGTTTTTAGGGTAGAGCGGTTAAGGTTTCATATATGTATTGGAAAAGATCATGGCCAAGAAGGTTGCTTCAAGTTGGATTTTTCAAACTATGTAGTTTGTGGATGTTAGTTTTAGGATGTGACCAAGGGAGATAGCTACGAGAGGTTTTGTTGGTTGAGCCGAGTTAGGGAGAAGAACAAATTCGACTGCCATGGAAGATTTTTTTTTTTTTGGATCTTTAAAGCTCTGATACCATATTGAGAGAAGATATAAATTGAAATACTATCTTCGTTTTCATTGATATTGTAAGTTCCTATTTATACATAATAAAGGAAGTAAGTATGGTACTAATACTAACTCTAATATTATGACAAGGATTGTAAAACAGACTTGCTGAAGAATTGCTAAAGAACTAGGAAAAGAAAATAGGAAACAAATATGATTACATATCTAAACCAACTAGGAAAGTAAATCACCAGCAACAGAGAGGTGAGGCGGAGCCTGGTGAGAGGTGAGGCGCCAACCTCACTAGCGATACCAGCAACAACAAGGTGAGGCGGCAGCCTGATGAGAGGTGAGGCGCCAGCCTCATGGGCAGAGTACGTTGTTGCTGAAGTTGCTGAAGCTACGGCTCAGTTTGCACGGCCGCTGTTTCGTTATTACTCCTAATAGCCCCCTCGAATCAAATCATTCTCTGTAAAAGCCCATGCGAGATCCAAAAACCCACACACAAATAAAGCCCCAGATGACCCCGAATCGCGCGAGGGTGCAACCACGCAGTCTAGGGGGTGCGATCACACCCTTAGTCTGTCCTTGTTTTTCCCTGATTTTTTCCAATTACCTTAGGTATTGGAGTGAATTTTATTATTTTTTAAGAAAATATGAAAAATTGTGAAAAAAAAAATTCTCTGATACCTAAGTATAAGAGTAATTCTAGTCTTATACCTTTAGGTATAGGAGGGTTATTTTTAAGAAAAGATGAAAAATTGTGAATACAAATACTCCTATACCTAGGTATAAGAGTATTTTTCTCTTATACCTAAGTATAAGAGTAATTCTAGTCTTATACCTTTAGGTATAGGAAGGTATATGAGAAGATTGTCTAATAAAATACTAGTCTTTTTTATTATTTTAAGAAAAGATGAAAAATTGTGAAAAAAAATACTCTTATGCCTAGGTATAAGAGTATTTTTACTCTTATACCTTTGGTATAAGAGCGACGGGGGAGGGGTATATGTGAGTGTGGGTTTATATGGAATTTTGCGTCTTGCTTGGGCTTTTATAGCTTTAATGTCTCGCTCAAGGGCCCTAGGGTCCTCAGCCCAAAATATTTTGATTAATTTTGTTAATAAAATTATAGTATGCATCATAGATTTGTTGTTTCAATGGTACGGTACGGATATCAAATTGATGTTGGGGGTATAATACGAAGGGCGGAAAACAATACGAAGGGCAGAAAAGCACTTTACTCATTTTGGGACAGAGGCAGTATTATGCATCAAATATTCAAAATTTATTCTTTTAAATAAAGAATCTTTTGTCAAATGCAGTCCAGTGAAAGGTCAAATGGGGTCAAAATTAATCTATTTCATACTACATATAAATGGAGTAAAAGTAGGCAGTGATGGGGGTAAATTAATATCACTAACGAAAATAGACATTAATTTCGGGGCCGAGGGAGTAGAACACCTTTCACTGTTTATTGAATTCCTACATAAACTTTTATTTCAATTTAAATTGCTTATATGTACATTACCAAACACAACTTAAGAACCTTTTCTGGTAAACCTTATGCTATGTTTCAATGCATGGAATCAATCCACGTCCCTTAGAATTAGAAATCAAGCAGAAATTCAAACAGGGGATATTTTGTTATTGTAATGAGGCTTGGGCTCAGTGCTCCCGAAACCTGTAGAACCAAGATGTAAATATATTGTGATTTAATGTTTGTGTCGACTTTGTGGTGCAGTGGGACTAAACCCGAATATCTTGGGGTGCAGAAGAACTATCCTTCTCTAGCATTATGTCCTGCCACAAAGAATTGTATCTCAACTTCTGAGAATATCAGTGATGCCACCCACTATGCACCACCTTGGTACGATTCTTTAATCATAAGTCAATGTCAAGTTGTACGAATGTGTTGGATTTTATTGAGCTTGCATGAGTGAGTCTGGTCCAGTCAATATTGTTTGGGAATTTGTATTCTTTTTGCTGTAATCTCGCCTGATTTTGAGATGTCAAACTTAGTTTTGCCCGAGTCTGATCCGAATCTTGCTCAAGTGAGTGTGATCCTGTCTACTGGCGAAGCCACATTAGTGGCATGGGGGTAATTTGACCCCCTTGCCTTCAATATTGAGAAAGTCAATTTTAGTACCTTCAAGCGTTAATAAAATGACTTTTACTAGTAAAAATTATGGATTTCTATATTTTGACCACCTTAATTTTTAGTAAATACTGCACTAAATTATTATTTTGACCCCATTTTACGCTAAATCTGGATACCTCAGCTATAATATTTATCCCCAAAGCAACCTTGACCCCCATTCTGAAAATTCTTGGTTTCGCCACTGGTTCTGTCAATGTAGTCTGAGCAGTTTAGAGATTTTTCATGTAACCTTATCTGCGTTTGGGATTTCTAGCGTGACTTGTTAACATTTAGACCAAAGCTCTCCAGATGAGTCCAGATGAGGAACCCATGTTTCGGGTTCCTTTACTCTTTTCAGATTGAGCCAAGCTCAACCTGTTAAACCTTATGCATGGAAAATTTTGATCTTTAATAGTTTTTTTTTTTTTTTAATTCTTTTAATTTATTTCAAAAACTCAAAATAAATTAATGAGCATTATTCCTGTGAGACCTAAATTCTAATAAACTTATGGAGCTAAACAACAGTGAGAATTTACTCGGAGTAAAGAAAATGGTTAGCAGCATGAAATGAGAAGTTCTTGTTCCTTCTATAGGACGTACAACCCTGAACAAGGTCGTGGAAGTAAAAACCCCGTGAGCAAACAGAAGGCAATGGAGGAGCTTCTTGAAGTGGTAGGAAGTTTATTGAGATAAAATGTAACTTTTGCTCCGCTCCACAAGATACCTTACCCTATTTTTTCCATCTGCAACAATGTAGCTGATATCAACTTTAATTTTCTCATATTGCAGATAAAATCTACAAAACCTGACAAGTTTACGCCACGGATACTGGAGAAAAAAGATGATTATATACACGTGGAATACGAGAGCCCTATTTTTGGGGTAGGTTCAATAAACTTTTTCTTTTATTTTTGTGACTGTAATCGTACAGCTAAAATATTGTGATCATGTGCTCTTTATCAGTTCGTTGATGATGTTGAGTTTTGGTTTCCACCTGGGAAGAAATCCATTGTAGAGTATCGATCTGCATCTCGCTTAGGCAACTTTGATTTTGATGTCAATAGAAAGAGAATCAAGGTAAAATTCTACCCTCTCACCAGACATTATTTTTTTATTCTTATTTAACAAATGGCGAAGTTTTTTTCAATACATAACTCTGCAAATCTGCACCAGGCTTTACGGCTAGCACTGGAAAAGAAGGGATGGGGTTCAGAAGATAGCTTCTGAGGAATTTTGCTTTCTGACATCAGATTTCATTCAAAGAGGACGAGTAAATAAACAATGTGGCCACTCTTCTTATTAGGTAGGCTTCTTCTTACAAATATTATTAATTTCCCCACAAAGTGAAATTAGAACTGTATTGAAACATCTTGCTTTCATCAATCATCAACCAACTCCTTTGCTCTCATGGTTTTCCACCAAATTGAAACTGAACTGATGTGTGGTTCATCCTTGGATTTGAATCTTCGACATTGGAATTTGGAGAGGGTCCCGTTCCACCATATTGAAGTAAGAGAGGTTTTCTCAAGGATTTAGATCTCCTTACTGGAGAAAGGCTCTTTCTTTATGGATTGAAGTTCTCTTCTCTGGACCTTTGTGCTCTATTCCCATGAGTAAAGCCTTTTTTCTTTTTCTTTTTTCTGTATACATCCCTCTCTATTCAGGTTCTTATCATTTCTCAGTGAGAAGGAAAAAAAATTGTAAGGCTGGATGGATCAGCCTGATTCTGTAGTAGTATGATCTATTGAGATGAATCTCAAACTCAAAAGTCAAAGGGACTGTACAGCCCGAAAATACCAACCCCCTACATACATAAGCACGACGCACTGGCCCCATATCACATATAACTGGGTTCACTTGGACCACCACAGACCCATTAAAAAGTTCATGGATATTATTGGTGCCCAATTATAGTGTAGTGAGAGGTTATATATCACAATCAAAGTCTATATTTTTCCGATGTGGGATGGGGGATCTCACATGGACTTACCTCATATGAAATAGTACAGTTTATTTCCAAACTTCACTAACTGATCACATATGGTCAGTGGCGGATTTAGAGTTTTCTCCCAGCCAGTGCATAAATTGGAGGCAAGAAACGGATTTAATGATGGATCCAAATTGAAGAGTTATGGATTTAATAATTCGTAATACCTTAATTTTTAATATTGATAAAATTTGTATGAATTTTATTCTAGGTTTATAATTGGCAGAGGCCCTCTAAGGAACTAGTTGCCAAGGACCTCCATGGAGTTTGAATGGAAGTTTAACCACCACCATCTCACCGCCACCACCACGATCCCAAACATTCATTCAAGAGCCCAAAAAATTCAAACATCTCAAATAACAAAACAATAAAATGTTAAAGTATTTCATAAACAAAATTAGATTTTGAAATCGAGCCCCCAATTTTGAAGAAAAAAACCCAGTTAAGAAAAAAAACCAGTTAAGAAATCAAACCCCTAATTTCCATTTTGGAAGAAAATTAGGGCTTTCTAGGTTGGGATGAAGTGGGAGGGAAGAATATGGGAAGAGAAAAGAGAGGACGATCGGGGATGGACGGATTTATGGTGTGTGTTGTGGAGGGGAAGGGTAGAGGGAGGAGGGGAGTGAAGGAGGTGACCGAAGACGGGGGAAGGGAGGGGAAAGAGTGACCGTACTTGTGGGAAAGAGGGAGCGAGGGGGACGGTATGGGGGTAATGGGGGAGGGAGGGGTATGAGGAGGGAGAGGAGGTTACTAGGGTTTTTGTTTTTCCTTTTTATAATTTAAACCTTGCACCTCTTAAAATTTAATACTAAACCCTACAATTTGCTTTTTAGTTTTTAGATACGATTACCTAAAATACCCCTTATAAATCAATCACATGCGTGACACATGTCCATTTAACGGTGAAAAACTAACGGGATTAGTGACACGGATGCAAAAAAATGAGTTGGACGTGTTAGATGCAACGAAAATGAGTTTGATGATAAAATTCACAAAAGGTGAATAGTTTGGTGCTTCTTTTTATACGGGAAAATAAGAGAGATGGTGAAAACTCTGCTAATACATTGGAATAAGAGATAATGGTTAACTTGTTGTAGAGCTCAATCAGATATATATCAATGTATAATCCCTCTAACAATTTGATATAGGACAAATTGCATATTAGTTACCCAAATTTGTCTAATCATTGCAATTAGACTACTAACAATTTTTTTTTTTTTTTGCAAGCCCCTTCCTCGCATTGACTTTGTGCTGCAATTTAATGTAAATTTTGTTAAAAGCTAACTTTCGTTAGAAAAGCACATCATGTGCCTTGCACGTGATTTTAAGGGGCAAATATGTCATTTAAATTGAAATGATAACTTTTGTTAAAAACTGTCTCTCATACCTGATGAAACTAACTTTCATAAAAAATTTAGGGCAAATTTTAATTTCATAATCTGAGTTTTAGACACAGTTCCAATACCCTACCTTAGTTTTAAAATGTGTCAATCTGATTCCTAAGTTTGTTGATTGTTGCAATGTGGTATAAAAACTAACAAATCATTAATTTTTTGACGGAATAAAAGAAATGTGCCGTGCACATGACTTTTAAAGGGAGACTTTTATCATTTCGTTATGGTTGTGAAAAAGTGAGTCAAATACAAGTTATTGAATTGCAATTTGCCCAAAACTTAAATAATACTCACACATTCAAAATTTAATTTTTATTTAATTATTCAAATAATTAAAGTAAAAAATATTCAAAATATTTTAATTTGGTGTTTAAAATATTTCATTTATCATACACTCTTTTAATATAAAACAAATTAAAAAAAACATTTTCATCATTATTCAATACATCAAAAAATATTAATTAAATGATAAAAAAATAGTAAAATGTCTATTTTAACACCAAAGAAAGAAAGATTGAAGCAGAAAAACGATGGAAGAAAAAAAAAAGAAAAAGAACAAAATGTCCCAGTTCCTCTTCCCAGATTTCCTATCCTGTTGCCCACTTCCCCAACCTATTCTCGTAAGCCCCTCCAACTTTCTCTCCCTACAACCCTTTCCCCTCCCCCCTCCATCCTTTTCACTTCACTTGCTCCCTCCACTTCCATTCTCACTTCCTCAAATGTCAATGACAAAAGCTCCAACGATAATGGATAGAAGCTTTAGATCAAGATCTGGCACTTTTTTTGTTCCCTCTCTATTCCATCTTCACGTCGCCCCCTCCCACTATCCTTTTTCAGTCGCCACACCCAAAATCGATTGTAGGTTGGCAATTTACAAAACTTATAGGATTTGAAGAACACCATGGCAGCAACTATTTGAAGAACAAAAATCTATCTTTTTAAAAAAAAAAGATTTTTGATTTGGGATGTGATTTTTATTTGGATGCTATGTTAAATAATTGAATTGATTTTTACAGTGATGGTTTTGTGGTAGTGGTGGTTTGGTGGTGGTGGCATTTTGATGGCTGCTTGGTGGCAGTGTTGTTTGCTGGTGGTGGTGTTGGTGGTGCCATGGTGAGGACTTAATGGTTTTTCATGTTTAAATGACCAAAATGCCTCTTTAAAAGTCTTGTGCCTTGAACATATGTTTCATTCCGTATAAAATTTAACGATTTGTTAGTTTTTACACATGATTGCAACAAATTGACAAACTTATGAATCAGATTGACACGTTTTAATACTCAGATAGGGTATTGCAATTGTGTGTAAAACTTAGGTAACCAAATTGCAATTTGCCCAAAAATTTATGTTAAAAAAGAATAGAAAAAAAGATACTACTTATTTACATTAAATTATATCTTGATAACACCCACAACTATCTCACAACCGCATTCACCACCCACCATCAACTTAACCACCACCATCAACACAACCACCCTCCATCTCCACCAGACCCGATACCCAGAAATCAAACGCGCACACAAACGTAGACACAATAAGATGCACTATCTTAAAAAATCCACAATATGAAAGATTAGAACTCCATCCAGTGCTATAGTTTGGCTGCATTTGGTGTTTATTTTCCTGGAATCACTTTGATAAATGAAATCTTCTGGAAATTTTATATCTTTGTAGATTGGAATTTGCGGGCGCCGAGTTATTTATCAAAATTTCTAGACGCTGCTTTTGCATTAAATCTTTACTGCCATGATTATTTGTAGGTTGGGGAATTTGGGTGATAAATTTTATTTATTACAGATTTAGGGTTATGGGTTTGGGAGTGAGAGGGAAAAAAGGGGAAGGGAAGGGGCTAATACGGGGATTTGGGGCGCATGCGGTTCAAGTCATGCCGAGGTGGACGGTCGAGATGCGACGAGTAGCTATTAAACGGGTAGGAAATGACGGGCTGAGCAATGACCAAAATGCAAGGGCAAAAATGAGAGCCGTCGAGATGAAAATGAACGCCTGACCACACGGTTGAACCACACAAGCCCCGGATCCCTAATATGGTGGGGAAAAGAAAAGAGAGAAGGGGATGTGAGAGATGGCACGGGCAGGGGTGAGGTTATACCGGAAAAGATGGAGGGAGGGATGAAGGGTCGGCTTCATAATATAAATCTATTGAAGATTTATTTTTTCTCCTTTTCTATTCTTCTTCTATGAAAAAAAACATGACATTCAGGTGTTCAGTCATGAAACATCTAGGAAGAGATAATATAAACCAATTATATGGTAAAGATATTAACCAAAATTATTTATTTATTACCACATAATTTCAAAATAATACCATAAATATGGAGTTAACCGATAGAAATCAACTAATGACCGTTTTATTTTACTCATCATATTTAGTGTACTCCAATATCCCAAATGTATTGTAAAAATAAAAAATAACTAATAGAAAGATTGACATACTAAATTGGATGAAAGTGTATGAAAAAATTTAAAAGAAAGACAAAGGTCCAAATAGTGAAAATATGAAACATGGAAAAGGTTTATATGTGATTAGTGCATGTTCATAATGTGTTTGATTAGTTACAATTCAAAGCATATGTTTATATTCATGCAAAAGTAGAAGTGATGTAGTCATACAATCAATGTTTTTTTTAGCAAAACAAAGAACTTCAATTGCATTCACATAAGTTAACTAAGGGTCGTTTGGATACATTGATTTTGAATTCAATAAATATTCAAATTCTATAAAATTTAAATAACTTAGAATTTGTTTTCAAAATCATAACATTTCCATTGTTTGGATAATGTGTGGAATTCAATTGCAATTATACATTATACATAAAATAAAAGTTCAATAATAAGTCAAATGTCTAGTTTAGTCTAGTGGTATATGGTTGTTAGTTACTATAATTAATAAGGGTTCAAACCTTGCTAACAACAAAAGTATAAAAATTTTATATTTTTTAAAATAAATAGTATATAGTGGTGGTGGTTAACGGTGGCGATAGGTGACAGTCGGCGGAGGTAGTTGGAGGCGGTGATTTTCGGAAGCGACAGTGGTGGCGGAGAGTCCCCGGAGGCGGTTGCCGGCGATGGCGGCCGGCGGTGGGCAATTTTCGGAGGCGGCCGGCGGTGGGTGGTTTCCGGCGATGGCGACGGTGGTCGGCGGTGGCGACGGTGGTCGGCAGTTTCCGGCGATGGCGGCGGGAGGTGGTACAAATGGTGGTGATTGAAAGTTGTGGTTGTGGTAAAAAGAATGTGAGTTGTTATTAATTGATCAAAATTTAGAATTTAAATTATTAGGATTTAAGATGGAATTAGTTTTGTGAAATTGAGTGATTTAGAATTTCAACACAATTTCAATTCCAAAGTTTAGTTATGTTCCCAAACAATGTAATTGGTTTTGGAGGCCCCAATTCTAATTCCAAGCTATGAAATTGGGGTATCCAAACATACCCTAAATGGTTTTCCAAAAACAAAAGATGCATGCTCATCTTATACGTAAGAACTTGCATATAAGTGAAAGATCCTAGCAAAATAATATGGAGCGCTCTTCGCGCTCCGTCTTACATGAACAATCGAACAAGAACAAAAAGAAGCAAGAATGGTTTTACGCCCATATACAATGCTTATATATTCCGTGAGATCTACATTTGGAGGAGATAGAAAATTATATTTTGCATTCCTTTTTGATCCAGAAAAGTATAATTTTGACCTTTTTTTATTTTTTATTTTTTATACCGGAGTATGTACATTCTCTAGGCCCTAAACCTTAATCCAGGAGTCGGACAGTGCTTCAAAGTAAGAGCCTCCCCTTCCTCGATTCAAACCAAGCTAAGCCGGAGATAACTTTCGTACTATCAGTTAAATTATGCGAGAATTGGAAAACCCTTGGGATTATTATTCACAAACCTCAAATATATATATAAGAGAGTCATATTCTAATAAGGAAATGAGTTTTCTTATACTAATCACAATACAAATATTTAGTTGCCTAGTCTAAATACATGAGAATATATGCCAAGAATAATCTAGAAGAAGTCAAACAAGTAACTTAGGAAACTTTAGGAGACGTTTCCTTAATGCGCTCCCGCAAGATAGACGATCCTTGGAGAAGACCAATCTTGGAAATGAGTTGATCGAAGCGTAGACGAGAGAGCGGTTTTGTCAGAATATCAGCAAGCTGGTCATTACCAGAAATGTGTTGCACACGGAGAGAGCCAGACTGAACTTGTTCACGAACAAAGTGAAACGAGAGAGCCACATGTTTCATCCGAGAGTGAAAAATCGGGTTTGCTGAAAAAGTTGTAGCCCCAAGATTGTCACAATAGATAACTGACGGAGAGGATAGAGAAATACCGAGCTCAAGAAGCAGGTTCCGAACCCAAGTAATCTCAGCGGCGGTGTCAGCAATGGCACGAAATTCGGCCTCAGTAGTAGAGCGGGAAAGGGCACGTTGTTTACGGGAGGACCAAGTAACCGGGTTATATCCGAGGTAAACAAGGAACCCAGAAGTAGTGGATATAAAATCGTCTTTGTCACCAGCCCAATTCGCATCACAGAAGGCATGAAGAGAGGGAGGAGACTTAGAGTAAATCTGGAGACCCAAGTGCATAGTGCCATAAAGGTAGCGGAGGGGCCGCTTGAGAGGAACCCAGTGAGGTGATTGGGGATTCTGCATGAACTGAGCGAGCTTGTTTACTGAGAAGGTAATGTCAGGACGAGTGAAGGACAAGTACCGAAGACCACCAATAATAGCACGATAGGAAGAGGGTTCAACGGCGGGAGTGGTAGTGGATCTCATAAGAGGTGGTGATGTGACCATAGGGATGGGGGTGGTTTACAGTCAATCATGTTGTGACGGGTGAGAAGATCATAGATGTATTTTGTTTGGGAGAGAAGGATTCCATTTTTGTTAGGGACAACCTCAACACCCAAGAAATATGACAGTGGACCGAGATCCTTGAGAGAGAAATGATTTGACAAAGCTGGTGATGAATGACTGAAGGAGGGAGGGTGACGGTACGGTGACAATGATATCATCAACATAAACCAAAAGAAAAATTGGGTTTGGTGTTTTGTTGAGTATAAAGAGGGAGGGGTCAGCTAGAGAGGGGTGAAAGCCATATGTGGTGAGGTAGGTTTTGAGCTCTTGAAACCAAGCACGAGGGGCTTGCTTGAGACCATAGATGGCCTTGGAGAGATGACATACATGAAAAGGATTGGTGGAGTCCTCAAAGCCGGGGGTTGTGTCATATACACGGTTTCAGAGAGCGTACCTTGAAGAAAGGCGTTGTTGACATCAAGCTGGCGAATAGGCCAACGGTTGGTTGTGGCAAGAGAGAGAAGAAGTCTGACAGTAGCGGGTTTGACAACTGGACTGAAAGTTTCGGTGTAGTCAACACCGGGTTGTTGGTGAAAGCCTTTGGCTACAAGCTGAGCTTTGTATTTCTGAATTGTGTTGTCAGGATTGTACTTGATGCGAAAAACCCATTTACACCCGACAATGTTGTGAGCAGTGGTAGAGGGAACCAGATTCCAGGTTTTGTTTCGAGTGAGGGCCTGAAAATCCTCAATCATAACATTACGCCAGTATAGAAAGGGCTTGTTTGGTAGTGGTGGGAAGGCTTGTGGGTGAGGTGAGTGGGGATAGGTTTGCATATTTGGGGTTGGGTTTGGTGATTCCATGGACAGCCTGGTGGTGATGGTGCGGGTGGGAGGGGGATCGATGCTGCTGAGTATTAGGGGCGATCGCGCGGGTGAGGGGGGGGGGCGATCGCGCAAAGTTTACGGAAGGGGAGATCGAGCGAAGTTACTGGAAGGAGTGGGCGATCGCACGGCTCAAGGGGGCGATCGCGCGGGTTTTTCTGGTTGGGCGTGGGTTGGTTCGAGCTGGCTGGAGGGTGATGGATGGTTTGAGGGGGCATTAGGTAGTGGGAGGGGTGGGGGTGGGGGGATTGGGTGGTGGTTGAACGGAGGGTGTAGTATTTAGGACGGGGAGGAATAGAGTGTGCCAATCTGAGGGAGGGGGAGCGGAAGCAATGGGGGGAATGGAGGTGAGGGAGTTATAGGGAAATGTTGTTTCAACAAAGCGGACATGGCGGGAGATGTAGACTCGATGGTGTGAATGTGTGCCCAAATTCAATTTTTTGTTTTTTTAGTTTGGATTCAGGTGAGTTTGAAAACATCCGGTTTAATTTGAAAAACGGAGTCGCCACGCCATTTTGATTTCCTCAAAACTTTGAAAAAAAGGTTTTTTGGGTTCGGAGGTTAAGTTACCCCTTGGGAAGAACGGATCGTCGTTCACCCAAGGTGCCTTGCCGTAGCAAGTCTCCCTAGATTCCATTTTTCGTGCTTGCTTGCGTGCTTTCTTATGTGCATGTGTTGAAAAGAGGGGGGGTGTTCCAAGTTGTCTTCCGGACGTACAAACCATTTAGTTGGTTGTCGCTCGGGATTCCTTGGATTTTTATGTGTTCGGGACTTTGATCCCGTCCTCATCTTGGACTTGTGATCATCGCTTTTTGACCTTGGGTCATGCGTGATCGAGAGAAGAACTCTCTTTTATAGTCCAAAATGGGATTCTTTAGAAAGGAGTGTCCTTAGCCCATCAATCCTACACATTGAGACGATTGAGCTTATATTGGAGCTATCATGCTCGTCTCAAGTGATAATCGGAGATATAGGTTCAAGGTCTATCCCTTTCTAAAGAGATTGTGGCACCTTTAATGAAAGAAACGATGTAAAGATGGGATCTTTACACCGATCCGTTCCAAAGGATACCAATGGGGACTAGGGGAATGCATGTTTTATGATAAAAATGACATTTTTAATGAAAAGATGACATTTTTTGGTGCAAAGGATGCTTTTTATGTAAAAAAAAGGATTTTTAATGCAAATGATGCATTTTTATGTGGAAAAATAGTATTTTATAGGCAAAGGATGCATAAAGACTACATTTTGAAAGCAAAGGATGCTACTTTAAGATAAAGTGATGACTTTTAATGCAAATGATGCATCTTTATGCATGAAAATGGGTTTTAGGTGCAAAGGATGCACCTTTAATGTAAAGAAATAATTTTTATATGCAAAGGATGCGTTTTTATTGTAAAGACTACATTTTTAAGTGCAAAGGATGCATAAAGATATCATTTTTATGTGAAAAAAGAGATTTTTAGGTGCAAAGGATGCACCTTTAATGCAACGATCACATTTTATGAGCAAAAGATGCTTATGTTAATGCAAAGGATGCAAAGGGGAAGGGGATATGATTTATATGCTCAAAGATATGATCTTTAGCAACAAATATGCCAAGTCCCAAACAATATATAGCAATATGTAAATGCAAGGAGCAAGTATATCACATAAAGCAAGTATAATGCAAGATAAGGGAGTGAGAGGTTACCAATGGTGGTGACCTCTTCTTCTTTTGGAGTTAGCCTAATGGAGGGGCCAACTTGTGGAGGCTTCAAGGAGGAGGGAGGTGGCTTCTTGGCACTCTCAGCTTCCTAATTTTCGTAGTAATATTTGGGAGAGTTTTGGTGCTGGAAATTGTTATATCAAAATAGGTAGAGGAGACCTCTATTTATAGGCAGTCTGGATAGAGCTAATGAAGCCGTGCGGCTAGGAGTTCCCTCCTAATGCAGCCGTGCGGCATTATCCTCTGTGACTCAGCATCTTTCTAGAATCATGCAAGGTGGCACTTCTAGAAGGGTTTTCATATTAAGAAAAACGTGCTTTTTAATTCCAAGCGGTCCTTCACCCCCTCGAAAGGTTCGTAACAATTCCCGAATTGCTCCGGACTTTAGAAAAGTCCTGAAATTGCCGGAAAACTTAACCTAAGGCATGAGCCGATTTGGGTACTTACGAAGCCCTCGGCAACGTCACTTGCGGGCGAGTGGGGTTGTCGATAGAAAATGATCCGATCTGGCGAATGCCGAGACGGATTGGGTGACCAAGGTGGTCGAGTGGCTGAACCTTTGGGAGGCTACCTACGTATCCCGAGTGGGAATCAATCCATAATCGTAGTTCGGAATCCACTGGGGAAAAGGGGGTGTCACATGTGACGAATTGGTTGAACCTAAAGTAGGCTACCTACGTATCCCGAGTGGGAATCAAGCCGGGTCGTAGTTCAGAAAAGATTCGCTGGGGAATGGCGGAGAGAAACTGGTCTCTTGCTGGGGAAATAGAAGGGGAAGTGACCTAGGAGGTCAAGTGACTGATCCTACTGGGGATATGCTAGAAGTGACCGATGTGGTCGAATATCTGGACCTCTATGAGGGGCTACTTCACCACTGAGGAGTGATGAATGACAAGGGGCGACCAATGTGGTCTGATGGCTGGACCTTTATGAAAGGCTGCCTCACCACTGAGGAGCGATGATGGAAGAGGGTGACCACTGCGGTCGGATGGCTGGACCTTTATGAAAGGCTACCCACGTATCCCGGAGGAATCAAGCCTTGATCGTAGTTCAAGCATCGCTAGATAGTTAGGAACGATGTCTAGGATCCTTGAGGTTTTGACAATTAATGGAGGTTGTCACCTGATTGACAATTAATGGAGGTTGTCACCTGAGGAGACTAAAGCTTACATCATTATCGAGGGGATGGAGGTAGCTTAAGTTTGGAGAACTTGAGCGTACTTCTCAATCTGTGATAGAGGTAGCTTAAGTTTGGAGAACTTGAGCGTACTTCTCAATCTGTGATAGAGGTAGCTAAAGTTTGGAGAACTTGAGCGTACTTCACTATCTTGAGATAGAGGTAGCTAAAGTTTGGAGAACTCGAGCGTACTTCTCAGGTAGCTAAAGTTTGGAGAACTCGAGCGTACTAAAGTTTGGAGAACTCGAGCGTACTTCTCAGGTAGCTAAAGTTTGGAGGACTCGAGCGTACTTCTCAATCTATGATAGAGGTAGCTTAAGTTTGAAGAACTCGAGCGTTCTTCTCAATCTGTGATAGAGGTAGCTAAAGTTTGAAGAACTTAAGCGTACTTCACAATCTCTTTCGAATCAGAGATAGAGGTACACCTTATTTTAATTCTAACAGAGATAACAGAGATAACGGAGATTTTTGGGAGAAATTTATATGATTCGGGAAATTTATACGGTCTTACGGACCGGGTAATTTATAGCCTTCCGGGCTTCGGATGATGATTTGGGAAAATCGTTATTCCATTTGGAGATAACGGGAAATTTCCCGGATGAGACGTTATCCCATTTGATGATAACGGAGATCACGAGAGATAGCGAAATGTTATTCCTTCGAAGCGACCAAACCTCTCTTCTAGGGGTGGATGCGACTTATCGGAGCCCCGGTCTGAGGAACAATTTCTGCAAAGCCCCATGTCTTATTAAAGCAAGGAAAGATCCTTTCATTGGCAAAGCCCCGGTTGGATGAACTGAGTAGGCGAGGTTTTAGGTTTCAAAGAAGTGACTTGGTGAAGCCCCAGTCTGGTGACCTAGCAAAAAATCCCAATATGATTGGTACTGCAAAAGTGATATTGAGGTTGATCTGACCAAAACTGAATCCATCTAGAGACCTAGTGAAGAACCCGATGCGGACCCCAAAAATGACTAAAGAATCTCCAGTCTAAAGAAATGGCTTGGCAAAGCCCCAACCTTGAAGAGTCACAAGGCAACCCTAATGCGAATTGTAGCCGGAGAGGGAAAAACCTATCTTCTTTCTTTCTTTCTTTTTTATTTAGTCAATCAGTCAACCTTAAGAAGATGTGAAAGAAAAGATTCTTAGAAATTTATATATGCAGGGGCATATTTTTCGAAAGGTGGGAATAGATCCCGATTTTGTGTTATTTTGATGGCCTTATTCGACATAGGCACGAGAACTCGCTTTGGGTTTGACTCTTTTGAGAGAGTATAAGCGTAGAAAGGTTTGTAAAAGTGTATGGAAGCCCCTGCTGACAGAAAATCAGTGTTTAGCACTATTTTTCCTAAGATGTAGGAAAGGAAGACTTGTCAAGACATCTGAAAACTTGTTTTATTTATAATGATCACAAGATTGCTTAAAACCCTTTATTAATGTTCGGGTTATTCAACCACTAATCTCGATATGAAAAAACATTCTTATTAACCATGAGGAGAAAGTCAACCGATGTCGCGGATCAAGGTTGGCTGGGTGTGAAAGAAAGGTCTGTGTATAGGGAGGTCATTGATGAGATCGGATTTTCTGTGATTTGACTGTGCCTACTGATGAGACCGAATTTTCGAGAATTTGAATGTGTTTATGGGAAAGGTCATTCGATGGGACCGGATTTTTCTGGAATTTGAATATGCTCATGATCGGACCATTTCTGGTTGCCTACGTTCCCCTCATTGTGAGGAGCTCAGGTCGCCGTAGTTCGGCTTTGGCCGGATTGTGTTTGGCTTTGGGAAATGGGATTTGTGGTTCCTTTAGTGGAAAGGCTTAGATGAGAAGGTTGGATGATGAGGCATGGGCCTCGGGATGATTCCTTGACCAAGTCATTCTTGGACGGCTGCTTCAATTGCTTCCCGATTTTCGTCTTTTACTGGGGGATAAAGGATTTGCACGTGCCTAAAGGCTTATGAAATGCTTCTGCCTTTGCTTCGACCGCCCCATTGTTATCGACAACATCTATTCTTCGAGCTTTGATTTTTATTTTATATTTTTTTTCGTCAAGCTTTTGATTGGTGACGCTGGGTCCTTGGCCTCATTTTTTTATGTGCGACCCTGTTTTTTGCCTAGACCGCCCCTTTTTTTTTGGGATTTTCAGCCTAGCTGGGTATTACTCTTTTTGCACTACATTTTTTTTTATGTGCAACCCTGTCTTTTTCCTAGACCGCCCTTTTTTTTTTTGATTTTCAGCCTAGCTGGGCATTACTCTTTTTGCACTAAGATTTATATATATATATATATATATATATATATATATATATATATATATATATATATATATATATATATATATATATATATATATATATATTTTTTTTTTTTTAAGCACATGAGGGCCAAGGCGAGCCCCTGCTTAAACATTTTTTTTTAATACCCTTGAGGTCTAAGGCAAGCTCCTAGGTTGTTGTCGACATGGGGTCAATCTTTCGAAGCTGAGTGGCCTTTTGTTGTCCTTTAACGATGCCGTCGTCGTTGACTTGGTCAAGGTGATGGTGAGGACATGACTTGGGAGACGTATAGCTTGATGAAGGCTTTTGTGAGGTAAGAAAAGTGTATGGCTTGATGGAGGCCTTTTGTGGGCTAAGGAAAGTGTATGGGGAAGGCATTAGTTGACTTTCTCAACCTGATTAATCAGAATGTTAATTATTTCAAGAGATTATTTGTTGAGCAATGCAAGTGATCATATAAAATAAAACCATTTCATTAAATGTAATGTAGGTGTGCAAATAATGTCTTAAGTCTAGCAAGAAAAGAAGAAGAATCTTTTATAGAAGATTGAAGACTAATTACAATGTCCGAGGAGGACTTGATTGAAAGAGGAAAACACTAGAACCTACGAAAGTTGACTGAGAGACTATTTCATTTCTTAGTCTTGCTTGAGGATAGGTAACCCCTAGCCTAGCTACTCTTCGCTGGTTGGACTGCCAGGACGCTTGAGCTTTCCATTTTTCTGCTAGCTTCTGAATCCCCTATCGCAGACTGAGGCAGTGATCCGTTACGTGCCCATGATACTGGCGGAAGTGGAGGGATTTGAGGCCACGGGACAGCTGGAGCAAGTACAAGGTGTCCAAAGAAACAGACCGAAAAAGTCACGGGGACGAACTTTGTTGACTGAGCATATTGATGGAAGGAAGTGAACCTGGGAGGACATTGAGGGATATTGGGATCTGTTTGAGAGGATTCAGCACTGCGTTGGTGGTTTTGAGTGAAAGGGGTAGTACCGGCTGATTGGTGAAACTGAGAAACAGGCGTGATGAAGCTCGATCCGTTCTGAGGAGCTGAGGGCGATGGGGTCCTGATGGCCTGGAATGTTGGAAAGGACTGAAGAGGAGTAGTCCTTGGTAAGGGATCATATGTGGAAGGAGAAGGGTATTGGCTGTAGGATGGAGGGTATTGGTTATATGACAGAGGGTATTGGTTATAGGATGGAGGGATTGAGATCACTGTTTCAGGAGTCTCATCTTCGACCATGACCAGGGAACCATTTGCCTCAACTGTTACCTGAACTCCATGACGGCAGAGAGCATCGATGAGCATGTCCAGCTGCTCTTCATGAACCCTATGGGCATTTTCCAAAGCTAGGAGTAACTCTTCCTCTCTAGTCATCGGGTTACCCAAACCACTGCCGTTTTCTGTCAAATCTGCCATTCTGAACCCCTGAGTAGACAGAACTGATGATTCTGCTGAACTGCCTGAACCTGAGGTTTTCGCACTGAAAAGCCGCTGACCCGGTACTCTCATCCACTTCTTTCTTGTTGCGGAAAAGAGATAGGCAAGGTTTAGACTTGGGGGTAGGCAAGGTTTAGACCCAGAGGTGGGTGAGGTTTAGACTCGGAGGTAAGTGTTTAGGCCGAAGGCTCAAGTAACATGCACTTATTTTGCTTAACTTTTGCTCAAAACACATTTTTTCCTAAGCTTGATTGATCGGAAAAGATTGGACCTTGGAAGGTAGAGATCGAAAATAGGAGATCGGACCGAGGAGGTCGCGATTAGGGATTTGACCACGAAAGGTCGAGATGGAAAATCGGAGATCGGACCGAGGGGATCGCGATTAGGGATTTGACCACGAAAGGTCGAGATGGAAAATCGGAGATCAGACCGAGGGGGTCCCGATTAGGGATTTGACCACGAAAGGTCGAGATGGAAAATCGGAGATCGGACCGAGGGGGTCGCGATTAGGGATTTGACCACGAAAGGTCGAGATGGAAAATCAGAGATCGGTCCGAGGGGGTCGCGATTAGGGATTTGACCACGAAAGGTCGAGATGGAAAATCAGAGATCGGACCGAGGAGGTCGCGATTAGGGATTTGACCACAAAAAGTCGAGATGGAAAATCGGAGATCGGACCGAGGAGGTCGCGATTAAGGATTTCATAGATAGGACCATGCAATTATGATTCCGTTAATTGTTCAAGTTTATTTAAAACAATGTCTTTTATTTATTTCTATTTGATTGGAAAAGGGGGTTTGTCCTTCTTTTTCGCAACTACTCTAGATCCTGGATCAGTGGGTTCCGTCACTACGTCTATAAGCCCCTCGTATTCCACCTGTATTTCGACCTCCCAGGGTGAACAACCCCGGGCGAGGGTCCTATAGGGCACGCGGATCCCACCGACCGAAAGAGAAGAACGCTCTTAACGGGTCTAGCGGGTCATAAGAACTTTTAACGCGCGAGCGATGCGGATTATAGTCAAGGCAATGCCGGGAAAGTCTCGTCTTTCAGCCTTAACGGAATTTCGGCAGAGTTTCGCTTGCGCGAATGACGTTTTGACTTTTCGGCAATGTCCGAGAAGATAATAGGCATGGGTCGGGCGGTAAAAAACCGGATGACATAGTGTTACATTGAACTTCGTTGCATACGCTGTGCGTGAGTCTAAGTCGAATTCAATGCCGGGTCAAGATCTTGCCAATTTTTCCTTGTCGGAATTTTGGCAGAGCTCCGCTTGCGCGAAAGATCTTTGGATTTTTGGCACGGACTTGGTCTCGACTCTTACGCATCCCGTGTGGGTCAAGGTCAAAGTCAATGCCGAAGTCAAGATCTTGCCAATTTTTCCTTGTCGGAATTTCGGCAGAGCTTCGCTTGCGCGAAAGATCTTGACTTCCGTCATGGGCTAAAGTTTGACCTTTACGGGGATTTCAACTGGGCTGTATGACACGAACTAGACCAAAAACCAACCAAAAAGTCACGATTTTTAAAATGTGTGACACGGACTGTGCATTGGTCGACACTGGCTGCCATGGGATGTTTGGGATGATTCCGTGCGCGCCCGGGAGCATCGTAAGGCTATCCGTGACTGCAACTGAACAACCATCCCGGGTTAAAGGGACGTGCGTGCAAAGTGTACAGGATATATAAGGTGCGCGTAGTGTGCGGCCTTCTAAAAACGTTCCTCTTATAGTTAAAACAGAAATTTTCAGAAATGTGTTTTAAAGGAATAATTTTTCGGGACGGGGGAAAATGCAGCAAATAAGCACGTAAATTTTCTGGGAGCCCCTGGGCCGCCTTGGAACCGAATAGCCCCAAGCCGCCAAGGCCGCAGATTAATCTCAATTTTTGTCTGGTGGAATTAAAGCAACGAAGCCGCCCTTGGGCCGTAATCCAGGGAGGATTAAGCCGTACGGCTGCATCAAGCAACTTTCCAGTTTCCATTTTTCTTTGATCTGCAGGCTGCTTTTCCGTCTTTTTGACACCTTTTCAGCTTCCAGCAAGCTTTCCTGTTCAGCATTCAGAATATGCACAATTCCAAGAAACAAATGATGCATGCAATGCAATGCAAGAAAAATAAGGCAAGTATGGGAAGCGGATCCGCGGCGGAAGGCTAACCCTCTCGGAAAAAGCTTTCTTTTTTTATTTTTTTCGAAAAGAGATACTGGTACGTGGGATTGTTATACCATGGTTTATCCCAAGCCTCGGGTTAGGAAGCGATACAGGAAGGTTAATGGTTTCCACCTATATACCGGGCATCATTTTTTTATTTTTTTAAAAAAAAACTTATAAAATGAAAACATTTAATGTCCCATGTCCCTCACGCAAAAATGAACCTCAGCCTCCGAGCAATGCAAACATTCGACACTAAGCTTCAGTAACACAGAAAACATGGAGGAAAAGGAACACAAAGCACGTAAAATGCAAATATCACATATAACGTCACAACAATGCACACACAAAAGAATAAAACGGATGTTGAATGAGAACGAAAGTTTGACCCACTTTTGAAAACAAATTTCAAGTCCCCAGCGGAGTCGCCAAACTGTGAATGTGTGCCCAAATTCAATTTTTTGTTTTTTTTAGTTTGGATTCACGCGAGTTTGAAAACATCCGGTTTAATTTGAAAAACGGAGTCGCCACGCCATTTTGATTTCCTCAAAACTTTGAAAAAAAAGTTTTTTGGGTTCGGAGGTTAAGTTACCCCTTGGGAAGAACGGATCGTCGTTCACCCAAGGTGCCTTGCCGTAGCAAGTCTCCCTAGATTCCATTTTTCGTGCTTGCTTGCGTGCTTTATTGTGTGCATGTGTTGAAAAGAGGGGGGGTGTTCCAAGTTGTCTTCCGGACGTACAAACCATTTAGTTGGTTGTCGCTCGGGATTCCTTGGATTTTTATGTGTTCGGGACTTTGATCCCGTCCTCATCTTGGACTTGTGATCATCGCTTTTTGACCTTGGGTCATGCGTGATCGAGAGAAGGACTCTCTTTTATAGTCCAAAATGGGGTTCTTTAGAAAGGAGTGTCCTTAGCCCATCAATGCTACACGTTGAGACGATTGAGCTTATATTGGAGCTATCATGCTCGTCTCAAGTGATAATCGGAGATATAGGTTCAAGGTCTATCCCTTTCTAAAGAGATTGTGGCACCTTTAATGGAAGAAACGATGTAAAGATGGGATCTTTACACCGGTCCGTTCCAAAGGATACCAATGGGGAATAGGGGAATGCATGTTTTATGATAAAAATGACATTTTTAATGAAAATATGACATTTTTGGGTGCAAAGGATGCTCTTTGATTGCAAAGGATGCTTTTTATGTAAAGAAAGGATTTTTAATGCAAAGAATGCATTTTTATGTGGAAAAATAGTATTTTATAGGCAAAGGATGCATAAAGACTACATTTTGAAAGCAAAGGATGCTACTTTAAGGTAAAGTGATGACTTTTAATGCAAAGGATGCATCTTTATGCATGAAAATAGGTTTTAGGTGCAAAGGATGCACCTTTAATGTAAAGAAATGATTTTTATATGCAAAAGATGCGTTTTTATTGTAAAGACTACATTTTTAAGTGCAAAGGATGCATAAAGATATCATTTTTATGTGAAAAAAGAGATTTTTAGGTGCAAAGGATGCACCTTTAATGCAACGATCACATTTTATGAGCAAAGATGCTTATGTTAATGCAAAGGATGCAAAGGGGAAGGGGATATGATTTATATGCTCAAAGATATGATCTTTAGCAACAAATATGCCAAGTCCCAAACAATATATAGCAATATGTAAATGCAAGGAGCAAGTATATCACATAAAGCAAGTATAATGCAAGATAAGGGAGTGAGAGGTTACTAATGGTGGTGACCTCTTCTTCTTTGGAGTTAGCCTAGTGGAGGGGCCAACTTGTGGAGGCTTCAAGGAGGAGGGAGGTGGCTTCTTGGCACTCTCAGCTTCCTAATTTTCGTAGTAATATTTGGGAGAGTTTTGGTGCTGGAAATTGTTATATCAAAATGGGTAGAGGAGGCCTCTATTTATAGGCAGTCTGGATAGAGCTAATGAAGCCGTACGGCTAGGAGTTCCCTCCTAATGCAGCCGTGCGGCATTATCCCCTGTGACTCAGCATCTTTCTAGAATCATGCAAGGTGGCACTTCTAGAAGGGTTTTCATATTAAGAAAAACGTGCTTTTTTAATTCCAAGCAGTCCCTTCACCCCTCGGAAGGTTTGGAACAATTCCCGAATTGCTCCCGGACTTTAGGAAAGTCCGGGAAATTGCCGGGAAACTTAACCGGAAGGCATGAGCCAGATTTGGGTACTTACAGAAGCCCCTCGGCAACGTCACTTGCAGGGCGAGTGGGGTTGTCGATAGAAAATGATCCGATCTGGCGAATGCCGAGACGGATTGGGTGACCAAGGTGGTCGAGTGGCTGAACCTTTGGGAGGCTACCTACGTATCCCGAGTGGGAATCAAGCCATAATCGTAGTTCGGAATCCACTGGGGAAAAGGGGGTGTCACATGTGACGAATTGGCTGAACCTAAAGTAGGCTACCTACGGATCCCGAGTGGGAATCAAGCCGGGTCGTAGTTCAGAAAAGATTCGCTGGGGAATGGCGGAGAGAAACTGGTCTCTTGCTGGGGAAATAGAAGGGGAAGTGACCTAGGAGGTCAAGTGACTGATCCTACTGGGGATATGCTAGAAGTGACCGATGTGGTCGAATATCTGGACCTCTATGAGGGGCTACTTCACCACTGAGGAGTGATGAATGACAAGGGGCGACCAATGTGGTCTGATGGCTGGACCTTTATGAAAGGCTGCCTCACCACTGAGGAGCGATGATGGAAGAGGGTGACCACTGCGGTCGGATGGCTGGACCTTTATGAAAGGCTACCCACGTATCTCGGAGGAATCAAGCCTTGATCGTAGTTCAAGCATCGCTAGATAGTTAGGAACGATGTCTAGGATCCTTGAGGTTTTGACAATTAATGGAGGTTGTCACCTGATTGACAATTAATGGAGGTTGTCACCTGATTGACAATTAATGGAGGTTGTCACCTGAGCAGACTAAAGCTTACGTCATTATCGAGGGGATGGAGGTAGCTTAAGTTTGGAGAACTTGAGCGTACTTCTCAATCTGTGATAGAGGTAGCTTAAGTTTGGAGAACTTGAGCGTACTTCTCAATCTGTGATAGAGGTAGCTAAAGTTTGGAGAACTTGAGCGTACTTCACTATCTTGAGATAGAGGTAGCTAAAGTTTGGAGAACTCGAGCGTACTTCTCAGGTAGCTAAAGTTTGGAGGACTCGAGCGTACTTCTCAATCTATGATAGAGGTAGCTTAAGTTTGGAGAACTCGAGCGTACTTCTCAATCTGTGATAGAGGTAGCTAAAGTTTGAAGAACTTAAGCGTACTTCACAATCTCTTTCGAATCAGAGATAGAGGTACACCTTATTTTAATTCTAACAGAGATAACGGAGATTTTTGGGAGAAATTTATATGATTCGGGAAATTTATACGGTCTTACGGACCGGGTAATTTATAGCCTTCCGGGCTTCGGATGATGATTTGGGAAAATCGTTATTCCATTTGGAGATAACGGGAAATTTCCCGGATGAGACGTTATCCCATTTGGTGATAACGGAGATCACGAGAGATAGCGAAATGTTATTCCTTCATTCGGGAATAACGGAGATCGCGAGAGAGATCGAAATGTTATTCCTACCTTCGGGAATAACGGAGATCGAAAGAGATAGCGAAATGTTATTCCTTCATTCGGGAATAACAGAGATCGCGAGAGAGGTCGAAATGTTATTCCTTCCTTCGGGAATAACGGAGATCGAAAGAGATAGCGAAATGTTATTCCTTCATTCGGGAATAACGGAGATCGCGAGAGTGGTCGAAATGTTATTCCTTCCTTCGGGAATAACGGAGATCGAAAAAGGTAGCGAAATGTTATTCCTTCATTCGGGAATAACGGAGATCGCGAGAGATAGCGAAATGTTATTCCTTCATTCGGGAATCACGGAGATCGCGAGAGATAGCGAAATGTTATTCCTTCATTCGGGAATAACGGAGATCGAAAAGAGATAGCGAAATGTTATTCCTTCATTCGGAAATAACGGAGATCGGGGTCGAAATGTTATTCCTTCATTCTGGAATAACGGAGATCGAAAAGAGATAGCGAAATGTTATTCCTTCGTTCGGGAATAACGGAAATCGTGAGAGAGGTCGAAATGTTATTCCTTCATTCTGGAATAACGGAGATCGAAAAGTGATAGCGAAATGTTATTCCTTCGTTCGGGAATAACGGAGATCGCGAGAGAGGTCGAAATGTTATTCCTTCATTCTGAAATAACGGAGATCGAAAAGAGATAGCGAAATGTTATTCCTTCGTTCGGGAGTAACGGAGATCGCGAGAGAAGTCGAAATGTTATTCCTTCCTTCGGGAATAACGGAGATCGAAAAAGGTCAAAATGTTATTGCCTTCTGGCAATAACTGAGATTTTTAACAAGAAACGTTATCCCATTTGGCGATAACGGAAGGTTTCCTGGAGGAGACGTTATCCCATTTGGCGATAACGGAGGATTTCCCGGAGGAAACGTTATCCCATTTGGCAATAACAGAGGGTTTTTAGGAGACAACGTTATATCCATTTGGATGTAACGGGAAAACTTGGGAGAAAGTGTTATTCCATTTGGAGATAACGAGACTATTTTGGGCAAAAGTATTTAAGGTTACTTTTCTTTGTGCATGTCACATGAGCCACGGGCTGACTCTTTTGCGGAAAGGCAAGAGGATTTTTATGAAACAATGTGTTTGGATGCATGTGTTTGGATGTATGTGTTTGGAAACTGTTTGAGACAGGTTTCGAGCAGGTGGGGTCGTATCCCTTGGGTGTGGACTAAAATTTCCTTCTTGGACTGAGATCGGGTTTAAACCTCGGGTCTTGACTAAAGTTCCCTTCTCAAACTCTGACACTTGAAGCTGTTGTTGACAGGCTTTTAGAACCAAAGACTAAAGCAGATGTCGAAGCGACCAAACCTCTCTTCTAGGGGTGGATGCGACTTATCGGAGCCCCGGTCTGAGGAACAATTTCTGCAAAGCCCCATGTCTTATTAAAGCAAGGAAAGTTCCTTTCATTGGCAAAGCCCCGGTTGGATGAACTGAGTAGGCGAGGTTTTAGGTTTCAAAGAAGTGACTTGGTGAAGCCCCAGTCTGGTGACCTAGCAAAAAATCCCAATATGATTGGTACTGCAAAAGTGATATTGAGGTTGATCTGACCAAAACTGAATCCATCTAGAGACCTAGTGAAGAACCCGATGCGGACCCCAAAAATGACTAAAGAAGCTCCAGTCTAAAGAAATGGCTTGGCAAAGCCCCAACCTTGAAGAGTCACAAGGCAACCCTAATGCGAATTGTAGCCGGAGAGGGAAAAACCTATCTTTTTTCTTTTTTTTTTATTTAGTCAATCAGTCAACCTTAAGAAGATGTGAAAGAAAAGATTCTTAGAAATTTATATATGCAGGGGCATATTTTTTGAAAGATGGGAATAGATCCCGATTTTGTGTTATTTTGATGGCCTTATTCGACATAGGCACGAGAACTCGCTTTGGGTTTGACTCTTTTGAGAGAGTATAAGCGTAGAAAGGTTTGTAAAAGTGTATGAAAGCCCCTGCTGACAGAAAATCAGTGTTTAGCACTATTTTTCCTAAGATGTAGAAAAGGAAGACTTGTCAAGACATCTGAAAACTTGTTTTATTTATAATGATCACAAGATTGCTTAAAACCCTTTATTAATGTTCGGGTTATTCAACCACTAATCTCGATATGAAAAAACATTCTTATTAACCATGAGGAGAAAGTCAACCGATGTCGCGGATCAAGGTTGGCTGGGTGTGAAAGAAAGGTCTGTGTATAGGGAGGTCATTGATGAGACCGGATTTTCTGGGATTTGACTGTGTCTACTGATGAGACCGAATTTTCGGGAATTTGAATGTGTTTATGGGAAAGGTCATTCGATGGGACCGAATTTTTCTGGAATATGAATATGCTTATGACCGGACCATTTCTGGTTGCCTACGTTCCCCTCATTGTGAGGAGCTCAGGTTGCCGTAGTTCAGCTTTGGCAGGATTGTGTCTCGCTTTGGGAAATGGGATTTGTGGTTCCTTTAGTGGAAAGGCTTAGATGAGAAGGTTGGATGATGAGGCATGGGCCTCGGAATGATTCCTTGACCAAGTCATTCTTGGACGGCTGCTTCAATT
This sequence comes from Adenophora triphylla var. japonica, assembly GCA_022495995.1. Classification (NCBI taxonomy): domain Eukaryota; kingdom Viridiplantae; phylum Streptophyta; class Magnoliopsida; order Asterales; family Campanulaceae; genus Adenophora; species Adenophora triphylla. The sequence continues at coordinate 413,787 of JAFEMH010000421.1, forward strand.
GCTTCCCGATTTTCGTCTTTTACTGGGGGATAAAGGATTTGCACGTGCCTAAAGGCTTATGAAATGCTTCTGCCTTTGCTTCGACCGCCCCATTGTTATCGACAACATCTATTCTTCGAGCTTTGATTTTTTTATTTTTTTTTGTCCGTCAAGCTTTTGATTGGTGACGCTGGGTCCTTGGCCTCATTTTTTTTATGTGCGACCCTGTTTTTTGCCTAGACCGCCTTTTTTTTTTTGGGATTTTCAGCCTAGCTGGGTATTACTCTTTTTGCACTACATTTTTTTTATGTGCAACCCTGTCTTTTGCCTAGACCGTCCTTTTTTTTTTTGGGATTTTCGGCTAGTAGGCATTACTCTTTGCACTAAGATTTATTTATATATATATATATATATATATATATATATTTTTTAAGCACATGAGGGCCAAGGTGAGCCCCTGCTTGAACATTTTTTTTTTGATACCCTTGACGGCGGAGAGCATCGATGAGCATGTCCAGCTGCTCTTCATTAACCCTATGGGCATTTTCCAAAGCTAGGAGTAACTCTTCCTCTCTAGTCATCGGGTTACCCAAACCACTGCCGTTTTCTGTCAAATCTGCCATTCTGAACCCCTGAGTAGACAGAACTGATGATTCTGCTGAACTGCCTGAACCTGAGGTTTTCGCACTGAAAAGCCGCTGACCCGGTACTCTTATCCACTTCTTTCTTGCTGCGGAAAAGAGATAGGCAAGGTTTAGACTTGGAGGTAGGCAAGGTTTAGACCCGGAGGTGGGTGAGGTTTAGACTCGGAGGTAAGTGTTTAGGCCGAAGGCTCAAGTAACATGCACTTATTTTGCTTAACTTTTGCTCAAAACACATTTTTTCCTAAGCTTGATTGATCGGAAAAGATTGGACCTTGGAAGGTAGAGATCGAAAATAGGAGATCGGACCGAGGAGGTCGCAACTAGAGATTTGACCGTGAAAGGTCGAAATGGAAAATCGGAGATCGGACCGAGGAGGTCGCGATTAGGGATTTGACCACAAAAGGTCGAAAATGAAAAATCGGAGATCGGACCGAGGAGGTCGCGATTAGGGATTTGACCACAAAAGGTCGAGATGGAAAATCGGAGATCGGACCGAGGAGGTCGCGATTAGGGATTTGACCACGAAAAGTCGAGATGGAAAATCGGAGATCGGACCGAGGGGGTCGCGATTAGGGATTTGACCACGAAAGGTCGAGATGAAAAATCGGAGATTGGACCGAGGGGGTCGCGATTAGGGATTTGACCACGAAAGGTCGAGATGAAAAATCGGAGATCGGACCGAGGAGGTCGCGATTAGGGATTTGACCACAAAAAGTCGAGATGGAAAATCGGAGATCGGACCGAGGAGGTCGCGATTAAGGATTTCATAGATAGGACCATGCAATTATGATTCCGTTAATTGTTCAAGTTTATTTAAAACAATGTCTTTTATTTATTTCTATTTGGTTGGAAAAGGGGGTTTGCCCTTCTTTTTTGCAACTACTCTAGATCCTGGATCAGTGGGTTCCGTCACTACGTCTATAAGCCCCTCGTATTCCACCTCCCAGGGTGGACAGCCCCGGGCGAGGGTCCTATAGGGCACGCGAATCCCACCGATCGAAAGAGAAGAACGCTCTTAACGGGTCTAGCGGGTCATAAGAACTTTTAACGCGCGAGCGATGCGGATTATAGTCAAGGCAATGCCGGGAAAGTCTCGTCTTTCAGCCTTAACGGAATTTCGGCAGAGTTTCGCTTGCGCGAATGACCTTTTGACTTTTCGGCAATGTCCGAGAAGATAATAGGCATGGGTCGGGCGGTAAAAAACCGGATGACACAGTGTTACATTGAACTTCGTTGCATACGCTGTGCGTGAGTCTAAGTCGAAGTCAATGCCGGGTCAAGATCTTGCCAATTTTTCCTTGTCGGAATTTTGGCAGAGCTCCGCTTGCGCGAAAGATCTTTGGATTTTTGGCACGGACTTGGTCTCGACTCTTACGCATCCCGTGTGGGTCAAGGTCAAAGTCAATGCCGAAGTCAAGATCTTGCCAATTTTTCCTTGTCGGAATTTCGGCAGAGCTTCGCTTGCGCGAAAGATCTTGACTTCCGTCATGGGCTAAAGTTTGACCTTTACGGGGATTTCAACTGGGCTGTATGACACGGACTAGACCAAAAACCAACCAAAAAGTCACGATTTTTAAAATGTGTGACACGGACTGTGCATTGGTCGACACTGGATGCCATGGGGAGTTTGGGATGATTCCGTGCGCGCCCGGGAGCATCTTAAGGCTGTCCGTGACTGCAACTGAACAACCATCCCGGGTTAAAGGGACGTGCGTGCAAAGTGTACAGGATATATATGGTGCGCGTAGTGTGCGGCCTCCTAAAAACGTTCCTTTTTGAGTTAAAACAGAAATTTTCAGAAATGTGTTTTAAAGGAATGATTTTTCGGGACGGGGGAAAATGCAGCAAATAAGCACGTAAATTTTCTGGGAGCCCCGGTCAGTCTTGGAACTGAATAGCCCCAAGCTGCCAAGGCTGCCAGATTAATCTCAATTTTTGTCCTGGTGGAATTGCCAATGAAGCCGCCCGGTCAGAATCCAGAGAGGATTAAGCCGTACGGCTGCATCAAGCAACTTTCCAGGTTCCATTTTTCTTTGATCTGCAGGCTGCTTTCCCGGCCTTTTTGACACCTTTTCAGCTTCCAGCAAGCTTTCCTGTTCAGCATTCAGAATATGCACAATTCCAAGAAACAAATGATGCATGCAATGCAATGCAAGAAAAATAAGGCAAGTATGGGAAGCGGATCCGCGGCGGAAGGCTAACCCTCTCGGAAAAAGCTTTCTTTTTTTATTTTTTTCGAAAAGGGATATTGGTACGTGGGATTGTTAGACCATCGTTTATCCCAAGCCTCGGGTTAGGAAGCGATACAGGAAGGTTAATGGTTTCCACCTATATATCGGGTATCATTTTTTTGTTTTTTATTTATTTTTTATTTTTTTTTAAAAAAACTTATAAAATGAAAACATTTAATGTCCCATGTCCCTCAAGCAAAAATGAACCTCAGCCTCCGAGCAATGCAAACATTCGACACTAAGCTTCAGTAACACAGAAAACATGGAGGAAAAGGAACACAAAGCACGTAAAATGCAAATATCACATATAACGTCACAACAATGCACACACAAAAGAATAAAACGGATGTTGAATGAGAACGAAAGTTTGACCCACTTTTGAAAACAAATTTCAAGTCCCCAGCGGAGTCGCCAAACTGTGAATGTGTGCCCAAATTCAATTTTTTGTTTTTTTAGTTTGGATTCACGCGAGTTTGAAAACATCCGGTTTAATTTGAAAAACGGAGTCGCCACGCCATTTTGATTTCCTCAAAACTTTGAAAAAAAGGTTTTTTGGGTTCGGAGGTTAAGTTACCCCTTGGGAAGAACGGATCGTCGTTCACCCAAGGTGCCTTGCCGTAGCAAGTCTCCCTAGATTCCATTTTTCGTGCTTGCTTGCGTGCTTTCTTGTGTGCATGTGTTGAAAAGAGGGGGGGTGTTCCAAGTTATCTTCCGGACGTACAAACCATTTAGTTGGTTGTCGCTCGGGATTCCTTGGATTTTTATGTGTTCGGGACTTTGATCCCGTCCTCATCTTGGACTTGTGATCATCGCTTTTTGACCTTGGGTCATGCGTGATCGAGAGAAGGACTCTCTTTTATAGTCCAAAATGGGGTTCTTTAGAAAGGAGTGTCCTTAGCCCTTCAATCCTACACATTGAGACGATTGAGCTTATATTGGAGCTATCATGCTCGTCTCAAGTGATAATCGGAGATATAGGTTCAAGGTCTATCCCTTTCTAAAGAGATTGTGACACCTTTAATGGAAGAAACGATGTAAAGATGAGATCTTTACACCGGTCCGTTCCAAAGGATACCAATGGGGACTAGGGGAATGCATGTTTTATGATAAAAATGACATTTTTAATGAAAAGATGACATTTTTGGGTGCAAAGGATGCTCTTTGATTGCAAATGGTGCTTTTTATGTAAAGAAAGGATTTTTAATGCAAAGAATGCATTTTTATGTGAAAAATAGTATTTTATAGGCAAAGGATGCATAAAGACTACATTTTGAAAGCAAAGGATGCTACTTTAAGGTAAAGTGATGACTTTTAATGCAAATGATGCATCTTTATGCATGAAAATGGGTTTTAGGTGCAAAGGATGCACCTTTAATGTAAAGAAATGATTTTTATATGCAAAGGATGCGTTTTTATTGTAAAGACTACATTTTTAAATGCAAAGGATGCATAAAGATATCATTTTTATCTGAAAAAAGATATTTTTAGGTGCAAAGGATGCACCTTTAATGCAAAGATCACATTTTATGAGCAAAAGATGCTTATGTTAATGCAAAGGATGCAAAGGGGAAGGGGATATGATTTATATGCTCAAAGATATGATCTTTAGCAACAAATATGCCAAGTCCCAAACAATATATAGCAATATGTAAATGCAAGGAGCAAGTATATCACATAAAGCAAGTATAATGCAAGATAAGGGAGTGAGAGGTTACCAATGGTGGTGACCTCTTCTTCTTTGGAGTTAGCCTAGTGGAGGGGCCAACTTGTGGAGGCTTCAAGGAGGAGGGAGGTGGCTTCTTGGCACTCTCAGCTTCCTAATTTTCGTAGTAATATTTGGGAGAGTTTTGGTGCTGGAAATTGTTATATCAAAATGGGTAGAGGAGGCCTCTATTTATAGGCAGTCTGGATAGAGCTAATGAAGCCGTGCGGCTAGGAGTTCCCTCCTAATGCAGCCGTGCGGCATTATCCCCTGTGACTCAGCATCTTTCTAGAATCATGCAAGGTGGCACTTCTAGAAGGGTTTTCATATTAAGGAAAACGTGTTTTTTTAATTCCAAGCAGTCCCTTCACCCCTCGGAAGGTTCGGAACAATTCCCGAATTGCTCCCGGACTTTAGGAAAGTCTGGGGAATTGCCGGGAAACTTAACCGGAAGGCATGAGTCAGATTTGGGTACTTACAGATGGGAGGTGGGGTAAAGGCAGTAATAAAATCTTTGCGTGGGTGAGTAACCAACAAAGATACATGGAATGGACTTAGGGGCTAGCTTGTGGGGGGGGGTTTATGGGCGAAGCCAAGGATAGCAAAGGCAACCAAAACTTCGTAATTTGGTGTAGTTTGGAGGGGAATGGAATAGGCGAATGTAGGGGGAATCATTGTTGAGGGTGGGGGTAGGCATTCTATTTATGAGGTAGGTAGCAGTGATGAAGGCATAGGGCCAAAAGGTGAGGGGTAGGTTGGCATGGGAGAGAAGGGTGAGACCCGTTTCAACAATGTGACGGTGACGTCGTTCGGCATACCCATTATGTTCAGGAGTGTGAGGTGGTGTGGTGAGATGAGTGATGCCGTTTTGAGTCAGAGTGGGAGTGAGTTTGAGGTATTCACCCCCGTTATTGGAGTAGACCTAAATGATAGGACGTCGGAAGTATTTTTCGACTAGTGTTTTGAAACGAAGGAATGTGTTGTAGTTGTCAAATTTGTGTTTTAGGGGGTAGAACCAAATGTATTTGGTGTAGTGGTCGACAAAGATGACATAGTATTTAAATTTGTCAAGGAAATGAACTGGGGAAGTTCATACATCAGAAAAGATAAGATCTAGAGGAGGATGTGAAATAAGAGAAGAGGATGCAAAAGGTAGCTTGTGGCTTTTATTAATAAAACAAGAATTACATGGAGATAAACTAGTAGAAATAGATAAATGGAACTTGCTACGTAATAGACTAAGAATAGGGGGAGCGGGATGTCCTAATCTATGATGCCACAATTGCGAAGAGATGACGCTTGAATGAGCTTGAATTTTCGGAGGGTGCCAAATGTAGACGCTATCCTCAAGGTCTCTGTGGATAAGGGTATGACTCGTAGCTTTGTTCTTAATGAGAAAAGAAGAGTGTGAGAATTCAATAATAACATTATTGTCACGATAAAATTGAGACACATAGAGAATGTTACGAGTGATGAGAGGAACATGTAAGACACTATTTTTTTTAACAACTATTTTTTTTTCACTACTCATACACACACACACACACACACATGCACGCACAGAAGCGCCTAGGAGATAAATCCTAGGGAGAGAAAGCCTTCCCTCTAACTTCTGGGGGGATCAAATCCATGACCTCCAGGTTAAAAGCCATGAGCTCTAGCCAGCAAGCCAAATCCCCATGTGCAACATGTAAGACACTATTGAAATGAAGAGGGGGAGAGGATGTCGAGAGAGAGAATGAACTTATGTGAGAAATAGGAAAGGAGGAACCATCTCCAATAATGACGTCGTCACTGCCATTGTAGGGTGTGCATAAGGCTAGGTTGGAGAGGTCATTAGTGATGTGGTTGGTGGCGTCGCTATCGATGAGCCAGGAGGGAGGGGGAGAGGGATTATGGTAGGCAGCGGTGTGGGCTTGGGGGTTTTGGTGGTTAGGGTTTTGGTTTCGGTTTTGGCGAGGTTGAGAGGAGAAGTTTACAGTGGGGTAGTCACGTTTGAATTGGCGACATTGGGAGATGACATGACCAATGGTACTACAGTATTGGCACTTACCCTTAAAGGGGAGGGTGAGGGTTTATGGGAGGAGGGGGATGGATTGGAGGTACGGTAGGAGTTGCGGTTGGGTGATGGGCGGGCTTGGGCGATGAAGGCGGTGGTGGGGAGGGGGTTGGTGGGGGGTGGATTGTTTTATGGTAAGTTCATGTTGAATGAGTTTTTCATGGAGAGCTTCAAAGGAGATGGGGTTGTCACGGGCGCGGGTTGAGTCTATAACGGGTTTGAAGGTTTCATAATCCAAACCTTTTAGGATGGTGTAGGTTATGTCTTCGGAATTCATGGGTTTGCCTAGAATGGCGAGCTTGTCAATGTAGGATTTGACAGCATTCATGTATACCGAGATGGAAAGTTTGTTTTTGGTGAGATTTGCAAGGTTGTCCTTTATTTAAAGGATGTGACCACGGGAGGGGTTGGCATATGTGGTTTTGAGGGTGGTCCAAGCTTCATGGGAGGTGGAAGCTTGGTGGACTAGGGGAGCCACGACAGGATCTAAGGTACCTATGCGAGTCCCAAGAATGAGGCGATCTTGGCGATACCATGTAATGGCGGTCAGGTTAGGGATAGATGTAGTGTGGCGGATTTAGCCGGTTCATCGTCGGTTTCATCGACGACAGGGTTGGAGGTGGTGATGTTATCCTCGGGTTTGGGGTGGGTGCCATCGACAAACTTTAGAAGGTCGAGGCCAAAGAGGATAGATGTGATTTGGGATGCCCATGCAAGATAGGTTAAAGGGGTGAGGGTACAACAGTAGGATAAATTGACCAAGAAGAGGGGTTGGTCGGGTTCGGAGGCGTTGGGGATGGTGGAGGAGGAGGTGCCGGCCATGGGAAGAAAGGGTAGAGGCTGCCGATTTTTGAGGGGTTTTAGGTTTTGGATCTTTAGAGCTCTGATACCATGTGAGAATTGAAAAACCCTTAGGATTATTATTCACAAACCTCAAATATATATACAAGAAAGAGTCATATTCTAATAAGGAAAAAGAGTTTCCATATACTAATCACAATACAAATATTTAGTTGCATAATCTAAATACATGAGAATATATGCAAAGAATAATCTAGAAGAAGTCAAACAAAGAAACTTTAGGAGACGTTTCCTTAATAAATTAAAGATGCTAAATTTCAGAAATAATTTTAGATTACTTTAATTATTATAATAAAATATAAAACTTGTTATTAATACACCTTTATAAATACTATATCAGTACCAATTTTTTAAATTTTTTAAATTTTCATTATAATAATTAAATTAATCTAAAATTATTGCTCAAAGTTTACTCGTAGTAACATAAAATTAATTTTTAGTCAAGAGCATTTTTTTTTTAGGACATTCATTTTGGGACGGAAGGGGATAGAAACTTAGATTATATGGGATATAAAGAGATGGGACTCCCGTTGTTGTTTACAGTTTACAATTTTGCTGCACATCTCATTTTTGTTGCATATCAATTAATGATTTTGTTGTTATTGTTGTTTAAATTGCAAATATTACATTCTTTTTCAAACTTTCTGCCCATTAGATTCATCATGCAACATCCGGAGGAGATTGTTAGACGAATTTCAGAAAAAATAAGGGTCATGGACCATTATCAAATCAGGATCGATAAAGGGTATGATCGACATGGGATAGCCAAGTTGAAAAAAGAACACCGAGATGACTATAGCTATATGCTCCAAACATTTAGACAAAATCTTGGAGTTTTCTGCAACCATAGTAGACCAAACGAGTTTTCTTGCTCAAATAGGTCCCAGTTGTTCAAATTCCTTGTTATCTTTAGATTCGGTCAATATCCCGGATATCTAGTGCTTAATTCAAAAGATGACGAGTTGGTTACCAACTCCCGTAGGGTTCTTAATGGGTTTGATCATCGGATTATAGTTAAAGGATAAATGTTGTTGAATATGCTCAAATGGAGCCAGCAGAGAGGCAGCATTTACTGCCACCACCCAGGACACCGCCACGGTCCTCGCCTCAGTCACCGCAACAATCTCCTGGGACCATCTATAGGATGAAACTGAATCATGAAAACAAGGTCATACAAGGGGACCATCATTCTAAGTGGTCTCCTCGATAATTGTAGCATGTTCCAAAGTTTTGGTATAAATACAGCTTCATTGATCCGCATTCTTTCATCTCCATTGCTGGACATCTCGTCCAAATTTTTTGATAGAAAATTTTGTCAAGGAAGCTGACAAGTGCTGCACTAGTTGAGTTGAGTGAGTTGAGTCTAGTCATTGTTGTTCAAATTCCTTGTTATCTTGATAACACCCACAACTATCTCACAACCGCATTCACCACCCACCACCCTCCATCTCCACCAGACCCGATACCCAGAAATCAAACGTGCACACAAACGTCGACAGACTAAGATGCACCATCTTAAAAAATCCACAATATGCAGTTAACCGATAGAAATCAACTAAGAGTTAATATAAACCAATTATATGGTAAAGATATTAACCAAAATTATTTATTTGTTATCGCATAATTTCAAAATAATACCATAAATATGCAGTTAACCGATAGAAATCAACTAAGAAATGACCGTTTTATTTTACTTATCATATTTAGTGTACTCCAATATCCCAAATGTATTGTAAAAATAAAAAATAACTAATAGAAAGATGGACATACTAAATTGGATGAAAGTGTATGAAATAATTTAAAAGAAAGACAAAGGTCCAAATAGTGAAAATATGAAACATGGAAAAGGTTTATATTTATATGTGATTAGTGCATGTTCATAATGTGTTTGATTAGTTACAATTCAAAGCATATGTTTATGTTCATGCAAAAGTAGAAGTGATGTAGTCATACAATCAATGTTTTTGTTTTAGCAAAACAAAGAACTTCAATTGCATTCACATAAGTTAACTAAATGGTTTTCCAAAAACAAAAGATGCATGCTCATCTTATACGTAAGAACTTGCATATAAGTGAAAGATCCTAGCAAAATAATATGTAGCGCTCTTCGCGCTCCGTCTTACATGAACAATCGAACAAGAACAAAAAGAAGCAAGAATGGTTTTACGCCCATATACAATGCTTATATATTCCGTGAGATCTACATTTGGAGGAGATAGAGCCCGCAACATTTTAAGCAGGGGCGGATCTACGCCCCCCCCCCCCCATTGACTTTTTAAAATTAACCAAATTATTATTATTATCATTATTATTATTATTAGAATTAGGAAGTAGAGTGTTGTACATTGTGAAATATGAGTTGTACATGAAGAACACCATTTTCCGGAAAACATTTTACTTAGAAAAAATCCGTAAGTCGTTTTACTTAAGAAGGGCGTAAAATGTTTTTCGGAAAACTTTTTTCTCCATTTTCCAGAAAACAATCAAACAACGGAAAACGAGTTATTATAGGTAAAACATTTTCCGGAAAACAACCAAACATCGGAAAATGGGGAAAACGTTTTATGGAAAACAATCAAACAACGAAAAACAAGTTATTTTACGGAATACATTTTCCGGAAAACGTTTTTCGTCGAAACAAACGGAGCCCAAGTAACAGGGATTTCAGGCTGAAAAAATTCCAATCAAATGTCAAAAAAAGACCAAATAAGTGTCATTTTAGACGTACAATACAGAATCTGAATCTTAATTGCAGACGGTTGCATTAGTAAGAAGTGACATTCAACTCGATGCACAAAGGAACTAATAGTCATACGAGAACAGTGAATGCATCCATAATCTCCCAAGAGTCCGAAATCCCTAACAGCATAAACAAAAGGGAAGGGAAGGGAAGGATCAATCTTTACGGAGGTCCACAAACTCACGTCGACTACCAGTTGCAGTTAAGACTATTATTTCAAGCTTGTCTCCCTGCACAAACATTGATTATGAGTAAAACAAGAAAAAAGTACGACATGAAATGCCTGGTTGAAGATGCTACAATGTTTTACCCTTTTAATGAAGATAAAAGGGGTTAAATTCAGTGTCCACCCTTGTGAAGTTATAATTGAAAATAAAAAATGTGAAGGAAAAGGGTGGGCACTGCTGGGGTGAGCAGTGAATTTAATTTAACCCAGATAAAAGCTCTATGGTTTTACCATACAAAAAATGTGACAGGAAATAGAATGACTGTAATTCTAGTGGGTTTGAGGTTAAACTTTCAACACACTTTGCTAAACAAAGGCACAAGGGGACTACTCTGCATACAAGTAGAGAACCTTTCTTTATGCAGGGGTGGGAAATAAAGGTTTTACTCACATTTTATACCAAAGTGAGGATCTAGATTTATTTGTGCAAGTGACACAAGGAACTACTCCCTCCGTATAAAAATAAATGTCTCATTTAACTTGTTTGTGCATTACTTGTATTCCTTATTTAGAAACATGATATTTATTTTGGACGGACCCAAAAAGGAAAGTGCAAATTTTATTATGGGATGGAGTGAGTATATATCTTACAGTGTATATATCTCTCTCGGTCGCTGATACAAAACAAGTCTTCACCAAATCAATTGCTTCTGTTTCTGAAAGTGGAGTAACAGAATCCTGCACAATTCAATGGATCTCCATTAGATCTATATAAAAATTGCTAACGAAAATATACATTATTTTTTTTTTTCAAAAAACATAACAAACTCGAGCATGGACCTGTGCTGGTAACAAAAGAGGACTTGGAGATTTCAGCTGGTTGTCCAGAAAAGGAGTGATGAGTGTAGAACCAGAACCTTGAGCACTGTACCCAACCCTCTCATAAGATCCAACAGCATCATATGTGAATACACAACCCTTTCCTTTATTTTTGCAAAGAAGAATGTGTAAGTACAAATGAATGGCTATCCCTGCAACTTAGAGCATATAATGAAATACCTTCACTATCGAGGCCACCCAAAACATTGAATGCGTAATATGGGAAGAAACGCTTGTAGTAGAGAGTGTTTGAGAGAAGCTGAGCCATTGCAGGGCAGCTCATCTGCTTGTTGTGTTGATGCTGATAGATCTATGTCGAGGAAATATAATAAAAGAGCATCAGTTTCCTAATGAGGAACCACAAAATACGAAATTCAATTATGTGAACATGGTATGAGGAAATATAACAAAAAGGCAGCACAATTATGTGAACATGGTACGAGGAAATATAACAAAAAGGCAGCACACTATAGCTTGCATTGCAGTAATGGACTGTTCACTGCACAACCTTATTTCAAGGAAAATATACTAATTGTAGCAATACCACATGCTGCTTATAATGCAATTTATCTTGCCATTCACAAAGCAGGGTAAACATTGGTGAAGACGCATGATAGGAGTTCGAAAGTTGGAAAAGAGATCGATGGCTTATAGGGCAACAAAGTATTGAGAGCTTTTACTTGAACCTCTTCTTTTTGCCTACTGACAATTACAACCACATGAATATCATGGACAAAGCACATAGGATGAGAAATAAATAAACCTTACAACTGATACAATAAGTACCTCCTCTTCTCATCAAGATTCATGCTTACAGATAAACACTTAGTGACTCATAGTCCTAAACATGTGTGATGAAATTCATGAAACATGCAATCCTATATTTTTGTTCTTTTAGTCACTGAGGTAGTTTTTTTTTCGTTTTGACCATTAACGTAGACGTGTCCAAGGTTAAGCGTTAACCGGCTAACCGTAAGGTTAATAACCGAATTTTAACCGCCTAAACCGTTAACCGTCTAACCGCCTTAACCGCCTAACCGATAACCGTGTAACCGAGGTTAACAAAGGTTAAGAAATTTTTACTCCGGTTAACCGCCGGTTAATTAACCGGTTAATTAACCGGCGGTTAACCGTATATCCGTTGGAAATTTGAAAAATATAGCCGTTAAAACACAACTTTTTATTCAAAAAAAATATTTCAAAGTTATATTTTAATATTAAATTTAATTAAAAATCTGAAATTCTGTAAAAAGTTAAGTTTTTTCTTTATATACTTCCGTTTCTTTTAAATCCGTTAAGTTTTCATTTCTTTAAAAATTCATACCTATTTTTCTATAACTTTTTGCAAAAAATATTAGTCTTAAAAACTATTTAAAATAGTTTTATTTATCCAAAAAAAAAAACAGTTCATATACAGTTACATATTTAACAGAAACTGTTAAATATTTAACTGTTTTTTCAAAAAAAGTGTTAAAAACTTAACTTTTTATTCAAAAAACTATTAAAAAGTTATTTTCTTTTAACTTTAGATAAAAATCTGACATTCTTGAAAAAATAAAGAAATAAAAAATAATTAACCGTTTATTAACCGGGTTAACCGGGTTAACCGGATTAACCGTTAACCGGTTAACCGTAACCGTGACTTAACGGTTAACGGTTAAGTCCGGTTAATGATTTTAACCTTCGTTAACCGCCGGTTATTAACCGGTTAACCGCGGTTAATTAACCGTGGTCACGTCTACATTAACGTAAACATTTCACTGACCATGTAGTCACTCCGTCAATGAACCGTCAATTTCCCGTCAAATATGTTGACATGGTACAATGACAACACAACTTTTGCCTATATGGATCTATACCTTAGGAACATTTGCATATGTGGAAGCTTCAGGGATAAAAATGTGCGATCATAATTATTGAGGGGTTAAATTGAAAATATTATCCAAAAGAAAAAAGAAAAAATCCTTAATTCTAAAATGTCGACATCCATGAAAAAAAAACTCAAACCCAGTACATAATTTCTTCTCCTAGGCTCCTACACTCACTCCCCCATTCCCTCCGCCGCCCTCTCTTTCTCTCCTCTCACCCCTACCGACTACCGGTCAAGCCCCTACCACCGTCCTTTACCCACTTCATCTACTACCCCAAAAGCCGCAGCCGCCCCCTCACCCGCCACTTCTCCATTCTCACCGCCCATTCGTCTTCCCAAACAACATCAGTTTCTTCTCTCTCTCTCTCTCTTTCTCTCTCTCTCTCGATTTAGATCTAGATCTTGTTAAGAAACCACCTGCTTGGGTTTGTTGTTCATTTCCAGTCTCGAAGAGAAGCACCGATACTTACCTTCCCTGAAATCATATCGAAGCTTCCAAAAAATTTAGTCCCGATACTTACCTTCCCTGAAATCATATCGAAGCTTCCAAAAAATTTAGTCCATGGAATATACCCAACACTCCACATCTGCCATAATTGCACTTATGAAGAAGGCTTGAGGACGGAGTTGTTCAAACAGAATTTTTTTTCTTCTTTTTCTTTTGTTTTGTAACCTGTGTAAGATTTATCAATTTTGCTTGTGTAATTCATAATAAATTTTAAGATTGGAGTTAAGATTGGACTCTGTGCTGTTGATTTGGTTGTAAACATTAATTTCTTTTATTATTATTATTATTATTATTGGTGGTGGGATTGCAGCGGTATCTTGGCTCACAAACTGAGCTTTTCAAAATTCAAACAAAATACAACTTATATGGGGTATATAATTCAATGACAGTAATGGCTTTTGTTTTTGTATTTGGTTTATGTTTTTGATTTTGAATTTGGTAAACAATTATAGTTGGTGGTGGTGTTTTTTTTCCAGTGGTGGTGGTGTTAGTGGGTGGTTGTGGACCTTGTGGTGTTACTATGTTAGTGGTTTTGTTGGGTGGTGTTAATGGTTTTTGAGTTGGTGCTTGTACTGGTGGTGTTACTGTTGTTAGTGGTGGTGTTGATGGTGAGAATTTATATTATTTTTCACTTAAATTTTATTCTGGGGTTTATAGATAATATTTTTACATTTTCACCCCCTGTTATTTCCACATAAGCAAATTGCAGTGCCACATAAGCATAATTTAACGGAGAAATAGACGGCTCAAAGACGGAGTGACTACATGGTTGGTCAGTGAAATGTACTCCCTCCGTCCCGCCCGAAAGGGCATTTTTGTGTCCTTGCACGGGAATTAAGAAAAGTGATGTAGGAAAGAGAAAAATTGTATAGTGGAATAAATGTTGTGAGTGAAAGGTGATGTAGGAAAGAGAAAGTGGGGTAGGAAATAGTTAGTGGATATATATTGTAAGAGTATGACAAGTGGGTCCCACAAATAAAGAAGTAATAAAAAACTTTCTATTTTTTGGTTGTGCCCTTTCAAATAGGATGCCCAAAAAGGAAATTTGTGCCCTTTCGGGCAGGACGGAGGGAGTATACGATAATGGCCAAAACGAAAAAAATAATACTCCAGTGACTAAAAGGAAAAAAGATCAACATGTTGAGGATGAAAAGAGTATTTAACTCTAACAGAATCAGTAAAAGGGAATCTTCCAGATTCTTACCAAGTGCCTAGAAGCCAAGACCTTCTGCAAAGCTTTCACGTCTGCCTGGAAACCAGAAGAGGCCATGAAAGATTTCTCCGCTCTGAGAAGTCAACAGAAAATCAATCAAAAAGCACATACTATTTCAATATAAAGAAGCATTGTTTGTAACAGACGAAAGTTCAAGTGCTCAACCCAAGGAATGAGCATTCATATACCATGTCACCCAAAAAACAAACATATAGAAATGTAATAGCTTAGATCAACAATGAAGGGAACATTTCGCTTCTGTATGTCGGAGCTACTTTTTTTTCATTTCAGACAGCAGCTGAATCAGCTAGACAGGACATGCCATAGAAACTTATACGTCCATAGTTAAAAACTTCATGAACATGTGAGTTACATGTCACAGATTTATTTTTTTGCTGATAGGATCATGATTCATGTCACAGAAATTTATTGCTGGATAAACCTATTGTTTGAGGGGTGTAGCATCCTCGTAGAATAGGTACCTTTTTTTTTTTTACAAAAGTATGAATCTAGGATATAAGCTCGTTTCCACCATGGATATGATAGTGATTATTCATACTTATTAGGCTTCTTTTGTGTGATTATTAGAAAATCGTATACTCTTTTCGTTTTATAGATTGGACAGTTATATTATAATTCTATGTAGTCAGATCAAGTAGTAGATAGTTTGGCTTTGCTATAATATGGATGCATAGGTTCGGAGCTGAGTTATGCAGTTGATTACAATTTACTACTTGCAAGTTAACCGTAACCTGTGTAATGCCTGTCAAATTAAACTTTTTTGGATGCTTCAGGTGAACTTTAAAATCACGGCAGTAAATCTTCCCTCGACCTGATATGTTTCAATTGACATGCCTAAGGATGCATTTGGCTACTAGTGGCTATAGCTAACTATCTTTATTAACAAAATTTGAATAAAACCTGTACACTAGCAATCCTTTAGTGTCAAGATTTTTTACCCACAAACAGGCATATATTCTTAGGCCTCACATTAACTCTATTAATTCATTCGCAACCAGACATACATCAATTATCACCTAAAGACAAAAGTCTACCTTCAACAGTGCTCATGCATAAACTCCTGTGGGATAACCATATAAATTTGTATATGAAGTCAATGTTACATGTAACTTGTATAAAATTGTGTGTGCAATCTATAACCCTCCCCTGCACCTCTTCTTCCACTTTCAAGCTATAGCCACAATGCTGCCCCGCATAATCTCCTTCCACCCTCAAGCTATAGCCACAATGCAACCTGCGTATCATGTAGGGGCATTTTACCCAGTACACTATAATCTGATCCTAATTAGACCCACCAGTTTGTAGAAAACCATAAATCTTCTATCTTTATCAAATTCATCTCATGTTTAGAGTAAGATTTCATACATTTTATCATTTCAGATCACTTTCCTTAAAAATATTGCAAATGAGATGGCATTTAAACTCTCCAGTACTATTTCAACAACTGAACCATTTTCTAACTTAAGCTAGAATAATGTATGTGAGAACAATGAATTAATCGATTGAGTGCCACAAAATAATCTAGCAAAAATAATTGAATGAAATTGTACGGCTGAGCAGAAAAATTAGGGGTAAAGGGAGTTTACAATTGGGCGATTTTGGAGTAGTCGCGGGTGAGAATACTGTATCCAGTTGACATACGAGTGTCGGCGGCAATCACACAGTAATCGGCTCCGGCAATCGCAACACAGGTTCTGCATAAACACAAACACACACACACATATTAGCCCCATCTGCAAAAACCTAAAGCGTTGAGAGGGAAACATGGATTGAATTAGGGTTTTACCCTCCATTGTTGTCGTATGGAGAAAAATTTGCCTGTTGCTTCGTCATTGAGGGCAGATTTACAGATTTCAAATCAATGAATCAAAAGATTTGAGAGAGAGAGAGAGAGAGAGAGTTGGAAACTCTTTTCCCTAGTGATTGTCTTTTCTCTCAAGAAATGCTGAGGCCTAAAACGTTGTCGTGCGCCCTTCCAGTAATTTTCTAACCCTGATTCGGAAGTGGAACGCTGGTTCAAAACCCCTCTTATTAACCGAAGATATCGTAACTTAAAATAATAAAATAATAGTAATAAGGTAACACTGATAGGGATGGCCAAAATCGGTCTGGGCTCGATTCCGATTAGAAAACCGTCGATTCCGGTTCGACAATACGGTGACTCTTAACCGGTCCGGCCTAACCCCGGATCCGGTTACTCCGGTTTCGATTTTTTCGCCGGTTTGCTCCGGTTTCGGGCTTTTTCGGTCTAATTTCGATTCGATTCTATTGAAAAACAAGAAATTTTCGTTTGGTTCACAGTTTCGGTTCCGGTCCGGTTCACCATTTTTGTGACCCTTAATCGGCCCTTATCCAAACCGGTTCCGGTTACCCCGATTTCGATTTTCGTGACGGTTTCGGGCTTTTCCGATCTGATTCCGGTTCGATTTTTCGGTTCTGATTCGATTCCGATCCGATTTGGCCATCCCTAAACAGTGATACACTCGTGTATTAAACTAAACGGTTATGTGTACAACAATTTCAAATAAAATTAAGATTTTAAATACTCCCTCCGTCCCATGATAATCTGTAAAAAGACTCCTTTTGGACGTTTCACAATAATCTGCACTTTTCTAAAATGAAAATGGGACCCACTTCTCTCTACTCACAACCATTATCCACTTACTCCACTTTCTCTTTCCTACTCAATCATCTACACTCACAACACATCACCTTTTTCACTTTTTACCTTAATTCTCGCGCCAAGCTAAAAAGTGCACATTATCCCGGGAAGGAGGGAGAGTATCTATGTAAAAATTTATAGATAAAAGATAAAAACTATACATATACAACAATTTCAAATAAAATTAAATTTTAAATAAGTATCTATGTAAAAATTTATAGATAAAAGATAAATACTATACAGTAGTTGTTAATTTAAGGATTGTTAATAAAAAAATATTAAAAAAATCTTACAAATCTAATATAATAAATATTTACAAAAAAATTAAATATATTTAAATAAATATATTTATTATTAAAATTTACAAGGAATATTATAATTAAAGAATTATTATAGGTTAAATAAATGGATTTAATATTTAATTATTAATTACAAATATAATGTTTTTGTAAAAAATATTACTATTTTTAAAAACAATTAACTTTTATTTATGCTATACCAAGTAAATTGCAAATTTTAGAATATTAAAAGACTCAATAAGTAATATGTGAGCCCAATATATGCTGAGGCCAAAAACACTACACATGACAACCCTAATCCTAAATCATCCTCAATAACGCTTTCTTTGTATTTCTAATTTTTTTAAAATTAATTTTTTATTAATTAATGACTTAATATATTAAAAGAGTAGCAAAGTATAGAAACATATTTGGTGGGGTTTGAACCCCCTGTGCTAGCTTGTCTCCTTTTCAATGAACGGGAGAAACATTTCCCAGTTGTCTTTTGCCCAAATTTGGGTGTAATATCCTTCTGCCATGAGCTTGTATTTGTGCCAAGGAAAGAACTTAGGGAGCTCAGGTGTTTTTTGATAATATTTAATAAATTCTTTGTGATAATTGTTCAATACATTTTCTTCTTTATATGCCTTACTATTTTGATCATGGAGCCAAAACAGGCTCGAAAAATCAATGTTTTCTTCAACCTTTACTGCCATCTCTAATACCTCTTGATCTTTGAGTTCATTGCTCACAAATATTCTCTTTCTGGATGGTCTGTAGGTGTAACTATCTGCTTCAGGGAAGGATACGAAAATTTTACATCCTACCACCTTTGGATATGATTGGATGGCAATATATATATATATATATATATATATATATATATATATATATATATATATATATATATATATATATATAAAATGTTTTCTTTAACAAATTTATTACTTGTTCTTAAAAAAAAAACAAATCTATTACTTGTTCCTCTAAAATGAATCACTAAAATATTATCAAATTTCTTTTTGGTCAAAATCAAATTTACAAAAAATGATTAATGAATAACTAAAATATTTTCTCATTTCATCTGAATTAGGTGCTTTACTTTTCATATTTCGACTTTAAAAAGTTTACTCCATCAATACCACCTCAATTTTTTTTTTTAAATGTAATTATAAAATTTAGAAAAATATAATAGTATAATAAAAAAATACGAATAATGATTATTAATGAAATAAATATAATAAGAAGTGCGTTAGCTGAGTTGAGTATTACAAAGTGTCATCATTTAAAAAAATTAAAAACTTTATTTTTAGATTTTTTTACTTTCTAATTAGAGGTCAAAAAATATAATTTTTGCAATTTGAAATAGGATGAAGAATATATAATTAATACTAAGTTACATGTTATTATTCTTAATACATATTAATAAGAGGCGAAAGGAATAACCCAAGTAAATGCTCGGATACTAGCCTGTGGAGGTCTGCCCGGGTTCCAGAACATGGAGGCCTAAAGGCATGCTTGGATAAGAGCGTGTGGAGGCCCAGCCAGCGAGCACGAGCTCGGGCCCAGTCACTTCGGGTGCCAGGAAAAGCAAGATGGACAATTGGTGATGGCGTAATGGTGAACTCTTTGTGTAACCGAGCACGAGCCCGTGTGATAAGAGGAAGTGTTTTGTTGATAACACTTGCATAGGGACCTCGCCCCTCGGACCAGGCTGAGAAGAGGACCCCTCAGTCTAGTAGAATTGAGCTCGGGATGTCTTATTTCCTTCAGGATTCTAGTCTACACAGGATCCTAATCCTAGCCAAGATTCACTTTCCTAATCCAACTCCAATTCTAATCCCTATTATTGAGGATTACTCCACCAATCCCGTATAAATAAGAGATCAAAACTCCAAAATTAGGTATATTCTATTCTTTAATCTTCTTCCCTTAATTATTTTCTTATTCTCTCAATCATATTCTTACTCTAATGTCGGAGGGCCTTTGCCGGTGAAGCCCCAGCTTAGTTTTATTGTTTGTTCATATGTTTCAGGTTTAACTAAGGCAAATCCAGAGATCTAATACGTTGATTACAGCTAGATTGACCCGAATATAATTTTGGCTCGATTAGTTTGGTTTCATTGCCGAGAAATTTGACCAATTTACCTCAATTTAAGCTTTCAAACTTGGGATTCCGACCATATTTTCCTAGGTTCCAGCGAAAAATATGGTTTCTCAGGCAGGTTCGATTAGCAACGTTCTGGAAAACGCCACCATCCCTGGGGTATTCAACGCGGCAGGCAATAGTCACCCATACAGAACACCATATGGGCGACCCCAAAAACCCTAATATCTTACCCTTAGCCCCCACCAATGCCGCCGGAGTTCTTACCAGGGCCCAAACGGCCGCCCTAGGTCAAGGAGGCAACGTCAATGTACCCCAGGGTCGGTCCTCAATACGGTTGAATGACGTCATGGTTAAGGAGCTAATGAAGCGCAACAGGAAATCCATGCCGAAAATGGCCACGTCGTTGCTCCCCATTGGATGCAATGGAGCAGGCCACCCAAGTACTGCACCTTCTTTTGCAGATTTAGGCAGCTCGTCACTGGATTGCCACCCTTCAGCAACATCAACAGCCTCAACAAAACCTATTAGGGAGTAACACGACGGTTAATCGCCCAGCTGGGCAACAGGAGCAAGCTCAAAACGGCAAGCCACTTGAGCATGGAGATTACCCACAAGATATCTCCTCACAAGGTAGTAATTAAAGAAACAGAACGAGAAGGCGACGAAGTGAGCTCGCAGCAAAGAGGACAGGCTCAACCACCCCCACCTGGAGGCCCACGAGCAGGACCGGGTAACCCACACCACCTCCCCCTAACTGAAGATAGGCGGGACATGACCGAGCAAAAAAAGCGGAACAGGAAGAGACCAGAATAAATTGAGGTTGAAACTCTTCAAGTACGAGATGGACCCGAGCTGGAGGCCGTGGATGAACTAGAGGAGATCATAATAAACCCAGTCTTTCCCGAGCAGAAAATGAAGATCGGCTCCCAATTGTTCGAGGAGGAAGGAAGGGGACATTTACCAGAAGTCGTTTTATTCACTAAAGATATAATACTAAAAAAAATATTCAAGTTGAAAAAAAAAAAAAAAAGTTCATTATATATTTTTATATATTTTGAATGGGCAAAAATCTGTGTACACGCTATCAAAAAGAAGAGATTATAATTTTTCAAAATTCCTACTAAGCTCCCGTTTCTGTCCATTAAATTATATTTATCCCTTTTTTTTTCAGATACTTTGTTTTTTTAGACTGCCTTAGATTGACTGTAGACCTGACAATCGGATCGGGTCGGGTTGAGTTGAGCCGGGTTAAAACGGGCAACGAGTTGAGAGAAGTAATACCTGTTACAACCCATTTATCATACGGGTCGAATGAGGCGGGTCGACTCGAATAACCCGATAAGCTCAACTTTTTTTTTCTTTTGAATTAATCGGCTAGAAAAAATAATTTTCAAAAATAAATTATTTTTTTTGACCCGACGGTGGAGGTGGGGGGTGTGGTGGGGACAGGGGGTGATAGTAGTGAGTGGGGTGGGGCGGGGGGTTTGTTAAAACTAAATTTAAAATGATTAATTTTTTTTACCCGATTGGGTGTAGGGAAAATATAGGGTCTTGATCTTGATACTGAGGCCGGATATGTGATTGAATCGTGTATAATTCACTTTCCGAATAAAGTATTTCGACCCTTAATGCCTGGGTTACACAAAATCTTTATTGGGATAAGACAATCACGCAATTTGTTTTCTAGGCAAAGAGAACAAATCAAAAACTTGAGAATTGTTTTGCTTTCGTTATTGTTGTATCACTCTTGTATGTTATGTGTATTACAAATGAGATCAAACTTCTGTATTTAAACAGATGGAGAGGTATCAGTAAAAGGGTATAACCAAAAGACATGACTTTAGCCAAGCGATGTGTCTTTTCAGTTTGAACTGGCACCTGTTCAGGAACTGCTCGGCCGAGTCAAGGGAATCGCTCGGCCGAGCAAAGAGGTACAAAGACATTTTGTCCAGCTGCACGGCCGTGTCTTATTGAACTGCACGGCCGTGTTGTTCATACTGCTCGGCCGAGCAAGGTACATGCCTCGGCTGAGCAAGACTCTCCAGAAACTTGGACAATCTGCTATGCTCTGCTCGGCCGAGTCAAGGACTCTGCTCGGCCGAGCACATCAGCAAAATGTGCTACCCTTTAACTTTTACTTATTTATCGAGGTTGACTTCGTTTTAGCTCAAACGAGTGTGTACTCCACACTTTCCCTTACTCGTATCCGAGTCTAATACGAATCACATTGATCTCTTAGTAAATCACCATTACAATAAAATAAGTTGATGATTACAAAATCACCAACAAATCCCCTCCATTTTAGTGTAATCCTTTGATTTACTAAACTTTATAAATAACGAAACAAACGAATGCATAAATGAAAATGTCTTGCGATTGAATTTTCATCTTAGTATAATACACATTTCAAATACTCGAGAATCGGGGTGTCCTAACGATTGAACCCGTCAACTCATATGAATACCTGAAGATACTATACACATAAGTTTCATACAATTCTCATTGTTTAATCTTGACACTATTACAAGCCATGTGTCCATATCCAATAGTGAACATATAGGAAGCCAAGTCCTAGCTTCTTGAAGCGGCAAAACTTCATGTCCACATAGGTAGTTCCTTTTAATCTTGCACCTGCATTTGCAATTTTTCAAAGGAACTATTAAGAAGATATTCTTCAACCTAACCATTACTTGCAGGTCTGAACACATACCTTGGGAAAGATAATAACATGTGTTCCAATCTCCAACTGCGAGCTTTCCACATTGAATTCAAGCTTCTAACGTTGTATTATAAGGGAATTGGGTATCTCACAATTGGAGGATTAAATGGACTTTAATCCCATTCCCATTGCAGACTTATTTACCAAGTCTCTGGCTAACCCCTTCGTCAAGTGGTCAGCCAAATTTTGTTGCGACCGAACAAACTCAACTGATATCACACCATTCATGATTAACTCCCGAATCATACTATGTCTGACACCCAAGTGTCTAGACTTGCCATTATACATTTGACTATAAGCCCTAGCCAATGTAGCTGCACTATCACAATGGATAGATATTGGTGATATCGGTTTTGGCCATAATGGAATCTCATATACCAAGTTCCGAAGCCACTCTGCTTCTTTTCCAAAGCGACCAATGCTACAAACTCAGATTCCATTGTAGAATGCGTAATACATGTCTGCTTTTTGGAAGCCCAAAAAATGACACCTCCTCTAAGCAAGAACACCCAACCACTAGTAGAAGATGAATCTTCTTGGTTGATCCAACTAGCATCGGTATAACCTTCTAATATGGAAGGATGTCCACTATAACATAAACCATAGTCCATAGTACCTTTTAAGTACTTGAACACCCTTGTTATAGCATGCCAATGCTGTCTACTAGGATTACTAGTGAACCTGCTCAATCTTCCAACTGCATAAGCAATATCAGGTCGAGTGCCCGTCATAGCATACATCAAACTGCCAATGGCTTTTGAGTATTCGAGCTGTGACACAGGTTTACCAGTGTTTGATACAAGTTTCTCAGTAGGATCCATGGGAGTACTAACTTTAGAACAATTATCACAATTAAACCTCTTGAGAATTTTCTAAATATAATGAGATTGAGTAATTGCAATTCCCTTGTTCATCCGTTTAATCTTTATACCAAGAATAATGTCGGCTTCTCCCATGTCCTTCATAGAGAACTTTGATGACAAAAACTTCTTAGTTTTATCAACTACATTTTGGTCTGTGCCAAAAATCAACATGTCATCTACATATAGGCAGATGATTACACCTTTACCGGATTCATCAAATCTGCTATATACACATTTGTCTGATTGATTTAATACAAAACCATTCGACAAAACTACCTCATCAAATTTTTGATGCCACTGTTTAGGTGTTTGCTTCAGCCCATACAATGACTTAATTAACTTACATACCTTATGCTCATTACCTGGCATAACAAATCCTTCAGGTTGTTTCATATACACTTCTTCTTCCAAATCACCATTTAAGAATGCTGTTTTGACATCCATTTGATGGATCAATAGATTCTGAATAGCTGCCAAAGCTATCAGTAATCTAATGGTAGTGATACAAGCAACTGGTGCATAGGTATCGAAGTAATCGATCCCTTCCTTTTGTCTAAAGCCTTGGATTACCAATCGAGCTTTAAACTTGTCAATTGTTTCATCGACTTTCATCTTCTTTTTGAAGATCCATTTGCACCCCAAAGGTTTACAGCCTGGTGGTAAATCATACAAGACCCATGTATTATTTTCCACAATAGAACCAATCTCATCATCGATGGCTTCTTTCCAAAAACCAGCATCTCGAGATTTTATTGCTTCATCATAGGTTCTTGGATCCTCCTCTATACTATAACAGTAAGAGTATTGAGATTCAATTTGATCTCTTGATCCCATAACTAAATATAGTTGAAAATCAGAACCGTATGATTTAGCTTTCCTTTCTCTTTTACTTTTACGAGGTTCGGGTGTCTCACTTGGTACCTCAATCAAATGATCATTCATTTGAGATTCAGCCGAAATACTTATCAATTCTTAAATTAATGGTGAATCAATATTCAACCAAAGCAAGTAGATCCGCATACTCACAACACATTATTAAATGCGTGGCTATGCATTTGAACAAACTCACAACGCATCTAATGATGGTGGCTATGTTCAAAATGGGATAATCTTACATTAAGAATTGAAAGCCTTTTGAAATATTACATTTTCCACCGAGCATGCCATTATGAAGAATTGATAACAACAAAAGAAATCATATAAATAGAACTAGGAATTTTATTTAAATTCAACATAAACATCCCATTATAACCAAATCCTACAAATACACCAAACTTCGATAAGGTAAACTTATCGGATTCATATACTTGTTTGTATCCACACTTGTTCAATACAGGACCAAAAACGAAGTTTTAGTACATACAATACTTTAAACAAAGAAATAGTTTTTCCCGAACTGAATTCCAATACCACACTTCTTTTCCTTGAATAGTAGCGGAATGGTCATCACCCATGTAAAGAACAGATCCGTCTTCCATTGGTTCATATGTCTTAAATTAACAACAATCTTTACAAACATGAGTTGTGGCACCGGAATCAATCCACCACGCAATAGCATCATCCTTGGTCTTCAGAATGGTCCTTAGACCCCTTTCCCGAACCACTGGTGCTTGCGCCATTTTTGTTGTTTCCAACACGACAATCCTTCTTAAAGTGATCAGTTTTGCCACACTTCCAACATGCCAATTTAGGCTTCTTGTTGGAACCAGAACCATTGTCATTGAAACTACGTTTCTTTCCTTTGTTTTTATTGTTTCCACCCTCATCAATCATATTGATCGAGGGTCCAGCAACTTCTTTTCCTTTGCCTTTTTCATCCTCTTGCGCCCTAAGAGATTCCTCTATGCGCAAGTGACTACCAAGTTGAACCAAAGACATATCGTCTTTACCATGTTTCAAAGTGTGTTTGAAATCCTTCCAGGAGGGAGGCAACTTATCAATCACACTTGAAACCGATATTGACTCATCCATCTTCAACCCATGTTGTGTATATTGTCCAAGGATTCTAAGGAGTTCATTGAATTGTTCCATGACAGGTCTTGAATCGACCATCTTGTAATTATTAAAATTACTCACAAGGAACTTCTTACTAGAAGCATCCTCTGCCATGTACTTGGATTCAAGAGAATCCCATAACTCTTTAGCAGATTCCTCATTTTGATAGATGTCAAATAGAGAATCAGACATACCGTTTAATATGTGTCCTCTGCAGATGTAGTCATCGTTTTCCCACTTTGATCTACGTCTGATTGCCTCCAAGTTGTCATCTTCAAGCAATTCTGGAATTGGAGTAGATAGAACATACACTACTTTTAACGTTGTTAAAAGGAAGTGCATCTTCTTCTGCCAACGCCTGAAGTCTTGTCCTTCGAATTTGTCTAGCTTTCCAAACTTTGTCGTCATCTCCTTCAAAGTACTTCCACCAGCCATGAGTATCACCAAATACTTTATTCGTTTGTAGGGGAAATATAGGGTCTTGATCTTCATACTGAGGCCGGATATGTGATTGAATCGTGTATAATCCACTTTCCGAATAAAGTATTTCGACCCTTAATGCCTGGGTTACACAAAATCTTTATTTGGATAAGACAATCACGCAATTTGTTTTCTAGGCAAAGAGAACAAATCAAAAACTTGAGAATTGTTTTGCTTTCGTTATTGTTGTATCACTCTTGTATGTTATGTGTATTACAAATGAGATCAAACTTCTGTATTTAAACAGATGGAGAGGTATCAGTAAAAGGGTATAACCAAAAGACATGACTTTAACCAAGCGATGTGTCTTTTCAGTTTGAACTGGCACCTGTTCAGGAACTGCTCGGCCGAGTCAAGGGACTCGCTCGACCGAGCAAAGAGGTCCAATGACATTTTGCCCAGCTGCACGGCCGTGTCATATTGAATTGCACAGCCGTGTTGTTCATACTGCTCGCCCGAGCAAGGTACATGCCTCGGCCGAGCAAGACTCTCCAGAAACTTGGACAATCTGCTATGCTCTGCTCGGCCGAGTCAAGGACTCTGCTCGGCCGAGCACATCAGCAAAATGTGCTCGGCCGAGTCAAGGACTCTGCTCGGCCGAGCACATCAGCAAAATGTGCTACCCTTTAACTTTTACTTCTTTATCGAGGTTGACTTCGTTTTAGCTCAAACGAGTGTGTACTCCACACTTTCCCTTACTCGTATCCGAGTCTAATACGAATCACATTGATCTCTTAGTAAATCACCATTACAATAAAATAAGTTGATGATTACAAAATCACCAACATTGGGAGGGGGTTTAGGGGTGGAGTGGTTAAAAATAAATTTAAAATGTTTAATTTTTTTGACCCTGGGGTAGGGGCGGGGTGGGGGGCGGGGGTGGGGATAGGGGTGAGGTGGTTAAAAATAAATTTAAAATGTTTATTTTTTTGACCGGGGGGTGGGGGGGGTGGGGGTAGGGGTGGGGTTGGGGTGGTTAAAAATAAATTTAAAATGTTTTTTTGACTCGGGGGTGGGGCGGGGGTGGGGCGGGGGTGGTTAAAAATAAATTTAAAATGTTTAATTTATTTTTTTTGACCGGGGGTGTGGGGCGGGGAGGGGGCGGGGAGTGGGGTAGGGGTGGGGGTAGGGGTGGGAATGGGGTGGTTAAAAATAAATTAAATTTTTTTTTTGACCAGGGGGGGTGGGGGTGGGGCAGGGGTGGGAGGGCAGGGGGTGGGGGTTGTTAATTTTTTTTTAAAATGATTAATTTTTTTTTTGACCCGAGGGGGGGGGTTTGGGTGGGTGGCAGGGGGTAGGGGGTTGTTAAAAAAAAATTTAAATGATTAATTTTTTTTTTTGACCCGATCGGGGGTGGGGGTTGCTAATTTTTTTTTTAAAATGATTAAATTTTTTCTTATCCGATGGGGGGGGGGTTGTAAGGGGTTGGTGGGGTGGGGGCAGGGGGTTAAAACTAAGTTTATTTTGGTTCATTTCCCTATTAATATAAATATAACGGGTTGAGATGGGTTGACGAGTTGACCTGCTTTAACTCGCTAAATTTAACGGGTTAAAGCGGGTAACTCGTTTCAACCCGAAATTGTTAATGAGTTGAGTTGGGTCGGGTAATTAGCGAGTTGGATTGAACGGGTTCTTGGGTAATGAGTGAAAATTGACATGCCTAATTGACTGACATTTTGGTAAAAAAAAAAAAAAAACTCATTAATAGGATCGCATAATATCAAAACCTAATTCAAATCGGAAAGGATTGGACCCACCCAAATCCAAAGCTAAATAAGCTTAATTTATATCTAACCTGCGATAAAAGGAATTGAAAAATTTGGAATACGAGGGTTAATCAAAAATTGAATATAAAAACATTATTTTGAGGACGATAAGGAAGAATTGAAGAGTTAAAAAAAAAGTGATGGAGTGGCTATTCATAGTGGCATGGATGCTTTCTTTCACCCTAACCTTAACTTTGTTGGTTATTGTCATCTACCAGGTATGTATATATGTTCATCCTTATTTATTTATCTATTTTCATCTTCATGTTCATGGGTTTTTGTTTCGATTCTATCATGTTATGTTAGTAAACCTCAAATTATTTGAATTTTACGTTGTTGCTCATGCGGGAGCTATCCACCTGTCCTCCTGCAAACCGGTAGGATCCATACACATGTTCCATTATTTGGGGGTGGGGCGGGGGAGGAGCGAACAGGATTATATCTGTGAAAGTGGACAAAGTCAAACTAATATTAGCAATTTATTGAAAAAGCGAGAGTATGTGGCACCCACAGGAACAGTTGCGGTTCTAAATTATTTTGGAACTAAGTATTTGTTGTTGTATTTGTTTCTCGCTTTTCACTACATACTAGTTTTAATGTTGTGTTTAAGATTCTTGACCAATACGCCCAAAACCCTTGTAGAGCAATGTGTTAGATCAAATATCTTAAATTAACCAGGATCATCCGATGAACATCCAACGGACTGATATAACCTGTTTTAAATTTTGCTTTCTACTTTGTTTTTCTAATCAAAGAATCTCTTTTATTGCTATTAATTGCAGTTTATGTGTTTGGTCGACTTAGACGAAGATTATAGCAATTCACACGATGCAGCAGCTCGAGTAAACAATGTTGTACAGGTTGAGTATTATACGCTAGGATTAATTTTCCTTCTCCATCTCGTTTCAAGACACTGGTTTACTCTGCTGCTTTGTCTTCCCTACGTATGCTACAACATTCATTTGTAAGTTTCTTTACAATCGGAGCTTCTTAATTTATTGTCTATACATCAGTTTCCATAAATCTTGATGTTAGATTTGAGACTGGGTTTTCTGTATTACTTTTTGTACCACACTCCGTACCACTAGTAGTGATCTAATGGCTCACAATTATTAAGGCTGATATCATGATGATTTCATCCAAATATGTAAATCATTGGATCAACAATGGTACGTGATGTGGTACACAAAGTGATACAGAAGATCTGGAGTCGTTAAATTCAAGTGGAATCATTGAAATCCCGTGATCATGATCAGGTACACACGACAATGGCATCTAGTGGATGTAACAGAAGTTTGCAGGCAGCTGCCCCGGGAAAAGAAGCAACGGCTATATAAACTCGGGTGTTTGGCTTGCTTTACTGTATACTTAGTAGTCTGGTATGTTGGTTGATACTTGAGACTTGGAGATACTATCTTGACTATTTTGAAGCACTTGGTTTTTTGACATTTGTTTTGTGTTTTTGTAGGATTATCTATCGCAGCTCTGTGGATATGGACTAAGCGGATGGCTCTGTCTCGGGGACTCAGATGGTTAGTACTTAGTAGTAAACGTATTCATGTAATGCCAGCATGTCATTGATCTTTAGTTTTGGGTCGTCAAAAGAAAATGGCGATATCAGTTACTCCGATGTCATTGTATTAAGTCCTTAAATGTGTTATGTGTTACATGTTACAGAACTGACTCAATTTCAAGATCAATGCAATATAAATAAAAATAAAAAAATGGGAAAAAAAATAGAAAGAACTGATTCAATTTCAACAACAAAAACATTGGCTTCGCCCGGGTTTGAACCGGAGACCTTCAGTGTGTTAGACTGACGTGATAACCAACTACACCACGAAACCATTGTAATATTGTCCATTATATAAGTGAATATAAACACTCTTTTGTTCTTGCTGTGTTTTTAAAAAAGTTAGAATAATTTATTTATTTCATTTGCAGACAACAGCAACATAAGCCAATCTTTCTGTATTAATTATACTCCTAATATCCGCTACATTGATTATCAATTTCGATTTATATTGTTACTTAAAAATCAATTAAAACACATAAATAATTATTTACTTAATCAAAAAAAAAAATTATTCACCGTCGGATACCGACGGGTTACTGACTAGTGAATCATCAACAATGAGTCTAACATTTTCTATTTAAAAATATTAATATATTATCTTATTGAAATTTATATGAAATGTGATCGTGTTGGTGTTGGCGTAAAAAAAGAAATTGTACAGCTCTTTGTTCATGGGAGTAAGAGTGAATATTAGAACTTCACTACTAGACTCATGATGTCCACCTGATAATCTTCTAGTGTTTGATGTAGTTTCTTCCGACTTGACTATTTCGTGTTACAGTAGAATGGGAATACATAGCTTACATCCCAAAATGAATGTCTGTTGTTTGCTCTTGATCAAGAACAAAAAAATGAACGTTCATTTTGAGACATAGGCAGTACAGTATAAAGAACACTGAAAGTCCCCAATCTCTATTCTACCTATTTTCCCTTTTTTTTGCTACACAATTTTTCTCCGTTCAACTCGTGTTTAGTTTGCCCATTCTCTTGGCACTGTCGTTGCCAAGCCGTTTGATGAGTAAATACAAGCAGAGTCTATTTTTTTTTTGGCTCGTGTTATGCATATACTTTGTTTCGAATCAACGAAAAGTATGTGTAGCTGATATCAGTTGTGGAGTTTCTTATATGTTATTTTGTTTATTATTCATAACAGGTAATTCTGGATGATGGTCGGAAAGCGTTGGAGTGAGACTTGAGGCTTCAAACAAACTGGGTCGGTCTCCTCGATGATTGTTGTTTATCATTCCACAATTGTAAACTTGCGCATATTGGTTGTAGTATAATAAATACTAGTAACAATTATTTTGGGGCGGATAAAGAAACGCGACATTTATTATGTTTGGTGCCATCTATATATACTATATCACCAGCAATATATGCAAATGATCAAAGACAATATCTAATACTCCAATATAAAGGAATTGAAATTGACAAAAAAAAAAAAGTAAAATTTAAAGATCCTCACATAGTCAGTAGCTGCAAAGTGAGCCAAGTTAAGCAATTTTTCAGAGAAAAATCCCTCCCTCCATTTTTAATCTTCATGAATTCACTGACATTTTCAATATCACCACCACCACCACCCTAAAACCACCTTGCCGTGAATCCTCCTCCTCTACCACCAATGTAATAATAATCATTTCCAATTAAATTATCGAGATATTTCATTTTATCTGGCCATTATTATCAAGTGCAAGCACACTTGTGTCATGTGACACTAAAAATAGATCACCGGATAATGATATAGACTCGACTCTTTTATCTATGTACTCTACATACACTAAACGAGGACAAAACTCACCATTAATGTAGTTTTCATCATCATCATCGTACCCTTCATCTTCCATCTTTTCTCCTTCATACGCTTCTACGTATTCTTGAGGTAGATCAAATATCGAACCAACAACTCCATTAGACGATGATTTAGACGCTCCAACAACTTCGAGCGCCATAATACCATAATCTTCAATTTCTATCTTTTCTCCTTCATATGATAACATATAGTCGTATAATATTGAACCAAGGCATGCACTTGGCAAATTAGAATTTCTCATCATCCGAATCACAAAAATGATGGTAATAACGGTAAGTAACACAAATATGGGATTAGATTTCGCAATCAATATGATATTGGAAGTAAGAAATAAAATCAAGAGCGGTAGAGCGAAAAATAAGACGATTTTGATCGGGATCATTAGACACATGAAAAATAAACTATGTATCGTCGTCGCTCCAATTTCCTCCATCTTTCTCTCAACTCAATGAACAAAACAAGTATCTTCTATCTATTGTGACTATATATATATATGGAGGGGGCAATATTGAAAGATTCAATGGAGCAAATTAGGGAATGATGTATGAGGAAAGTCTTAGGAAGTGTTCAATTGTATTTGCATATGTCATTTTGTAAGGACTTGTATTTGCATATGTCATTTTGGTAAGGTGGAGTTGCGTAATACTAGTTTACTAGTTTGTGTGGGTGGTTGGAAAAACCCTATTATTATCAATTACTCCGTTCGTCTCGAAATGATTTTACTATTTTTTTTTTTGTTAATACGAAATTACTTTGATAAATAAATTTAGGTTAATTTCAATCTCTTAATAAAAATCTAAAAATTATTATTGATATTATTTATAATAGCGTATTAATAATAAATTTTAAATTTTTCCGTAGAATAATAAAATTAACATGTATTTATTGTTTAAAATACTTTGCAAATAACAAAAAAAAAAAAGAAGAGAAATTATTTGGGGACGAATTAAAAGAAGTTTATAAAAAATTGATACAGAATAAAGGGGTCATATTTTATTAATTTTTATTGATTGTGAATCCGTGTTACGATTTATATAAAAGCAACAACAAAATTATTAATACATCGTTTTATAACCAAATTATGTAATTTTTTTATAACTTTAGCACTACCCCTTTTTCTCCATTAGGAGTCGGAATATCTCAATTTTAACTCATCTCAGTTACACAAAATATTTGGAAAACACTTTTTTTTTACAAATGATTAGAAAAAACGTGTTTTTAAATCATGTACGGTGGCATTTTTATAATGAACTAGCGATTTTCAAAAAATGTTTATAGTGGCATTTTCGTAAATATGGGAGGTTATTAGTTGATGTTAGCTATAACGTTAACGGCAACATTAGTGTTTTTGATTGTCAAGCGTATATCTGCTGGAACTCCTTGTGTAGTGTGCGCGAAGTTCAATTTTTTTTTTCAAAAATAGCACATTTTAAAATAAGTGTTACAAAAATGTCACCGATCTGTTTCATTCCGATTCAAAAATATGTTTTTTCTACTCACTAGAAAAAACACATCTATAGTATAAATGGGGGATGTCCTTGCTACAGTTCTTTGAACAGTAGCAAGTGACGAAATCCCCATTTTGCCCTCGTACTTTTGTTCCTTTCTCATTTTGTCCTTAATTTTTTTTTTAATTTAAAAAAAAAAAATTTTAAAAAAATCACGTGGCCTTGGACACGGACATGTTCTAGTTTTTTATAAGACAATCTCTCTCGATTATCTCAATAAGATTAAGGAGTTCTCTCTCTCTCTCTCTCTCTCTCTCTATATATATATATATATATATATATATATATATATATATATATATATATACTCCCTCCATCCCACACCAATAGATATCAAAATTCTGGGCACGCAGATATAAGAAAGGTAAGAGATAGAAAAAGTGGAGACAGAATGTTGGGAGTGTAAAAGTAAAATAGAAGAGAGAATGAGTGGATGGAATAGTTAGGAGAGAGAATGTTGCGAGTGAAAAAATAAAATAGGAGAGAGAATGAGTGGGGTAAATAGTGAAGATTCCTTTTCATTTTGGTTTGGATAAGTATCAATTGGTGTGAGACGGACCAAAAAGAAAATAAGTATCAATTGGTGTGGGACGGAGGGAGTATATATATATATATATATATACTCCCTCCGTCCCAGAAATTTATAGACATTTGGGTTTTGCACGGAAATTAAGGAGGAATTATTATATTGAAAGTGTTGTGAGTGAGAAAATAAAATAGGAGAGAGAATGAGTGGAGATAATAGTAAATTATAATGGTGATGTGAGTATTAAAATAATGTAGGAGAGAGAATGAGTGGAGGGAATAGTAAAGATTCCTTTCCATTTTAGGAAAGTATATATTATTGTGGGACGCCCAAAAAGAAAAGTTTATATATTATCATGGGACGGAGGGTGGTATATAAATATATATAATATATAATATATATATATACTCCTCCGTTCCAACCCAAAAGCCACAAAATGAACCATGCACGCAAATTAAGAAATGAATAAATATAATACAAAATATAGAAAAGAAGGTTGGATTAAGGGAAAATTAAGAAATTCTGGACAGTGATTTCAGATTGTACTTTTCCCACCACAAATGCTAATCCTTGTGAAAATTTTGAATTTCCCACCAAAGTAACCTTAGTACATAACAGAGTCCTACTTACAGTTTCCATAAATAAAATTACAACCTTCTAAAAGGCTTAGTGAAAACAGATTCAAAACAGATTCAAAAAACAATCTTCAAATCTTCAACCTTTAACCCACAAAATGCAGCCCTCTAAGCATAAACCCAACTTGAGTGCTGATGAAAGGAATTCCATGGCTCAATGGTTCATTGAAGCTTTACAAGAGGGAAAGCTTTCAAAAGGGAAAATCCAAGAAGCAGCTTCAAGGTTTCGTCTCCACCCCCAATCCGTCTTCAAATTCTGGAGGAGAGTTAAGGATCAAAGGAGGAGAGGTATGCCCGTATCTCTATCATCAAAGAAAGTAGGAGCCACAAGGCAAAAAGTAGTCAAATTAGATGTTGAGAAGATGAAAAAAATAGAGTTTGAGAATAGAAATACAATTCGAAAGTTAGGTCAAGCTTTGGGGATTAGTAAAAGCACAGTTGGGCGATGGAAAAAGGAGGGTGTGATCAAGGCACATACAAATGCTATTAAACCATCATTAACTGATGTAAATTTTCTGCAAAGGTTAAAATTTTGCCTTGCTGCCCTCAGATATGATGTAGAAGAACAAACTCCAATTTTCAAAGAAATGGACAATGTTATTCATGCAGATGAGAAGTGGTTTCTCATGACAAAATGCAAAAAAAGGTGTTACATTATCCCAGGTGAAGTAGAGCCATACAATTCATGCCAAAGCAAGAGATTTATCATCAAAGTAATGTTCTTTTGTTGTGTAAGTAGGCCACTTTATGATAGTAATGGAGTGTTGCTATTTGATGGTAAATTAGGCATGTGGCCCTTCACAAAAATAGAGCCAGCAAAAAGAAACAGTAGGAATAGGGCAGCAGGTACAATGGTGATCAAGCCCTTAGAATCAATCAACAAGCAAGTGACAAAGGAATTGCTGATCAATCAAGTAAGTTTTCTTGAAAATGCAAGTAATCTGTTCTTATCATCATAGACACACCACTTTTTATCATAGTCTCAGTTTTTTATCATCATAGACACACCAAGACCAAGGCAAAAATCTGTTCTTATCATCATAGACACACCACTTTTTTTTCAAGTTGTTCATAGAAATAATGCAAAAATCTGTTCTTATCATAGTCTCACTGAATATTGCAGGTAATCCCTGCAATCAAGGCAAAGTGGCCACCAAATGCAAGTAAACACATCATTATTCAATGGGATAATGCACCACCACATATCAAGAACGATGACCCAGATTTTAGGGCAGCAGCATCAGCAGATGGTTTTGACATACAACTTCAATTTCAGCCACCCAACTCTCCAGATACAAACATCAATGATCTAGGGTGGTTTGCTTCATTGGATGCAGTTAAAACAGAGAGTTCTAACAAAAGTGTTGAAGAGCTA
Organism: Adenophora triphylla var. japonica; assembly: GCA_022495995.1. NCBI lineage: Eukaryota > Viridiplantae > Streptophyta > Magnoliopsida > Asterales > Campanulaceae > Adenophora > Adenophora triphylla. The sequence goes on from JAFEMH010000421.1 coordinate 448,963, forward strand.
GTTAAGGCAGTCTTAACAGCCTATGCAGAATTATCAGAGAAGAAACTTGATAAATTGTTCCTTTCATTGCAAAATGTGATGATATCTATGATGACAGTGAGAGGCCACAACAACTACAAATTGCCTCATCTTGGGAAGGACAAATTGGAAAGAGATGGGCAACTCAGAAGAAACTTGAAAGTGGACATCAAACTAGTAAGAGAATGCATTCAGTACTTGCAACAAATTGGTATCAAATCTGGTTTTGAAGGCATAGTGGCACAATTGGAAGAACAGCTTCTTCTTTGACTCAAAGAAAATTATCAAGCAACTTTTGGATTTTTGGTTTAGTGGGGTAATTTTAACTCTCAGTTTTTGTTCATCCTTGAGTTCCCACTTTTGTAAAGTCTCAATGCTTCCATAATAAGGAAAGCTCATCATAGACTTAGTGTTATGTACCAAAAAACTCTTTTCTATTTAGCTTACTCATGCACCATTTCATCAGTTCAAAACCAGACCAAGACCAAGTGTAAAACAAGTAACCTCACATATCTGTTCTTATCATAGTCTCAGTTTTTATCATCATAGACACACCAAGACCAAGGCAAAAATCTGTTCTTATCAAAATGAACCAAGTAACATCATTAAAAAATGAACCAAGTAACATCATTAAGAAATGTAAATCATAATCTGAGTTTTTATCATCATAGAGCACATAATAGACAAGGCAAAATCTGTTTTTATCAAAATGGACCAAATAGCATCAAAATCACAGAGATTCATATAGCCACATTTCATCATTTCACACAATAACACATTCCCAAAGCCCAACTGAAAATTAAGAAATTCATAGCCAACATGTAAAAAAAAACATAACCTCATTCACGCCGTTTTCAATGTGTTGAGCTTCAGAAGAAGTTTCTTCAGATTTTGAAGCAGGTACAAATAACCAAGGAAGGAACAATTCCATTAACTTCTGTGTATGATAGCTTGGGTCCTTTGATATAGGCTTAGAAGGAACTGTCGAAGGATTACAAGAAACTGCCCTAAAGTTAAAGTTAGGGTTTCGCTCCAAAAAGTCACGAACCTTCACAAATTCTTCATTGTGTTGCTCATGCTCCCTCAAGAAAGCCTCATGAGAGTCATCCGGCAACGGATAACCATTGACGCCGTTTTCGGATTCAGATGACCCCAACTTCGATTCCTCACAAACGGTATCACAAGCATTTGGTGACTCACAAGATTCTGTCCAAATCGCCTCCGCTGACCACTTGGCATAGCAATATGCCTGATATGGGTCAATCGATGGCGATGGCGATGGCGACGAATTGAAAGCCAGATTTTTCGATTCACTGAAAGATATGGACAGTGGAAACGGAAAATTAGGCTTGTGAGAAGGAGAGACTGAATCGTTGTAGGTGGGAGAAGGATTTTGTGATGACGGCGAGTCCATCACTTAGAGATGAAAATGGCGATTTAGGGTTCTTGGTTGAACGGTTGTTGATAAGAACGATGAATGAGAAAAAAGAGGGGAGTGTAATTGGGTTAGTGTAAATGGGTTGGGTTAGATTAATTGGGTAGGGTTAGTTTAAGTTAATGGGGTCATTAAGAAATGTAATTAATTGGTTTAAGGTTAATTGAGTGGGGTATGATGAGTATAATAATATTAAAAAGTTTTCTTTTTGGGACTATGCCTTTTTAAATGGGACGCCCAAAAAGGAAATTTGTGGCTTTTGGGTTGGGACGGAGGGAGTATATATATACTCCCACCGTCCCACCAACATTGATACCAAATTTCTGGGCACGGGGATTAAGGAAAAGTAAGTGAGAGAAAAAGTGAAATAAAATGTTGTGAGTATGTGCGAATGTGTGCCCAAAATTTGTGTGTTGGATTCACGCGAGTTTGAAGACATCCGGTTTAATTTGAAAAACGGAGTCGCCACGCCATTTTGATTTCCTCAAAACTTTGAAAAAAAGGATTTATGGGTTCGGAGGTTAAGTTACCCCTTGGGAAGAACGGATCGTCGTTCACCCAAGGTGCCTTGCCGTAGCAAGTCTCCCTAGATTCCGTTTATTTTGCTTGCTTGCGTGCTTTCTTGTGTGCATGTGTTTGAATGAAAGGGGAGGGAATGTCCCAAGTTGTCTTCCGGACGTACAAACCATTTATTGGTTGTCGCTCGGGATTTCTTGGATTTTATGTATTCGGGATTTTGATCCCGTCCTCATCTTGGACTTGTGATCATCGCATTTTTAACCTCGGGACTTGCGTGATCGAGAGAAGGACTCTCTTTTATAGCTCAAAAATGAGGTTCTTTAGGAAGGAATGTCCTTAGCCCATCAATCCTACATCTTTAGACGATCGAGCTTATATGAATGCTTCATGCTCGTCTTAAGTGATAATCAGAGATATAGGGTTCAAGGTTATCCCTTTCTAAAGAGATTATGGAACCTTTAATGGAAGAAACGATGTAAAGATAGGATCTTTAACCGGTCCGTTCCAAGGTTGCTAATGGGGACATGGGGGAATGCATGTAAAAATGACATTTTTAGTGAAAAGATAACATTTTTGGGTTGCAAAGGATGCATTTAATTTAAAGAAGTGATCTTTATTGCAAAGGATGCATTTTGAATGTAAAGACATAATTTTTATGCAAAGGATGCATTTTTATGAAGAAATTAGCATTTAATATGCAAAGAATGCATAAAGATTGCATTTTGAAAAGCAAAGGATGCATTTTTATGATGAAGGAATGACCTTTAATGCAAAGGATGCATGAAAATGGATTTTATGTGCAAAGGATGCATTTTGATATAAAGATTGCATTTTTATGAGCAAATGATGCATAAAGATGACATTTTTATGTAAAAAAGGAATTTTTAGGTGCAAAGGATGCACCTTTGAGTATAAAGATTACATTTTTAATGACAAATGATGCCTAATTCATGCAAAGGATGCAAAGGGGAAAAGGGGGTATGATAAAGATATGCTCTTTAATACTAACTACCAAGTCCCAAGCAAAGATAATAACAATATATGAATGCAATGAGCAATCTAATTCACATAGAGCAATTAAAATGCAAGGTTAGGGAGTGAGAGGTTACCAATGGTGGCCTCTTCTTCTTTGGGTGGTGTTAGATGGAAGGACCAATCTTGGGATCTTCAAGGAGGAGGGAGGTGGCTTCTTGGCTTGCTTCTTCAACCCTTGGGATTCCCAGCAGTATTTAGGAGTATTTTTGAGTCTGAATATGGAGTGTGGTGTGTGTTTTTCGTATCTCAAATGGGTAGAGGAGGGCTCTATTTATAGGCAGTCTGGATAAGACCAATGAAGCCGTGCGGCCAGAGATCATTGGCTAATGCAGCCGTGCGGCATTATCCCTTGTGACTCAGCATGTTTCTAGAATCATGCAAGGTGGCCATTCTAGAACCATTCCCAAATTAAGAAAAACGTGTTTCTTAATTGGGAAGCTTTCCTTTCAGCCCTTATATGATTTGGAACAGTTCTGAAATTGTTCCGGAACTCCAGGAAAGTCTGGGGAATTACCGGGAAAATTACCGAAATTACCGGGAAATTTAACCAGAAGGCATGAGCCAGAATTGGGTACTTACAGAAGCCCCTCGGCAACGTCACTTGCAGGGCGAGTGGGGTTGTCGATAGAAAATGATCCGATCTGGCGAATGCCGAGACGGATTGGGTGACCAAGGTGGTCGAGTGGCTGAACCTCTGGAAGGCTACCTACGTATCCTGAGTGGGAATCAAGCCAGGCCGTAGTTCTGAAGAGATCCTCTGAGGAATAAAGAAGAGAAAACTGGTCTCTTGATGAGGAAATAGCAGAGAAAATGACCTAAGAGGTCAAGCAATTGATCCTACTGGGGATATGCTAGAAGTGACCAATGTGGTCGGATGTCAAGACCTTTATGAGGGGCTATTTCATCACTGAGGAGTGACGAAGGAATAGGGTGACCAAAGTGGTCGGATGGCTGGACCTTTTATGAAAGGCTACCTACGTATCCCGGAGGAATCAATCCTTGATCGTAGTTCAAGCTTTTAATGAGTCGAAATGTTATTCCTTCATTCGGGAATAACGGAGATAGCGAGATAGCGAAATGTTATTCCTTCATCCTGGAATAACGGAGATCGAAAGAGAGCGAAATGTTATTCCTTCATTCTGGAATAACGGAGATCGCGAGATAGCGAAATGTTATTCCTTCATCTTGGAATAACGGAGATCGAAAGAGAGCGAAATGTTATTCCTTCATTCGGGAATAACGGAGATCGCGAGAGAGCGAAATGTTATTCCTTCATTCTGGAATAACGGAGATCGCGAGAGAGGTCGAAATGTTATTCCTTCATCTTGGAATAACGGAGATCGAAAGAGAGCGAAATGTTATTCCTTCATTCGGGAATAACGGAGATCGTGAGAGAGCGAAATGTTATACCTTCATTCAGGAATAACAGAGATCGAAATGTTATTCCTTCATTCTGGAATAACGGAGATCGAAAGAGAGCGAAATGTTATTCCTTCATTCGGGAATAACGGAGATCGCGAGAGAGGTCGATATGTTATTACTTCATCTTGGAATAACGGAGATCGAAAGAGAGCGAAATGTTATTCCTTCATTCGGGAATAATGGAGATCGCGAGAGAGCGAAATGTTATTCCTTCATTCTGGAATAACGAAGATCGCGAGAGAGGTCGAAATGTTATTCCTTCCTTCGGGAATAACGGAGATCGAAAAAGATGGCGAAATGTTATTCCTTTATTAGGGAATAACGGAGATCACGAGAGGGGTCGAAATGTTATTCCTTCCTTCGGGAATAACGGAGATCGAAAGAGATAGCGAAATGTTATTCCTTCATTCGGGAATAACGGAGATCGCGAGATAGCGAAATGTTATTCCTTCCTTCGGGAATAACGGAGATCGAAAAGGATAGCAAAATGTTATTCCTTCATTCGGGAATAACGGAGATCGCGAGAGAGAGTCGAAATGTTATTCCTTCCTTCGGGAATAACGGAGATCGAAAAATATAGCGAAATGTTATTCCTTCATTCGGGAATAACGAAGATCGCGAGGGATAGCGAAATGTTATTCCTTCATTCGGGAATAACGGAGATCAAAAAAGGTCGAAATGTTATTCCTTCCTTCGGGAATAACGGAGATCGAAAAAGATAGCGAAATGTTATTCCTTCATTCGGGAATAACGGAGATCGCGAGGGATAGCGAAATGTTATTCCTTCATTCGGGAATAACGGAGATTCGAAAAAGATAGCGAAATGTTATTCCTTCATTCGGGAATAACGGAGATCGCGAGAGAGCGAAATGTTATTCCTTCAATCTGGAATAACGGAGATCGCGAGAGAGAGCGAAATGTTATTCCTTTAATCTGGAATAACGGAGATCGCGAGAGAGCGAAATGTTATTCCTTCAATCTGGAATAACGGAGATCGCGGGAGATAAATGTTATTCCTTCAATCTGGAATAACGGAGATCGCGAGAGAGAGCGAAATGTTATTCCTTCATCTTGGAATAACGGAGATCGCGAAAGAAGTTGAAATGTTATTCCTTCAACTTGGAATAACGGAGATCGAAAAAGAGCGAAATGTTATTCCTTCATCCTGGAATAACGGAGATCGCGAGAGAGGTCGAAATGTTATTCCTTCATCTTGGAATAACGGAGATCGAAAAAGAGCGAAATGTTATTCCTTCATCCTGGAATAACGGAGATCGCGAGAGAGGTCGAAATGTTATTCCTTCATCTTGGAATAATGGAGATCGAAAAAGAGCGAAATGTTATTCCTTCATCCTGGAATAACGGAGATCGCGAGAGAGGATAAATTTTGTAAAGAAGTAGGAAGGACTCGATAATTTTTGTAAAGAAAGTGGGACGTACCCTAATAATTTTTGTAAAGAAACGGGACGTACCCTGATAATTTTTTGTAAAGAAACGGGACGTATCCTGATAATTTTTGTAAAGAAACGGGACGTACCCTGATAATTTTTGTAAAGAAACGGGACGTACCCTGATAATTTTTTGTAAAGCAACGGGGCATACCCGATCAATTTGAAAATAAAATTGAAAATGCCAAGGGCAAGGGCAAATAAAATGAGCCACAGGGGTAAATTTGTAAAATAGGCCACGGGGGCACTGGAGGGAAAACTGGATTGGGAATGATTGGAAATGCCAGGGGCACAAAGGGTAAAACAGGCCTATGGGGGATAAAATTGTAAAATGGAGCCTTCAGGGGCAAAATTGTAAAATCCAGCCACATGGGCTAAGTATGTCGCACGACTTAGTATGCCAAGTGGCTAGGTTTGTCGCGTGACATAGGTAGCCTGAACTGTACTTTACAGAACCTTTGGAATTGGACTGGAATTGCCGACACAGGTTGGAATTGGGTGACCAAATAGGTCACATGCCTGATTCTACTGGGGCATGGCGAAGAGATACTGGTCCCTTACTATAAGGATGGAAACGAGGGTGACCTAGGAGGTCAAACGGCCGATCCTACTGGGAATGTGCCAAATAAAGGGGGGTGACCAATGTGGTCATATAGCTATACTTTTGTGAAAAGCTTACGCACCATTGAGGAATGGTGAATGAAAAGGGTGACCAATGTGGTCGAATGGCTGGACCTTTATGAAAGGCTACCTACGTATCCCGGAGGAATCAAGCCTTGGTCGTAGTTCAAGCATCACTAGATAGTTAGGAACGATGTCTAGGATCTTTGAGGTTTTGACGATTAGTGGAGGTTGTCACCTGAGGAAGCTAAAGCTTACGTCACTATCGAGTAGATAGAGGCAGCTATAGCTGGAAAACTTGAGCATACTTCTCAATCTGTGATAGAGGTAGCTAAAGTTAGATTTTTGACAATTAGGAAACTATCGCCTAGCGTTATCTCATTATAACGGAAGTAACAGAGGCGCTTTTGGGAGAAAATGTTATTATTAGCAATTGACACGTTACTTGAGCCTAGGGGTGATTTTTTCTTGGAAAAAATGGTAGGGACTGGGTCTGGATGTACATATGGAATGTATTTGGAAATTGTTTAAGACAGGTTTCAAGCAAGTGGGGTCGTATCCCCTAGGTGCGGGCGAACCGCTATTGTTGTTCTTTGAGATGTTGTCAACGTGGACTAGAATTCCCTCTTGGGTGAGGCCCAGGTTTAAACCTCGGGTCTCGATGAATGTTCCTTTCTCACACTCTGGCATTTGAAGCTGATGCTGAGAGGCTTTTACCACCAAAGACTAAAGCAGATGTCGAAGTGACCAAACCTTTCTTCGAGGGGTGGATGCAACTTATCGAAGCCCCGGTCTAAGGAAAAACTTTCTGCAAAGCCCCATGTCTTATTAAAGCAAGGAAAGATTCTTTCATTGGCAAAGCCTCGGTTGTAAAGCCCCGGTTGGACGAACTGAGTAGGCGAAGTCTTAGGTTTCGAAGAAGTGACTTAGTGAAGTCCCAGTCTAGCAAAAATCCCAATATGATTGGTATTGCGAAAGTGATCCTGAGGTTAATCTAACCAAGACTGGATCCATCTTGTGACCTAGTGAAGAACCCGATGCAGACCCCAAAAATGGCTAAAGAAGCCCCAGTCTAAAGAAACGGCTTGGCAAAGCCCCAACTTCGAAGAGTTTCAAGGCAACCCTAATGCGAATTGTAGCAGAAGAGGGAAGACCTATCCTTTCGTACTCTCTCTTTTATTTTCTTTAGTCACTCAGTCAACCTTAAGAAGATGTGGACGAAGAGAAGAATTTTAGGAAGATATATACATGCAGGGGCATATTTTTCGAAAGGTGGGAATAGATCCCGATTTTGTGTTATCTTGATGGCCTTATTCGATGTAGGCACAAAAACTCGCTTTGGGTTTGACTCTTTTGAGAGAGTATAAGCGTAGAAAGGTTTGTAAAAGTGTATGGAAGCCCCTGCTGACAGAAAATTAGTGTTTAGCACTATCTTTCCTAAGATGTAGAAAGAGAAGACTTGTCAAGACATCTGAAAACTTGTTTTATTTACAATGATCACAAGATTGCTTAAAACCCTTTATTGATGTTCGGGTTATTCAACCATTAATCTCGATATGAAAAAACATTCTTATTAATCATGAGGAGAAAGTCAACCAATGTCGCGGATCAAGGTTGGCTGGTGTGAAAGAAAAGTTTGTGTATAGGGAGGTCATTGATGAGATCGGGTTTTCTGGAATCTGACTGTGTCTATGGGAGAGGTCATTTGATGAGACCGGGTTTTCGGGAATTTGGATGTGCTTATGGAAGAGGCCACTGATGAGACCGAATTTTCGAGAATTTGAATGTGTTTATGACCGGACCATTGCTGGTTGCCTACGTTCCCCTCATTGTGAGGAGCTCAGGTCGTCGTAGTTCGGCCTTGGCCGGACTGTTTCAGGCTTTGGGATTTGTGGTTCCTTTAGTGAAAAGGTTTGGATGAGAAGACTGGATGATGAGGCATGGGCCTCGGGATGATTCCTTGACCAAGTCATTCTTGGACGGCTGCTTCTGATTGCTTCCTCTTTCATTGGGGAAGAAAGGATTCGTACGTGCCTGCAGGCTTATGAAATGCTTCTGGCTTTGCTTCGACTGCCCCATTGTTATCGACAACTTTCATTCTCTGAGCTTTGATTTTGCCTGTCCGTCAAGCTTTTGATTGGCGGTACTGGGTCCTTGGCCTCATCATTTTTTTTTATATTTTTTTTATGTGCAACTCTGTTTTTTGCCTAGACTGCCCCCTTTTTGGGATTTTCAGCCTAGCCGGGCATTACTCTTTTTGCACTTAGATTTTTTTTTTTTTTTTATGTGCAACCCTGTTTTTTGCCTAGACTGCCCTTTTTTTGGGATTTTCAGCCTAGCTGGGCATTACTCTTTTTTGCACTACATTTTTTTTATTTTATGAAGCACCTGAGGGCCAAGGCGAGCCCCTGCTTGAATTTTTCTTGACATCCTTGAGGTCGAAGGCAGGCTCCTAGGTCGTTGTCGACACGGGGTCAATCTTTCGAAGCTGAGTGGCCTTTTGTTGTCTTTTGAAAATGCCGCCGTCGTTGACTTGGTCAAGGTGATGGTGGGGGCATGATTGGGAAAGTGTATGGCTTGATGAAGGCATTTTGTGAGGTAAGGAGAGTGTATGGGGAAGGCATTAGTTGACTTTCTCACACTGATTAATCAAAATGTTAATTATTTCGAGAGATTATTTGTTGAGCAATGCAAATGATCATATAAAATAAAACCATTTCATTAAATGTAATGTAGGTGTGCAAATAATGTCTTAAGTCTAGCAAGAAAAGAAGAAGACTCTTTTATAGAAAATTAAAGATTAATTACAATGTCCGTGGAGGACTTGATTGAAAAAGAAAAGTACTAGAACCTACGAAGGTTGACTGAGAGACTATATTCTTTTAACCTTGCTTAAGGATAGATAGACCCTAGTCTAACTACTCTTCGCTGGTTGGACTGCCAGGGAGCTTGAGCTTTCCTTCGTAGATCAGCCATTGAATTTCTTTCTTCAGATCCAAACACTTATCTGTCACGTGACCATAATGCTTGTGGTACTCACAGAACTTGGCCCTGTCAACTCTACCTAGGTTTTTCGGCTTATAATTCTCGAGAGGTGTGAGAAGGCCTCGCTTCACCAAATCGCCAAAAATTTTGCTCATGGGCATCCCAAAATCATGCTGACGTTTCTGACCTTGCACCCCCTGAATTGACCTCTTACCATAACTTTCTGTTTTTGGCCCATGGAGGTTCTAGAGCTTCCCGTCTTCTATCAACTTCTGGATTTCATGCCTCAAATAGCAGCAATCATCAGTGTCGTGCCCGGGGTATTGATGGAAAAGACAATGCTTAGACTCATCCGACTGAACGTTGGGGTTCTTGGGCTTCCAATTCTCCAGTGGCTTTATCAGCTTTTCTTTTATCAGCTTCTCCAGCAACTTGCTTAAAGGCATATCCGTATTGTCGGAATGAAGGGAGCGGAGTTTTCGGGAAACATTGTTGTTCTCAACACTTGGATTTCCATTGTCCAGTTGGTTCCATTGTTGGATTTGGCTGAAGGAGGTTACGACACTCTTTCCTTGGTGAGGAACTGCTTGAGGCCAAAGGTACGGTTCTTTGTTTGGTACTGGTGGCATTGGGTTATACTTGGTGGAATCAATTCCTTGCCTGGTTCGACATCTTGGGTCAAGGGAGCATTGATGAGGTCAAGCTTTTCTTGCATCTGTTTCACTTGCTCAATCAATATTGCCACATGGGGGTCAACGGGGACTCTCGAGTTACTGGAAATCGCAACAGGACTTGTATCGGAAGAGGGAACCATAGTAGCAGACTGATGAAACTGACGTCTGAATTCATTAAGTCCGATAGGTTACAGCCGAAAACTTGAATCATCTTTTGGCAACTCATGATTGCATTCAGGTGGGTATAGTGGCTTCAGAACATAGCCACATAGCTCGAACTGATTATGTGAAGCTGGAGTATAGATCGTGTATTGGCGAAACGGGAACAGCGAGTGAAGCCCAATCCGTTATGAGGAGCTGAGGCCGATGGAGCCCTGATGAGCTGGGATGTTGGAAAGGACTGAGGAGGAGGAGTGGTCCTTGGCAAGGGATCGTATGTGGATGGGGGAAGGTATTGGCTGTAGGATGGGAGGTCTTGGTTATAAGACGAAGGGACTGAAATCACTGTCTCCGAAGTCTCATCTTCGACCACTACCAGAGAACCGTTCGACTCAACTGTTACCTGAACTCCATGATGGCGGAGAGCACCGATGAGCATGACCAGCTGCTCTTCATGAACCCTATGGGCATTTTCCAAAGCTAGGACTAACTCTTCTTCTCTAGTCATTGATTGACCCGAACCATCACTGTTTTCATCCAAATCTGCCATTAAATTTACTGGGCCGATGAAACGGACGGTCGACGAACTATACGAGCCTGAAATTTCCGCGACAAGCCGCCCGACCCGATATTCTCACCCACTTCTTTCTCGCTGCGGGAAAGGGATAGACAAGGTTTAGACTCGGGGGTAGGCAAGGTTTAGACTCGGAAGTAAGTGTTTAGGCCTGGAGGTAAGTGTTTAGGCTGAAGGCTCAAGTAACATGCACTTATCGCTTAAATTTTGCTCAAAACACATTTTCTCCTAATCCTAATTGATCGAAAAAGATGAGACCTTGAAAGGTCAAGATTGAAAATTGGACCGTGAGGGTCTTGATTGGAGACTTGACCGTGAAAGGTCGGGATTGCATTTGACCGCGAAAGGTCGAGATAGAAAATCGGAGATCGGACCGAGGAGGTCGCGATTGGAGATTTGACCGCGAAAGGTCGAGATAGAAAATTGGAGATCGGACCGAGGAAGTCGCGATTGGAGATTTGACCGCGAAAGGTCGAGATGGGAAATCGAAGATCGGACCGAGGAGGTCACAATTAGGGATTTGACCGCGGAAGGGTCGAGATAGAAAATCGAAGATCGGACCGAGGAGGTCACGATTAGGGATTTGACCGCAAAAGGTCGAGATAGAAAATCGAAGATCGGACCGAGGAGGTCACAATTAGGGATTTGACCGCGGAAGGGTCGAGATAGAAAATCGAAGATCGGACCGAGGAGGTCACAATTAGGGATTTGACCGCGGAAGGGTCGATATGGAAAATCGGAGATCAGACCGAGGAGGTCGCGATTAGGGATTTGACCGCGAAAGTTCGAGATGGGAAGATAGGAGATCGGACCGAGGAGGTCTCGATTAGGGGTTTGACCATGAAAGGTCGAGATGAAAAATCGGAGATCGGACCGAGGAGGTCTCGATTAGGGATTTGACCATGAAAGGTCGAGATAGGAAATCGGAGATCGGACCGAGGAGGTCTCGATTAGGGATTTGACCACGAAAGGTCGAGATAGGAAATCGGAGATCGGACCGAGGAGGTCTCGATTAGGGATTTGACCACGAAAGGTCGAGATAGAAAAATCGTAGATCGGACCGAGGAGGTCTCGATTAGGGATTTGACCACGAAAGGTCGAGATGGAAAATCGGAGATCGGACCGAGGAGGTCGCGATTTGAGATTTGACCGCGGAAGGTCGAGATGGAAAATCGGAGATCGGACCGAGGATGTCGCGATTTGAGATTTGACCGCGGAAGGTCGAGATAGAAAATCGGAGGTTGGACCGAGGAGGTCGCGATTTGAGATTTGACCGCGGAAGGTCAAGATGGAAAATCGGAGGTTGGACCGAGGAGGTCGCGATTTGAGATTTGACCATGAAAGGTCGAAATGGAAAACCTAAGATCAGACCGAGGAGGTCTCGATTAGGGATTTGACCGCGAAGGGTCGAGATAGAAAATCGGAGATTGGACCGAGGAGGTCGCGATTAGGGATTTCAGAGATAGGACCATGCAATTATGATAATTGTTCAAGTTTACTTAAAACCGAGTCTTTTATTTATTTCTATTTGGTTGGAAAAGGGGGTTTGCCCTTCTTTTTCGCAACTACTCTAGATCCTGGATCAGTGGGTTCCGTCACTACGTCTATAAGCCCCTCGTATTCCACCTGTATTTCGACCTCCCCAGGGTGGACGGCCCGGGCGAGGGTCCTATAGGGCACGCGGATCCCACCGACCGAGAGAGAAGAACGCTCCTAACGGGTCTAGCGGGTCATAGGAACTTTTAACGCACGAGCGATGTGAATTATAGTCAAGGCAATACCGGGAAAGTCTCGTCTTTCAGCCTTGATAGAATTTCGGCAGAATTTCGCTTGCGCGATTGACGTTTTGACTTTTCGGTAATGTCCAAGAAGATAATAGGCATGGGTCGGGCGGTAAAAGCCGGATGACACAGTGTCACATTGAACTTCGTTGCATACGCCGTGCGTGAGTCAAAATCGAAGTCAATGCCGGGTCAAGATCTAGCCAATTTTTCCTTGTCGGAATTTTGGCAGAGCTTCGCTTGAGCGAAAGATCTTTGGACTTTTCTTGGCAAAGACTCGGTCTCGACTCTTACGCATTCCGTGCAGGTCAAGGTCAAAGTCAATGTCGGAGTAAAGGTTCTACCAATTTTTCCTTGTCGGAATTTTGGCAGAGTTTCGCTTGAGCGAAAGATCTTGACTACCGTTATGAACTAAGGCTTGACCTTTACGGGGATATGCAACTGGGCTATATGACACGGACTAGACCAAAAACCAACCAAAAAAGTCACGGTTTTTTGAAACGTGTGACACGGACTGTGCATTGGTCGACACTGGCTGCCATGGGAGTTTGGGATGATTCCGTGCGCGCCCGGAGCATCGTAAGGCTGTCCGTGATCGCACTGATAAACCATCCGGGTTTAAAGGGACGTGCGTGCAAAGTGTACATGATATATAAGGTGCGCGTAGTGTGCGGTCTCTTAAAAATGTTCCTTTTTCAGTTAAAACAGAGATTTTCATAAATGTGTTTTAAAGGAATGATTTTTGGGACGGGGGAGAATGCAACAGTTAAGCACGTAAATTTTCTGGGAGCCCGGGGCCGTCTTGGAACCGAGCGAGCCCCAAGCTGCCCGGGAGCGCAGATTAGCCTCAATTTTTCCTGGTGGAATTGCCACTGAGGCCGTCCGGTCAGAATCCAAGGAGGATTGAGCCGTACGACTGCATGGATCAATTTTCCAGGTTCCACTCCTTTGCTATTTTTAGGGTTGTTTCCCGCTCAAAGTATGCACAAATCCCAAGATGCAAATGATGCAATGCAAGGCAAAGAAAGCAAGCAAAATAAATGGAATCCGCGGTGGGAGTCTAACCCGCTCAAAGGGAAAAGCTTTCTTTTATTTTTTTTCGAAAAGTGATACCGGTACGTGGGATTGTTAAACCAGCATTTATCCCAAGCCCCGGGTTAGGGAGCGATACAGGAAGGTTAAGTGGTTTCCACCTATATACCAAGTATCGTTTATTTTGAAAATGAAAGCTTTTCTCCTTTGGGATGTCCCCAGCGGAGTCGCCAAACTGTGAATGTGTGCCCAAAATTTGTGTGTTGGATTCACGCGAGTTTGAAGACATCCGGTTTAATTTGAAAAACGGAGTCGCCACGCCATTTTGATTTCCTCAAAACTTTGAAAAAAAGGATTTATGGGTTCGGAGGTTAAGTTACCCCTTGGGAAGAACGGATCGTCGTTCACCCAAGGTGCCTTGCCGTAGCAAGTCTCCCTAGATTCCGTTTATTTTGCTTGCTTGCGTGCTTTCTTGTGTGCATGTGTTTGAATGAAAGGGGAGGGAATGTCCCAAGTTGTCTTCCGGACGTACAAACCATTTATTGGTTGTCGCTCGGGATTTCTTGGATTTTATGTATTCGGGATTTTGATCCCGTCCTCATCTTGGATTTGTGATCATCTCATTTTTAACCTCGGGACTTGCGTGATCGAGAGAAGGACTCTCTTTTATAGCCCAAAAATGAGGTTCTTTAGGAAGGAATGTCCTTAGCCCATCAATTCTACACCTTAAGACGATCGAGCTTATATGAATGCTTCATGCTCGTCTTAAGTGATAATCGGAGATATAGGGTTCAAGGTTATCCCTTTCTAAAGAGATTATGGAACCTTTAATGGAAGAAACGATGTAAAGATAGGATCTTTACACCGGTCCGTTCCAAGGTTGCTAATGGGGACATGGGGGAATGCATGTAAAAATGACATTTTTAGTGAAAATATGACATTTTTGGGTTGCAAAGGATGCATTTGATTTAAAGAAGTGATCTTTATTGCAAAGGATGCATTTTGAATGTAAAGACATGATTTTTATGCAAAAGATGCATTTTTATGAAGAAATTAGCATTTAATATGCAAAGGATGCATAAAGATTGCATTTTGAAAAGCAAAGGATGCATTTTTATGATGAAGGAATGACCTTTAATGCAAAGGATGCATGAAAATGGATTTTATGTGCAAAGGATGCATTTTGATATAAAGATTACATTTTTATGAGCAAATGATGCATAAAGATGACATTTTTATGTAAAAAAGGAATTTTTAGGTGCAAAGGATGCACCTTTGAGTATAAAGATTACATTTTTAATGACAAATGATGCCTAATTCATGCAAAGGATGCAAAGGGGAAAATGGGGTATGATAAAGATATGATCTTTAATACTAACTACCAAGTCCCAAGCAAAGATAATAACAATATATGAATGCAATGAGCAATCTAATTCACATAGAGCAATTAAAATGCAAGGTTAGGGAGTGAGAGGTTACCAATGGTGGCCTCTTCTTCTTTGGGTGGTGTTAGATGGAAGGACCAATCTTGGGATCTTCAAGGAGGAGGGAGGTGGCTTCTTGGCTTGCTTCTTCAACCCTTGGGATTCCCAGCAGTATTTAGGAGTATTTTTGAGTCTGAATATGGAGTGTGGTGTGTGTTTTTCGTATCTCAAATGGGTAGAGGAGGGCTCTATTTATAGGCAGTCTGGATAAGACCAATGAAGCCGTGCGGCCAGAGATCCTTGGCTAATGCAGCCGTGCGGCATTATCCCTTGTGACTCAGCATGTTTCTAGAATCATGCAAGGTGGCCATTCTAGAACCTTTCCCAAATTAAGAAAAACGTGTTTCTTAATTGGGAAGCTTTCCTTTCAGCCCTTATATGATTTGGAACAGTTTCGGAATTGTTTCGGAACTCCAGGAAAGTCTGGGGAATTACCGGGAAAATTACCGGAATTGCCGGGAAATTTAACCGGAAGGCATGAGCCAGATTTGGGTACTTACAGTATGAAGAATTAAATAGCAGAGAGAATGAGTGGGAGGAATAGTTAGGAGAGAGAATGTTGTGAGTCACCAAATGCTTGTGATACCGTTTGTGAGGAATCGAAGTTGGGGTCATCTGAATCCGAAAACGGCGTCAATGGTTATCCGTTGCCGGATGACTCTCATGAGGCTTTCTTGAGGGAGCATGAGCAACACAATGAAGAATTTGTGAAGGTTCGTGACTTTTTGGAGCGAAACCCTAACTTTAACTTTAGGGCAGTTTCTTGTAATCCTTCGACAGTTCCTTCTAAGCCTATATCAAAGGACCCAAGCTATCATACACAGAAGTTAATGGAATTGTTCCTTCCTTGGTTATTTGTACCTGCTTCAAAATCTGAAGAAACTTCTTCTGAAGCTCAACACATTGAAAACGGCGTGACTGAGGTTATGTTTTTTTTTACATGTTGGCTATGAATTTCTTAATTTTCAGTTGGGCTTTGGGAATGTTTTATTGTGTGAAATGATGAAATGTGGCTATATGAATCTCTGTGATTTTGATGCTATTTGGTCCATTTTGATAAAAACAGATTTTGCCTTGTCTATTATGTGCTCTGTGATGATAAAAACTCATATTATGATTTACATTTCTTAATGATGTTACTTGGTTCATTTCTTAATGATGTTACTTGGTTCATTTTGATAAGAACATATTTTTGCCTTGGTCTTGGTGTGTCTATGATGATAAAAACTGAGACTATGATAAGAACAGATTTGTGAGGTTACTTGTTTTACACTTGGTCTTGGTCTGGTTTTGAACTGATGAAATGGTGCATGAGTAAGCTAAATAGAAAAGAGTTTTTTGGTACATAACACTAAGTCTATGATGAGCTTTCCTTATTATGGAAGCATTGAGACTTTACAAAAGTGGGAACTCAAGGATGAACAAAAACTGAGAGTTAAAATTACCCCACTAAACCAAAAATCCAAAAGTTGCTTGATAATTTTCTTTGAGTCAAAGAAGAAGCTGTTCTTCCAATTGTGCCACTATGCCTTCAAAACCAGATTTGATACCAATTTGTTGCAAGTACTGAATGCATTCTCTTACTAGTTTGATGTCCACTTTCAAGTTTCTTCTGAGTTGCCCATCTCTTTCCAATTTGTCCTTCCCAAGATGAGGCAATTTGTAGTTGTTGTGGCCTCTCACTGTCATCATATATATCATCACATTTTGCAATGAAAGGAACAATTTATCAAGTTTCTTCTCTGATAATTCTGCATAGGCTGTTAAGACTGCCTTAACTAGCTCTTCAACACTTTTGTTAGAACTCTCTGCTTTTAAGCGCATCCAATGAAGCAAACCACCCTAGATCATTGATGTTTGTATCCGGAGAGTCAGCGGCCGAAATTGAAGTTGTATGTCAAAACCATCTCCGATGTTCTTGCCCTAAAATCTGGGTCATCGTTCTTGATATGTGGTGGTGCATTATCCCATTGAATAATGATGTGTTTACTTGCATTTGGTGGCCACTTTGCCTTGATTGCAGGGATTACCTGCAATATTCAGTGAGACTATGATAAGAACATATTTTTGCATTATTTCTATGAACAACTTGAAAAAAAAGTGGTGTGTCTATGATGATAAGAACAGATTTTTGCCTTGGTCTTGGTGTGTCTATGATGATAAAAAACTGAGACTATGATAAAAAGTGGTGTGTCTATGATGATAAGAACAGATTACTTGCATTTTCAAGAAAACTTACTTGATTGATCAGCAATTCCTTTGTCACTTGCTTGTTGATTGATTCTAAGGGCTTGGTCACCATTGTACCTGCTGCCCTATTCCTACCTGTTTCTTTTTCTTTGGCTCTATTTTTGTGAAGGGCCACATGCCTAATTTACCATCAAATAGCAACACTCCATTACTATCATAAAGTGGCCTACTTACACAACAAAAGAACATTACTTTGATGATAAATCTCTTGCTTTGGCATGAATTGTATGGCTCTACTTCACCTGGGATAATGTAACACCTTTTTTTGCATTTTGTCATGAGAAACCACTTCTCATCTGCATGAATAACATTGTCCATTTCTTTGAAAATTGGAGTTTGTTCTTCTACATCATATCTGAGGGCAGCAAGGCACAATTTTAACCTTTGCAGAAAATTTACATCAGTTAATGATGGTTTAATAGCATTTGTATGTGCCTTGATCACACCCTCCTTTTTCCATCGCCCAACTGTGCTTTTACTAATCCCAAAAGCTTGACCTAACTTTCGAATTGTATTTCTATTCTCAAACTCTATTTTTTTCATCTTCTCAACATCTAATTTGACTACTTTTTGCCTTGTGGCTCCTACTTTCTTTGATGATAGAGATACGGGCATACCTCTCCTCCTTTGATCCTTAACTCTCCTCCAGAATTTGAAGACGGATCGGGGGTGGATCCGAAATCTTGAAGCTGCTTCTTGGATTTTCCCTTTTGGAAGCTTTCCCTCTTGTAAAGCTTCAATGAACCATTGAGCCATGAAATTCCTTTCATCAGCACTCAAGTTGGGTTTATGCTTAGAGGGCTGCATTTTGTGGGTTAAAGGTTGAAGATTTGAAGATTGTTTTTTGAATCTGTTTTGAATCTGTTTTCACTAAGCCTTTTAGAAGGTTGTAATTTTATTTATGGAAACTGTAAGTAGGACTCTGTTATGTACTAAGGTTACTTTGGTGGGAAATTCAAAATTTTCACAAGGATTAGCATTTGTGGTGGGAAAAGTACAATCTGAAATCACTGTCCAGAATTTCTTAATTTTCCCTTAATCCAACCTTCTTTTCTATATTTTGTATTATATTTATTCATTTCTTAATTTGCGTGCATGGTTCATTTTGTGGCTTTTGGGTTGGGACGGAGGGAGTATATATATAGTTGTTGTAAGTATAATAAGTGGACTTTATTAATTAAGAAGTATTGAAAATTTGTCATTTTAAAATTTTATAATTTTAAATGGGACAGTTAAAATAATAACAATTTTTGCAATTTCAAATAAAACGGACGGAGAATGTCAAAAAATTTATCAAAGAGATTATGCTCTAGTGATGTAGAGTTGTCCCTTAATAATTCCCATAGGGAAGGGTAGGTTTATAGTTCGAATCTCACATGCTCCTTAGGCAATAGCAAATAGAGGTTGTACGTTTGTGTGCTTGATTTAAAATAAAACAAATTGGAACTACTGATTAAAAGCTTACTCCCTCTGTCCTGGACCTTGGTGTCTAGTTTGACTTTTCACGTAAATTAAGGAGAGGATATTATATTGAAAGTGTTGTGAGTGTGAAATAAAATAGGAGAGAGAATGAGTGGAGGGAATAGTAAATTATAATGGTGTTATGAGTATTAAAATAATGTAGGAGAGAGAATGAGTGGAGGGAATAGTAAAAATTCCTTTCCATTTTAGGAAATGTGCACGTAGGTTTGAGACGCCCAAAATGAAAAGTGTGCACGTAGATATGGAACGGAGGGAGTATAAAATATTTTTGAAATATGTGCACTACGTCGACAAGCATATGATATTTTCACTAAAGGGTTGACTTTTTAAAATATCAAAATGTCACTTTGTAAATTACTCCCTCCGTCCCACGTTAGTTGAGACTAACTTTTTGGGCACACCAATTAAGGAAAAGTAAGTGAGAGAAAAAGTGAAAAAAAATGTTGTGAGTATGAAGAATTAAATAGGAGAGAGAATGAGTGGGAGGAATAGTTAGGAGAGAGAATGTTGTGAGTGTAAAAGTGAAATAGGAGAGAGAATGAGTGGGGTAAATAGTGAAGATTCCTTTGCCATTTTGGGCAGTCTCAACTAACGTGGGACGACTCAAAAGGAAAAGAAGTCTCAACTAACGTGGGACGGAGGGAGTATACCCCAAAACACTCAACCCTTGTGTACGATATATGTAGTGAAAATAACATTATTATTTTTTATTTATTTTATGAAAAAAAAAAAAGAACATAATTCTATGAATGTTTAATGGTCTTTCATTAAATAAGTCACAATTGATATGGTAGTGAATGATGCAATAAAATTCTCTCAGCAACTTACTTTTGGTGAGGTCAAATGTTTTGGCTTCAAAAAATAATAAAAAAATAAATAAATCACAATTGATCATTTTTATACGTCCCGATCAGAAGAAAATTGGTTTTGGATCTTGGTCAACTTAATTGCAATTTAACCAATAATTTAAATAAAAAATAATTATTTTAATAAAAATTTAAAAATTAATTGTTATTGAAAATATTATTAAATGTGATACAGTAATAATTTTTATTTATTTTTATTATAATAATTATTTTTTATTTAAATTATTGATCAAAGTGTAATTAAATTGATCAAAATTTAGATAAAGTGTAATGATATACGGGACAGAGACAACATTTATATTATAGCTGTACTATGAATAATAATATGTTTAAAGATTGTTTATAATCATTGACATTCCTAAACATAAAAATGGCATGTTGGGTGATATTAAGTTGACTTTAAGAGAAGTAAATTACTATAGATTATGATCCAATTTTATTTTAGTTTCATAAAAATCAGTTTTCCTCAAATGGGGCAAGTGTATAAACAATCAATTTTGTTTTTTTTTTTAAAACTACATACAATGGCAAGATGAATAACTGATTGAAATGAATTTCAACTGACTGAAACGTTGCAATGGCCGGTTGAAAGTAGGTGATTGAAATGTGTGGGATGAAATTTTTCATCCGGGTTGAAAAAAAAAAAAAGCTGTCCGTCTGCCACGTGTAAGCCTCCCATTGGCCCGAATTGGGCGCATGCGCCACACCGCCCGGAATGGCGCGTGTGGCGTTCACCTTTTGCCCCTTTTTTTTAGTTTTTCTTGAATTTCCACGTGTAAGCCTCCCATTGAATTTTCGAAATTTTTTTTATCCCAAATCTTTGAGCTTAATTATCACCTAGTAAATTAATTTTTTTTAATTTTTTTTTCACCAAAATTCATAATTTTTTTCCCTACAAATTGATATAAGTTTCATTTGATTTGAAAAAAAAAACCCTTATTTTTCACAAAGAATAAATGTCTGAAATACTGTTCACTTTTTTCCATTTATGAAATTGTTTATTTAGTAAAAAAAGAATATTTTTTACATTCCCAAACTCGTGAATTAAATATGTGCAACTACATAAAAGAAAAGTTATGTATAATATTACATAAGGTAAAGCTGTCATTGACATGGTTGCAACTTGATGAGTTCCCCCCCCCCCCACCCATTGTTTCCTTCTCAATTTTTCAATTTGTCAGGAGAGAGAGAAAATGGCCATGTGACTTTGTCAGTAGTACTCAGGAGGAAAAAATGAATGCACCATGTGATGAAGTGATGATGTGACTTTCTTTCCCCTCCGTGAATACATCTACACAACTTCTCTATAAATAATTCACACCCACTGCAACAACAATCATCCTTCTTCATATCTCAATCTTTCCTTCTTCATTTCTCAATTTTCCCTTCTTCTTACACCAATCATCCTTTGAGTGAAATGAATTTCAATAATAATCCTTTCAACCCTCAAAATTCAAGCAATTTTTTCCCATTCAATTACAAAGTTCGAAAATTTGTGATTTAATAATTTTATTGTCTTTCATTACTTGTGTCGCGAGCTAAGTTTATTGTAATTTTTCTTATTTTTAATAATAATAATTTTTTCTTTAACCAAATTTCATCATTTTTTTTTCTCTCTATAAATTGATATAAGTTTCATTTGATTTAGACAAAAAAAAAATCATTCATTTCTCAATTATCCTTTTTCATTTTAGCATTTATTTAAAAAAAATCATTATTTTTTTTATTTATAAATTGATGCAATATTTTTTTAATTAAGTGTGAATTTTTTTTAATTATAAATAATAATAATAATAATAATTATTATTATTTTACTAATCATAAAAATAGAGAATATAAATAAAATAAAATAAAAGTAGTGGAATATAGAATGATGAGTTGGAGGGAGTTGAAATTTAATTTAATTTAGCCATTGTAGAGGGGGTAAATGAAATGAATAGATAAAATATTAAATAAATGAGAAAAAAATATAAAAAGTGTTAGTGAAATGGGGGAGTGGGATGATACTGTTGTGATGTGAGTAGTCTAATGCCTAAATATTTGACTTGATCAAAAGTATGTTTGGTGAGAGAATTCTATATTACATCATTCACTCCTATATTCTATTGGCACTTTCGAAATAACATTACATAAACACAATATTTTGGGGGAAACTAGTTTCTTCCTAAGTTATAAAAAGTCCTGTTTTTTTAAACTGCTCTTATATTCGTCAAATATTTGCAAGTTGAAAAAAATTGGACTTTTTATAATTTATGGAGAAACTGATTTCTCCCAAAACTTACTCTTACATAAAATATAACACAATATTTTGGGGGAAACTAGTTTCTCCCTAAATTATAAGAAGTCCTGTTTTTTTAAACTGTTCATATATTCGTCAAATACTTGCAAGTTGAAAAAAATTGGACTTTTTATAATTTTTGAAGAAACTGATTTCTCCCAAAACTTGGTCAAAATATAATATAATGAAGGACCATTAATTATTCATATAATTTTTCTTCTTTTTAGAACATACCACCCTCCGTCCCATGATAATATATAAACTTTTTTTTTGGGCGTTCCACAATAATATATACTTTCCTAAAATGGAAAGAAATATTTACTATTCCTTCCACTCATTCTCTCTCCTACATTATTTTAATACTCACATCACCATTATAATTTACTATTCTCTCCACTCATTCTCTTTCCTATTTTATTTTCACACTCACAACACTTTTAATATAATAATTCCTCCTTAATTTCCGTGCAAAACCCAAAAATCTATAAATTTCTGAAACGGAGAAGTATTGTATAAAAGTGTTTATGGATGTCGTGGCCTTTCCATAAATTTTAGACGGAATATTACGTCTTAAAAGTGAATGAAATAATTTGGAACTGATATAGACGAACTTTAGTAATAGACTTTTTTATATATTTTTTATTTATGTTCATAAGATTTTAATATTAATATCCAGAAACCTTTAATGCTGATAATTTGAAGCTTGTGGTCATAGCCTTGTTCAAATATGCTTGTTAATTTATATTAAGAAGACTTTAATATGTTATCCCGAACTCTTTGAGCTTGATGCATAAACTTTCTTGGTAATATTTTTATTTATATTCAGAAGATTTTAATATTGTTATCTAAAACCATTTGAGCTTGATATGCAGAAGGTTTGTTGGTCATGGTTGTATAGCGCACGAAGTTTCACTTATTTACAAAAATACCACCCCGCACAAATTTCGCTTATTTACAAAAATATTATTACGCATTTAAAAACGCGTTATTCCCTAAATTTTCACGAACATGAGTTGTACGACAAGGCCATATTGAATAAATTCATACTGAATTTCTTAATGCAGTAGTAAAGATAATTTAAATTAAACTTAACCAAATTAATTCTAGGTGATGATGGAGGAATCGTCTGAATCAACATTATTCCAGTAGTAGGTTATAATCCAGCTTCATAAACCTGAAATCACGAACAAACGAATAGACGTGATGGTATTCGGCTAAATCCTTCCGGCCTGATGATGAGGTATAGTTTATAAGAGTGTTAAAATGTAAGGAAACAAGTATATCTTAATAGCCAAATGATGTTACTTTTCTCTGTTGAGTATGAAATGATATTTATAGTATTGTCATTGGATGTATACGAATCCCATAAATCATGGAGCAAAAGTAGGCGTAACCGTTTTTGAGAATGTAGAAGGTGTGTTACTTAGGCTCCGTTTGTTTCGACGTAAAATGTTTTCCGGAAAACGTTTTCTGGAAAATGTTTTCCTGTAAAATGTTTTCCTGTAAAATGTTTTACGGAGGTAGAGCGTAAAATATTTTACGGAGGAAAATATTTTACGGAGGAAGGGTGTAAAATGTTTTCGGGTGTTTGGTAAAACGACTCATATTTCACAAGGTGACCTACCCCACCCCCCACCCACCCCCCAAATTTTTTTTTTTTTTTTTTTTGTAATCGCCCCCTACCCCCACCCCCCACCCCCCACCCCCCCAAAAAAAATTTTTTTTTTTGTAATCGCCCCCTACCTCGCCTACCCCCACCCCCACCCACCCCCCCAAAAATATTTTTGTAATCGCCCCCTACCCTCGCCTACCCCCCACCCCTCACCCAATCCCCCCCCAAAATTTTTTTTTTTTTTTTTTTTTTTTGTAATCGCTCCTACCTCGGCCTACCCCCACCCCCCCCCCCGCCTCCCTCACCCCCCAAAAATTTTTTTTTGTAATCGCCCTACCCTCGCCTACCCCACTCACCACCCCCACCCCAAAAAAATTTGGGGGGCGAAAAAAAAAAAAAAAAAAATTTGGGGGCGGGCGGGGGGGTGGGGTAGGCAGGTGGGGGCGACATAAAAAAAAAAAAAAAATTTTTTAGGGGGTGGGTGGTGGGGGTGGGGGAAGGGGGCAGTGGGGGCGATTACAAAAAAAAAAAATTTTTTTTGGGGGGGGGGGTGGCAGGGGGGGGGCGATTACAAAAAAAATTTGGGGGGGGTGGGTGGGGGTAGGCAGGGGGTAGGGGGGCGATTGCAAAAAAAAAAAAAAATTTTTTTTGGGGGGGGGGGTGGGGGGTAGGCAGGGGGGAGGGGGCGATTACAAAAAAAAAAAAAAAAAAAAAAAAATTTTGGGGGGGTGGGTGGGGGGGCAGGCAGGGGGTAGGGGGCGATTACAAAAAAAAAAAAAAATTTTTTTCGGGGGGGGGGTGGGGGGTGGGGGGTGGGGTAGGTCAGGGGGGGGGCGATTACAAAAAAATTAAAAAAAAAAATTTTTTTTGGGGGGTGGGGGTGGGTGGGGGGGTGGGATAGGCAATGGGGTGGTCAGGACGGCGTAATATGTGTTGTACATTAAGGCCTCCATTTTTCTGAAAATGTTTTACTTAGGACAAGGTCAAGAGGTCGCTTTACTTAGGAAGGGCGTAAAATGTTTTCCGGAAAACGTTTTACTTAGGCAACCAAACAGCGGAAAACGAGTTATTTTCCGGAAAACATTTTCCGGGGGCTAACCAAACACCGTAAAACAGGTTATTTTCCGGAAAACATTTTCCGGAAAATGTTTTACGGTGAAACAAACGGAGCCTTATAATGACGTGGGTTTACGCACGTTTAGCTTGGTCGAGGACGCCCAATAGTTTTAGGTCGACCTGGATTCATGCCTTGGGCAGGCAGAGTGTAAGGGGTAGATCGCGAGTCGGACGAAGCTAGGTCGGACCAAGTAAGGTCGGACAATAAGCTTAATTGACTAGATCTAGTTAGATGAGTGCACGTACTTTAGTGATGCTTTAATGGGCCTTTTACACTTGATGGGCCTTTGGGCCTGTTTTCGTATAGTAGCCCCAAACTTTCTAGCTCGACTTGTCGGGTAGGAAGTTATGATAAATTTTATAATGTTGGATGGAGGCAGCGTTTATAGCTCGACTCGTGAGATGTAGATCGTTACTCGATGTTTGACCTTTGACGGTTTGATGAGCTGTCTTCCATACGCCGTAATTTCCACACTTAATTGTACAAATTCTATCGATTACATTCCTATTGGAAACTGGTGAGGGCATTTAATTCGGCCCATTATTTGACAATTATCCAACCGCTATCCAAACATTTCCAATTCAGGTAAGAAATAGAGGAGGTATAAAATGAGAAAAATAATCCTTTTCCAAACTTTACCATCTCAAAATCCTTAAGAACCCAGCAATAGCAAAGGCAAGGAAATCATCTACGACGTTTAACAAGATTTCTTCAATTGCTACCGTACTCGTTTCCTTTTTCGAAAACACCAGGTACACCTCAATTTTGATCTTTAGGAGTTGATTTTGAAGTTTTTTTCTTGTTTCCACCGTGACTAGGGTTCTAGGTTTTGAGATGGGGGCTAGGTATGGGTATAATGGTGTGAACCTTCGGGTTTACAAAAGGGTAGATGGTCCCTAGAGAGAATTGTCCTTATCAGAGTTGATGGATGTGGTTTTACCCATGCAAAAGATATGTTTCCTACCTTATTTGATGCTCGAAACCTTGGGAGTTTAACGTGTTTTGTTAGCGTTTTATAAGTTCAGGGGTTGAAGTGCAAAGACTGAGAAAATGGAGGATTTTAACTTATTTTGGAAGTTTAGGGACCAAACTGGAAATATGGAAAATATGGGAGTAAACTGGAATTATAAAGTTTATGGGCTAAAGTGTAATTTATTGGAAATTATGGACCAAAGTACAAAAGAGGGAAGTTATGGGCTAAAGTGCAACTTATCTGAAGTAAAGGGCTGCAGCAGAAATAAGGAAGATGGCTGCACAAAAAAAGGGCCAAGCAGCATAGGCAGTGGCCGGCTAAGGAAGGCAGCTGGCTGAGGCATGGCTGCATTTGCTGGGCCATGGCCGAGGAAAACTGGGCAATGGCCGCGCGATCGCCCCAACTGGCCGAGCGAACGCCCCCATGTGTGGCCGAGTGATTTCTGACGGATTGGCAGGGAATTAGCACCAGATTAGTGACGAATTTCAGCAGAATTCGAATTTTACTAGGTTTTTGACAGATTTTGGCTGTGATTTTGGATTTCCTCCTCCCTCCTCCTATAAAAAGAATCCTAGATTAGGTTTTTGGGCCTCTCTCTATCTTTTCTTCTCCCTTCACCTATATACATAGTTTTGGGGTTTCTTTACAAGGATTGAAGATTTAATGCAAGGTTTGTATTTATTTATTTTAATGGCCCTTTGAGGCTAAGTTATTTTGTTCACGGATTAGATATAACAACTATCAAATTTCTATGCTAATCATGTTTTAATTCTTCCTATACTTTTCTTGTTCTTGTTCAATGGAATTGGATTAATTCTTTTTTAGACTTCAACTTTATAAATAGATATTGTTGGTCTTTAAGTTATTAGGGTTTAAATTATTGCACTAGCGTGGATAGTTTTTACATCGACCTTGATTTCATTGAATAGATTTAATTGAAGACCTAGCGAAAATCAAAAGGATCTAAAATCAATTGTTCCTTAAATTTTCATGTATTACTTGTGTGTTTTGTAGACCTAGCGGACTACAACACATAGAGGTAATAATAGGGTTGCAATCTGCACACCATACCGTCCCAACTCTTATTAAAGTGAACGATTTCTTGAACACAATTGGTAATTGTATTTTATAAATTAATATAGGAAGGAGATAGTTGTGAAACCCAATCCGTGAATCTTTGTCAATCTTGAATTCAATCTTTGCTTTCTTTTCTTTAGTTTAATTTATTTGCAATTTCAGTTTAGTTTAATCAATCAAAATCAAAAACCCCTTTGGTTACTTTACACTAATTAGATTCACTTGTGTTCACCCAAGTCTCTGTGGTTCGACCCTTACTATTGTACATTGCTACTTCGGTGTATGTTTAGTAGACGTTCCTTGGATCCCGAGTTGGTCCCAGTGAACGATAATGTTGATAGGCTCGCTAGGGGCATTCCCTCTATCCAAGAGTCAACAGATTCTGAAACTTCTGTCACCAAGACAGAGGAAGTGTTTAGTGAACTAGAAACTTCTTCCACTGAGGGAGAAGAATCAGTAGGGGATATGACAGATCCCACAATGAATGATTAAGCTAGGCCCAGTGTAGACACATCGGTGTCTTGTATTGTGTTGACTGATGCAGCTAAAGCATATGAAGTCAAAGGGCAGTATTTTAATATGTTGCCTAAATTCCAGGGTCTTCCCGCTGAGGACTCCTTGAACATTTTGAGAGAATATATGATAACTGTTGGAGGCTTCCCTGTAAAGGAAGGGGTGACTGACGAACAATTAAGACTCAAGTGTTTTCCCTTTTTTGTACAAGGGGCGGCCAATACTTGGCTTATGTTACTACCCTTTAGTAGTATCAGGACTTGGAACGAACTGCATGACACTTTTCTTAGTAAGTATTTCCCACATGTCACCCTTGCTACGTTCAGACAGAAAATCATAGGTTTTTCACAAGATCAGGGTGAGCCTTTTCATGAAGCGTGGGATAGATTTAAAATGTTGCAAGTACAGTGTCCCCATCACAATTTTCCCCTGCCCCTTTTACATCAAACATTTTATGGTGGGTTGAGTCAAGTTGACCAAGCTATGGTGGACAATGCAGCGGGTGGTTTTCTAGGGTCTAAAACAGCTGCTCAAACCCAAGAATTATTTGAAATGTTAGTGGCCAATTCTCAACAAAAAGGCTCAAGGGGTAGAGCTAGGGGAGTACATGAGTTGAGTGCTACTAATGATTTGGCTATGCAAGTAGAAATGTTAAACCAAAAATTGGATAAATTGACAAGTGGTGGTGCTTCATCAAGTGCCAATGTTGTAAATGATTTTCGCTCTAATTGTGGTTCTAACACTCATGCTACTAACATGTGTCAAAGTGGTGTACTGTTTAATTCTGAACAGGCACATGCGATGCAAGGATTTGGTCAGCGGTTCCCTCCAAACAACAATCCATTTTCAAATACATACAATCCGGGGTGTAGGCAACACCCAAATTTCTCATGGGGAGGTAATCAACAACAAAATAAGCCTCTCCATCTTCAACCTCCACCGGGACCGTATGAGCATACGAAGGAACCGTGGGAAGTGGTCACGGAGCAATTGAGAGCTGAGATTAATCAGTTGAGGGCCGAGAGTCAACAAGCTGCTAAAATCCATGAGGCGGCTCTAAAAAGATAGAGATTCAGATGGGGCAAATCGCTGAAGCCCTACAAGGTCATAAGCCCGGAACCTTTTCGAGCCAAGGACATTAAGCCAAGACCATTATCACCCTTAGGGATGGCCAAAACCGGTCCGGTTCCGGGTTGAAAACCGCCGGTTCCGGTTTGGCCAGACTGTGAACCTTAACCGGCCCGTCGTTGACTCCGGTCCGGTTACTCCGATTCCGATTTTCTCCCCGGTTTGCTCCGGTTTTGGGCTTTTTCGGTCCGGTTCCGGTTTGGGTCTCTTGAAAACCAAGGAATTTTCATTCGGTTCCGGGCTTTTTCCGGTCCGGTTTACCATCTTTGTGACCCTTAACTGGCCCGGCCCCAAACCGGTTCTGGTTACCCCGGTTCCGGTTTTCTTGGCTGTTCATGGCGGTTTCGGGCTTTTCCGATCCGGTTTTCCGATTTCGGTCCGATTCTGGTCCGGTTTGGCCATCCCTAATCACTCTTCGAAATGGCAAACAGGTAGGTAGTGAGGTAAATTCTTCTTCATTTTCTTCTCCTCCTCTTGTTGTAGATAATAATGATAATGACTGTGATAAGAGTACAAATGAGTTGGGGGAAAATTCTAAAGTTGATTCTCCAATCCCCAAACCATTTGTACCTCCCGTACCGTTTTCTGGAAGATTTTTAAGACATAAACTGGATAAGCAAATGTCGGATTTGATGGACATGTTTTCTAAGGTGAACATCAATATCCCTTTACTTAATGTGATAAAAAACATTCCTGCTTATTCCAAGTTTTCAAAGAATTAAATTCCAAGAAACATAAGTATGGGACGAATGAGAAGGTGTTGATAAGTGAGAATGCTAGTGCCATGGTACAACATAGTCTTCCACCCAAATTGAAAGATCCCGGAAGTTTCCTTATTTCTATTACTATGGGGGAGTCCAAGAGGGTGAAAGCTATGTTGGAACTTGGGGCTAGCATTAATTTGCTACCTTATTATTTGTATCTTGAGATGGGTCTTTCTGAACTAAAACCCACCACGATGGCCTTACAACTCGCTGATAGGTCCATTAAAAGACCTTTGGGTATTGTGGAGGACGTTTTAGTTCAGGTTGATTCTTTGATCATCCCGATTGATTTTGTGGTACTTGAGATGCCAAGAAGTGAAGGAAGTCGCCGTGATTCACCCATATTACTTTGGAGACCTTTCATGGCGACGACCAACACTATTATTAATGTGGGGAATGACAAACTTTCTATGACTGTTGCTGGTGAAAAAATTGACATATCGGTTTATGATACCATGCAAAACCCAATTGATGATGTCAGTTCTTGTCATTTCATTGATAGGGTAGAAGTGCACGAGCATTTATGGCATGTTAATAAGCGAGATGATTGTGAAGTATTGTTGAATGACGGTGAGAATTCTAGGGATAGTGCGGGTTCCCACTTGTGTGCCGTGAAAAACAAAGTCGACAATTTTGGTTCTTGTGATGACCCGTATCACCCCCTAGGCCGATCCCACAAGGGGTCAGTGTCCCCATTAAAATCCTTCCTCCCGCTAAAATATAAGACTATGGACTCATGTGTTAAAGTGGAAGAGTGTTTTTCTCTTGATTAATGTGATACTTTTTTTGCTAATATGTGTGATCAAGATAACCTCTTTTGTGATTTTGTTGAGGAAGTTAAGGTGCTTGATTGTGATAAGACTAAGGCAGCGAACGAGTTTGGGGGAGAGGTCCCCAAGAAAAAGAAAATGAAGAAAAAGAAAAAGGACAAGAAAAAGGTTCCGAAAATCCCTTGGGCTCCACCCGAGCTTATATAGAAGGGTAAATTTGTGTGGAAAGTTGTGGGCGTTTGTGCCCGTGAATGTGCGAGGTAGGCCAAGGGAAGGAAAGCGAAGGCCAAAGAGAATGTGGCCACCTCCAATCCCATTTAGGTGGGAGCAACGGTCAGGCTAACGACCTTAACCAAATGCGCTAATTGGGAGGCAACCCAAGTTGGTACGTTTTTATATTTGCTTTGTTTTAAGTGTTTTGTTGTGTCATATCTTCCTTTAAACTCGAGGCATGTTTTTGTTTTCTTTGCTATGAGGACATATCATGTTTTGAGTTTGGGGGTAGATATCTTTCCCATTTGTTTTTATGAAAAATTTGAAAATTTTTGTTCTCATTATATTTTAGGAAGTTGGCCAATGTCTCTGATGATTTGAGGAATTTTGATTGAGTTGTGTTAGTTTGTACCAATTTGAATTTGTTAATTAGAATTGCATTAATACATGTAAAACACAATTGCACCACCATTTACTTCCATTATATTTCTTGATCTTGATCATTAATTTAGGTGCCCTTTATGGGTTCACTTTGACATACTCGGGGGTCCTAGAACATGGTTGCACACTTGTCAATAACACATCATTAGATTTCTTGATATTTATGGCTTTTATTTCTTTATCAACCTTTTTGTGAGCCTTCAACTTTCTCGCCACTACTATTTATATACATTGTCACTTGATCCCATTTTGAGCCTTTTTAGACAGAATGGAACATCTGGACCACCGTTCGCCTTCAATTGACGCCTACTCCCTAACCCGTGACACCTAGAACAGTTTATCCTACCTTTGCAAGAATGTGAAATTAGAAAAGAAAGGGATACATGGGAGTTACATAGGGTAATTAAGCAAATGAGTGAGGAAGGTCAAAAGTTGGGAATATGATGTGTATTGTATAAAAGGGAGCAAGAACAAAAAATAGTTCAAGTTCAAGTTCCTAAAAAAAACAGCTTGCCCCCGACTTTTGTGAAATAAGATTGATAAGTGACCTATATTGAGTGAGGGAATGCTTTCAACCCCACATGTATAAAGTATGACAAAGTCTAGTTTGGGGGTTGAAGCACTGGGGAAACAAAGTTGAGCGGAAAGCTGAAATTCAGGAAGAAGTAACATGCAATTGAAGACTTTTAGTTTCACATTCTTGTGTTTGTATGTCCATTCCTTCGTTTGTACCCATAAACCTGGCCCCACAATTGTTGTGGACTTATTTTGAAGCCATAATTTTTGTTCAATATTGAGTAATCGGGTTGACAAGTGCGTAACCATGCATATGAGTACCCTTGTAAATTGAATTGTTTGTCATCTGTGATGTAGGGCATGTCTAAGTGAATCCATAAACAATCTTACCTTATTGATCATGATCTCCCATATTTCATTCACCATTCAGGCCGAGGTGGAAAATTGTGGGTTAGATACATTAATATAATTGTAATTGCATATTCTTATTGGCACTTGTTTAGCATATTATGTGAAAATTTGAGACTTGTTTGGTCGGCAACTTGGTATATATTGAAAACATATCAAAAATGATTTTTGTTGATTGTTTTTATTTTTTAGGGTAGTTTGCTTTTGTTTTAGTTTTGTTTTACTCGATGACGAGCAAAAGATAAGTTTGGGGGTATTTAATGGATGTGGTTTTACCCATCCAAAAGATATGTTTCCTACCTTATTTGATGCTCGAAACCTTGGGAATTTAACGTGTTTTGTTAGTGTTTTATAAGTTCAGGGGTTGAAGTGCAATGACTGAGAAAATGGAGGATTTAAGCTTATTTTGGAAGTTCAGGGACTAAACTGGAAATATGGAAAAAATGGGAGTAAACTGGAATTATAAAGTTCAAGGGCTAAAGTGTAATTTATTGGAAATTATGAACCAAAGTACAAAAGAGAGAAGTTATGGGCTAAAGTGCAACTTATCTGAATTAGAAGGGCTGCAGCAGAATTAAGGAAGCTGGCTGCACAAAACAAGGGCCAAGCAGCATAGGTAGTGGCTGGCTAAGGAAGGAAGATGGCCGAGGCATGACTGCATTTGCTGGGCCATGGCCGAGGTTGGCCGAGGAAAACTGGGCAATGGCCGCGCGACCACCCCAACTGGCTGAGCGAACGCCCCAAAATTATAGTAACTCAGCGCGACCGCGCCCCAAACGGCCGAGCGATCGCCCCCAGGTGTGGCCGAGTGATTTCTGACGGATTGGCAGGGAATTAGCACCGGATTAGTGACGGATTTCAGCAGAATTCGAATTTTACTAGGTTTTTGACAGATTTTGGCTGTGATTTTGGATTTCCTCCTCCCTCCTCCTATAAAAAGAACCTTAGATTAGGTTTTTGGGCCTCTCTCTATCTTTTCTTCTCCCTTCACCTATATTACATAGTTTTGGGATTTCTTTACAAGGATTGAAGATTTAATGAAAGATTTGTATTTATTTATTTTAATGGCCCATCGAGGCTAAGTTATTTTGTTCACGGATTGGATGTAACAACTGTTGGTGTAGTGCCCTAGGCGTTTAGTTATGTTTGACTTATAACTTAAAACCGCTATGTAATCGTCTTTATCATTTATTATAGAGAAAGTATTATTTGGTTCATTATATGTTTACATGTTTATTATATTGAACTGCATCCCTAGTTATTATGAATAATTAGTATAAGTTGGTAATGGATAATCATGGAGATGATTATATGCATATGATGCGCATTACACTTATGGATACTTGCTAGAGAACAAGTATTGGACATGACCTACCAATGAGATTTATGACATGGTCTATAGCCGTATGTGTCATGATTGAATCTCATGATAGTCGTGTCATTGAATCCTTTGAACCTGAGATTATCATCGTCTTCCACATGATGAACATTGTGTTTGATATAGTCTAACACTATCTCTAATCGGATAGCAATAAGGGCTATGTTGGCCCGATTGGATTCTTGTAGGGAAGAATGATAAGTCAAGATGAGATTTATCCCTCTCGTTGAGAGAGATATTTGCTTGGGCCCCTCGATGAATGATGTTGATGAAATGTGTGGCCACACTCAAGTGATTTGATAGAGATCAAATGCATTTAGTTATCAACATATTCGGAATTGAAAAAACATTGAATTATGAGTTGACATGGACCATGACTCATGTTCAATTGGACATCGTGGACAAAGGGATTATGACATTTGATCTATCGAGGAATCAAGATTTGATGTTATATTAATTGAGTGGATATAATGGTTTGCTAGAAACCACTTATGTCTTGTGAGGTCGATGTTTCGACTCACTACCAACATAAATATAATTCCTACTGGGTCACACACAAAGAACGAATTTGATTTAGGCTGAAAATTGGAATTTGGGATATAAGGCTGTTGTTCGGTCGTGCGCTATAATTTGAAGCGCCCGTGCAAGAGTTGCTGGCTGGAGCGGCCGTGCGTTGGTTTTTGGAGCGGGCGTGCTTTAGTAAACTGCACGGTCGTGCATAGCGACTCTAAGAGTCCATTTTGGCTTTGGAAAAGGAGTCTTTTCCCTAATTGTTAGGGTTACTTACCAAGTATAAATAAGTCCTTTTTCTCAGCCAATAGACATATGAATTTTGGGTTTTAGAAACACAAAATCATTGATTTTGATTGAGAATCAAAGATCAAAAACACCCATATTAATTCCATATTCAGCCATTGATTATTGAATATTGATTCAATAATCGGAGGATCATCTAGCAATCCAACAAGAAGAGTTCTTGGTTCGTTCGCGTGAGGATTACCATTAGAGGGTGGTTACGTTATCACCTTGAGCTTGGATTAATTTATCACATTGAAGATCAAGGAGAAGTTTTGAAATTACCCGGGATTTCGCGCGGGCGCGAAACGCGGTTGTCTTTCGCGAGGGGTTGGTGTCTGAGACCTCGCTTCATGGGAAAAAAAAATGAGGAGTCGCCACGCGGTTTTTGTATTTTGAGCCCAAACGTTGAGAAACGGCTTTAGAAAATGGTGTCATTTTTATTGGTAGCAAAAACTTAGGAAAAGGCTTTGAAAACAGGGGATCATTTTTATTGGTAGCAAAAACGAGTAAAAAGCTTTTTTAGTACCAGAGATTGTTAGGTTCGGAGGTCACGTTACGTTTCGGGTAGAGTATTACGAGATCGCCCGAAACGCCTCGCATGACGAGTCTTTCTACCTTTCTCGAAAACGTGTGTGTGTGTGTTTGTGTTTTTTTTTGAAATGGGGCTTGAATGACAAGCTTAATCTTGGTTTGAATGTCAAACGTTGATTAGGTGACCTTTTTTGAAAAGACGAGCGTTTGAATGTCAAACGTCGGTTTTGAGTTTGAAATGAGCGTTTGCGTGGCAAACGTCGATTTTGAGTTTGAAATGAGCGTTTGCGTGGCAAACGTCGATTTTGAGCTTGAAAAGGAGTTCGAAGGTCGAACTCCGGTTTTTTGAACCGGGCGTGTCATTGTTAACGATTTTTACGGGAAAAATGCGTATTAAATGATTTGAAATGTCAAATGGCGGCTTTTAGTTTGAAGATGAGCGTTTGGAGGCCAAACGTCATGTCGCGCGTTTTGAAAGAGAGTTCGAAGGACGAACTCCGGTTTTGAACCGGACATTACATTGTTAACGATTTTTACGGGAAAAATGCGTATTAAATGATATGCGATCAACGAATCGGGTTGCGACTCGGACTTTGAAAAGTAAATACTATCACGATCCAAACGGGTCGGACTTGTAAATGACAGTATTTAAAGCAGTGTCAACGGAATCAAACGATCCGGAATCGTAAATGACGATCAACGAGGCCAATCGGCTCGGAATTGTAAATGACGATCAACGAGCCAAACGGCTCGGAATTGTAAATGACGATCAACGACCCAAACGGCTCGGAATTGTAAATGACGATCAACGAGCCAGTTTTAATGCCTGCGCTGTGCTTACCTGTAGCTTTGATAAAGACTTGCCCTGTGGAACGGGTTTGGATGAAGATTTGCAGTGGAACCGGGCTTTGATGAAGATCTGCCGTGCAAACGGGCTTTGGTGAAGACTTGCCGTGCAAACGGGCTTTGATGAAGATGTGCCGTGCAAACGGGCTTTGATGAAGTTCTGCCATGCAAACAGGATTTGGTGAAGGTCTACCGTGCAAACTGGATTTGGTGAAGATGTGTCGTGCAAACGGGCTTTGATGAAGATGTGTCGTGCATACGGGCTTTGATGAAGGCGTGTCGTGCAAACGGGCTTTGATGAAGACGTGCCGTGCAAACGGGCTTTGATGAAGATGAGATGAGGCAGAAAATACCACCTGCAGGGTTTGAATTCTTTTGTCCGAATTTTCATTAAGGGACAGTCCTCACGATCTGATTGTGCTCATTTGATTATTGTACCCTGCGGGGGGAAAACACAACACTCCAGGCACTTTATTTGACTATGCTACTTTGTTAGCACATTTTGTACAAAATTAAACTAGGTTATTTGTTAGTTTGATTGCACGAGTCCATCCGCTTTAAAAATGGGATGATGATTGCATGAAGAAAAAGGAAAGATGATGATTGTATTAGATGATTGGCTTTGTCGAATTTGTATATGAGATGACGTGTTGAATCTGTATCAGGTGAGTGTGTATAGGGGTGTATGTGGTGAAGTGAACCCTCTCCCATGCATTTACATTTTGGTATATGGGATGAATTTATGTGATTATGTGTGTATGGGAGGTGTATTGCAGCAACAGCGAGTCGGGGAGTGCCCTGGGAAGGCAGGCTTGCAGCTACTTTGCTGATGTCTGATGTTGGCAAAGTGTGTCGCCCGACATGTCTTGCCAGCCTAGCAAGTTATGTCGCATGACTAAGGAAAGCTCGTAACAAGCCTTTTTAACCCAGCTCCGGATTCATTTAAAGATACTGCCTTTACAAGATAAAAGTCCCAGCAGCCCCAATTTGAGAGAAACGCGATTTCTTTGACAAAGATTGAAACTTTCAACCGCAATGGAGCATTACAACAGAGAAATAACTTCCCGGGAGTATCAATTTCGCCAAGACTTTGTTGAAATTTCATGTTTTCACCAAAAGCAACATCGGAAAATCATTGATAAGAGATATAGCATGCCATGCATTTGGTCTCTAAAAGACTGGAAGGTTGATTAGGATCTTCTCCGAGCTGCTTCGCGCTTTTGGGATTCGGAGCGACATGTGTTCACCTTGTCGTACAATGACTTGACACCGACAATGGAAGATTTCAGAGCATTGACAGGCCTGAGTGAGACGAAGACCGTAGCATTTCCACGAGACGGACGGTCGATTACGGAGCAGTTATCAGACTTCTTGAGCTTACCAGCAGATCAGGTAGCACCCATGATTCTTGATGATAGGATTATAGATTTGACCCGGATGGACAGATTGCGTCTACCCAGTCCTGAGTTGTTCGATCTTTCTACATCTTTGGATATATTTATACTACTTACTCTGTCGGCCCATTATTTCTGTGGATATATCGGAGTCTGCCCGGGTACATTGCTGGAGATTGTTAGACAACTCAGGGGTGATCGAGGTGTTGACCTTCGCCACATCCAGTCCGGACAGGGGGAGATGGATATTGTACCGCTGTTGCTGGCTAAGACAGACCATGGCATTGATAGGCTGGCGGGAGGATTTGAGTTAATGGGTGCAGGCAGCCCCAGTTTACTATCCTTATGGCTTTTCGAGAGATTGTGCTTGATCATGCCACTAACAGAGGGGTAGACAACAATGCCTTGGGTGACAGGGCAACGGAAGATGTTAAGGGAGGCAACTGCTGATAGCTGGCAGATGAGACTGACGCGATATGGGACTGCTGATCTGAGCTTTCGGATTCCGACATGGAGGCTACATACCATGAGGGACCTTCAGGATGGATCGGTGGTAGTCAGGCTGCCATGGTTGCATGTATCCTCTTTTTGTATCCCATCATTAGTGAGCAGACAATACGGGTACCCGCAGCAGATTGTCAAGACTTTGCGAGAGAGATTGATGACTGATATTGTTCCGATGAGTATGGCTGAGCCCCAGACTATGTAGTTCTTTGGCAGATATTTTTTGGAGGGTTTTCTGCCTACACTGACACTTCTTTGTCAGACCCGAGGTATTACATTCTTGATCACAGAATACCTGATCTGGTATGAGGAGCAACAGGGTCCAGTGCATTTGATGATAGAGGCTCGTCATCGAGAATACCTTGGGGCAGACTATCCGACCAGTCGATCTTTCAGAGATGTAGAGGCCCAGGGGAACCCAGATGATATCACTGGTGATGTTACAGAGGACTATCGAAGGCAAGAGCTTCGAAGAGCTGCCATGAGAAATGATCCTGAGGTGATAGCTCGCAGAGAGGTCTTGAGGCAGGAGAGGACTGCTTGGACAGCTTTGAGAGAGACTGGGCTGATCGATCCATCGGCTCACACTATACCTGAGCTAGGACGAGCTCAAACTGAACTTTTTGACATTCCTAGGCCAAAGACCTCCCGGGGATCAAGGAAGAGGAAGAGTAGAGATTCAAGTTCGGGAGCGGGAACGAACTCCTAGATGCTTTATTGAGAGATAGGAGACACTTTTATTTGTGTATTTTTATTTTTGAGAAAGATATTATTGTATGGAACATGAGTATCCCCCAATTGCTTATTGAAGACACAAATAGATGTTAGGATTTTGAAAATTTTCATTGCTTTTTTTTTATTCGCAGCAGGTTATATGAGTCGAGAGCAGGCCGTGCTTGAACTCTTCAAAAAGAATATTAACTTGTAATGAATCTTTGAATAGCTTTGAAGTTGTAATCAAAACACATTTTAGCAATTTGAAAGCACCATTCGTTTGACAAGATTTTGAGATTTTGTAACATTTTAGACCGAACCACAAGTGGTTACCTACGTTCCCCTTTTACAAAGAGAACTAAGGGGCTTAGGTCTCCGTAGTTCGACTCAATTAACTTTGGTGTTTAAGAAAGGGAAGATAGAAGAGGGACATGGTGCAACCCTATTTTTTACCTAAACTGCCCATTTTTAGGGTTTTCAGTCTAGTTGGGTATATTCTTTTAGCACCGGGCGCGTCCCTGGGTTTTGCATGGACTGCCTTTTGGGAGGTTTTCAGTCTCATCTGGGACAATTTTATTGCGCCTTTTATTCATCATTTTTTTATTTTTTATTTACTTATTTTATTTATTTTCACAAAGGGGAAGACTCGATCAGATATAGTAGCGCCGCAGCTTGTCGCCGTTGACCGGGTGCACAAACGGATTGCCATCCAAATCTGTCAATTGCATAGCTCCTCCGGAGAAGATATTCTTTACCATGAACGACCCAACCCAGACAGGTGCCCACTTGCCCAACACACTGCTTTGGTTTAATGGCTTCATTTTGAGGACTAAGTCACCAACCTTAATATCCCGAGGTTTCACTTTCTTGTCGAAAGCACGAGCCATTCTCTTCCGATAAGCCCTAGTATGCTCCATAGTCTTTAATATGCGCTCATCAAGTAATGCCAAC
Source organism: Adenophora triphylla var. japonica (assembly GCA_022495995.1). Lineage (NCBI taxonomy): Eukaryota > Viridiplantae > Streptophyta > Magnoliopsida > Asterales > Campanulaceae > Adenophora > Adenophora triphylla. The sequence continues at coordinate 487,674 of JAFEMH010000421.1, forward strand.
TCATTGTATCATCTCTGAAGCCAGTCGATCTCATTGACTTCATTCTCCAGCAGGACTCTGAGAGACGGAATTTCTAGCTCAATAGGCATAACAACTTCCATTCCATAAGTTAAGGCATATAGAATTGCACCAGTAGCAGTCCGAAGTGAAGTGCGGTAGCCCCACAATGCTAAGTGAAGCTTCTCTGTCCAATCCCGTCCTCGTTCGGGCATTTTCTTGATAATCCGCTCAAGGCTTTTGTTGGCAGCCTCTACAGCACCGTTGGTCTGCGATCTATACGGCGATGACTTGTGGCGTTTAACCCTGTACTCCGTAAGCAGCCGATCAGCCTCTCCTTCGAAGTGAGATCCGTTATCAGAGATGATCTCATTCGAGACTCTATATCGGCAGAAGATCTGTTCTTTTATGAAACGAACAACCTTCTTGGCCGTAAGCACTTTGTAAGACGCAGCTTCAACCCATTTTGTGAAGTAGTCCACTGCGACTAAAATGAATGAATGTCCGTTGCTTCCTGGTGGAGTTATCTTCCCAATGACATCAATTCCCCAAGTTGCAAAGGGCCAGGGAGTCGTCATGCAATACAAGTCATGAGGAGGTATATGGTTCAGGTTGGAGAAATGCTGACACTTGTCACAATTCCGCGCAAATTGGATGCAGTCTGTCTCCATTGTAATCCAGAAGTAACCTAATCTGATGATACTGTGCATCAAGGATCGAGCATTCATATGCGGTCCGCAGGCACCATTGTGAACGTCTTCCATCACTCTTTGAGCTTTTTCTTTACTGATGCAGAGCAGTAGTGGACAACCTTCCCTTTTCTTCCACAACTCGTCACCGAGTATGACATACTGTGTCGATAGTTTTTTCAGAGCTTGTAGACTCTTGGCTCGAACACCTTTTAGGTTACCTTCTTCATCAACAGGGAAGGATGCTTCACCATGCTTGAGAAACTGGAAGATCTGACTATATCAAGGCTCATTAACGGTTTCAATCTCGATTTTGCAACAATAGGCCGGATTCTCTCGCCTCCCGACTCTGAATGGCTTGATCGACTTACCTTCTGGTATTTCCACCAAAGAAGCCAAAGTAGCTAATGTATCAGCGAATCTATTCTTATCCCACGGCAGGAACTGAAATGTCACTTCTTTAAACTGACCAACAAGCTCTGCGATATAAGAATGGTACTTCTGGAGACAAGGATCCATCGTCTTCCATCTATTGGCAGCTTGGTTGATTATTAGCTGAGAATCGCCAAACACTTCTAGCTCATCAATATTTTGCTCGAGAACAGCCTCAAGACCAGCTATACAGGCTTCATACTCGGCTGCATTGTTGGTAACTGAAAAGTTCAGTTTGATAGCGATAGGAGTGTGCATGTCGTTTGGATCTACCAAAACCATGCCAAAGCCATTACCTCTCTTATTTGCCGCACCATCGAAGAATAACTGCCATCGGTTGCCATTTTCCACCATAAAGATTCCCTCGTCGGGAAATTGAAGATCCGGGCCACGAGCTTCTATACTAAGAGAGTTAGCCAACTGATCAGCCAAAGCCTGCCCATTGATTGCTTTTCGGGTCATATACTTGATATCGAATTCTGCTAGGAAGAAAGTCCATTTTGCGAGCCTTGTGGATATATTGCCTCTGTCACTTTGAAACAAGTACTTGGTCGGGTCCATTTTGGAGACCAGATGCACTGTATGAGACATCATGTAATGATTCAACTTTCCAACCACCCAAACCAAGGCTGCACACGTCTTCTCCAGAGCGGAATAGTTCAACTCGCTTCCCTGGAGTTTATGGCTGACAAAATAGATAGCATTTTATATCCTCGAGTCTTTCTTTTCCTGCGCTAGCATAGCTCCAACGGCTGTATCTGTTACTGTCAAGTATAAAAGCAGAGGCTTGCTCCCATGCGGTGGACAGAGGATGGGGGGATTGACAAGATAAGCTTTGATCTTTTTGAAGGATAATTGGCACTCTTCATTCCAAACCACTTCCTGGTTCTTTTTAAGCAACTTGAATATCGGCTCGCACATTGAGGTCAACTGGTTGACAAATCGACTGATATATTGCAGACGGCCCATAAAACCTTTTACCTTAGACACGGTTCTAGGTGGCTTCATCTCAACGATAGCTTTGATCTTTCTTGGATCCACCTCAATACCACGCTTGGTGACCCCTTTTTAATGTAAAAACTTTGAAAACCCAATTTGAAATAAAAGAGAGGGTTCGGGGGTCAGGTTACGTGTTGGGAAGAACCGAGAGTTCACCCAACACGTCTTGTAAATGAGTCTTTCAACAACAAACATCCAATGTATTCATAAGTGTGTGCGAACGTATAAGACGAGAAACGTGATAAATGCATTTTATTGATAAGATGAGAGACATACAACTCGTGAGCCACTTGGTGCAAAGGGGGGCCACATCCCAGTTACAAGACTAAGAACATATTACAATTGGAAAAGGAATTTCTGCAGAGTGGCAAGATGTGTCGCGTGACACAGGATCTGCCTTGCTAAGTGTGTCGCGTGACACAGGACTCAGCCTGGCAGGTTGTGTCGCGTGACACAGGATGCCGCACGCAGAAACCATACAAACTGAAACGCAGAATGAACCAGGGACTATCCAGATCGAATTACATCAGAGATTTAACTCAGAAAACATATGAATCAACACTCAATCATTCAAGAGGGTGTGGATATGGGGTGATCCACACTCCCTTGATGAGCAAGCCACAATTACATTCAAATTAAACCACAAGCATGAAATGATACCAAACAAAGTAATTTAAACAGAGAGATTGCGATTGTAATTTAACAACTAGAGCAGATGGAGCCTAATTATCAAATCATGAATAGAAATTGCATGTGAATTATGTAAAAGAGCAAATAGAAGAGAGATAAGGAGGGAGGGAGTTTGTTACCCTTGTAGATCCTCAATCCTTATACCAAGTCAGGTATAAGGATCTTCAACTTTCAGCTACAGAATTGAATTGAACTCCGAAAGGAATGGAGATCAAGGATCTAGGTGATAGTGTATGAATTGGGTTGAATTGAGAGAGAAAAGGAGAGAGTTGTGTGTGTGAGAGAGAGGATTGTATGTGTTTTACTGTGTGTTTCGCCAATATTTGGGCAGAGTAACAATAAGTCGAAAAGGGATCCCAGAAATGAGAGGGGGAGGGTCTTATTTATAACCTGCTGGTGAGTGGCTGGTTGCGTCGCACGACTTAGCGTTGTGACTTTCCGTGGCTCGTTGTGTCGCACGACTAGACAAGCCAGTAACCGTTTTTGGTGCCAACAACCTGTTCTGGAACATTCTGGGATAATTCCCCCTGGGTCCAAAATGAATAATTCTCTATAGGTCCTTTTGCATGGAGAAAAGACTTACATGTACTTCCTTCGCAAGAAACTTATAAAAAGTTCTCAGAAATCTCAGAATGGACCATAAATTTACCAAAATGCCCCCTAGTGTACTTTTATTGAGTAAAAGGCATTTTTATTGGGTCGCGAATTGGATTGGGGTACTCATGTGGACGCCTCACAACTCCCGGAACCTAAAAACTCATGTCCCAGGATGGAGGGTCCCAAAATATACCCTTTTAAAAAAAATTTCTTTATATTAACTTGAAATGTATAACAACCCATTTTCAAACCAATTTCAAAATAACCTCTCTACATGGAGGTGATATACAAACCTGCTTCTACCAGTTATAACCTGTATACCTTACAAGTACTACAACTGTAATGGCTTACACAAGCCAACTTTAAAACAAACCAATCCCAAGATTAATTACAACATAACATACTGAAAATGTTTTATAACAGTTTCCCAGTATAAAATAACCACAACTACTCTCAACTCCCACACAAATATATAATATACATACTCTGACAACCCAAAATACGATCCAAACTCCTTCCCGTCCTCACCGGTATGGTCCACCTGTCTCAGCTGAATCTAAAACAGTAAAGGGAGAAGGGGTGAGAATAAATCTCAATAAGTTATTATGGATGCAACAATATGCCATATAACATGCAACACATAAACAGGTTGCTCATATCACATTGGGAAAACAGTAATCACTTTACGTTACCTTTCCCGCCTGATCTGTAAGTCATACAATATGCAACACATAAACAGGTTGCTCAACTAATATGCAATACACCCAGGTTTCTCATATAATATGCAACACACACAGGTTGCTCAACTAATATGCAATACACCCAGGTTGCTCATATAATATGCAACACATAAATAGGTTGCTCCATATCACATTAGTAAAGCGGTAAACCCATTCCATTACCTTCTCTTTACCTTTCCCATCTGAATCATATGTAGTACTACGGTGGGAGTTATACTCCACTCATTTGTGAACTGCTGGTGCATATTCACGTCTTATAAGACCCATTTTCTAGGGAACCATATAAGACATCAGCAATCTTATGAACTGACTACACATATCTATAGAAGCTGAGAGGGGTCACATGTATAAAGAAATCTAAGCACCTTATGGAACAAATCCTATAAGTGCTAGTATTTCATGTACCCCCGAGGAACGGACATAGGTATAAAGAAATATACCCCTGAGGAATCAACAATTATAACCATATTCAAGCAAGTAACAGATACTTGAAAATAAGTCCACCCCATGGGACGTCAATACATATAACATGGAACTGCAACTCATGTTAAACAAATCACAATAGTGCACATATATTTAAACACTATTGAATAACAACAATCCAATGACATGGTATTAATACTCATGCTCAAACAAATGAAGCAGTGCAACACATAGTTAAGCACTATGTGAACAATCCACCATGAATATGCACTCACATAGGGCATAATGTATATCAAATAAGCCCTACATATCCATGCTCAACCCATGAAGTAGTGCAACATATATTTCATACACTATTCAAACTAATAACCACAAATAGGTAGCCACGTAGGGGTACAATATAATATAAGTAGCCCTACGCATTCATGCCCTAAGGTTGAACACTTTCTATAAAGGTTCCAACCAAGTAAATAGTGTAATACACATTCTACACACTATTTGAATCAATCACCATGTAAATACAGTCAGGTAAGGTCACAAGGTATATCAAGTAATCCCTACATATTCATTACACACTATATAATCCTGTAACAGGGTATTAATACTCCTGCCCAAACCAATGAGGTAGTGCAACAACTATCAAATGCACTAAATAACTAGATAACCATCTATAGGTAACCACGTAGAGGTACAAGAACATACAAGTAGCCCTACGCGTTCATAACATAACTTTAAACACCTTCTATAAAGGTTCAATAACAATTTACCAAGTTTTATTAACTTTGGTTCAAGTTTCACAATTGCCTTTCAAGCATTTTCAGGATAATATTTAAAGTCCTTCCCAATATCATTTTGGGCCATTTCAAATTCCATTGTATAGTACTAAAGTTGTACTAGAATCATAGTTGAAGAGTTGTCAATTATATGTTGGTTAGACTAGGTGTTTAAATCTTGGAAAACTGTTCATAGGCTGCAGGGCAGGGCACGACTCATGCCCTATTACACCCCCACCAGAATCAGTCGTCCCTTGTTGGTCACGACTTGTCCCAGCCTGGCTTCTAATGTCGCATGACTTCTCAAGACAAGGTCACGACTCGTGCTTCAGGGCACGAGTCGTGCCCAACACCAGATTCCACTATTTTGTGCTGAACAACATCAGTAACAGCAAGAACAATAACAACTCCCATTTTCAACTACTACAAAGTGACCAACATCAGTATTCGTGAATTCTGAGCCTTTAAATATACTCCCTTCATGCCATATAACATATTTAAACAACAACTCTATCTTTTTCAAAACACTTTCTAAGGCCATAACATGAAAGTGTTAAATTTCAGCCCAAATCATTTTCTTTCCATTTCGAACACCAAGTAAATGGTTCCATCTTTTACAAAACTTATTCATAACATCATAATAGCATCTTAATACATATTATGAACAGTTATTTGAAAGAATCATAATAACTTACTAAAATAGGCCGAAATAAAAAGAAGATTTGATCGGCTCTAAATGATCCACTTGCTTCCCTGAGCAATAATATGCGATCAAAATGAGGAACGGAATGACGGTTGATTTGTTATAATTTTTAGAATATAAATCTAGGTTGGGACCTTTCTAGAACGAAGGAGAAGGAAGGAGAAAGAAACAGAAGGAAATAACCTTCTGAGAAAGAACTTGGATATTTATATATCCAAGTTACACTTTAGCTCCTCCAAGTTCCAAGTTATTACAATCAACCACCTTAATTTCATATTTACACTAAAGCTCCTTAAACTTTTTATAAAGCCTTTATTTCAAAATTCAAACATTATCACTTTCCCACAAAATTTCTCATTTATCCATTTAGACATTATATTATTAAAATTAATTTAATAACATCTAAATTATCAAATTATCCAAATAAACACATAACCATTCACATTTTCATCAAAGGCTTAATATAAGGGCAATACACCCCACTCCCACGTGCTCAACACGTGGCCAAAATAGTGCCCAGACTTAGGGTCGTGACAACTCACAGTACCCATGAAGGAGGAGGACTACTGGGTCCCTGAATGGAGTGATGTGCTAGCCCGTAGGTTGAGGACCGTTGCTCGTAAGAATATGATCAACTGGATGACGCTTGAGTGGAACAAAGACTATTACATCTAGGCTATTATGATGATGGGCGGTGATGGAGGGATTGCTCCCCTTGCCCCAATAATAAGGAGCTTTAGGTATTCAGATAGGGTGATCCATGAGAGGGAGAGGTTTAAGTCTCAATGTCATTTTTGTAAAAGAACTCCGGGCCATTGCAAAAATTTGGTTCACTATGGCATTAAATAACTTCTCTACTGTTTTCTTTTCGCTTTAAGTTTTACATTGCTTATCATGTATTGATCTCTTTTCTCTTTATTTGTGCAGTTTTAACTCTCGACCAGGAAAGCCACATGGAACGAATAGCCGACTTGGGTGATCACTGCAGAAGCCGCAAGGGCCATGGTCGAGCCAATGCCCGGGCCAGTAGGGGGAGCGGCTATCGCGAGGAACATATTGCTCCCAAAAGAAGGAGTAGGGATGGTCCCCATTGATGGGACCGAGCCCGTCCAACCAATTAAGCAGGAAGCACAAGTTGAGGCCCCTGGCCAAGAACACCCAACTGTTGTTGTGGACTTGGAGCACGAGCAAGAGGGGCATGATGATACTGAGGGTGCCCTAACCCTTAACCAGATCAGGAAAAGGTCCAGGGTAAAGGTGGTTGAGGATGATGGTAATTCTAAGCCGACAGGTTCCATCTCTAGCCCCCTATCAGCCAAGCTCACATTACTAGGGATGCCGGGGAGGTGCAGATACTGGTGGAAAATATAAGTGATGTTCCTCCTGTTGGTCCCAAAGGTGGCAACAAGGGTGAAAATACAGCTAGAAGGGGGGGGTGAATAGCTGTTATAAATTTTTCGCCCTCAATTTAAAACTAAAGCCTCTATGCTTACAAAACCTCTTGCAGTGTATAAGAAACTGCAAGTAGAGTTGTAAAATGCACAACGGAATATTAAAGTTAAAAGCGGTTTTGAGGGGGCGGTTTTGCAAGGCGGTTTTAGTGCAATTTCCTGAGCAGTTGAAAAACTGAAAGTGTGGTTTGACAATGTTAACTCCAAACACAATTTCACAATAAAGGATAACTATATAAAGATCAAACAGAGACAGAGATAAATAATTAGCAAGCACAGAAAATATAAATGCAGTAAAGTACGAACAAGCTATTTGGAGTGGTTCAATCGATAAACGATCTACGTCCACTACCAAGATGGTTAGTCTTGGATTTCTAAGAGAGATTTTATATTGAGTATTGAGAGATTACAAAGTACAATAAAATATTTTTTATGAAGAACAAATCCTAGACTATAACCAGTGTATCTCAAATGAATAAACTATGTGTTTAAACAAGTGAGGTGTGTGTGTGTTCAAGATCAAGGCTCTTTAAATCTGAGAGATGTAGAGCTCAATGATTCTTGAATGTGTTAAGGCTTGATTTCTGGGCTGGGGAATATTTCTTGAAGGTTGAAGATGAAGATTCAAAGGACATCGAATTTCTGGGCAGAGCTTCAACTTCTTATGAACACAGCAATTTCTCAAGTTTCAAGCAATCTTCAAATGCTGAAGGTTGGGGGTATTTATACCCAAGCATCAGGAATATAGCCGTTGGACACAGTTGTTGTAAGGACAGTCCTTGATGCTTTCTCATTGGTCCACAGCAACCACTTTTGTCCTTTGGAACTGTTGATGCAGGTAAAGCTGATCAGACCTCAGCTGCAATCAAGGTGGTTAGGACATATGTCACCTTTTTGAGATCCTTGCAGATCTTTTCTGAAAAGTAGTCACGTGACAAGATATGGTGGTTTACTTTTGAAATTGCTGACATGGATTCCAACGGTCAAAGGAGTTCACTTCAAGTAGCCAATCATTGGGGCGGTTCTGGTGATGAGCGGTTTGACAAAAAGCGGTTCCACCAGAAGAGGATTTCCATATGTGCGGTTTGCACATTGGTATTCAAGCGGTTCCAGACTAAGGGGATCATAAGGCAGTGTAGCAAAAAGCGGTTCTGCCAAGCGGTTCACTGAGGCGGTTCTGAAACCTTTTGAACTGCAATCCTTAGATCCAATGATTCTTGTGCCAGTCTTCAAGCCTAGATTTAACCTATTCTATAAAATGGACTTAGCTAAAAATTGAAGTCTAAGCTTCATTACATAGGGTCCTAAAGTCCTTAAAATAGATAGGAGGTTATGGTATCAATCAAATCTAATACAAAATAGGAGGGTTAAAATATGCATACCCAACAATCTCCCCCTATTTGATTGATGTCATTACATACTACAGCAAAAGCAAACATTGTACTTGGTAAAACCATGTCCATAAGAATTAACATGGTAAGTCATGTCCCAAGTCAATGCACACACTAGCTTAAGCTATAGATTTCTATACTATCTGAAATATTGAAAAACTTACAATTTGAAGAGTATAGAAATGCATTCAGTGCACTTAAAAAATATGATTTTAAGTTCAAAGTGCAGTTTAAACTGAATGTTTAAACATCAATTCAAAAGAGTGATTTTTAAGTTGAAAAATATTTGAATGTAGTTTAAGACCTTAAGCAGTTTCATTGTTCTACAAACAAGCAGTTTGATATGAACAAGGTTTTGGAACCATGATGCAATTTCCATTAATTCCTAAGATGATTACAAGTACAGGAATGAAGGAAAATTACAAGGTTACAAAAACAAAACAAAGTAAGTTGGACAAAGAAAATACAAGGAGAGTGCGGTCCAACTTACGTAAGCGGTTCAAAAAGGAAAAGCGGTTTACTGCTGGGGAGGGCTTGTTAACTTCATGATCAGCTCCACTTGGCCCAGCTCTTGATTGGTCAGGGGTAAACGCTTTCCTCAATCTTCTTGTTGGTGTAATGCCCTAGGCTTTAGTTATGTTTAACTGAAAACCATTATGTATCATCTTTATCGTTTATGTTTATTATTTGATTATTATATAGTTTGCATATTTATTGTAATAATCTCCGTCCCTGATTATTAAGAGAATAATTAGTATAATTGTCAATGGATAATCATGTGATGATTATATGCATAAGAGATGCACATTGAAATTATGGGTACTTGTTAGAGAACAAGTGACTGGACATGACCCGCATGAGATTTATGTCATGGTCAAATGTCATACTTAAATCTCATACGGTTACTTCATTTATTTCCTAGACCTAAGATTATCGTAACCTTACATATGATGAAAGTCATGTTTGATTTTAGTCAAACGATATCTTAACACGATATCTATAAAGACTATCATTGGCATGATCGGATTCATGATGGGAAGGATGATAAGTCAAGAAGGAATTTGTCCCTCGGAAGAGAGATGTTATGCTTGGGCCCCTCGATGAGTGATAATGATGAAAGTGTATGGCCGTACCCCAATGTGATTGGAATTATCATTATACTCAAGAATCGAGAAAGCATTGAACAATAACAAGTTGACAAGGACCATGACTTGTGTTCAAATATAACATCGTGAGACAAAGGGATAAATGGAAGTACACCATTGGAAACGTGAACTCTTACGTTGCATTATTTGGGTAGACATAATGGCTTGCTAGAGTCCGCTTATGTCTTATGAGGTTCGATATGATCGAACTCATTGCCAACATAATGTAATCCTATTGGGTCACACACAACTAGAATGAATTGGTTAAACCGGAGGAAGAATAGTTGAGAGTTTCAGTATCTGGCTATATATGCCGCGCGACATATTAAGCCAATGGCTTAATATACCGCGCGACATAATAGGCCAGTACGCGGTTTGACAACCTGTCTCTCCTAATACGATTAGGAGAGGTATTCCTACTATTGTAGTATAAATACAAGGGTTCTGTCAGACCTAAAAGGTCAGCCGAAATTTTTCAAGCAAAATTCATAATTAAATACTCTCAATATTCTTCAAGGTTTAGATCTAGCAATCATCAAGAAGTTGTTCTTGGATTCATTCAAAGGTGTGGATACCGAAAGAGGGTCTTCGCTCGTTCATCGATCAAGGCCTAGAGTTCAAGCAAGTTGAAGAACGAAGTTTGTGATTCGATATCACATAATCAAATCGTTCGATAGCTCAAGACCGGAAAGCGTTTCAAGGTTGGTTTAATTCTATCTCATAGATATTCAAATTAATTGTATAGAACGGATCCTAGGGCTTCTTGGGTTTTATGATTTTAATGCTTAATTTCGCTGCGCATGGACCCGTAAAACCCAACAGTGGTATCAGAGCCCCGTTCGTATGGTTAAGTTTGAATTAACATGCTAGATTTAAGATATAAATTGTTTATATGCTTATTGCATGTTTTGTATGCGATAGAATTTTAATTGTTTATGTGAAACAATGTGAAAATCGTTTTCGAATTATGCTGAATTAAATCTGTAAAAAGGATGTTTTACGTGATTTAATTACATGTAATCTGTATTGGTTCGAATCTGGAAATCCTGTTACTTGGCTGCTTATGTCGCGCGACATGTTGAGCCATGTGGAGTTCAGGTTAAGCGGCTGTTAGGTCGCGCGACATATCAAGCCTCGGCGATGTTGTCACGCGACATAATAAGCCAAAAGCTGAGCGAGAATCGGTTTGTTCAATTTTTACGCTATTACGTGATTGTGTTTACAATCTGATATGTTCATATGAAAATCTGGATGTTATAAAATTGAGTTTATAAGTCCGTGATAGATTGATTCATTGATATACATGATTAATTGATTAAAATGTGATTTTAATAATTATTGCAATGTATATGAAAATCTGGATGTTATAAAATTGAGTTTATAAGTCCATGCTAGATTGATTCATTGATATGCATGATTAATTGATTAAAATATGATTTTAATAATTATTGCGATGCATGAATTAATTGTTCTTAAGTGTTAAGAATTTTATTAGATGTTTAGTTGAAACATTGAATTGTGATTTCCTAAAACGTTTAGTTGAAACATTGCATTATAGTTTCCTAATATGTTTAGATTTAGACATTGTAAATTTTGGATTTTATGATTGTTTATGGAAGCAAGTCATAATTGCGCGAAATTTTAAAAGGAAACTAATTGTTTATAAAAGGTAGTGATTATGTTGCCAAATCAGAGTTGATTTCTAATTGTGCATGACTAGGAGAGTTCTGTCTAAGGAAGAGTTGGTACTTAAGTAGTCCTTGTGGCTCACCTATCTTCCTGGGAACTTACAGTGCATGATTATGACTATCTTTCCTGATATGCTTATAATCTACCTTAAAGAACCTTCATTTAACTTTTAAGTTCTTTATGCCAATCCATGATTTAAACACTTGAGACCACTCGGATAGTTTTGGGTGGGCTTGCCATAGCAAGGTGCTTTGATTCTATTCCGTTTGCGAGCAAGATGAGGAAATGGTGGTTCCTATACGTTTAAAATGGATGAACTTAATTGGGTTATCAAAATGGTTTTGGACCCAAGGCATAAGATGAGATTAAAATATGCTTAGACATATGATGTCTTAAATAAATCTCATAAAAGATCCTAAGAGTCATATATGATATGATTGATGTTTTCTACCTAATTAGTTTGATCTTGAGCGGTGCGCCATAGCGTACTTGAGATCAAATTAAAGATGGATCTTAGTCCTAAGAGTCATATACGATATGATTGATGTTTTTCTACCTAATTAGTTTAATCTTGAGCGGTGCGCCATAAGCGTACTTGAGATTAAATTAAAGTTGGATCTTAGCCCATTAAATGCATATTATGCTTATTAGCATTGGAAGGTGTATGATTTAGTGGGAGTATTTGTAAAATACATTATTTGCTCTTAAATGATAAATGTGTTGATATTGATATGTGTTCATATAATTTGTATATTTTGTTGTAGAAATAGCATTACATAATGATAATTGCGATTCGTCCTTATGAAGGACAAAGTTCGAAAGGAACAATACATAATGTGTATGTTCTTGACGAATCCGTTCCTACTGAACCCATTGCAATGTTGCAAAGGGCAAATAAGGAAGCAACATTAGAAACATAGTGATGATTCGACAATATTGCTTGCCTTGAATTTGCCACCATGGTTAAAGGCTCTTATGAAGAACCTTGAGCACATGATAACTATTCTTTTTGTTATAGCATAACGCAAATAGGAAATGTTCCAAATGCAAGCTAGGCAAAAGATATATGTTGTGGTGAAAGCTCTTAATTCATATGATGAAAGAAGGAGCAATCCGCAAATTGTGTTAATGGTTAACACAAGAAAGGGTTCACAAAGGAAGGAAAAGTAGGTAAAGCAAAAGTTGCTAAACCTAGGACAAAAGTTGTCAAAGCCGAAAAGGCTAAACCCAAATTGTCTCAAGAGGATGCAGTTTGCTACCAATGCAATAAGATTGGTCATTAGAAGCAAAGTTGCAAGGCTTATTAGGAAGGCCTAAAAGGTGAAGAAGGGCAATATGATTGCTACTACTTCAAGTATCTATATGATAGATATTTTCCTTTCGACTTCTTGTTCTTGGGTATATGATACCGGATTGGATCTCACATTTGTTTAAATGTGCAAGGAACAAAGAATAGAAAGCTACTCAAATAAGGTAAATTAAACCTAAGCATGGGAATGGAGCAAGAGTTGCAACATTAGCCATAAGGGACTTATGAAGTCACTTTGCCTTGTGAAGTAGTACTTGTTTTGAACAAATATGACTACGTTTCGGATTTGAGTAGGAGTATTATTTCCGTTTCTTAAATGGATGATGAAGGATATAATTTTCTTATTTTCAATAAGAAGTTTTATATTTATTTAATAATATGCCTTATTGTAATGCATATGTCATTAAATGGTCTTCATATCCTTGATGATGAGAAACAAAATAATATTGAAGATATCTATAATATAAATGGAAAATCTAAACCGAACAATATGAACAACGCGTTCATATGGCATTGCCGGCTTGGTCAAATAAATAAGAAACATATATCTAAACTCCATTAACATGGACTTTTAGACTCATATGACCATGAATCATTTGAGGATTTTGGATCTTATTTATTGGGATTATCGACCAAACCACCCTACACTAAAGTAGTGGGAGGGCTAGTGACTTATTAGTCATTATACATAAGATGTATGTGAACTATTAAGAAGCATTGCTAGGGGAAGATTTCGGTATTTCATCACATTTCGCTAAAGACTTATCTAGATATGACTATGTCTATCTGATAAAGTCCAAAGGTGAATCGTTTGAGATGTTTTGAACATTTCAAAGATGAAGTACAAAATAACTTGGTAAAACTGTTAAGTACTTCGATTAGATCGAGGTAATGAATATTTGAGCCAAGAGTTTGACAATCATCTCAAAACTATGAAATCGTTTCAAAGTTGACTCCACCCGGAACACCACATTATATGGTGTGTCTGAAAGGAGGAATTGAACCTTGTAGGACATGGTTCGTTCGATGATGTGTCAATTAGACTTTCCTATTTCCTATTTCCTTTTGAGGATATGCATTAGAAATAATGCGGTTACTGAATCGAGTCCCTACTAAATCGGTTCCTAAGGCCCCACATGAGATGTGGCATGGAAGAAAACTTAGTTTGTCTTTCATGAAGATTTGGGGTTGCGAATCTTATGTAAAGAGACTTGTCTTTTATAAGTTAGCACCAAATCTGACAAGGTTATTTTCGGATATTGATTTTACAATCACAAAGAGAACAAAATGTTTGTTGCTCTACACGATTTGTTTCTTGAGAAATAGTTTCTCAATAAAGAATCTAGTGGGAGTAAAATTAATCTTGAAAGAAATTCAAGAACCCGAAAATAATATGGAACCAAGAGTAGAGACAGAACCAAGTTCACAAAGGAGTTGTGAAACCGGTTCAAGATGCACAAGTCCATCGTAGATTGGATAGGTTACGATCCGAACTCAAGAAATAGTGATTTCTCGTTGCGGAAAGTGATGAAGTGGAAGTCATTGAGAATGACGATCCTACTTGCTATCAAGAAGCGATGTCCTCTCCTAATTTGGATAAATGGTTAGGAACCATGGAATCCAAGTTACAATCCATGTTTAACAATCAAGTTTAATTGGAACTTGATTGGGCTACCTAAAAGTGTAAAAACTAAAGGGTGCAAGTAGGTCTTCAAAGACCAACATGGATATGAAGGTGTATACTTTCATGACTAAGGATTGTAACAAAGGGATTTAGGCAAATTCATAGTATTGACTATGTTAAAACCTTTTTTCGCCAGTTACAATGTCGAAGTCTGTTAGAATTTCAATTGCCATTATCACATATTGTGACTATGTGATATGACAAATGGATGTCAAACGACTTTCTTTAAATGGAAAGATTATTAAGGATGTGTATAGTACACAACCCGAATAGTTTGACGATCCAAGAAACTCTAAAAGAGTATGCATGTTGCAAAGATCCATGAGATGGGTTGAAGCAAGCTTCAAGGAATTGGAATCCTTGTTTTGATGAATTGGTCAAAGAGTTTGACTTTATCAAGTACAAAGATGAACCTTGTGTATGCATGAAATTCAGTGGGAGCATGGTATTATTTCCATTGTTTATTACAACAATATCTTACTCATTTGAAAAACAAGTTCCGACACTTAAGACTGTTAAGTCTTGGTCAAGGAAAGGTTTCTCAATGAAAGATATGGGTGAAGCCGCTTACATCCTTGGCATCAAGATCTATAAAGATGGATCTAGAAGGATAAATTGGTTTGAGTCAAAATGTTCACATTGACAAGGTTCTTAGAAGAGTCTAAGGAAAGTGGCTTGTCAATGGGTCATGGTATTTTCTCTTAAGCAATACTCATTGTCTTATGACAATTGATGAGCAAAAGGGAATGAATGAAGTTCCATATGCTGCGGCACTTGGATCTGTCATGTATGCCATGATTTGTACTAGACTCAACGTCTCATATGCTTTGAGCATAATGAGTCGATACCAATCTGATCCTGTGATGAGAACCATTGGATGGCAGTCAAGATGATCCTTAAGTACTTAAGAAGAACTAAGGATACGTTCTTGGGATTTGAAAGATTGGAAGTTAATCTTGTTGTAAGGGTTACATAGGTGCTAGCTTCCAAACTAACAAAATTATTTTAAAATCGCAATTAGGATTTGTGTTTGTGCTTATTAGAGGTGCAGTTTTGATTGGAAGAGTTCCAAGCAGAAATTGTAGCCGATTCTACTACTAAGGCCATACTTTAGCAACATATGATGTAGCTAAAGGCGGTTTGGATCAAAAGTTCATTTAGTATTTTGGAAATACTTCAAGTGTTTTTCCAAGTATCACTAATCGGTGAAACTTTTGTTATGACAATAGTGGTGCCACTTGTGCAAACAATGGAACCAAGGTCACAACAGTGATCCAAACACTCACTTAGACGTTCTTCGAGGAATTCATAAAGAATGAGAAGACGTTAAAATATACAAAGTATCAACCGATGATGACATAAGGGACTCACTTACAAAGACACTCGCATAGGCAGAAGCATGATGGGCATGTTATATCCATGAGTATTCGATACATAAATGGAGCCTAGTGCAAGTGGGAGACTGTTGGTGTAATGCCCTAGGCTTTAGTTATGTTTAACTGAAAACCATTATGTATCATCTTTATCGTTTATGTTTATTATTTGATTATTATATAGTTTGCATATTTATTGTAATAATCTCCGTCCCTGATTATTAAGAGAATAATTAGTATAATTGTCAATGGATAATCATGTGATGATTATATGCATAAGAGATGCACATTGAAATTATGGGTACTTGTTAGAGAACAAGTGACTGGACATGACCCGCATGAGATTTATGTCATGGTCAAATGTCATACTTAAATCTCATACGGTTACTTCATTTATTTCCTAGACCTAAGATTATCGTAACCTTACATATGATGAAAGTCATGTTTGATTTTAGTCAAACGATATCTTAACACGATATCTATAAAGACTATCATTGGCATGATCGGATTCATGATGGGAAGGATGATAAGTCAAGAAGGAATTTGTCCCTCGGAAGAGAGATGTTATGCTTGGGCCCCTCGATGAGTGATAATGATGAAAGTGTATGGCCGTACCCCAATGTGATTGGAATTATCATTATACTCAAGAATCGAGAAAGCATTGAACAATAACAAGTTGACAAGGACCATGACTTGTGTTCAAATATAACATCGTGAGACAAAGGGATAAATGGAAGTACACCATTGGAAACGTGAACTCTTACGTTGCATTATTTGGGTAGACATAATGGCTTGCTAGAGTCCGCTTATGTCTTATGAGGTTCGATATGATCGAACTCATTGCCAACATAATGTAATCCTATTGGGTCACACACAACTAGAATGAATTGGTTAAACCGGAGGAAGAATAGTTGAGAGTTTTCGGTATACGGCTATATATACATGCGACATATTAAGCCAATGGCTTAATATACCGCGCGACATAATAGGCCGTGCGCGGTTTGACAACAGTCTCTCCTAATACGATTAGGAGAGGTATTCCTACTATTGTAGTATAAATACAAGGGTTCTGTCAGACCTAAAAGGTCAGCCGAAATTTTTCAAGCAAAATTCATAATTAAATACACTCAATATTCTTCAAGGTTTAGATCTAGCAATCATCAAGAAGTTGTTCTTGGATTCATTCAAAGGTGTGGATACCGAAAGAGGGTCTTCGCTCGTTCATCGATCAAGGCCTAGAGTTCAAGCAAGTTGAAGAACGAAGTTTGTGATTCGATATCACATAATCAAATCGTTCGATAGCTCAAGACCGGAAAGCGTTTCAAGGTTGGTTTAATTCTATCTCATAGATATTCAAATTAATTGTATAGAACGGATCCTAGGGCTTCTTGGGTTTTATGATTTTAATGCTTAATTCCGCTGCGCATGGACCCGTAAAACCCAACACTTCTAACTTCCTCTGCAGTTCTGGTGAGAGTAGCTTCAAGCTTCTTTAAGGCATTGACAGAATGAGCAGAGGTAGAATTGGTGGCACCAACCGCTTTGGTATTTTCCACAAGGTTTTCCTTGATAATGTCAAGCTTCACATTGACAGAGGAATAGATAGAGTTGAAAATGGTGTGGAGTTCCTCTTGAACTATAGCGGTTTGAGCTTGAATTGCTTGTTCCATAGGCTCAAGATCCACAGATACCTTCAGGGAGGATTTGAGTTCATTGATTGTTGAGCCTAGTCTGGAGTTGAATCCTTCCCTGAGATTGTCCAAGCGGTCATTGAACTCATATTGGATCTCGTTCAGCTTGGCCTTCATCAGATCCGACACAGTATCCATATTCACCTTGGAATCCACCTTGAATAGATCAATTTGTTCCAAGACTTCTTCATGCAGAGAATCCAAAGCGGTTTGGACAACTTGAGATAATTGCGGTCTGGATTGAAGGAAATCAAGGAATTTTGAGCTTAAGCTACCCAGATCCTTTTCAAGGGAAGAACAAAGTTTTTCTCCAAGGATATCCAAGGATTTTTTCATCTCCTCAACTGAAGCTTTGTCTTCTAAGGCTTTGACCATACCAGCTTCAAGAGATTTCTGAAAGGCTTCAGAAGCGGTTTTGATTAGGGAAGCGGTTTGGTCAGGAGTGGCGGTTGAGGAGGAGGATGGAATTGCTATAGATCTCTCCCCCTTAATGGCATCAAGGAAAGAAGCTTTAAGGGTTGCCAACTCAAGGGAGTGAGAATCCACCTTGGCTTGTAAAGCACGGTTGGATGCAAGGAGGGATTCATTGGAGGCGGTCAGAGAGATGACATGGCCTTGGTTTATGACTAGTTGGCCTTGAATCAGATTGAAGGTTTGGAGAATTTGGGAGTATTCAGTGGGAGGAGCGGTTGAGGGTGAAGCTGTTGTGAAGGTAGGAGGCGATTGGAATTGGTTGGTTTCAGGGGCGGTTTGGGTTTGGGGAGGTATATTTGGAGGAGGTGAGTTCTGTCTAATGGGTGAGTTGTGAGGAGTTGGTGATTTTGAAGGGGTGTTAGATTTGGAGCGGTTAGGTGTAGAGAAATGGGAGCGGTTTTTGTTAGGGGAATTGGTTAGGGTTGGATCATCCCTAACAGATTTGGAGGTGGCATGTCCAGCAGAGGGCTTGGACTGCCATTGTTGATAGGCAGATCGAGTAGGGGTTTGGTTTGAGTGTTGTGAATTTATGGAATGGGAATGTTGGGGTGAGTTATATGGTGATTGAGAGGATAATGGGGAAAGGGATTTTCTGGGGGAAGGTGAAGGGGAATTTTGAGGTGATTGAGGAGGGGAATTTCTGGGAGGTGAAGGAGAGGGTGAGAGTTGGACGGGCTTGGTCTTTTTAGAGGTTTTCTTTCTGGCCATCATTTTTCTTCTCTTTGGTTTCTCCCCCTGAGTTTGTGCGGTTTTGGAAGGGGAAGGGGTTATGGATTTGGTTTTGGAAGGGGATTTGGAAGGGGATCTGACTGGGGATTGGGTAGGTGATTGGACAGGAGAGGTTTGAGGGGTTGGAGGCGGTCTCTCTTCTTGAAGCGGTTCTTGTTGAGAAGCGGTTGGGTCAACAGACTTGCCTTTTTCAGCTCTTCTCTCCTCTTGTTCCTTGGCTAATCTTTCCACTTTATCCTTGTAGAATTGGATCTGTTCTTCAACAGTCAATCCTTCCACATCAGATCTAGCCTTCTTGGCTCTTGCAACCAAATTTGGAATATTTGGGTCTTCTTCCTCTTCTTCATCTTCATCCACCAAACTCATTGGTTCAGACTGCTTCTCCTTCTTCTTCTTTTTGCTAGGACCAGCTCCATCATCAGCTTTGGGCGGTTTGGTTACTGGAGCGGTCTTGGTTCTTTTGGGTGATGGTTCTGCTCTGGCTTGGGGCTTTCTTGACCGCTTGGCTCCTTTAGCTTTTGGAGCAGTTGTGGGATCTCTTAGTTCATAGGGCTCCTTCAAGGGATAGGTATCTGCATCATACAAGGATTTGTATAATGCATCTCCATTAGCATACCTGAAGGAGTGGCATGCAAGCAATCCAAGAGAATCATCTGAGCAGTCCACCATATGCTCTGGATTCTTGGTAACCATATCATCTAGATGCTCATAGTCCATCAATATAGCGGTTATGATCCTGCAGAATGGTCTCCACCTCTGATCTTCACCTTTGACCTTGGACTGATAGGTCTCAATGCTATCCTTTATTTCCATGTAGAGGATTTTAGGCCAATGCAGTTGGGTCTCCATAAAGATAGCAAAATAGTACATCCATTGTTGGGATGTAAAGTTGTCGTGGTTTTCTGTCTTTCCACAAATAGTTCTCCCAACCAGATGTCCAATGTGGCTCATCAGCTCACCAAAATTCTTTCTGGGGATCTTCTTGTACTTCTTAACCAAGGTGTCTACTTTGGCGGTTTGAGAGGCAGCAGAGTATTGAATAACTTGATCAACCTCTAAGGGAGCACCACCAACAACAAATCTGAAAAGCCTTCTGATGTCAATGTAGTCAATGGATAGCTTCAGACCTTCAACAACAGCGGTCAGGCAGGCAACTCTTTGACCTTGATCTAGAACTCTTGACCTTTTCTTGGCGGTTGCAAAGAACTGATCCACAAAAGAAGGCACTATGAAATCTTGCTTCTTGGTGAAAAGCGGTAGGATGCCTGAAACTCTCAGCTTCCTCAGTAACTCCCTTCTAAGAGCATCAGTTTTGAGCTCTTCCTCATTTACTTCCCATCCAGGTAGGAAGGTAGATGGATCCTACAAGGTAAAACATGAAGTGTTAGATCCATATTTGTATTCACAGTTCACAAGTGGTTTGGGCACCAAGCGGTTAAGCAATGGTGCGGTTTGAAAATTTCAAACCCCAAGTGAACTATGAATACACAATGATAATGAGGATTTAAGAATAAGATTACTTAAGTACGTGGCATTGTAATCCAAACTTATCCCACACTGAAAGCGGTGATTAGAGAGGAATTTCTTGGTTTCCAGCCTATATACTTAGTAAAATCTCAAAAGCAATGAAGGAAGGAATTTAACCAGCATGCGGTTTCAAAAGATTTGAACAAGCGGTTCAGTATGCGGTTAGCTTAGAAAAGCAGAAGCGGTTTTGAAACACAGAGTATAAGCGGTTTGCATACAAGCGGTTTCAAAACCAAATGAAATCCAAAAAAATTGAAAAAGTTGAAAATTTTTCTAAGTGTTGAAAAACACTATTGAAATTACCCGGATCCGGCTCGCGCGCGGAGCCCCGGCATCTCGCATTCGTCGCTTTTCGGGAATGTTCGCCCAGATCCGAGAGGCAGCGCATTCGCGCCCCGACATCTGGCTTATTCCGTTTCAGCGTTAGTTGGAGGTGTCTCGCCGTTTGTTTTCGCATTTGTAGAGTCGCCACGCCGTTTTTATTAAGCCCAAAACATTGAAAAAGGGCATCAGTTTAAAGATAATTTTAAACTGTTTTTGTGTGATGAGATTTTGAGTTCGGAGGTCAGATGACTCCTCGGGAAGAGAATATTAGAATATTAGAGCTCACCCGAGTCGCCTCGTAAAACGAGTCTTTCAGATACCCCTAATATCCTTTAAATATTGTGTGTGTGTGTGTGTGCTTTTAAAAATGCATGCTGTATCGGATGTATACATTGTATGCTATGTATGGAAAGGTATTGAAATAGTGTAGGAAGGAAGCCTTACCAATGTTGGTTCGTGTATGTCTTCCGCTGAGGAATAGTGTTTGAGGTCGGAGTAGCGTTCCAGTACGGATCGGGATTGCTTCGGGAGATGCCGGTTGTCTGCGGACAGAGTTTCGGCGTGAGTTGAGGTTGCAGGCTGCGTTCGGGCAGAGGTTCGGCGTGCGTGGGGATCGTCGGGATCACTCGGGCAGAGGTTCGGCGTGTGTTGAGGTGGCAGGAGTCACTTGGGCAGAGTTTCGGCGTGGTTTGGGATCGCCGGTTTGACTCGGAAAGAGCCGGGACACCGTGGAAAGACCAGGCAAGGCCTCGGAGTACCACGAGGGGCCTCAGAGTACCTTGAGAGTGCCTCGGGGCAGCGCGGGAGCGTCGCGGGAGCGCTCGGGGAGGCTTCGGAGCACCACGAAGGAGCTCGGAAGGCCTCGGAAGGATCCCGAAAGGGCGGGAATGCCTCGGAAGGACTTAGAGGGGAAGCCGGAAGGCCTAGGGAGGAAGAGAGAAGTGGGAGGTGTGTGAAAATGAGGAGGGAGCCCTCTATTTATAGTGCCGAGATTTGGTGCAAAGAGGTCCGTACGGACCTCCACAGTAATCCAAAATTTTGGTTTTCCTCGATTTGAGGGAATCTGTGATGATGGTGAATATTACGAAATCATGATGTTCCACTGTGCAATAAGGTCCGTATGGACCATCTTGCATGCAAAGAGGTCCGTGCGGACCAACTAAGCAAGAGGGTAATCATTTTCTCCGGATTTGAGGAATATTGTGGACTTTAAGGGATTCAGTAATTATGATAACAAAGAGGTCCGTACGGACCATTATTGCTTTTCAATTTCTGAAAATTCCCGAAAGGTCCTTTTGTCCCTTTTATCCCGGAAGGCTCCTCCCTTAGTTTGGGTGGGGGTTTAGAGAGGGTTTTGAGTGAGAGGGTCGTCGAGGCTGCGTTGATGAGTCCGCGGTGCTTCCCGTGTGTTTGAAAGGGTGTGATCAGTTGGGGTACTTACGAAGCCCCTCGACGACGTTACTTATGAAAGAAGTGGGGTCACCGATAAGATAAGGGTCCTAATGCGGATCGCGTGCATGGGAGATAAAGTGGCCAAGGGAGGTCGGTGTGAGGACGTGGTGGTGTCCTATTGTGTGACCGCTTAGGTCGGTAATTTGGACCACTGTGATAGGATTCCTACGTATCCCTGAGTGGGAATCAAGCCAATCGTAGTTCGTGTGTGGGGTGAGTGTTTTGTGAATGCGGGCGTGGTGGTGCCCTGAAGTGTCGTGTGACCGCCGAGGTCAGTGGTAAGGACGTGGTGGTGTCCTGGGTGACCGCATGGGTCGATGGCTGGACCCTGTGATAGGATTCCTACGTATCCCTGGCGGGAATCAAGCCTGGTCGTAGTTCAGAGGTCGTGAAATTGTGAGTGCGGGCGTGGTGGTGCCCTGAAGTGTTGTATGACCGGCGAGGTCAATGGTAAGGACGTGGTGGTGTCCTAAAATGTGGTGACCGCCGAGGTCAATTGTGAGGACGTGGTGGTGTCCTGGGATGGAAATTTTACGATTTTCCTAATCGGGTGGTTTAAGGCCTTCCGGGCCGGAGATAGTGATTTGGGAGGTTTATACGGTCTTCCGGACCGAGTGGTTTAAAGCCTTCCGGGCTGGGGATAGTGTGAGGATTTGAATCGTCTTCTAAATGTGGTTGCGCCACGCTTGAGGACTTTGAATCGTCTTCTGGCGGCGGTTGGTGCCACGCGGGAGGACTTTGAATCGTCTTCTGGCCGCGGGAGGACTTTGAATCGTCTTCGCGGCGGTTGGTGCCACGCGGGAGGACTTTGAATCGTCTTCGGGCGGCGCTGGTGCCACGCGAGGACTTTGAATCGTCTTGGCGCGCCGTGCCACGGCAGAGGACTTTAGAGACCAAATCTTCTAGCCGCGGTTGGTGCCACGCTGGAGGACTTTGAATCGTCTTCTGGCGGCGGTTGGTGCCACGCTGGAGGACTTTGAATCGTCTTCTGGCGGCGGTTGGTGCCACGCTGGAGGACTTTGAATCGTCTTCTGGCGGCGGTTTTGGAGGCATGGCTGCCTTGTGCTTTGATTGCGAGAGGTGTGAATGCCTTGCGCTTTACCTGCTGGGGAGAAGGTTGGACTTACGATGACTGCCGGTGCTTGCGTTGCCGTTAAAGTGGGCAATGATGACGGCCGGTGATTGCTTCACTATTTGGCATTTTGGAGGCGCTTCGTGCCTCGGGATTTGTACTCGGAGGTGTTGGCTCCTTCTTGTGCTTGTTTTGCCGTTGAGTGGGCAAGGATGATGGTCGGTGCTGGGGATATGCAGTCTTGTATAACTTCCCTTTGACTTGTTGGGGGAGGAGCTCGGGCTTACTTTGATGGCCGGTGCTTGCGTTGCCGTTGAGTGGGCAATGTTCGGGCTTACACTGACTGCCGGTGCTTGAATTGCTGGGGATGCGTGACCTTGTAGGGGCCCTTTCTGCTGAGAAGATGACTTCGGACCTCTTTTGAGGGCTAGTGGTTGAGTTGCCGTTGAGCGTTTTGAGAAGCGTCTTGTGCCTTGATATTCGTCTTTGGGAGGTGTTGGCTCCTTCTTGAATGCCCGTTGAGTGGCGAGGACCGGTCTCACGTTGACGGCCGGTGGTTAATTGCCGTTGAAGTGGCGAGGTTCGGGCTTACGCTGACGGCCGGGGATTGAATTGCCGTTGAAGTGGGCGAGGACCGGTCTTACATTGACGGCCGGTGGTTGAATTGCCGTTGAAGTGGCGAGACCGGTCTTACGGCTGGCCGTGGTTGAATTGCCGTTGGAGTGGCGAGGTTCGGAGCTTACGTTGACGGCCGAGGATTGAATTGCCGTTGAAGTGGCGAGGTTCGGGCTTACGGCGACGGCCGGTGGTTGAATTGCCGTTGGAGTAGGCGAGGTTCGGGCTTACGCGACGGCCGAGATTGAATTGCCGTTGAAGTGGGCGAGGACCGGTCTTACGGCGGCTGCCGTGGTTGAATTGCCGTTGAAGTGGGCAAGGACCGGTCTTACGCCGGCTGTCGATGGTTGAATTGCCGTTGAAGTGGGCGAGGCCGGTCTTATCTTGTTGCCGGTGGTTGAATTGCCGTTGAAGTGGCGAGGACCGGTCTTACTGGCCCGTGCCGTGGTTGAATTGCCGTTGAAGTGGGCGAGGACCGGTCTTACATCGACGGCCGGTGGTTGAATTGCCGTTGGAGTGGCGAGGTTCGGGCTTACGGCGACGGCCGGTGGTTGGAATTGCCGTTGGAGTGGGCGAGGTTCGGAGCTTACGGCGACGGCCGGGGATTGAATTGCCGTTGAAGTGGGCGAGGACCGGTCTTACATTGGCAGCTAGGTGGTTGAATTGCCGTTGAAGTGGCGAGGACCGGTCTTACGCGGCTAGGGGATTGAATTGAAGGGTTAGGGACCATTACGCACTTGGATTTCTTGGAAAAGGCCTTAGGACGGCCGGGGGCAAAGATTATAAGGGCGGGAAAGTAATTTGGCCACCCCTTGCAAAGAGGTCCGTACGGACCAACCTGGCACTGCAAAGAGGTGGTACGGACCACTTTGGTTTTACGGTTCCCAGATTTTGACCAGGTTTAAATGCCGAGGCTCCCAGCTTCTTCCTCGGTTCGTGAACCGGGCGAGAGAGAGAGAAAAACCTCCATTTTTACCAAAATCTTCCATTTTTTCGCTTGAATCGCTTGCAATAGGCGGAAGGATCTCGAAGGAATCGTCGTCAGCGCGGATTCGAGGTGGTCGAGCAACGGATGGAGCTCCAAAGAAATTGGATCTCGTTTGTTCCCTCTTCGAAGAACCCGGATGTCTTGTATCCAAATCCGGAGGTGCACAATCGTCGTTCTAGGAACGTCGGGGAGGTAAGAAATCTGTTCCGTTTTGATTCCCTGCTCGAATTTTTGAATGCTAGAACTAGGTTTTAGTTTTTCGCATTTTGGGGCTTTTGTTATTTGCCATGCTTTTTTGTGAAATTCTTGATGAATTGTTGAAATTGAGCATGTAAAAATTGTGGGTATGTGTATTTTGTGCAGAAATGTGTAGATTAGCCCTTATTTGTGAAAATAAAGTGCCTCTCTAATGAAATGCATGCTTTGGTGTTTTGTACCGTATGCTATTTATGTATGTACATTGTGAGAAAATTATCGTGTAGTGATAATTTTTTTTTTTGTGAAGAAATGTGACATGTGCCATGTTTTGTGACGGGTTTTGTCTGAAAGTGTGTGCCGTGTAGGGACGGATTTTTTGAAAATGTGTTATGCAGTGTGTGCCGTATTTTTGGGTGACGGACTTTGTGGGAAAAATATGTGCAATATGTGCCGTGTTTTTGTGACGGGTTATATGTGCCTTTGCCGTGTTGGGACGGACTTTTTTTTTGAAAATGTGTCGTGTAGGGCTTAATCCCCTTTTTTGAGAAAATGTGTACAGTGTGTGCCGTGTTTTTGTGACGGACTGCATGGGAGAAATTATATGTATAATGTATGTGCAATGTGTGCCGTGTTTTGTGACGGGATATATGTGAAAAATATGTGCAATGTGTGCCGTGTTTTGTGAAGGGTTATTTTCATGGCTTTCCGTGTTGGGACGGACTTTTGTGCCTTTTGTTTTATATTAAGTACTGTGATTGACGTACCTTTCTTTGTGTTTACTGCAGGATGCGGGGCTTATGGCGGGAAGGCCAAGAGGATGAAGACTCGGGGATCGCTCGAGGCATTGTTGAGCTGTGGCGGCGGATGCCCGATATTTCTGTGGATGGTAGGCCGAGTCCCGGGAGGCTGGTCTACGCTTCCCGGCTGGGTGTGTTTGTCGAGAACCGGCCGGAGTTTGATACGAGGAAGAACAAGAGCGTCTTCCTTGGCCTTTACGAGTATTGGTGGGATACCACCCACACCTTCCATCCGAGTTGGGGAGAGGTGACGGTGACGCCGACCGATTTTCTTTGCAATTCTTGGGCTTTCCTTCAAAGGAGGGCCGGTGCGGTGGAGGGATATGATCTCCGTCTTTGTGTTGGCCGATGTTGGGCTTTGAGCCTCGTCCTCGCGAAGTGCAGGGATCTTTGTATAGCGATGTGGAGCGAGGATCACGGCCGGCATTGGGGCCTATGTCCGGGTACCGGCCGGGTGTCGGCGGAGCGGTGGCGCGCTCCTTTTTGTGGTATGCACTTTCCGAGACTTTGTTCTCGAACCATGCGGCTGCGGCTCCCTTTGCTCTGTTGGAGAGCTTGATTGATCTGAGATAGAGTTTGTGACATCGCTTGGGGCGAGCGAGGCTTGGCCGAGCTCTACTTCTCTTTGGACCGGTTTAGCCGGGTGTGCTTGATTCATTGGCCTGTTTTGACTTCGCTTTGGAGGTATGAGTTTATTGCTTTGTTTTGATTTAGGAACTTGTCTTTTCTCCGTTTTCTTTTGCCTTGAGCCTTTTCTCGTTTTGTCACGAGTGTGGTTCTATGAGGTTTTCAGGTGCTTCCCGTGGGATAGAGAGCCCGGGGGCATTCTGCGTATCTGCTATCTTTGGCTGGGCTCATACGGCGAGGAAGAGGAGGAGCGGCGGGGGAAGCTCACCATCGCCTACGGGGATGTGCGGGAGCGTCTAGAGAGGGTAGCCCGGAGGGTTTGTTTTGTTCCGTGGGCTCGGTATGAGGGTGATGAGTTCGAGGGGGCTCCCGAGGTGGCAATACGGAAGATCTTTGCGGGGCTTGACTTGCGACGTCATGTACACAGGGAGCGGGTCTTCGGCGCATGGCCCCGGTGTGCTTCCGTGGCTCAGAGGACCCTCCCTTTGGGATGCTTGATTCCCGGACATGGATGTGCTCGATTTTGAGAGGTACCTTGGCGGTGTGGGCGCGAGGAGTTCATCTTGTATGGAGAGGAGTACGGGGCCTTCGTGAGGAGGAAGGCGAGACGCCGCAGGAGTGCGGAGAGGAGAGAGAGGCTGGCCCGCAAGCTCCCCGAGAGGTTCCGATGCGGGGCCGGATTTCACGTATGTCCTGGGGACGGATCGAGAGGAGGGTGTACGTACCCGTTTACGGCGAGCTCTGCTTGCATGCGAGTGGATCCCGATAGATCGGTGAGTGTGCTTGACTCTTTTCCATCTTGGCATCTTTTACGTATTTTTCTCTTTTTGTTGTTGAGTGTAAGCTGTATTCTTGAGCGTTTCCTTGGCGCTTGCTTGTGCGGAGTCAGGAGAGCCTATGATATGTTGACTCGCCGTTATGTGGCGATGAGGTCGTTTGCGAAGAAGATGGCGTCGAAGATTTCTTGCCGGTCTTCGCGACGCGTGCCTGCGTACGAGCCTATGCCTTCGAGGCACTCTGTAGACGTTCCTCCGCCTAGAGCCGAGCCGGAGCCGCGGCCAGAGGGACCTTCGAGGGCGGCGCATGGGCGGGGCGTCTTCGGGAGCTCCGGGCGGCGGCCCTTTTATCAGTTCTTCCCTCCTCGGATGTACGGGCGAGGATCCTCAGAGCCTTCTTTCTTCGATCCTTTCGTCGGATTTGATCCTTCGGATTATTTTGAGTGGAAGCCTCCGGCGGGGGCTCGATACTCTGATGACGAGGACGTGGCGGGCGAGTTCACAAGGATGCCCGACTTCTCTCTGGATGATCTTGGCGAGGATGATGATGTTGAGGAGTCGGATTAGGGTCCATTTGCTTTCCCTCTTTCCATATCTTCTCTTTTTTTGTTTAGCAACAGACATTTGATGTTCCTGTAATAAAACACTCATATTTGCACGGAAAACAGCATTTTATTTTAAGATGTAATGTCATTTTTGTGATTCCCGGGATTTGTCCTAGAAATTGTTGCTTGTATATTTTTTTTATTTTTGTGCATGCCACGTGAGCTGAGAGTGCGTTTGTGGGTAGTGTATGTTTGCGGGAATGGCTTTGGCCGGTGTTTGGGCGGTTTGGAGCAAGGTTTGCTTGAGGACAGTGGTTGTTGTGCTTGTTTCTTTGAGGAAATGGATTCTTTTTGCAAGGAGGTCCGTACGGACATACTTAGCATGCAAAGAGGTCCGTACGGACCAACCTTGCTTTTGGGAAGGGGATAAATGCTTTCCAGTGTCTGGTTCTTTCCCATTTCCCATTTGCAGCCATTTTCGAGCTTTCTTCCCCATTTTCTCTAGGAACCTCCATTTTTGCCATGGATTCTTCGTACGTCCCTAGAATTTTGCCGAGGCTTTTGCAGGAGAGGCAAGCACACTTCCTTGAGCGGTGAAACGTGGATGCGGCGCCGTATGAGGCATCGAGAGACGGGCTTTCGAGGTAAGGTTTCGTCTTTGCTCGATTTGGTCTTTTAAGGAGTTGGTTCCTGATTGGGATTCGTTGCGGGGCTGCCGCGAAGTTGCAGGATGTTAGGAGGCATGTGTGCTTGTTTCTCCTATAATGAAATGGTGCCCACTTTTGAGGATTTTCGGGCTTTGATTGGAGGACCGGAGGTGGAGGACATCTCGCTTCCTTTGATGGGTGAGTCTTTGCCGGTGAGCGTGAAGCTTGCGAGGCTTTCTTCGTACTTCGTTGGAAGAAGTGCGGGGCATGATCCTTGATTCGGGTCATATCGACATTCTGAGCTGCCAGAGCGGTTCATGGTTGATGATAAGAGTGACGTCTCTTGGGATGCATTCGCCTTGTGCACGATAGCGACGCTCTTCATGGTCAGCTCCCTTGGCATTTGCGATGGCGCTTTGCTAGATGTGGTAGGGCACTGCAGAGCTGGAGAGGATATTGTCCCGTTGGTCTTTGGGGAGACTCTTCATGGTATCGACAGTCGCGCGGGGATCATTTTATGAGAGGGGAAGCCCCGCTTTGCTCACCTTGTGGGCTGCGAGAGAGACTTCGAGCCATGCCCGAGGCTCCGGCGTCGCTTAGCCCGTGGTCATTTGCTCGGCGACCTCTTGTGTTGGATATGGATCGAGTCACTTTGGGAGAGATGGATGGCACGGCTTGGTACGCATCGGATCCGCTGGTGGGTTCCTTTGGAGGATTGAGACTAGGAGGATCTTGCGGGAAGGGTCCTACATCGTCGAGTTCCAGGTTTGTCGTGGTCCTCCTTCTATATTCCGTCGCTTGTTTCCGGCGGTTTGGGATGAAGCAGGAGCCTTTGTTGGTGGGATGACCTTGCTGCTTTGCGGAGGTAGTTCCTCTTTGTATGGCGGCCTCGGGTGCCTTCTTGTATTTTACGAGGGTATGGAAGTATTCCGCTTTCCCTCCGGTGGTACTCCTGTAGGACGTCGAGGAGTGTCGTATTGGACGACTCAAATTCCTGGCACAGTATGAAAGCAAAATGGCGTGTTGGGAAGTCCCAAGTGGTCTTGGAAGCGAGGCGTGTAGCGATTACAGGACCCGGTTGCCGTAGTAGCTATTGCCTTAGGAGTGCCGAAGCACAGTCGACCCTTTGGATGTGACGGGAGACACTTTGTTTGACTACGAGACTAGAGTTGACCGACTGACGGGGAGGGGTCCTCTTTTGCAGACTCGCGAGGAGGAGATCCGAGCCGAAGCACGGGCGAATGAAGCCACGAGAGCTCTTGGATTGTTTGACTCTACTGGGGAGGACCCCGGATCTCGGAGGCGAGAGACGCAGAGTTGGTTCACGTGGAGCGAAAGAAGACTCGCCGGGGACGAGGGAAGAAAGGGAAGAATGGCGAGGGGACAAGCGCAGACGGCGCGGAATGACCTCCTAGGTATCCATTCATTGCATTGCAAACACATTATTAGTTAAATGTATTAAGTTGTCTTTTAGCATGTTGTGAACTTGAGAGTAGACCGTGCTTGAACTCATCAAGAAACGTTGTAACCGTTAGTGATTTGTGATTTACTTTTAAAGCTTTGTCGAGACGCAAGATCTCTTGTTTTTCTTTGTTTCTTTTGTGCACTTTGTCGGCGTCCATCTTTGAACTTTTACATTTGCGTTTGAGGGTGAAGCGATGCAGGCCATGACGGCAATCCCTTTTGCTTAGGCTTTATGCTTGGGCGAGAGGTTGAATGATCCCTTGACAAGTCGTTTTGACGGTCTTTTCGCAGCCTTCCTTGCCTGCTTTGTTGGCGTCGGGCTCTTGACCTCTTTTGCGGCTTACGCTTGAGCTTCTTTTGTTTTTTTTTTTTTTTTTTGTGAGCCCTTGCTCGAGCTCCTTTTTTATTTTTTTGTGAGCCCTTGCTCGAGCTCTCTTTCTTTTTTTTTTTTTTTTTTTTTGAAGCGCGTGAGGGCGAAGACAAGCCCACTGGCTTGGAAGCGGACATGAGTCGGTCGTTTGATCTTTGAGTGACCCTCGGATGTCCTTTGATGTTGCCGCCGTCATTTGACTTGGTCAAGGTGGCTGCAGGCGTGTTCTTGAAAAGTGCGTAGCTTGATGGAGGTCTTGATTGACATTCAAACTTTTGAATTTTTGTGTATTTTTAGACCGGACCAATTAAGGTTGCCTACGTTCCCCGGACTAGAGGGCTCGGGTCCGCGTAGTTCAACAACTACATGGAGTGCCAAGAGATGCACGGTCGTTCTTCTTCGGGCGAAGTATCTGCGAAGTTTGCTTCCGTTGACTGGATTCATGAAGGGATTGCCGTCTAGGTCTGTCGGCTTCATGGCACCTCAGAGAAGATCTTTTGTACCACGAAAGGGCCGATCCATGTGGGTTCCCATTTTCCCAGTGGGTTGGTTCGAGTGGGAGGCTTTTCTTTGAGTACAAGGTCGCCTTCCACGATGTCTCGGGATTTGACTTTCTTGTCGAAGGCTCTAGCCATCCTGCTTTGATAGGCTCGGACGTGTTCCATGGCCTTTAGTCGTCGCTCGTCTAGCAGAGCCAATTCGTCATGTCGGCTTCGGAGCCATTCAACTTCGTTGATGTCATTTTCCAGCGGCGCTCGGAGTGAGGGAATTTCCGGCTCGATGGGAAGGGCTGCTTCCATCCCGTATGTCGGGCGAATGGGGTTTCTCCCGTGGGCATTACGGCGATGTGCGGTAGCCCCAAAGTGCAAGGTGCAGCCTCTCGGGCCAATCTCGTCCTCGGGTGGTCATTTTCGGATGATCCGTTCGAGGGTTTTGTTTCTTTGCTTCCACGGCGCCGTTTGTTTGTGGCCGGTAGGGAGAGGATTTGTGGCGTGTGATCTTGAATTCGGCCCGGCGATGCAGTCGAATTCTCCTTCGAAGTGTGAACCATTGTACGATATGACCTCATTTGGGATGCCGTATCGGCGAGATGATGTTTTCCTTGAGGAAATGCGCGACCTTCTTGGAGGTGAGTACCTTGTAGGACTTGGCTTCGACCCATTTGGTGAAGTAGTCGATGGCTACTAAGATGAACTCGTGACCGTTCTTTGCTGGCGGAGCGATTTTCCCGATGACGTCAATTCCTCAAGTGGCAAATGGCCAAGGTGTAGTCATGCAGTAGAGATCGTGAGGAGGTAGATGATTGAGGTTGGAGAACCGTTGGCACTTGTCGCAGCTTCGGACAAAGTGGATGCAATCTGCCTCCATGGAGATCAAGTAGTAGCCCATCCTGAGAATGATTTGCATCAGGGCTCTGGCGTTCATGTGGGGACCGCAAGCCCCATTGTGGACTTCGTTCATGAACTTGTTAGCTTCTTCTTGGCTGATGCAGCGTAGGAGTGGCCCATGGTAGCGTTTCTTGTATAGCATGTCCCCGAGGATGACGAAGTGAGAGGCAAGGCGTTTTAGGGCCATGATGCTCTTGGTTTTGACCCCTTCTGTGTGTGGGTCTTCCTTGTTCATGAAGGTGGTTTCCCCCGTTCTTGAGGCATTGGAAGATCTGGTATGTGCTGGAAATGGCATCGGACTTGCGTCTCTTTGGCTCTTCAGCAATCTTGCAAATCATTGTGATTAAAACCTTCTCGGCAGCTTGGGCCCGGTTTTTCTCTCGTTTGACAACATGCTTAAATGTTCGCTTGATGCATTTATTTAATTAATGTGTTTGCCTTTATGTATAGATGAATTGTTATTAACTGTTTTGATTAGTTAACATCATTATTTTGCAATGAAATGATTTTTTTTTTTTGGAAGGTCGGACCTTTTATTGAAAGCGTGAAGACTGTACATTGTTGATCAAAGACTCAAAATCGTTGGGCGTAAAGCCATCAACAGACTCAAAAGATGTGAATTCACAGACAAGACTCGAAGCTAGACTATAGGCGACGAGGGATTGGACCAGGCTTCATTACTCTCAGATGGCTGTAGCTTGCATGCGGTTCGATTTCAAACCAGATTGCGGAGGTTTTTGGCTGCTCCCCTGATGATGTCCCTCCATTAGTGTTGCCACCAGTCCTTGGGGGTTTTTGATGATAGAAGTCGCTGAGGGCTACTTCTAGGAGGGCGAAACATTCGGCGGTCGGAGTTGATTCTTGCTAATGTTGATCACTTTCATAGAATCTGCCTCTTTATGCAGGATCTTTGCTTGGACGACGTTTACAATGTCGATTCGAGCGGGCATGCTATATCTCCTTCCACGATTATGCCTTGGAGGAGGTTGCGCCACTTTGTTCGTCCGGAGTCGGACACCGGAATGTTGAATTGAACTAGGCCGTGATGGCTGTCCCCATAAGATCCGAGAGTGTCGGCTAGAGGGTTGTCTTGTGCGGGGATCGGTGATGAGCCGGTTGCAAGAGGGTTTTCGGCGAAGTAAGGGTCTACTCCTCGATCAATCTCCATTAGGGCATCCATCTCTTGATCCTCTCTCAAGCATTCTTCACAGTCGCATATATCGAGTTGTCATCACGACCCATGAGTTCTTCGATTTCCGGCTCGTCGCGGCTTAGAGCGTGGATGTAAGGATCCACTTCGTAGCGGGACGGGGTAGGAGAATCATGCAGGGAAGAGTATTCGGTCATGTCGGGACCTTCTTCGGGTCATAGCTTACCGGGCCAAGCACTTGCCATTACTGCTTGCTTCCGCGGATCACTTCGATCGCTCCATTGGCATTGATGAATTTCTACGCATTGGTGAAGAGTAGATGATCTTGCTTTCATACGATGTATCCAAGGTCGTCCCAACAAAGCGAGAGAAGGTTGGTTTGATTTCCCACGACTTGGAGACTCTACCGACTCCGGTTGTACGTCGAATTGGATCCTCAAATTGATGACTCCTACGATTGGTCGTGCGGTGGAGATCGTAGGCTCGGATTACCCGAGAGTGAAGGCCTTATCGAGAGAACGGTCGATGCGGAGTCGTTTCGGTGTGCTCAAGCGATGATGTTGGCTGCGGAGCCGTTATCAATCAAGACGTTCGGGAGGAAGAACATCTCTATCTATTATGAGGATGAGGAGGGCTTCGTTGTGCCGATTCTCACATATTGGCAAGTCATCGTCTCGTGAAGGCTAAACCGCTTCCCGTGCTACCGTTTGGACTCGGTCTCTTACGGTGAACGTTCGATCCATCCATTTGTATGCCTTGGTTGGGGCAAAGATCGTAGGGAGACGGTTGCCCTTGGGCGTTCTTGTCGGAATTCCCGGTCACGAGACCTTTTGACTCTTGTTTCACGCTCCCGGTCGTAGCGGGACAAAGCATGCGACGGTTTCGGAAATTGCGAAGTGCTGCTCTCGCTTGGAGTTTCGTCAAAGGCTATTGAGTTTACCACTGTCGTTCGGGGGAATGGATTTCCGATGGTATTGGGACCACGAGGGCGTTCCAATTTTCCCTCCTCAATGAGCCCCTGGACCACCTCGCTTGAGCACAAAGCAATTGTCGGTGGTGTGGCGGGGTAGTTGTGGAAGGCGCAGTGCTTGCTCATATCCATGTTGGGTTTGGGAGTCTTCGGTTGGAAATTCTCGAGTGGTTTGAGAAGATTTCGTTTCACCAAAGCTTCAAATACTTGACCCAAGGGCATTTCCGAGGTTATCTAAATCTTTGGGCGTGGGAAGCGAGGGGATTGTTATTCTTTGGGGGGCGCTTGATCGCGGTTTACTTGAGCTCCGTTACGAATGTAGTGCCTTGTTCATTTGCTTCCTTTCCTTTGGTCGGGCGGGAGTTGAAGTTGCCGAGTTTGTTCGATAGCGGTAAGATGAGGCAGGGGTTCTTTGTTGCCTTTTGAAGACTCGTAGTCTTTTCAAACTTTGTCCGGCGTTGACCATGGCACGGAGATCCGGATAGAAATGGTGGGTGATCAAGGTCCTCAAAGATGGCTTGAGGCGGGAATGGAAGATGTCCATCTGCTCTTCTTTGGAAAGTGGATCCATTATCTCGCTTAGCTTCCAGTTCCATCTTTTGTAGAACTCGCCCATTGGTTCGTCATCCTTTTGTTCGGTGGCTTGCGGAGTCATGGCGGTTTGTCTCCCATTCAAGGTTGGCGCGGTACTTCTCCGGGAAGATTTCACCGATCCGATCCCACGTGGAGCGGTTTTACGCCTTCACATTGAGGAACCACCTTAGTGCTTTGTGGATTTGAGGGAATGCGAAAGTGATGCGCCATCTGTTGAGGGGTTGCCCCTTTGGCTCTCATACCCGGGACGTAGGTGTCGATGTGGGTTTTGGGCATTACATTCGTCAAACTTTTCCATTTCCGGCATCCTGAACTTTGGAGGGAGAGGGACCACTTTGTTCGGATCGGTAGGCGGGAGGGAGTCCTTCCGAGAACTAGCTAGCTTGCCTTGCATGTCTTTCATTTGTTCGATCGGCCAAGCCATGTGAGGATCGGTATGCGAGGTGGGTTACCATTTTCGGGGACGGAAGCGAAGATGGAGGTGGATTGGGCGATGGGATCGCCATTCGGGAGTCTTGGGGAGGTAGTTGAGTGTATACCAACCCATACCACAGGGTGTTGAAGTTGAGGGCGTGATTGCCGGAGTCCGCTAAGGGTTGTGTTTGGGAGGCTGGGAAATGATTCGTTAGCCCCAATTGGCAGACTAGCGGGTGGCAAACTTGAGATGTCGGGATATCCGCTCGGGATGCCTGTCCCTGGTAAG
Source organism: Adenophora triphylla var. japonica (assembly GCA_022495995.1). Taxonomy (NCBI): domain Eukaryota; kingdom Viridiplantae; phylum Streptophyta; class Magnoliopsida; order Asterales; family Campanulaceae; genus Adenophora; species Adenophora triphylla. Next base: position 522,860 of record JAFEMH010000421.1, read on the forward strand.
CATGGGGACTTTTGATTGTGATTGCGAGGCTCGTATAGAGGCAAAGGATTGAATCCTGGGGGATACCGAGATGCATTGGGATCTGGCGGAGCGGGCACGTATGTGTGCTGTTGGTACTGAGCTTGATGTGCAGAGCCGGGAAACTGACTGTGCTGAGGCGGGCATGTCGGAGCTGCTTGACTGATGCCTGAGGGGAGCTTTAAGCGAGAGCTGCTTTGCGTTGCTGGGGTCTCGTAGCTTGGCGGAGGCGGAACTTGCTGATAGCTTTGAGAGACCGGGGGAGCCGGTATGTCTTCGTCCTCTATGAGAACAAAGGTTCCATCGGGTTGGGGAACTGCGACTGTTCCTCGAAGACGCAGGGTGTCTACGATCCAGGCTTGCTGTTCCTCTTGGCGCTTCTTGATGGTTTCGAAGGCTCGCAGCACCTCCTCCATTGTCTGGAGGTTCCTTAGTGGCGGGGTTCCGTTTCCCTCACTGTTATCTGTTGATCCCGTCATGGGAGAGTAGCGGACGGTGCGGACCGTTGAACTGGAAGGGCTATCGGACCTTGTGACCTCGATGCGAAAAGGCGGCTTCCGGGTATTCTCAACCACTCTCGGTTATTGGAGGGGGTGATGGGCAAGGTTTAGACACAGGAATGGCCTAATGGGATAAAGGGGAAAGCTTACGTGGCATGCGGTTTCCGTTTCTTTTATGATTTTTTTGTTGTTTTAATTTACTTAAAACATGTTTTCTCAGAGTCCTAGGTAGGTTGGAAAAGATTGCTCTTCTTTTTCGCAACTATGCTAGATCTGGGTCGATGGAGACCATTTGTGCGGCTATAAGCCCCTCGTTTTGCACCCGTATTTCGACATCCCGGGGTGGACGGCCCGTGCGAGGGTCCTATAGTGCAAGCGGTTTCCACCGGCCTAAAGAAAAATCGAACCTAAGGACCGAGCCTGTCATGTTCGTTTTGATGCGTTAGCCATGTGAATAGTGAACCGAGCCGGCCACTAAGTCAAGATCGGAGTCAAGAGTTCGGCATGACCTCTCTTTACCTTGCTTGCGCAAGGGATCTGTGACGTTAGGCGTTGGCTGGTCATATTGTCATGGGCGACGTATCAAAGGCGTGATGACATGGTGTCATGTGAGCATGGATGTATATCCGGGACGGAACATCGTGCAGGTGTAGCTTCGGAAATCAAGATCGAGTCAAGATTTTAGCATGACCTTTCATCGCTTTGCTTGCGCAAGGGATCTTGAGTTCCGAGCCTTGACTCGAAAAATGGCCGGCATGGTATATGTATCCAGCCGTATGACACGGTAGGGTAAAAACCAACCGAGTCTTGACGAGTGTGACTCAAGACTCAAACGTACGGGGTTGACGCTTGGCTAGGATGGGATGTTTGGACTGATCCCGTGCGCCTCCAAGAGGCCTAGGAAGACCAAACATACTGCAACTGAGACCACTCCGGGTTGAGGGTTGTAGTGTGCGGTGTATCCGAGGCGGCGGTGCGCGTAGCGTGCGGTGTAACCGAGGCGACGGTGTGAGTAGAGTGCGGTGTAACCGAGGCAAAGGTGCGCGTAGTGTGCGGTCTCTAAAATTCTTTTTGAGTAAAACGAAGTTTTTTTTTGAAGAATTTTAAATGTATGCACGAGATGTATATTGATGCATTTTTTTGTATTTTTTTTTTTTGTAAAATAAAAACGAAGCACGTGCACACACACACAACGATTAAAGGAAGGGGTAAAATGAAAGTTTGACCCTCATCATCGTTTTAAAAATCTTTTGTTTTGTTTAAAAGTTTTTAAAACAAAATATCCCAATGAGTCGCCAACTGAAATTACCCGGATCCGGCTCGCGCGCGGAGCCCCGGCATCTCGCATTCGTCGCTTTTCGGGAATGTTCGCCCGGATCCGAGAGGCAGCGCATTCGCGCCCCGGCATCTGGCTTATTCCGTTTCAGCGTTAGTTGGAGGTGTCTCGCCGTTTGTTTTCGCATTTGTAGAGTCGCCACGCCGTTTTTATTAAGCCCAAAACATTGAAAAAGGGCATCAGTTTAAAGATAATTTTAAACTGTTTTTGTGTGATGAGATTTTGAGTTCGGAGGTCAGATGACTCCTCGGGAAGAGAATATTAGAATATTAGAGCTCACCCGAGTCGCCTCGTAAAACGAGTCTTTCGGATACCCCTAATATCCTTTAAATGTTGTGTGTGTGTGTGTGTGCTTTTAAAAATGCATGCTGTATCAGATGTCTACATTGTATGCTATGTATGGAAAGGTATTGAAATAGTGTAGGAAAGAAGCCTTACCAATGTTGGTTTGTGTCTGTCTTCCGCTGAGGAATAGTGTTTGAGGTCGGAGTAGCGTTCCAGTACGGATCGGGATTGCTTCGGGAGATGCCGGTTGTCTGCGGACAGAGTTTCGGCGTGAGTTGAGGTTGCAGGCTGCGTTCGGGCAGAGGTTCGGCGTGCGTGGGGATCGTCGGGTTCACTCGGGCAGAGGTTCGGCGTGTGTTGTGGTGGCGTGAGTCACTCGGGCGGGTTTCGGCGTGGTTTGGGATCGCCGGTTTGACTCGGAAAGAGCCGGGACACCGTGGAAAGACCAGGCAAGGCCTCGGAGTACCACGAGGGGCCTCCGAGTACCTCGAGAGTGCCTCGAGGCAGCGCGGGAGCGTCACGGGAGCGCTCGGGGAGGCTTCGGAGCACCACAAGGGGGCTCGGAAGGCCACGGAAGGATCCGAAAGGGGCCGGGAATGCCTCGGAAGGACTTAGAGGGGAAGCCAGAAGGCCCAGGGAGGAAGAGAGAAGTGGGAGGTGTGTGAAAATGAGGAGGGGGAGCCCTCTATTTATAGTGCCAGATTTGGTGCAAAGAGGTCCGTACGGACCTCCCTGGTAATCCAAAATTTTGGTTTTCCTCGATTGAGGGAATCTGTGATGATGGTGAATATTCTGAAATCATGATGTTCCCTGTGCAATAAGGTCCATACGGACCATCTTGCATGCAAAGAGGTCCGTACGGACCAACTAAGCAAGAGGGTAATCATTTTCTCCGGGATTTGAAGGAATATTGTGGACTTTAAGGGGATTCAGTAATTATGATAACAAAGAGGTCCGTACGGACCATTATTGCTTTTCCAATTTCCTGAAAATTCCCGAAAGGTCCTTTTGTCCCTTTTTATCCCAGGAAGGCTCCTCCCTTAGTTTGGCTGGGGGTTTAGAGAGGGTTTTGAGTGAGAGGGGTCGTCGAGACTGCGTTGATGAGTCTGCGGTGCTTCCCGTGTGTTTGAAAGGGTGTGATCCAGATTGGGGTACTTACAACTATGCAGATTCAAGGCATCCAAAACATATGATTTTTCAAGAAAAGTTCATGAGTTTCATGATGAACACGAAGAACAGTTCAAGAACATCAAGAACAGAGATTTGCAAAACTTAACCAAAATGGACAAATAGCATGTCAAAATGATCACATTGGGAAGGGAATCAACAATATATCATTAAAATTACAACCTTTACCCAGAATCATCAAGAAACACGATGAACAAGAAAGTGGGTTTTCTAAGTGTGTAAACTGAAAATCATAAAATCAGTACTCAAACAGTTAATTGATCATGAAATAAGTTGTGTAAACTAAATCTATGCATCAATACGAGCAAAACCCAACAAACATCATAGAAAATGATCAAGAAACGAGAGCAGAATCATCAGAAACATGAACTGAAGAATACGAACAGTTTTGTTCAAGTTCATCAATGGCTGATTTCAGAAAATTAAAGCTTTAAGGTTAGAAATTGTTTACCATTTACAGGATAGGTTTCTTTGCCCTAGCAACAGTTGAGGCCCTTTGTCTTTTTGAAGTTGTTGCCATTTCAGAAAATGTTTGAAAATGGAGGTTTTGTAAAAAGTTTTAGAGAGAGAGAGAGAGAGAGAGAGAGTGAGTTGGTGAAGAAGAGAGTACGAATGACAGAGATGGGCAGTGAAAAGTTTTTAGGTTTCACCAAACAGGGTATATATAGGGTGAAGGGGGCAGGCAGTTGGTTCAGAAGGAATGATTGAAATTAAACCAACTGTTGCACCCTTTCACCTCCTGCACATCTCTCTATGACGGCTGACATGAGGGTTTTTAATGCTCATGTCCCCTTAGCAATAAATGCTCTTAATTTTGAAATAAACGAGGGAAAACATTTGCAAAAATACCCTTATGTCAAAAATAAGGACTAAAAAATAAATAAAAGAATTTGAACATTTTTTTTTAAGAAATTAGGATGAGACATAAATGGACAGAATTTACTCTTTGTTGAAATGCGGTTTTGATCCAAGCGGTCTGACTGCATCAAGCGGTTGGGAACTGGTGGTTGGATGCAGGCGGTTGGACATCTTGCGGTTTTGGTACAGGCGGTTTCAACACAAGCGGTCTCAATCCTTAAGAGTTTCAATCCTATACTCAACAAACAAGTTAGCCAATAAAAAGTATGGAATTTATTTAAGTTCAAGCATACCTATTTCTCCTCTGAGGAATGAAAACCTCTTAGAGTCAAGAGCCTTAGTGAGGATATCAGCAATCTGGTTGTCTGTCCCCACGTACTCTAAATGGATATTCCTCTTCTCCACATGGTCTTAGAGGAAATGATACTTGATATCAATATGCTTGGTCCTGGAATGCATGACAGGGTTGTTGGAGACTGAAATTGTTGAAGTGTTGTCACACATGATAGGCCAATTTCCTTCATGGATTCCGTAGTCTACCAACTGCTGCTTCATCCAAAGGATTTGACAGCAACAACTACCAACAGCAATATACTTAGCTTCTGTGGTTGACACTGAGACTGAAGCTTGCTTCTTGCTGGCCCAAGCAACTAGTCTATTCCTAAGGAAATGACAAGTACCACTAGTGCGTTTCCTGTCAATAGTACAAGCTGCATAATCTGCATCTGAATAACCTACAAGATCGAAGTTCGAATCTTTGGAATACCAAAGTCCAAGGTTAGTGGTTCCAGATAAATAGCGGATTATACGCTTGACTGCAATTAGATGTGCTTCTCTAGGATCTGCTTGATAGCGTGCACATACACAGACACTAAACATGATATCGGGCCTACTAGCAGTTAAATAAAGTAATGAGCCGATCATACCTCGATATAAAGTTTGATCAACTTTCTTACCTTTGAGATCTTTATCTAGCTTATTGCCGGTGGCCATTGGAGTATCATATGCTTTAGCATTTTCTAATCCAAACTTCTTTATTAGCTCCTTGGTGTATTTGGCTTGGCTGAGGAAAATACCTTCTTCGCATTGCTTGATTTGAAGCCCGAGGAAGAATGTTAATTCTCCCATCATGCTCATCTCAAACTTGCTTTTCATTAGCTTTTCGAAGCGCTTACAAAGTAACTCGTTAGTAGAACCAAAAATGATATTATCAACATATATTTGAACAAGTAAAGTATGATCATTGTATTTGGCAATAAAAAGAGTTGTATCGATTTTACCGCGTTTAAAACCTTTTTCTAGTAAAAATTTAGAAAGAGTCTCATACCATGCCCTTGGAGCTTGCTTAAGTCCATACAAAGCTTTCTGGAGTTTGTAGACATGATTGGGAAATTTGGAGTCTTCAAATCCAGGCGGTTGGGCAACATACACGGTCTCTTGCAGTTCGCCGTTGAGGAAAGCACTCTTTACGTCCATTTGATATAACTTGAAATGCTTGAAAGAGGCGTAGGCTAAGAAGATTCTGATAGCTTCCAATCTTGCAACTGGAGCAAAGGTTTCGTCATAATCGATTCCTTCTTCTTGCCTATATCCTTGTGCAACCAACCTTGCTTTATTCCTAGTGATGCTTCCATTCTCATCCATCTTATTCCTAAATACCCACTTAGTTCCTATCACTCCTTGATCCTGAGGTCTAGGCACTAAAGTCCAGACCTTGCATCTTTCAAACTGGTTGAGTTCTTCTTGCATAGCAACGACCCAACTGGAATCTTGGAGTGCTTCATCAATCTTCTTGGGTTCAATTTGAGATATCAAGGAAGTATGCTCGTCATAATTCGATCTCCTTGTTTGAACACCGGAAAACAGATCACCAATCACATTAGAGAGAGGGTGACTGCTGACTTCACGAACCTCCGGGGGTAAGTCTGGTTGGACAGAGGTTTGCTGAAGATCTTCAATTGGAACATCGTTAGATCCTTCAGCGAAGTCATGGAATGTAAGTTGACGAATAGGTTCTATAAGCTGGATAGGGGAATTCTCAACTTCATATTCCCTAGGAGTTGCATCTGGAGTAGGAACTTCAGGTGCGGTTTCAAATCTGCGGTTTGAGGGAATTTCAGTTGAGGGTGCTGGATTTTGCGGTTGAGGTTCAGGTGCGGTTTGAGAGGGTTCACCTGTTTCATTATGCTCAACAAAATCATCAGCAACATTTGGAGCCAAATGTGGCTCAAGGAGAGAATGCTCATCAAAAGTAACATGGACAGACTCAACTATTTTTAAACTAGTTTTATTGAAAACACAAAAAGCTTTTGAATGTTTAGCATACCCAACAAAAATACCTTCGTCGGCCTTGGCTCCGAATTTACCTCTATTTTCTCTTCCGTTGTAGAGGACAAAATATTTGCAGCCAAAGATCTTGAAGAATGCAATGTTGGGGGTTCTTCCTCGCCAAAGCTCATAGGGAGTCTTGTTATAGGTTTTGTTGATGAGGGAGCGGTTCTGAGTGAAGCATGCTGTGTTGATTGCTTCAGCCCAGAAATACTGAGGCAGCTTGGCTTCAGATATCATTGTCTTTCCAGCCTCAATCAACGTCCTATTCTTCCTTTCCACAACCCCATTTTGTTGTGGAACACCAGCAGTTGAGAAATTGTGATCAATTCCATGGTCATCACAATACTGAGCAACACCGTTGTTCTTGAATTCTGTTCCATTGTCTGATCGAACACTAACGATGTCGTCCTCTTTTTGAGTTTGGAGCCGTCTAAAAAGTGCGGTGAGAATATCATAGCAATCATCTTTGGAAATCATCATCTCAACCCACGTATATCTTGAATAATCATCCACCACCACTAAGGTATATCTATTTCCTCCAATGCTGGCAGTGGTTACGGGTCCAAACAAATCTATGTGAAGCAGTTGTAAGCATCTTGAAGTTGATGGAGCGGTCTTGCTGGTGAAAGACGACGCGAACTGCTTACCAAGCTGGCATGCACTGCATTTCTCTGGATGGTGGTCAGCCACTTTGGGTAAACCACGAACGAGGTTTTCCCTACCAATCTTTGCAAGATACTTGAAGTTCAAGTGGCTCAACCTCTTGTGCCAAAGCCAACTATTTTTCGCTCACATTTTTAGCTACAAAACAGAGATTAGTAATACTACATGCAGAATCTAAATCAATAATGTAAATATTACTCTTACGAATCCCTGTGAGTAGGGTGACGCCGGAAATGCTATCTTTGATAAAGCAATTTGATGACGTGAAGTTGCAAAGCATTCCTTTGTCGCAGAATTGAGAAATTGAAAGGAGGTTGTGCTTGAGTCCTTCAACAAGAGAAACCTTCTCAATAGTTAGGTTTCCTCTCCTTATAACACCATATCCAATGGTCTTGCCTTTGTTGTTGTCACCAAAGGTTACAGACGGACCACTTGCTTCAATGACATCTTCTAGTAATGATCTATCTCCAGTCATATGTCTTGAGCCACCAACGTCAAGATACCATTCATTTTCCTTGGAGTGACCGGCCATTATTGCGAGAGGACACGAAATGTAAACATTAAGAACGAGGTCCCCCTTTATTCCTTGGGTCCTGAAGTTAGCAACCCTTCACGACCCACACCTGTTTGACAGAAGGAGGTTTACTCTTCCTGGCATTGGATGTGAACCGTAAAAGGCATTCTGCAGCCTTGTGACCTAAACCATCACACACAGAACATTTATAAAAGCTACAAGCATCATGAGGTTTTACTAACTCCTTACTATTCTTAGGAGTTGCATGCGGTTTGGGAGGAGCGGTTGTAGCTGTGACAAAGGGAACTGGCTTTAGTTTGACCATGTATTTTCTAGGAACGCTATTCACGCTTTTGAAGGCGGGAGGAGCGGTCGAAGAAGAGGCGCGGTCGGACACAGGAATTGCCGTAACCGCCTTTTCCACCAGAAGCGGTTGGAGCAGGGATACGACCAATTCCATAAGCCATTTCCTCTGAAGCTACACTCTCAGAATCCTTTGGCTTCATCTGAGAGTTCTTTCCATATTGCTTTCCCTTTGGGTAGACATAATTAATTTGTCGTCCTTTACCCTTGCCTTTAGCATGCTTCCCCTTAGGAATTTCTTTAGTTAGTTTCAAAAACTCCTCATCCTTTTCACTAGAGGATGCACACTTCTCCTCTTCCTCAGATCCAAAACCTAGACCCTCCTTAATTCCAGGGGGAACTTGGGAGTCCATGATTCGATCCTTGGTGGATTGAGACTTGAGCCATGAATCAATAATCTTTTGGAGATCGTTGATTTGGGTAACCAAGTCATCATTCCGGAGTTGAAGTGCAGCAACCTTAGTTTCAAGGGTGCGGTTTTGATCAGCAAGAGGAGTCATACTTCTGATTTTGTCCTTAAGATTTGAAATTTCGGACTTCATCACAGTTTTCTCCGTCTTGTACAGATTAAGTTCATCATGAGCTAAGCTTAAGGCTTTCTTAAGATTAGAGAATTGATGGATCACCACTTCTGCTTCCTTGAACATCCTTTCATGTTCCATGGGAGAAACCTCTTCCACCACCTTTTTCAAAAAATTTTTTGGAATTGCTTTTGAAGGTGGAGCATTTTTAGATGAGAAAATGGGGCGTGAATACGAGCAATTTTCTATCTTAACGCTAGGAGTAAGTTTGACATCATCATCCAACTTAAAATTTGGAAGTTTTGCAGAAACCTCTTTTTCCTCCATATCTTGCAACTCGACTGACTCAGAATCTGATTCATCGGAAGCATCTGCAACTAAGCAGAGATTAACCTCTTCGGTTTCTTCGTCACTTCCATCATCAGAATCTGTTTCAATCCAAGTTGCTAATTCCTTGGAATTCTCTTCCTCCTCAGCAACCATTCCCTTGCGACGAGAAAATTTCGCAGGAGAGGTTTTCTTTTTCATGTATTCGTATTTGGGCTGTGGACACTCAGATGCAAAGTGACCAGGTTTTCTACAGTTGTAGCAAACTAGATCACTCTTTTTCTTTGTATCTCCAGCCTTAGAAAACGTTGTCGGAGGTTTGCCTTTTGAAAATGTTTTTGTGAAAGGTTTTGAGGCTTTCCTAAACTTTTGAAATCTTTTCACAAACATGGCAAAATCATCATCATCCATCTCGATGAGTGATGAGGTTGATATGGAAGGATCAGCAGTTTGATTGGATGTAGATGGTTTCTCCTCATGTTCCACAACGGATATGGAAAGCGATTTGGTTTTCCCTTCAATCTCTTCGATATGATTTAATTTAAGTTCATAGACTCTAAGGTTTGCATACAAGTTACTTAACGACCAAGTACCCAAAACTTTGGAGTCTTCTAGAGAGGTAGCCTTATTTACCCATCTAGAACCTAAAGCAGATAGGAAAGTCATATTGATTTCCTTATCGGTTAAAGTTTTACCAAGAGATCTACAAGCATTAACTACCTCAACATAGCGGTCGTAGGTTTGACGCAAGGTTTTGTTGGATTTTCTGTTGAAGTTGTTGTAGGATCTTTCAACAGTGTATAATTTGTATTCCTTGCACTCTTCGTCACCTTCGAGGTAGCTCTCTATGGCATCCCACATCTGCTTTGCAGTTTTGAGGTACATTACTTTCTGGAGAGTTGAAACGGGGAGGGTTCCAGAAATGATGTGCCTAGCCTTGCTGTCCAAGGCAACTAATCTCTTCTCTTCATCCGACCACTCTTCTTTTGGCTTTTTGACTTCTGGAGTTTCAGCATTGGTGGTTGCATCAGTGTTGGCCTTCATTGGAATCCATGGCCCATTGACTACGCATTCCACCAGCATCTCATCTATAGTTTCCAAATGAATAAGCATTCGGCACTTCCAGATGTCAAAGTGGTCTTCGTCCAAAATTGGAATGTGTGAATAGTTAACAGTTGTCATTGTCTTTGAGGTTGCCATAACGAATCGGCACACAAGCTGTTAAGCTTGAAAAATAGTGGTTTTAAAATGTGTTTGCTCTGATACCACTTGTTGGTCCCAAAGGTGGCAACAAGGGTGAAAATACAGCTAGAGGGGGGGTGAATAGCTGTTACAAATTTTTCGCCCTCGATTTAAAACTAAAACCTCTACGCTTACAAAACCTCTTGCAGTGTATAAGAAACTGCAAGTAGAGTTGTAAAATGCACAGCGGAATATTAAAGTTAAAAGCGGTTTTGAGGGGGCGGTTTTGCAAGGCGGTTTTAGTGCAATTTCCTGAGCAGTTGAAAAACTGAAAGTGTGGTTTGACAATGTTAACTCCAAACACAATTTCACAATAAAGGATAACTATATAAAGATCAAACAGAGACAGAGATAAATAATTAGCAAGCACAGAAAATATAAATGCAGTAAAGTACGAACAAGCTATTTGGAGTAGTTCAATCGATAAACGATCTACGTCCACTACCAAGATGGTTAGTCTTGGATTTCTAAGAGAGATTTTATATTGAGTATTGAGAGATTACAAAGTACAATAAAATCTTTTCTATGAAGAACAAATCCTAGACTATAACCAGTGTATCTCAAATGAATAAACTATGTGTTTAAACAAGTGAGGTGTGTGTGTGTTCAAGATCAAGGCTCTTTAAATCTGTGAGATGTAGAGCTCAATGATTCTTGAATGTCTTAAGGCTTGATTTCTGGGCTAGGAAATATTTCTTGAAGGTTGAAGATGAAGATTCAAAGGACTTAGAATTTCTGGGCAGAGCTTCAATTTCTTATGAACACATCAATTTCTCAAGTTTCAAGCAATCTTCAAATGATGAAGGTTGGGGGTATTTATACCCAAGCATCAGGAATATAGCCGTTGGACACAGCTGTTGTAAGGACAGTCCTTGATGCTTTCTCATTGGTCCACAGCAACCACTTTTGTCCTTTGGAACTGTTGATGCAGGTAAAGCTGATCAGACCTCAGCTGCAATCAAGGTGGTTAGGACATCTGTAACCTTTTTGAGGTCCTTGCAGATCTTATCTGAAAAGTAGTCACGTGACAAGATATGGTGGTTGACTTTTGAAATTGCTGACGTGGATTCCAACGGTCAAAGGAGTTCACTTCAAGTAGCCAATCATTGGGGCGGTTCTGGTGATGAGCGGTTTGACAAAAAGCGGTTCCACCAGAAGAGGATTTCCATATGTGCGGTTTGCACATTGGTATTCAAGCGGTTCCAGACTAAGGGGATCACAAGGTAGTTTAGCAAAAAGCGGTTCTGCCAAGCGGTTCACTGAGGCGGTTCTGAAACCTTTTGAACTGCAATCCTTAGATCCAATGATTTTTGTGCCAATCTTCAAGCCTAGATTTAACCTATTCTATAAAATGGACTTAGCTAAAAATTGAAGTCTAAGCTTCATTACATAGGGTCCTAAAGTCCTGAAAATAGACAGGAGGTTATGGTATCAATCAAATCTAATACAAAATAGGAGGGTTAAAATATGCATACCCAACACCTCCCCTCACTGGGGTAAACTCATTATGTCGCCAGTATCAAAAGTTGGGACTGGGTCAGGCTATCATTAGGCGAGTGGCGAATAGATATTTGCTCGCTACCTTTGACGAGGAGGGGCTCACTCTTGAAGAATTCAGTGACCGCACGGGTCTAATTGCCTTAGAGGTAACACTTTTCCATTTTCCCAATATTCTCCTTTTATTCCTAGTTCTTTATTTTGATCGTCTTATTTCTATCTCGCAGTCTTTAGCGCTAGTCGAGCAAGCCAAGTGCGGTTGGAGGGCGGCTTTGGAAAAGGAAAAGATTGACAGGGCTAACTATGCTAGGAAGGCAAGATAGGTGGAGGAGCTGAAGAAGAAGCTTCAGGAGATGGACTCTCAGTGCTCGACACTATAGACGGCTCATTTCAATGCCGAGAAGGAGCGAGATGAAGCTTACTTGTCTCTGAAAGCAACAAAGGAGCAGGATGATCCCACTGTCGACTTAGGTGTTGACAAACTAGCCCAGTGGGCAAGTGAGGATCGCTACGATTATGTAGCTAGAGCTGGTCACTCCTTGGTCCCCTATAATTCCAACGACTTGGTCGTCATCACCAAGCAAGATGCAGAAGATAGGCTTGAGCCCTGGGTCGCTCCTGCCGTCGAGCCAAGGAATTTTGATGTCATAGTCCAAGAAATTATGGAGGCTGACGAGGAGGAGGAGGAGGAGGAGGAGGAGGCACTCACTACCAGGTTTTTAGGATGCATAGCAGCAACAACTACAATAAAGTAGGTTTCCTTTGTAATGAACAAGTCCTTAAACAGTTTCCTATTATATTTGATGGTCATGCCTTGGCCCGGTTTGGGAGGCATTTTACTTTATAACTTTATAATTGTTGATCTTAGCCCACTTTTGGGAGATCAACCTTTGAATGTTAGTAGGAATTATCCAACTTTTGTTTGACAAAGTGTTTTTAATTTACTGTCCGATTAGTATGAGAACGATATCGATTAAGACTTTAGTCGAACCTGTTTGACAAAGTGTTTTTAATTTACTGTCGACTAAGTTTCTAGTTGGATCTGTTTGATGAACGAGATTGACTTAAATTTAGTTGAATGTGTTTAAAGAACAAGATTGACTAAGGATTTAGTCGAATTTTTTTAGGTACAAAGATTGACTAAGTCGAATCTGTTTAAGGAACGAGATTGACTAAGTCGAATCTGTTTAAGGAACGAGATTGACTAAGACTTTAGTCGAATCTGTTTAAGGAACGAGATTGACTAAAGCTTTAGTCGAATCTGTTTAAGGAACGAGATTGACTAAGACTTTAGTCAAATATGTTTATGACATCGAGATTGGCTAAAAGACGGATCTGAATCAACACATGGGAAGTATAAGAAAACATCATTGGTAGAACTTTAAGAGAGCAATCTATTTTTATTGAATAAGAAATCATTACATAGAATTTATCAACTCTTACATCGGCACAAAAAAACTTTCAAAAATAATACTTAGTCAAGGCATGCCAAGGATGTTTTAGCTCGCTTCCTCCGGGATTGTCAATCATGTAAGTCCCTTCCTTGATTACTTTGGTGATGATGTATGGACCTTCCTAGTTAGGCGACAATTTGTTTTGCTCAGACTTACGCCAAGTCACTTCGATCTTCCTGATGAGATAGTCTCCAATCCTAAAGGACCTCTTCTTGACCTTTCTGTCATGGTACCCCTTTGTTTTTTGTTTGTAGTTAACCATTCTGTGTTGGGCGGTCATTCATTTTTCATCAAGAAAATCTAAGTCGATCAATCTGTTGGAGTCATTATGAGTCTGGTCAAACAGTGCAACCCTGATTGTTGAAATTTGTAGCTCGGCAGGTGCCATGGCCTCCGACCCATAAGTAAGAGAAAATGGGGTTTCCCCTGTAGGCCCTTAGGTGGTTGTGCAGACTGCCAAAAAGCAAGTGGGAGTTTTTCCAACCATATTCCAGCTCGTCCATCTAAATTCTTACTCAAAGCCGTCAAAACCAACTTGTTGGCTGCTTCTACTTGTCCGTTCCCCTGGGGATATGCGACTGAAGATTTCCAATGGTTGACTCCAGTCTTTTCATCTTTATCTCAAAAGTTGTTGAAAACTGAAGGCCATTATCGGATACAATTGATTGTGGCACCCCAAAGTGAGACCAAATGTAGTCAAGGATGAAGTTAATGGCATTTTCCTCAGTTATCTTAGCCAACGGATTTGCTTCTATCCACTTTGTGAAGTTTTCTATGGCAACGATCACATACTAGCAATTTCCACAAGTGGGTGGGAAGGGTCCAATCAAATCTACTCCCCACATGTCGAACGACCAAGCGGCAATCACATGAGTTTGCTCGGTGGTCGGCACCTTAGGCAGATCGGCATACCTTTAGCACTTGTCACACTTTTGCACGAATTCATGGGCGTCTTCCCTCAGATGTGGCCAATAATACCCATGAATTATTATCGTGTCCTCCAAAGTTCTGGCCCTCGGGTGTCGACCTTATACCGCTATGTACTTCAAACAAAAGATTTGGGGCCTCTTGAGGATGGATACATCTTTAGAGCAGTTTGATGAAGGACCTTCTAAACAAAGCTTCCCCGTGAATAGTAAATATAGGAGATTTCTTCTTGATCACTCGAGCTCTCTGCTCGTCTTCAGGTAGCTCACACAACTCGATGTAAACCTTGATCTTGTGAATCCAACACTTAGCACTATTCTCCAAGCATAGAACCTGAACTCGCTCGTATGCTGGTTGTTCTAAGTAAGAGATGGGCTGATTGTGTTCTTCATCAGATGTAGCCAACTTCAAGAGTAGATCGGCCAATTCATTTTCTTTACATCTTATCCTCTGAATTTCCCAAAATTCCAAGTCCTGGATCAATTTCTTGATTAGGCCGCAATAATTGACCAGGATTAGGTTGAGCATCTCGTACTCACCTTTGACTTGATGGACGATCAACAGAGAGTCACAATAAGCTAATATATTGGTTTCTCCGAAGCATTTGGCATACTCGATGGCTGCTATTAGAGCTTCGTATTCAGCCTGGTTGTTGGAGGCCTGGAACTTGAACCTCAACGCTTCCTTGAACATTTTCTCACTTTCAGGCTCCACCAAGACAATTTCGGCCCCACTAACCTTCCTAGTTGTAGACCCATATGAATATACCTTCTAACAGTCCACGGGTAAACTAAACTCTTGTCGACTTTATAGTTCTTTTCTTTTGGAAGCTTTCGGTTTAGGTGTCCCTGGGTCGTCTTTGTTGGTAAAGGACATCTCAACCAAAAAATACACCAAAGGTTGGGCTTGGAGTGCCTTTCGAGGTCAATACTCAATATCAAATTATGTTAGCTCAATCACCCAATTGAGTAGTCAACCTGAACTTTTCGGCTTGTGCATGATCTTTTTCAGAAGTGCATTAGTGAGCACAATAATATGATGAGCGGAGAAGTAGTCCCTCAGCTCCTTTGCTACGACCACCAAGCCATAGGCCACTTTCTCCGCTTGAAGTATCTCCCTTCCACATCTAATAGAGCTTTTCTTATATAATAGACTAGTTTTTGGGAGCTATTTTTCTCCCGCACTAACACCGCTGCAACGGCATGATCGCCTGCCGACAAGTACACAAACAAGCATTCTCCTTGAACCAGACTACTAAGAAGTGGGGGAGAGGCGAGATAGCTTTTGAGTTGTTGAAAGGATGATGAACATTCGGCCATACACTCAAAGGCTTTCGTCCCCTTTAGAGTCTTGAAGAACGGGAGAGATCTCTCGGCCGACATGGCTATGAAACGCCCCAGGGCAACTACTTGACCTTTCAAACGTTGAAACTCCTTGATGTAGGTGGGCTCCTGCAATTCGACCAATGCCTTAATCTTCTTAGGATTGGCTTAAATACCCCGCTATGATACACCCTAGGAACTTTACGGCTGCCACTCCAAATACACATTTTCTCTAATTCAATTTCATGTCGTTTTCTCATAAATTGGCGAACATTTCCCTTAGGTCATCTATATGATGCCCTGACTTGGTTTTGATAACCATATTATCGATGTAATCCTCCATGTTTCTCCAATTTTACTAGCAAAGACTATGTTAACCATCCTTTGGTAAGTAGCCCCAGCATTCTTTAGCCCGAATGGCATTTTCGTATAGCAGTATACTCACCCAGCTGCCTGGAAGGCTATCTTTTCAATATCTTCCTCGTACATTTTTATTTGATGATAGACTAAATATGCATCCAAAAAACATAAAGTGGTATGGCCGGCAATGGAGTCGACCAACTTGTCAATACGGGGCAATGGATAACTATCCTTTTGGCAGGCTAAGTTCAGGTCCGTAAAATCAACGCACATTATCCATTTTCCATTGGCTTTCTTGAACATTACCACGTTTTCCAACCAAGTGGCGAAGGTCGCCTCCCTGATTATGCCCGCACTGAGTAGTTTTTTGACCTCCTGTTTGATGGCGACTTCCTTGTCACGAGCAAAAATCCTAAGCTTCTGGCTTTTGAATTTAATAGTGGGGTTCAACTCAAGTTTGTGCACGACCACTACATCTTTAATGCCCCTTCATATCTTCGACTCTCCAAGAGAATACATTCAAACTTTCCTGTAGTAAGACGACGATCTCGACTTTTCCTCAGATGACATTTGTCTTCCCACCTTAATTTTGTGATCGGGATAAGCCACATTGATTTTCACCTCTTCTAGTTCGTCCACGGGTTCCAGTTCTGGACCATCCTTAAACTGTAGGGTCTCAATTATGATCTCTCTAACCCTTCTTCTCTCCTCAGCCGCAAGGTGGGGTGCTTCTTCCTCAATCATCCCATCCAACTCTGTTGTCAGTTGGCCAGCACCAGTGGCCCCCCGAGTATTGGTCAATATAGGTCTCCAATGAAAACTTGATTGACCAAGACTAGATCAGTTGCAACCTCGCGACCGCTTGAGGGACATGTAGCCTCAATCATGACCTGGTCATGAGGATAGGCCGCCTCACGCTGTACCACTTCCATATCCTCATCCACACAGTGGATAGTTGCCAATCTTGAGGTCGTATTTGTTAACTTAGAATATTTCCAACTTGTCTCTGGCGTTTCAATCTCGAGCTCTCTTTTCTTCTTGGCTATCAGAACATGGTCGAGGTATTACCTGATGTTCCTAACACACACTCGATGCCAAGAGGGGTAGAGAACTTAACTCTCTGATAGGGGATTGGTGGGATCATCCCTAGGGCGAACTAACCAGGAATACCCAGGATTGCATGGTAGTCAATTACTACATCAATGACGATAAAAGTCACCTTAGCTGTTGTTTTAAGAGGATGTTGCCCGAAGTCTACCTCGAGCTCGATCTGGCCCTTTGCATCGACCCTATGATTTGTGAAATCCTCTAGTCGACCTAAGTAAGGTGACAATCGAGTATCGGGAAGGCCCATTTCTTTGAAAGTGTTGTAGTAGAGTATATCCTTGCAAGCTCTAGTGTCGACCAAGATTCTACTGAATGTGAAATTGTCAATAAGCCTTGGGATGATCAAACTCAGCTCTCTAGTAGCCATGCTGGTGGCCAACTCGAATGTATAAAAGCTAACAATATCCTCTTGTGCACAACTACTTGGCGGAACGTACGGAGCTTTACTCAGCTGAAAAATCTTGTGTTTAAGGGACGTGTTACTCGTCTCCTTTGCAATCACCCCAAGGGTCAGCCTGGGTTGCCTTAGCTCGGGTGGCCCCATTGCAGGTCGATCCTCTAATGGGGGACGATCTCCTTTCACAAATTGATCTAGTCTGCCTTCATTAACCCACTTCTGGATGACTTTCTTCAAACTTAAACAATCTTCCGTGTTGTGGCCAATATCCTTATGATACTCACAGTACTTGTTGTTGTCTCGACGTAACTTATTATGTGGGTTCATAGGTACTGGGGGTCCCAAATGAACTGTGTTCATGATTTTTGTCCTGCTCAATGTGAGGGGTGAAATTTTCAGGGACTCTTTCAATCGCCCTAGTACGGTTTTTTCCCTGACCATTGCTTGGGTCGACCGTAACGGTGGTCCCTTTAGACGACTCTCCCGTGTTGCCATTCTTTGAGCCTCTCTTCCTTTCCTTACATTCCTCGTCGACGACCACATCATATGCCCTTTCAAACAAATCTTTCCTCGTGGTCGCGCGCCTAACCTGTAGTTCGTAATCTAAGTCAGGGGAGGACACCCCATTTCTGAAGCAATTAGTGACTTCCCTATCAGGCAAGTCCTCCTAAATTTGGTCGACCTGTGAGGATCCCGACCCGGAACCTACACGTGTCCCGAGATGGAGCGTCCTCAAACTAACCCAAATTTCCTTAATCTTTTAAAAACTTTTATTTAACTTTCAAACATAAACATAACCATTTTAAAATAACTCTACTCCTTTCCACATTGGAGGAAGAGTTGACCAACCTTTAAAGTAATAAACAATTTTAATTACAAGAAGATGTCGAATATAAAATAGAATTAGAGTTTATGAATACAACCCTTTAAAAGAATTATACCAACATACACTTTCTACACCAACCTATACATAACCCGACAATTCCCAAAATTACCACTCTAAACTCCTTTCCGCCCTTACTTGGTCGGTCCACCTGTCTCGGGATCTAAAAATATTAAAGGGAGAGGGGTGAGAATAAATCTCAGCAAGCTATTATGAATGCAGCAATATGCCAAATAAAATGCAACACATAACAAGTCGCATATAACACATTGGAAAAGTCTAAACACCTTACATTACCTGGGTTTACTCTTTTCCCGTCACGAACAATAATCGTACAACATTGGGTATAATAATACTCCAATCTTACAGTTGAGCCGCTAAGCAATACTCACATCTTATAAGACCCGTTTTTCAGTGGAACCAAATAAGATAGTAGTAAATCGTAAGGCTTTTGGCTCAATACAGATGCTATACCCCAACCCGCGCCACAGGAGGGGACGGCCACGTATATAACATAATCCGATCACATTAGGTCACACTTCCATAATTGATCGTATTATGTTATACCCCAAACATCACCGATTAACACATTATCAAGCACATAATAGTTACTTGAAATATAATCCACAAAGGGGATAAGCAACATAGCAACATGGTAAAATATACTCATGTTCAACCAATATCATAGTACAACATTTATGTAATATACTAAGCATAATACCAACCATGAATAGGTACTCAAGTGAAGTAATAAAGTATCAACAGTTACGCACACTTAGACAATATTCAATAATAAATGATCTCTATAAGGATCCAAGTTAACTTTACCAAGTGAAAGTCATTACACAACCTCAGATAACATTCATAAAAGTTCACGATCTACTTCCCAAGTTCGAATCATATTGGTGAAGTACTAATCAAGCTTAACAACCGTTTTCCGGACAATGATCCATATTATAAGGTCCCGATAAAGATTCAAGTTAAATCTATTAAGTTGTAGTCACAATGCTTAAGTGGCCCAAGCCCTACTTTAATCTAAGTTGAGAAGGTTTGATTCATATCCGAATGTGATTAGGTTCCATTAATTTATAGTGGTTATGAGTTATGCCACTAGGTTGTTGGTAAATCAGTAAGAAAAGAGGCTAAGGAGGATCTGGCATTGTGGGCGACCGCCCATGCCACTTGGGAGACCGCCCAAGTGGTTCCCAAAAACAACCCAAGTTGCTGCCCTCTTGGGCGACCGCACATATCCTCTTGGGCGACCGCCCAAGAGGGATTTCCAAGCATACACATTTCTGTCTAGATGGGCGGCCGCTCATCACCACTTGGGCGACCGCCCAAGGCTCCTATCCAGCAAGATAAATTCCCAAACCCTTGTTTACCTAGGTTATTTTCCTTTCTTTAAATCTTCCTAACTTTTATGATTACCAAAAGAATTTCCTCATTTTACAACCTTATCCTAAATCCTTTAAACCCAAAATAACATAATCCTAGATTATTTTCCACAAGATTTCCAACCCATTTTATCAACTCATTTCAAGTAAATTCTCTAAAATTAACTCAACCCATTTCTTACATTCTAAATCAACTTCTAAGAACAAGAGCATCATTTTATTTCATTTATAAATTCTCCAATCTTCAAGAGAGTTCCCAAGCATTTAAACAACTATTCTTCATAACAAGAACAACCATAAATAGTTCATGAACATTTAATGAAGGAAAGGGTCATAATAACTCACCTAGCAAGCATGGAAATGAAATGGAGATTCTTTTAGCTAGATGTGCTCCTCTCTTCACCCCGAACATAAAAGTACTCTTGGACTTGAAAATGGAGAAGGATGGACTTCTCTATGGACTTGAGAAGGATGCTTCCATGGAGAGCTTCCATGGAATTTCTAGGAGAAAGTAAGAAAAGAATGAAGAAGAAGGATGGGGAGGTTAATTAAGTAAGGGGGGAGTATGGGGGAAAACATGGGAGGGTATGGGTCCTTTGACTAATGAGGGAAAAAGGAGAGGGTTTTAGGGGAATTGGTCCCCCACCCAATAATTCCCTACAAAAATTCTTTCATCATTTTAAAATAATTCTCCACACCAACAACATTTTATTTGTTCATTTTATTATCACTCCATTCTATTACTTTATTTATTTCTCATTATTATTTTTCCCTTAGAACATTATTTATTTCCTTATCATTTTATCCTAATATAAGAAATCAAGGATGTAAAATGAGCACATAATATTAACAATAATATTAAAAGCATATAATATTATACTAAAACTAGTGCCTATGGTTAGGGTCGTTACACGACCAGCTCCTTGAAACTGGTGAAATAGCTCATGGTACTCTCAGTCTTCCCTTGGGCTATATTGTTTAGGTCGGTGACCATTTTCTTTCAGGCTCCAGCCATTGAGAACCTCTCCAAGCATTTATGTTGCATGTACCTCCAACTGTTAATGCAACCCGTTGACAAGCCACAGAACCAAGTCAAGGCGACCCCAGTGAATGTGCTTGTTAATGCCTTGCATAGCACGTCATCCTTAGAGGAGACCAAACATATTGACACCTAAAAATATTGCATATGGTTCAAGGCATTGGTTGACCTTAAGTACTTTTCCAGAACGGGCATCTTAAACCTAACTCGGGATGGCCTAGGTCCAACATCCACTGATGTAAAGGTCAAAGAGTGTTGTAATTTTGCTCGACCTTGCCAGGGTGACCTGTCGATCTGCCTCCATATCATCCAACCTTCTCTTAAGGTTTAACAATTCCCTAGCGTTCAAGCCATGCCCTTCATCCCTATGGTGGGAAACGGAGTTTGACTTATGGATCTCCTCCCTTTGATGTAGCCTCCGGAGAGGCGTTTGCTCTCTTTCAACTCTTGGGGGTGTCCTTTCCCTCATTTCTCTCCTTGGAGGTGATCGACCTTCTGCTGAGGGCGCACCCCTTGCTCTGGGAGGCGACCTGTCCCTTGTTCTGTCAGCCTCCAAATGCCTCATTTTGGGCCGAGTTAGCTTCTTGTTCCATGTTATTGTTGAGCCTGTCTCGTAGGTCACCCAAACAATCAAACGAATTACTCGTCGGGCAAGGCCTTTCGTTTCTCCCTTCACCCCTTGTGGGCCCTAGGCCCTGTTTTTGGGTCGTTGTGATGTTTGTGATGGTGCTACCTGGTGGAATCTATGGTCGTCCTTTCTAGGAGACTTTGGTAGCTCAAGTAGCTCGTCATGATCCTCCAGCAAGCTCTGTAGGACCTTGGCCCGTTCCAATAGTAACTCCTTCCTACTAGGGTGAAAAGCTGAGGGACCTGGTACGTCGCTTGCAGTTGTTCGATCCGTTTGATGCTTCTTGTTTTGCTGACCACCCCATTGGGCCTCTTCTCTCTCCTTCTGTCCTGTATTCCTACTTCATCCGCCACACTTTCGGAATGGGTAGGCCTCCTAAGTGGGTTTTCGAGAGGAGGAGGGGGGAGGTGAGCCGTGCGGTTTCTGTGCCCATATCCGCACATGTGTTGTTTTCGCCGGCATTTTCATTGGCCTGATCACTTGAGGCAGTAGCAGTATGCCCGTCTGACACCATGTTTGTAAGTTTGCAAAGTTATAAGATCTAGTATTCAACGATTCCCGGCAATGGAACCAAACTGATGATGCAGGAATCGCCCGGATTAGCTTTAGTCCAACAGTAGGTTATAATCCAGCTCCTTAGACCTGAAACCACGAACAAACGACTAGGCAGATGGTCTCCGGCTAATACCCTCCGGCGTGATAATGAGGTATGGTGTTTGAGAGTGTTAAAATGTAAGGAAACAAGTATATCTCAATAGCCAAAATGGCGTTACCTTTCTCTGTTGAGTATGGAATGATATTTATAGTGTTGTTATTGGATGTATACGAATCTCGTAAATCATGAAGAGAAAGTAGGCGTAACCGTCTCCGAGAATGTAAGAGACGGTTACTTATGATGACTTGGGTTTAAGCACGTTTAGCTTGGTCGAGGTTAGCTAGTTAGTTTAGTCGATCTAAATTTGTGCCTTGGCTGGACAGGGATTATGTGAGGGGTAGATCGCGAGTCGGACGAATCTAGGTTGGGACCAAGGAAGGTCGGACAATAAGCTTGGTCGACTGGATCTAGTTGGATGAGTTCACGTACTTTAGTGATGCTTTAATGGGTCTTCTACACTTGATGGACCTTTAGGCCTGTTTAGACGTAGTGTCAAATTGTTGAGCCTATGACGTCACTTTTTTTCCGTTCACTAGGCATAAACAAACACATGATCATAATTAGGGAGTATATATACCTGAAAATTTGCTAGTACAAAATATAGTCACATAAAATGAAAATAGCCCTATGTATATACACAAAACCATAATTACATGTAACTTGCTAGTACAAAATACGAGGTTATATTTAACCAGCAACTACAAATTGGCTCCGAGTTGGTACAAAATTATGAAGCAACTTCTCATTATACAATTCCTCCTTCCATTTTCTATTGTTCTTCTCTATAAATTCTTCAATTCTCCTCTTAAACTCTCTCTCATCTTCAAAATCTCCACCACCACCACCACCGCCATCATCACGAGCATAAGCATGAAAACGATCAATACGAAGATCACTATGATTATGATCATAATAACCATCTTCTTTAACGAGCTCTTCTCCGTATGTGATTGGGGTGCTATCAAGTGCAACTATTGCACCTGCACACTCTGTCGGAGATAAACTGGCTACAGACTTGACATTCTTTTGTTTGTATTCCACATATACTAAACGAGGACAAAACTCATCATTGTGATCATCCTCTTCAATCTTTTCTCCTTCGTATGTTGCCATTTCCACATACTCTAAAGGAGGACAAAACTCATTGTTGTTATCATCATTGTGATCATCCTTTTCAATCTTTTCTCCTTCACATGTTGCCATATAATCTTGAGGGAGATTAAAGATTGATTCAAGATCTTTACTAGATGAATATTTAGAAGTACTTACAATTTCGAGACCCGTAATATCATACTCTTCACATTCTTGTTTCTTTTCTTCTTCATATGGTACCACATAATCTTCAACATAGAAGATTGGATCAAGCTCTCCTTTACTATGTGGCTTAGAACTTACCATTTCAATGGCAAAAACAATGGCGGAAAACGCAAAGAAGGCAACCATGGGATAAGATTTAATACGCAAGATCAAAGTAGAAATAAGAACTAAAATGAAAATTGGTAGAGCCAAAAATAAGATGAATTTTTGAATAATTAGACCCAAATAGTATAAAGTTAGTTTAGTGGCTCTAATTATCTTCATGTTCCTCACTCCTAAATGTTGATAAATATCTTGTTTTAGGTGCTTATATATATGGTGATATTGAGTGATTTTAAATGAAGATAACTATAGGAGACTTCTTTGAAAAGTTTTGGAAATTGTTGAGATTAAAATTGATATATTTTATTAAAAATCTTATTGTCAATTAAATGAGGTGGTGTTATGTTTATTAAAATTGAATATTTTATTAATAAGCTTATGTCATTTTAATGAGGTGGAATTGCGTAAACACGGTAATGCTTGACTAGTAGGGATATTTGTATGAGTTGTCTGTATTATTTACTACCTCCGGGCCACCTAAAGTGTCTCAAATAGTCAATTTAAGTTAAGTTTGATTTAAATATTAATGCAAATTTAATCATTTTATTGAAATTGTAAAAATTGTCACTGATAAATTATTTAATTATTTATCCAGGGGCGGAGCCAGGGGGGCATGGGAGGGCACTCGCCCCCCAGCGGCGGAAATGCAGTGAAAAAAATTTTTTTTTGCACCCCTCATATTTTTTTTTATATATGTATATATATAATTAACTTCAAGATTAACACCAGTGAGTGGTGAGGCTGTCAAAGAAGAGCGAGTGAAGCTTAAAGCCTTCGGTGCTTCCCTTTCAAATCCATGCTCGAGCCCCCGCTACCTATATTTTCAATTAATTTTATTTGTCCTCCATCTTTGCTATTCTCTCTTTCTCTCCATCCATTTTTTTTTCTTAACAGTTTTGTTTTTCTCTTTCTCCTAATTTCCTCACATTTTTTCAATCTTAATTAATTAGTTAGGCTTTTCCCATTTCTTAATTCTTTACATTTTTAACTAAAATACATTGTATTTCATGGATCCGACCCATTTTTTACTTGTCCGACCCGAAAAAAATTTTTCGGGGGCAGCGCCCCCGAACCCCCGTGAAATCTTGTCCCCCATCGGGCAATTCCTGGCTCCGCCCCTGTATTTATCAATAACAATTTTTTAAATTTCAATAGAATGATTAGATTTGCATTAAAGTTTAAGTCAAACTTAACTTGAATTGATTATTTAGAACACTTCGGACGGGATGGAGGGAGTAGAATTGGACCAAGGGAGTATAAGCGATGTTGTACTTCAATATACCAAATGGTACCCTTACAATAATGAAAATATCCGTAAAAATACTTCATTTATATTTTAATGGTCAATTTGAATATATTTTTGATTCATAATTTGCTTCAATTCATTTATTCAAGTTCTCCAAATTTCAGATTTTTTTGTTTCAAAATGAATTGGTTTTTTTTTTTTTTTTGTAAAAAACATTGTTTCTAAACGCTTTTTTACCAAAAAATATTCCGTTGTTCATTTTATTATATCGTAAAAGTAAATGGTTAGAAAATGAAAAACAAAAATATTTATGAATCTTTGCAATTAAAATATACCCCCTCCGTCCCAAAATGTTTGTCCCATTTGATTTTTTTGTTGAACTTTGACCACAAATTTATGAGAAATTAATCATGTTCATGAAATTCTAAAAGTTGTTGTTGATAATATTATTAATGGTGAATCAATAGAAATTTTTAGAATTTCATGAACATAATTAAATTATCATATATTTGTGATCAAAGTTCAACAAAAAAGTCAAATGAGACAAACATTTTAGAACTAAAAAAATATAAAAATAACTCATTTTCATAATATACGAACCCTAAAATTAAAATGAAATTTAAACATTCATTATTTAGTGACGAATCCGCACACTATTTCTCTTCATCCTTTTAAACGTCCCACGTATCATCTCTTTGCTAGTGTATCGTGTAAATATAAAATAAGAGAAATGATATTGGGGGGGGGGGAGGAAATATAAAATAATAAAACTAATGTATCAAGTTAATATATCATTTTCCATTACCAAGAAGATGTTTTTTCGTAATACAGATGGCAGTATGGACATATTAGCTTTAGCACGCCTCTAATTGTTTATTCTGCTGCATTTAGGGAAAAAAAGAAAACATGGAAACCATGCTACTATCATTTTCTCCCTAATAGTTTCGTAAGTTAAATAATACTACAATCAATGAAGTAAGACAGTTTTCTATGATTAATGTAATGGAAAGAATTCACGGGAATTTTCCGGAAAAGCCTTAGTTCAGTAATAATAGATTGTAATTCAACTTGATGCTGCCAAGCAAATTTGGTTGCACAAGAACTGAAAATAAGGATACTTCGGCTATCTTTTTTCGTTGGTCTCCTGAACATGCACACACGTAAACTAAGCCGGGGGTGGCTCCGGCAAGACTCCTCCGGCGTAAGAGTAAGATTACTTGGTCACAAAACAGGTAAGCAACAATGGAGTTCTAGAGAGAGAGAGAGAAAGCTTGGATAGTAGAGAGAGAGACGTACCCAAAAAATGACACTATTCATCTAGTTTTATACTCCCAAGCCTCCGGTGCCTTGCACATGGGGGACACTTGTCAATCATCCACCTAGGGTCCCCAACCAACTTCAAACTTAATGAAATTATACTATTCACCTTGTCAAATCACCCCACAGTTGACGGTTTATAGTGGGTCCAACTGACAATCCAACAACTGACAATCCAACCGTCACTCAGGATTACCTTTCACATAAGCCGTTAGGCGACAATCAAAGGATAGGCGGCAATACTCGGATTGCCGCCAGTTCCAGCCTTCTCAACAGCTTGCCGCCAGTTCCAGCCTTCTCAACAGCTTGCCGCCAGTTCCAGCCTTCTCAACAGCAGGATTCTCGCCATTGGCTATATCACATTTGAATTGTAATTCCTCAATGTATATATCTCGATTTACCTTACTCTCACATGTCGGTCAACGGAGGTCGCCTTATCCCCCATGCCACCTCATGACCCTGAGCCAACTTTAATACCCACTCTAAACATATTTGGCCCATTTATACCTGTTGGGCCTAATTTCCTGTTCAGGCCCAACTCCATTTTTCATAATCACATCAATAGCCCCCAAATTCGAGACCTGGACTATTCATGGTCCAGGCGAGAAAATTTAGAGGTCGCCCAAGATTCTCGCTCCAAACCTTTAATTTGGCGAGATAAGGACCATATTTGACACCTAAGGGGCCACGTGTCGTCTCAGGGTTGAGGGGTCTGAACGGTTTGGCAGAACCGTATTCTGTCTTGGCATTCGTGCATTTCAATAAATGATCCTTAATAAAGGGGAGGGAATTTCCAAATTTGAACATCATTTAAAGTTTTTAGAAAACTCCCAAGCACCCCTTCATCTCCTCGACGCTAAGGGCAGTTCTCTGTCCCTCATTTTTCATTTTTTCAGTTACTCAACCTTCAAGTTTTCTCTAGCACTCCAGCGAACCGACTCTTGAGAAAACCCTCTTTTCACCGTAATTTCACCCGTTCTTACCGTTTATTTTCACCATTTCTTTACTCCTTTCACGTTTGCGGTTACAAATCTTCAATTTGGGGCTCCCCAGGCACGTTTCTGGAAATTCCCATCGTATACTTGAAGTTTTCGGCCAAACTCCGGCTAAAATCATCGTTTCCGTCATTTTCTTCAATTTCTCCAGGTAAACGTTTGAATTCTCGTGCTTTCCTTATTTACTGCTTTTTACTTCAACTTTGCTATCTCGCTCAATGGCACGAACTAAGTCCTGTGCTAGGACAATTAGGTTTGGGCAAAGTTTGAAAACTGGGGGGTATTATATGGTTGAAATGGGGGTATGGGCAAGGATCCCACGGGAAGACCTTAATTTTATGCTTATGCGACATGACGCTGATGTCGCAGTCTTAGATGCTTTAGAGATTAGGGGTCCCCCCTTTTTACACAAGTCCGCACCTATGCAAACCTTCTATAACACTTGGGAGTTATGCTGGCACGTTTGCGACTTTTATCATTCCCGCTTTGATTCTAATTTTTCTGACACTGACTATCCCGCAGCCCCCAATTTACGTAGTCGTCGCTTCTATAAACAGGTTCTTTCCAGATCCAGCGACCGGAGCGACATGTCTTCCACCAATTCTACTTCCAGCCATGATGTCTCGGATACTCTAGCCGCGGAGACATCATCCCATAATCAGGTTCCATTTGACCACCTCCTTCTCACCAATGTCGTAGAAGCCAGTACTTCTTCCACTGACTTCCAAACTCCTCTACACACCAAATATGGTATCAATCATAACACATACCACATTGAGCCGTATACTGGCGACATGAATCTAGCCATCATGCGACAACGAATTGACGGGGTTTTCGCATATGTTTCCCAACTAGAAGCCGGTCTTAGGTTTCCTTTAGACCCCTTCATTTGCACCTTCCTTCATAAATCCCAGGCCACCATAGTGGACCTTCACCCCAATGCTTTCCGCATTTTAACCAGTTATACTGTTATCTGTAGGGCTCTTAAGCACGAGCTCAATATTTCTCTTTTTGTCCATATATTTGAGCATTACACCGCTGTTTCTCAGCGAGATGGTGTAATCGAAAAACGCCTGTCAATAAAATATCGAAAACCTAAGATCCTCACTCCTCTTCCTGGAAAAGTCCACAATTGGCAATCTAAGCCGCTTTTTATCACTTCTCGCATTGGGTGGACACACTCAGGCAACTTGAGGGAGATCATTCCCAAGGTTGAGATCAAAAAGGAACTAGTTTCTGGCGACACTCGCCTCAAAGATTGCATCTTACAAGTCATCGCCAACGCATCTGACACTGGCCTAGCCCTATTCTCATGGCGAGAAATCCTTTCCAGCCCCTCCCTTCTATGAGAATTCGGGTTCCATGAATTTTCGTACTTTATTGATGAAACCCGCATAACCATCGTTCACACTGCCCCATATCCTGGATGGGAAGTCCATACCAAAGATTTTTTTGCCTTTGAGTGCAATCCTTGCAAGCGGGAAGGACATTGCTGCAAAGCCATGTATGACGTATACAGTATGCCTTCTCGCCTCAAACTTTACTTCATTTTCTTTGATTATTTCCTTTAAATAACTTTTCTCTTTTTTCTTTTCGCAGAATTCAGATCAATGTCGCTATCCCAAAGACGAGATGCTTTCTCGAACATGGACGGCCGCCGCAAACGGCTAGCTGATGCCCGACAAGCCGCTCTGTCCCAAACTATTGAGAAAGAGATCCCAATCTCCATCCATGGCGATGATTCTGAGGCAATAGCGCGAGAAAAAGCCCTTGCCGCTGTGGAGAAAGCCACCGGGAAATCTGTGGCTGAGCCTTCCCGGAAACGCAGGAAATCCAAGACCCCAATACAGGGAACGGGGCTTAACTTGGTGGATGAGGAGGAAGACGTTGAAATAGAAATTATTCAGGACCAAGAAACAGAGCCCCCAGCCACCGATGTCATTGCAGTAACTGAATCTACCGAGCCTCTGCAAAGTCCCCATTCTCGCCCCCTCAAGCGATCCCAGCCCACTGATGGCACTGCTTCTGAACAAATCGAAGGACCAGTTTCTGCTGACACTGAACCTTCCGAACCTCATATCGCGAGCTGGCTCAAGGCAGACTTTTAAATGCCCTCAGATGAAGCTAGCCTTCTGGAGCTCAGCCGCGAGATTGGTGACGTTCCTGATCTTCCCAACTTGGACCTCCGCTCTGCCAACCAAGACTACAACATGCTTGGTGGTGACATCATCCAGCGCTCTTTTGTACCGCATCGGGTTAGGGAATATGAGGACATTAATGAAGATTATGCCGCGAATGATGGAGGCATTTATCTCAGCGGTGTAAGTCACTCTTTTGTCGCCTTATTTTCGTTTTGTTTCTCGCCTTTCTTAATCAAATTTAACGTTATTTTCAACAGATTTCAAGCGTTCTTTACGGCTTAAGAAACCGATGTCGCCATGTAACAACTGAATGGGAAAATTGCGAGAAGGCCCTTAAGCGGGCTCGCACCGAAAAAGAGAAATACAAGAAAAAATTCCAGGATCGTGAACAAGATGTTGTTGCTCTTCAAGCAGAACAAACCACATTTGAACAAACTGAAAAGGAGCTCTGAGGCGAGATGGAGGCTCAAAAGCTAAAGTTGGAGGAACAAGACAAACTTTTGGCAGCAGAACTCACGGCGACTAAAGAGAGCGATCACAACAACAAAGCTTTGACTGCACAACTTCAAGCCAATCTAACCGAAAACTAAGGCTGAGATAGACGCAATGGAGATGTACGACAAAGCCTTGATTCATTGTATGCGTGCAGCTGCAGCAAGCTCCAGCGACATACCGGCTATTACTCGTGAACTTCTCGCCAAATGGGGATCTGAACCCATTTTCAGTGACTTTTGTCGCCTGGGTCATAACCTAGTTCCGTACGAAGAAGATGAACTTGAAGAGCTCGCGGCCGAGGATCAACTTCTAGGGAAGCCTGTCTGGAAGGTTCCCGCCATGGCTAATCCAGAAGCCCTAACTCTCTGGGCCAAACTTATAAGGGCTAAACAATTTACATTTCTGCCTTTCGAATTCGGTTTCTTGCTTTTAAATGTCGCGGTCTGCGACTTAACTTTTACTGTCACATTTTGGTAAGCCACAGTGTGCGGCTTTTAACTTTCTTTTATGAATGCTTCTTTCTTTTAATGCTTGTTCTAATTATATTTTGAATGTTGCGGTTTGCGACTTCAACTCTATGCTTTATCTTTCTCGAATGTCATTACTCTGCTTACTGTAATTTGCTATAAATTCTACCTTTAGCATGTCTCCATCTTTGCTTCAATACTTTATCGAAGATTCATTTTACATAATTTATCTATATACATACTACTCCCTTCAAAAGAGTGATGCTTGTCTTTAGGCAGCCTTACTCCTTAACTGTGATTCTCACTTTACCACATTGCCTTAACTTTGTGGCGACTTGACCCAAGTCACCTAATATACCTACCTGCGACAAACCTCGCGCGACCAACCTCCCTCGGCCGAAACCCATCTTGATCAAAGCCGCGTTCGAACCCTTACTTAAATGCACATCTCATATGATGCGAATTGCCTTGCTTACACAAGCTTCATCTGACGGCAACCTGATAAGTGACTATTATATAGTCATTTATCCTAAGTTTTTATATCTTTTTACTTAGTTAAATTACCATTTTTATCTCATTTGAGTCTATTTTAGTTCCTTTTTCATATATATTAGATTTTACGTTTTTTGGTACACTCTATACATTTTAGACAGGTTTTTGGGATCTATTGTAATCTAAAAGGATGCTTGGACATCTTGGTGCAAAAGCATGGAGGAGAAACAAACAAATCAAACACACAAAGCCAAAATCCAGCCAGAGCGGCCGTGCAGCCATCAGAGGAGCGGCTGTGCACTTAGGCCATGACAGGCCATTTTTTGGCCCCAAAATGAAGAGTGGCCCTGTCTTGGAAATGCCTGGCCGTGTTACCCTCGGAGCGACCGTGCAGCAAGATGTGGAGCGGCCGTGCAAGTTGTCCAAATTCAAATTCAAAACTGGCGTCAAGGAGGCACGGCCGTGCAAAACCCTTGACACGGTCGTGCAAGTCCTGACTGCAGAATTAAAAGGCACCTTTTGAATGCATCTTCTTGAAGAGTTTCCTCCCAATTATAAAAAGACCCATTGTAATCAAGGTTCTAAAAAGCACTAGGCGGATGCTAGGCGGCGGAGTCGGGCCTAGCGCCTAGGCGGGAACTAGTCGGGGACTAATCGGGATTAGTCGGGATTAGTCAGGACCTAGGCGGGGCTTAGAACTAGGCGTTGGAGAGGGGTCTAGCGCCTAGGCGGGGCCTAGGCGCCCTTAGGCGGGGTCTTTTAGAACAGAGATTGTAATCAGTCTTATATATCGAATTTTCATAGAATTTTCATCAGAAATTGTTAGAGATTAGATACAAGTACTTTATACATTGATTTCCAAAGATCTTTGAAGATTCAAGTCTATATTTGTTCTTGAAGTTCCTTTGGAAAAGAAGCAATAAAGTTGAAGCATTATTCCAGCCATTCATCTCTCATTTCATCATAAGTTTCTCTCACTCTATCCTTTATATCATTGCTTATCTATTTTACATGGCTAGTGAGTAATCCCCCTTGTTCTTGGGGTTGGAAACTCAAAGCATAAACCGTTCATCATCTTAAAATATGAAAGTCTTGTCTTCTATCTTCATCTAAACAATTTCTTTATATCAATCTCTAAATGACTTACATTTTGGAGACGTCCAACTTGTATGATTCAGTCAATCGAGAGAAGGACCTAGCGGAGAATTTCGATTGACGGAACCATATAAAGAAACTGGGTTCCATTGATCACGAAAGTAGTTCAACGGCCTAGGGATGTTCCTTTAATGGAAAGTATGTTGACTCTCGTTCTTAATGGATTTTTACTAATTATGTTCAGCTAGAGATAAGTCGGAATGCCCGTTTGTGACAGGGCAGGAGTACCATAAACGGAAATCTCAAACAGTTAGGACATAATTAGTGAAGAATACAACGCTACTGTCTTGACCGTAAGAAGTAGTGTAAGCATAACGTACCATCCTTGATTTTTATGAAAACCTTTATTTCCTAAGACAATGACTATTTGATGAACAAATCATGTATATGATTTCCAATCCCGAGAATGTTTCGTTTATAAAGTTTTATTTAAAGTATTTTCTGTATATGTTTCTTTCTCTTTCCAAAACAAATCTTTATCTCCCCCAATCCCTTCTATAATTTTAATAAAGACGAAAATAATTCCAAAGTAAATCCTGTCTCTGTGGGATCGACCCGTACTTACACCCGCTATATTGCAATAGCCCGTGCGCTTGCGGATTTTAAATAAACCGTTAGGTTTCGACCGAACAAGTTTTTGGCGCCGTTGCCGGGGACAACGGTTTACTTTTTGTTTTTGTCTTTACTACATAAATTTTTTGTTTTATTTTGTTTTCATATTGTTTTGTCTTTACTTCCGATAAATTGTTACGTTTAATCTCTTTTTGAGTATTTTTCTTATAGTGTATGAAACGAGCTCGGACGTTCTTTGACAATTTTGATCCAGAACCCGAACGAAGTTTTCACGAAAGATTAAGAAAATTCAAAGAGACACTAAGCAAGCATATGGCGGAAGGAGAGCCACAAACACCAACTAGGACCCTACGGGACTTTGTGAATCCAAGTACCCAGGGAACTAGATCCCCTATAGTTGTGCCGAATGCCGGAGCGGCACACTTTGAGATAAAGCCACAACTTTTGCATATGGTTATGAATAACCAATATAGCGGCAATGCTTTCAAAGATCCTCATCTCCACATTCAAACATTCTTGGAATACTGTGATACCACACGTATTCAGAATGTTACCCCGAAAGCAATTCGGATGTGCCTTTTTCCTTTCTGTCTTAAGGATAAGGCGAAACAATGGTTAAATTCGGTCCCCCAAAATTCATTGACAACATAGGACCAAATTCAAGAAGCATTCATTGGGCATTTTTTCCCACCAAGCAAAATAGCCCAAATCCGCACAAAGATCACTAACTTCTGCCAAACAGATAGTGAAACTTTGTATGATGCATGGGAGCGATTCAAGGAACTTCTCAGAATGTGCCCCCACCACGGGCTCGAAAAGTGGTTGATTGTTTACACCTTCTACAACAGTCTCATATTCAAGGCAAGAGAGACCATTGATGCCGCTGCAGGAGGAGCATTGATGAACAAGGGAGTCGATGAGGCATATGACCTTATCGAAAATATTGCATTGAACCATTACCAATGGTCAAATGAGAGGGAGCAACAACAAGGTACGCCTGGTAAATATAATGTTGATGCAGTTACTCTTCTCTCTTCTAAGGTTGACATGCTTTTGAAAAAATTTAAAAATCTTAATGTCAATCCCGTGGCTAATGTAAATGTTTTATGTGAACTATGTGGGTCTAACTCACATAGTACGGATAATTGCGAGTTGCTTGACATTAGTTCTAATGATCAAGTGAACTTAGTAAATTCTTTTGGACAGAAGGGGGGATGTATTCTAATACATACAATCCCGAATGGAGGAATCACCCCAACTTATCCTATAAGAATAACAAAGTTCTAAACCCGCCACCATCCACATAACATCCGGGATTCACATTTAGAAATCTCAATACTACTTCAAATGTTTTTTCTCCCCCTAAATCAAAATTGGATCTTTTAATGAATTTCATACTTGAAAGCAAAAATGATCAAGAAAAGACTAATACTGAGTTTAGGGAATGTTTCAAGTTATTAAATGATAGATTTGATAACCTAGCCGCCCATAACAAAATGCTAAATGAACATGCTAAAGCGGTAGTTACTAGAAGCGGGAAAGAGCTTATTGATTGTCTTCCTAAAGAAAATAATCCCATTGAGGAAAGTATTAGTCAAAATCCGCCTGTGGTTGAGACTAATGATAAGGTTGATAAAGAGACGGAATCCCCTAAAATAACTAGAAATTTTGATCCGCCAATACCTTACCCTCAAAGGTTGGTAAAGGCAAAGCTTGATAAACAATTTGCAAAATTTTTGGAAGTTTTAAAATCTATTTACATTAATGTACCTTTTACTGATGCTTTGCAACAAATGCCTTCTTATGCTAAATTCCTAAAAGATAAAGGTACCGATGCTTTGCAACAAATGCCTTCTTATGCTAAATTCCTAAAAGATATCCTTTCTAACAAAAGAAAGCTAGAAGAAAATGAGACTGTTGCATTAACGGAAGAAGTAAGTGTTGTTTTACAAAAAAGGTTACCTCCAAAATTAAAAGATCCCGGCACTTTCTCTATTCCTTGTAATACAGGTAAATTTAATTTAGATAATGCCATTCTAGACCTTGGAGCTAGCGTAAGCCTCATCCCACTTTCAGTTAGCAAGAGAATTGGTGTGGGGGAATTAAAACCTACAACCATATCTCTGCAATTAGCGAACCGTTCCATTAAATATCCGGTGGGTATTATGGAAGATGTCCCTTGCCAAATCGGGAAATTAATCATCCCGGTTGACTTCGTAGTTCTTGAGATGAAAGAAGATAATCATATTCCTGTAATTCTGGGTAGACCATTTCTTGCCACAGCTGGGGCAATTATAGACGTTAAACATGGTAACCTCTCTTTGAATGTAGGAAATGATAAAGTAGAGTTTAGCTTGTCTAAATTTGTGAAAAATCTCGATCTTGAGAACCCTTGCTTAGACATTAACGTACTAGAATCCATTAGCAAGGAATTAGAAAGTCCCCAATCTAAAGACCCGCTAGAGAAAAGTCTTATAGATTGAAAGAGAACTTTGCATGATGATGACGATAATGAAATTGCAAATTATACTATGCTTTTAGATACTAATCATGCGGCAAATTCTAGTGGCAACACTAATTATGAAGAGTTGGAGACTAAAGCGGAGCCATCCAACAAGGAGGAGAAGGAGGTAATTAAGGCACCTCAAGTTGAGTTAAAACCTCTTCCTACAAATCTAAGGTATGAATTTCTGGGACCTAACTCTACTTATCCCGTGATTATAAATGCTAAACTAGGCCCTCTTGAAACTGAAAAATTATTAAATGAGCTTAGGTTGCATCAAAAAGCCATAGGATATACGATAGATGACTTAAAAGGGATTCATCCAAAAATTTGCATGCATATGATTGATTTAGATGAAGATCATAAACCTTCCATTGAGCATCAAAGAAGACTTAATCCTAACATGAAGGAAGTAGTTAAAAAAGAAGTCCTTAAATTACTTGACGATGACATTATCTATCTAATTGCGGATAGCAAATGGGTGAGCCCCGTGCAAGTTGTCTCTAAGAAGGGAGGAATGACAGTCGTTCAAAATGATAAGGATGAATTAATCCCAATAAAGACTGTCACGGGTTGGCGCATGTGTATAGACTACAGAAAATTAAATATAGCCACCCGAAAGGATCATTTCCTCCTTCCCTTTATAGACCAAATGCTAGAAAGATTGGCCAAGCATTCCCATTTTTGTTATTTGGACGGATATTCGGGATTTTTCCAAATCCCTATCCATCCAGACGACCAAGAAAAAACTACTTTTACTTGTCCTTATGGTACCTTCGCTTATAGAAGAATGCCCTTCGAACTTTGTAATGCTCCCGCCACTTTTCAGCATTGTATGATGTCCATTTTTTCCGATTACATGGAAAATATAATGGAAGTTTTTATGAATGATTTCTCTGTTTATGGATATTCTTTCAACGAATGTTTGAAAAATTTATCTAAAGTTTTACAACGTTGTGAAGAAGTTAATCTTGTTTTAAATTGAGAAAAATGTCACTTTATGATAAATGAAGGGATAGTATTAGGACATATGGTCTCCGAAAAGGGGATAGAAGTAGATAAGGAAAAAATTGAGATTATTGAAAAATTACTTCCGCCTGCTAATGTTAAAGGAATAAGAAGTTTTCTTGGTCACGCCGGTTTTTACCGACGATTTATAAAGGATTTCTCTAAAATTTTTAAACCTTTAACTAATCTACTAATGAAAGATGCTCCATTTGTGTTTGATAGCCCTTGTCTTGAAGCATTTAACCGATTGAAGGAAGCTTTAGTGACCGCTCCTATCGTACAACCACCCGATTGGGATCTTCCTTTCGAAATAATGTGCGATGCAAGTGATTTTGCAGTTGAAGCTGTTCTAGGGCAGCGAAAAGACAAGAAAACTCATGCTATATACTATGCTAGCCGAACACTAGATGAAGCACAAATGAATTATCCCACCACAGAAAAAGAAATGTTGGTCGTGGTATTTGCTATGGATAAGGTTCGGTCATATTTGGTGGGATCAAAAGTAATCGTATACACGGATCACGCAGCAATAAGGTACTTATTGGCAAAGAAGGATGCAAAGCCAAGATTGATAAGGTGGATCCTTCTCCTCCAAGAGTTTGATTTAGAAATCCGTGATAAAAAGAGAACGGAAAATTTGGTCGCAGATCATTTATCCCGTCTTCCCAAGGAATTGGAAATTTCCAATAATGATGACCTTCCAATTGTTGACTCATTTCCGGACGATCATCTTCTTGCTATAAACAATGTCGAAACCCCCTGGTTTGCGGACAGTGTTAATTACCTAGCATGTAAGATTCTTCCCCCAGAAATGAGTTATCAATAAAAGAAGAGATTCTTATCAGAAATTAAATACTATTTTTGGGAAGATCCGCTCCTTTTTAAGCATTGCGTAGATGAAATCATTAGGCGGTGTGTACCTAATGAAGAGATTAATGACATTCTTTATCATTGTCATTCATCCCCTTATGGCGGTCATGCAAGCACAGCCAAAACCGCCGCCAAGGTTCATCAATCAGGTTTCTTCTGGCCCACACTCTTCAAAGATTCTCGACATTTTGTTATTTCTTGTGATCGTTACCAAAGAACCGGCAACATTTCGAGAAGAAATGAAATGCCTCTTAATAATATTTTAGAGGTTGAAATCTTTGACGTATGGGGAATTGATTTCATGGGACCATTTCCAACGTCCTTCAACAATAACTATATTTTAGTAGCAGTGGACTACGTCTCAGAATGGGTAGAAGCCATAGCATCTCCAACAAACGACTCAAAAGTCATCATGAAGCTTTTCAAGAATACAATTTTTCCAAGATTTGGGATTCCAAAAGTTATCATAAGTGATGGTGGTTCGCATTTTTCACACCGCCAATTCGAGGCTTTATTAAAAAAGTACGGAGTCTATCATAAAATGGGCACCGGGTATCATCCTCAAACAAGCGGACAAGTGGAAGTATCAAATCGGGAAATAAAGTGGATCTTGGAGAAAACGGTAATAAGTTCAAGGAAGGATTGGTCAATAAAATTGAACGATGCTTTATGGGCTTATCGCACCGCTTTCAAAACATCCATCGGAACAACTCCTTTCCGTTTGGTGTATGGAAAGTCATGTCATTTACCAGTGGAGCTTAACACAAAGCATATTGGGCAATTAAAGCTCTAAACTATGACCTAGCAGAAGCCGGTGAAAAGCGAAAACTTCAGTTACAAGAGCTCGAAGAACTCCGATATGAAGCATACGAAAGTGCCAAGTTATACAAGGAAAAAACGAAAAAATGGCATGATGCTCGTATCATAAAAAAGGAGTTTAAAGAAGGAGACATGGTACTACTTTTTAACTCTCATTTAAATCTTTTTTCAGTTAAGTTAAAATCAAGATGGACGGGCCCATATCAAGTTCGTAAAGTATATCCATACGGAGCCATTGAAATTGGGAACGAAGCACAATGAGAGTTCAAGGTAAACGGTCAAAGGTTAAAACACTACATGACCGGAGACCCGATTAGAGTAGTTTCATTTATAACACTAGACGAACCCACCACCCAATTTCAGTAAGTTTCTATTTACCCCCCCCCCTCGAGATTGACGTTGTTCCTTGAAACATTGAGGACAATGTTCATTCCAAGTGTGGGGGGGGGTATATCTATCTATCTTTACTTGCTTTCTAGTTTAAATTTACATGCTTTTTAGTTAAGATTTACTTGCTTTCTAGTGTAATTTTTTTTAACTTAGTTGCATTTTCGTTTCTCTTTAT
Source organism: Adenophora triphylla var. japonica (assembly GCA_022495995.1). Taxonomy (NCBI): domain Eukaryota; kingdom Viridiplantae; phylum Streptophyta; class Magnoliopsida; order Asterales; family Campanulaceae; genus Adenophora; species Adenophora triphylla. Next base: position 560,734 of record JAFEMH010000421.1, read on the forward strand.
GCATGTATAATAAATAATAATAAAAAAATTCCTATGATGATCCATATTATTATTCTTCTTTATGCTTGCTATTTGCCCTAGGATAATGCCTTTAACTTTCCTTTCATATTTTTTATAAACATAGAAATTAATAAGGAGAAAAATATAGGGATATTTTTAGGAAATAAGTTAAAAGCCTCATAAGTTAATATAGCAAAATATAGGTTTTTTTTTTTTCAAGAAAAAGCGTTTGATTAGATTGAATCTTTATTGATCATCTTTATACACTTGGTTGTTCTTATGTAAAAGTTTGAAAATATTTCTTTAAAATTGTACATTTCAAATTTTATTAATGCTTATTCCCTTATTAGAAGCATTTACTTTATTTTGCATCCCTTGAATCACACCTCTTCATTAAAATTCTATCTTTCCATTTTCACTAATCGAATCAAGGTTAGGCATTTTATCTTATTGCTAAAAGAGTGACTTAGTCACCAAATCTTAAAAGCAAAAAGAAATCTATTACTTCCTAAGTAACTCGGGGCACGGCGTTCACTGCGACGATGCTTCCTTGCCAAATGAAAGTAATATCCAAAGTATTCTTGATCTAAGTATTAGGAACATGGGGTTCGCAGCCACAATGTCTCCTACTTGAAAGGATAAAAAATAACTAAGGTCTTTTGCAAAAATTTAACACGTGCAAAAATAAGATAAAATTGTTGAAACCTTGATAAGATTTTTCCACTATCATCATCCATTTTTCGCCCTTGTGATTCAAAAATGCAATCAAATTCTATGGAAACTTCTAGTTTGTGAATAAGTGTTTATACTTTCCTTTGTACATTTTAAAGTAATAAATTCATTTTCTCAAAAATCACTCTAAAGAGTGAAAGCTTCTCTTTTACCAAGTAATTGATCTAAGATTTATCCTTCTAGCATGCTTTACTTGATCAAATTCTATATATGCTATATTAGGTTATTGTCTTAAAAATTATTTCTTTAAAATATCCCCAAAATGCTTCTTTCTAATAATTTTTAAAGGTATATAAAATATGACTAGAAAGATGAAGGCAATATCCAAAAGGCAATTAGGGCTTGCTACTATATTTCTGAGGGATCATTCTTATTTTTTCTTTTCTCCCTCTCCATGTTTTCATCCTAAACTTGCTTGGGGACAAGCAAGAGCTTAGTGTGGGGGAGTTTGATAAGTGACTATTATATACTCATTTATCCTAAGTTTTTATATCTTTTTATTTAGTTAAATTACCATTTTCATCTCATTTTAGTCTATTTTAGTTCCTTTTTCATATATATTAGATTTTACGCCTTTTGGTACACTCTATACATTTTAGACAGGTTTTTGGGATCTATTGTAATAAAAAAGGATGCTTGGACATCATGATGCAAAGTCATGGAGGAGCAACAAACAAATCAAACACACAAAGCCAAAATCCAGCCAGAGCGACCGTGCTGCCATCAGAGGAGCAGCCGTGCACTTAGGCCATGACAGGCCATTTTTTGGCCCCAAAATGAAGAGTGACCGTGTCTTGGAAATGCCTGGCCGTTGAAATTGTCTATGGCTTAGAACAAGTGAGGCTAAACTCACAAGGTGAGGCGAAACTCACAAGTGTTGTCCTTAGTGTTTGCAACACTAACAACAACACACACCAATTCTAGAAAAACACAAATAAATAGAAATAAATCTAATTTGCAGCGGAAGAATTAAAACAATACACAAGAATATAATTTTTATCAAGTTATATAAATATATAACTTGATGGGTGCCAGGAGGGCAAGACCTTTCTATTAATAATATGAATTCAATACAAGGTCGAAGAAGTTCCTTAATGATAAACAATCATTAACATAAGGAACAACATATAAAGAACTCTCTCTGAAAATGAACACTCAAAACCTCACAAAAATATGAAAATCTATATGAAATTCTCGAGTGTCGGACTGAGTGTTGCCAACACTGAATGGCAACACTTGAGAGCAGAATTCTATTTCTTGTGCAGATTTGCGTTTTCTGAATTGGATGATCTTCAATGAAGATCCAATGCACTATTTATAGGTCACAAAGTCTTGGAGCCTACTCAAAATGATCAGCTAATAGCCTTGAGTTTGTTTCCTCAATTTTAGCAATCTCGCCTCAAATGTAGGAGACTTAGTCTTCTCTTGGTTCTCTTGCTTGTACCTCTCAGCTATAGATGCCTTGTACTCTGACTTGTTCTCCCCCTTAATAGCTGAATAATATCTATTTTTGCTTGGTCATTAATTAAACAAATAAACACATGTTTATTTGTTAATTTTCTCCTCTTCTTCGAACATCACGCCTGGACAGTTTCTGAGGACCTATTCAAGCTCATTTTAAGCAGACTAACTACTATTATTTAAACATTAATTTCCACATTTTTATTTGTGAAAAATACAGTAACTATTTCAGTGTTGCCAAATCCAAATGGCAACACTTGTGGCAACACCAGTGGCAACACTGGTTTGCAACACTTGGGACAACATTCATGGCAACACATGATCTAACATTAACAATCTCCCCCTTAGTTACTGATTTCTTCACAAAATACCAATGTGATGATCTTTACAAACCAATTAGTCATACTTAACAAAAAATAAACAAAAACTACCATGTGACAAATAGTGACAACATAAACCTTCAGGCAATCTTTGAAAATATTTTTCAATCAAAGTATCACACTCCAAATAGTGGCAACATCAACCTTCAGGTAATGTAAAGTCACATAATTTTGAATTTATCTCCCCCTTAATACGAAATTAATAACTAACCAAAATAATATTAAAATCTTAAAAACAACCATCCAACCATTTTAGCAAAAATCATCCACCAAAGTTTGAAGAAAATTCCAGCCGAAACAAAGAAAAAAACAAATATTAAAATTGTTTAAGCATAACAAACCAAATAAAAAAAATAACATTGTTTTTGTTACCAAACCACCAAATCAAGTAACCATGCGAACCAACCATCAACCTTCTACATTTTCAGCTCCTTCACCTCCCTCAGCTGTGCCACTTGGTCCAGCTCCATCTGCTCCATCATCATGCCTTGGCCTTGATTGATCTCCCCCTATTTCGAAAGAAATCATATCCACCATTTTCATCATATCAGTATGCATGTCCATCCATCCCTGTATCACCGAGTCTATATGCTTCACCTGACTATTGAAAAAATTAAGAACCATGGAAGCATCTATCATCACAGGTGCAGTGTTGCCTGAAGTGTTGCCAATTTCAAGGGCGACACTTGGGGTGACACTTGAAACAGGGGCAGCCAAAGGAGGAGCATCTGTAACCAAAACCCATGGCAAATCTCTGTGCCTATCACCTTCTGTAAAGTGTTTGCTAATTCTGTAATAGACAGGCTTCTCAGAGATATTATCGGCATTTCAAGGCTTGAGGTTTTGGTACAAGAGAACATTAAAAATAAGGGAAGGAAAAATGAAGGAGGAGGTTTTTCTTTTCTTGGCCCATGCAGCTAGGTGAACAAACACTAATCTCCCAAAGTTGACTCTTTGTTTCTTGCCTAGTTTGTACAACAAAGTGGCTTGCTCGAATGTCACCCTGTTTTCATTGGCCGTAGGTAGCCAATTTGTTATACAAATTTTGTGAAGCACACTAAACAAAGAAGTAATATGGGTATATTTAAAGTGTTTGCTCCAAACAATGATTCTCCCTCCAGTCAAAAAGTTGGCTAAGGTATTCGGTTCAACATCCAAACTCTCATCTTCAATATTAGGGAGGCCGAATGCTTTGTTGATGATCAAGGGATTAATATCATAAATATTGCCCCTAACAAAGATCTTTCCATGATGAGGGGTATTCCTATCATCAATATCCTCCCTAAGATGAGCATAAAAATTCCTAACCACACTTTCAATATAACCGGACACTTTCACAACCGTAGATAAAAAGTTTCTATCCTCCAAAACTTGGTACACTCCTAACTTCTTGAATTGAGTCACAAACATATTCCTTTCATTCAGAATCTTTTTCTCAGAATTTTGAACCCACTTATCTAAGTTGAATTCACTATAAAATTCTTCGGAAAGGAATGGGCGTTCATAATATCCAAAAGACTCATATTCAGATTTTGAATTTTGAGAGGGAGTAGGAGTGGTTACCTCTGGCCAAGAAATGGGAGAATACGAAGGTGAACTTGACTGAGCTTTGGACTTGGCAGCAGGTGTTGCTTCGGGTGTTGCCATTGGATTAGCAACACTTGGGGCAACACTGGAAGAAATTTTCTGTTTCTTAGCAATTCGGGACTTGGCTTGAGCTAGAGTTTCTTCATCATCCATCCATGCTTCCTCATCCTCATCAGAAGTTGATGAGGGCTCTTTAGTCTCTTTGAAGATTGGGTCTGAATTGTCCTCGGACGAAATGTTGAGCGATGAACTTGAACTATCCTCCACATTGACAGGATCATCAGCAGTGTTGGAAGGAATTTTGGACCTGAACAATGTCTTGATCCTTTCTGACTGACGACGAACACCACCCCGAAAAGACGAAGAAGCATCTACTGCCTTTCGCTTCTTGGTTTTCTTTTGAGGAGCGAAGGTGAGTTTAACGGATGGGGTAGCTTCTGGAAGGCTTATAGGAATGGGAATTTGAGGAGGGTTATAGACAACAATGTCTAAAGATGGTGAGGTTGAGGGTGTGGCCGAAAGTGTCGCAGGGGATATTTCCATAGGAACGGCGACATTTGAGGCAACACTTGAAGGGGCGAGTGGTGAGATCTCCATGGGGGAAGAAATTTGGAAAGTATTTTTGGGACTGGCCATGAAAATCGAAGGAAAAAATGAGGAAGAAGGAGGAACAGGGGAAGGGTTTTCCGCCTAGAGAGAGAAACAAGAAGAGAGAGAGAGAGGATTTAGTGAGGAGGAGGGTTTTAATGAGTAATAGGGAGGGTTTTAATTTGATTTGACAAGTTCAAATCAAATAAAATCCCTTTTATCCCTCACAAATCCAACTAAAGCCACTGTTATCCGCCATTTAAAAAAAAACAATTTTTTTTCCATTTTTTTTTCATTTTTAAATATATAATAACTAAAAATAATTTTAGCAATAACCATAAAAATGTGTTTTTCAAAATTCAAATAATGAATTTTAAAAAATAGATATTTCTAAATTACAATTAGTTAGACAAAAATTAAATATTTTTGCTAAAAACCTTTTAAATTTCACAAACTCTAAATATAAGAAAATAGACTTTTGGAAATTCAAAATTTAATTAACAAAAACAAAAACAAGAAATAAAAAAAATAATGTAGCATCTACTAATGTGTTACTAGCAATGTGACACAAGGCAACATTTTGAATAAAATCCCCTTGATATTTTTTCAACATATATATATTATCATTCCTTAGGCAATTTTTAAGCAAGCTTTACACATTCTTTATTTACAAGGAAGCATCATAGTAGCGAGCTCCGTGCCCCGAGTTTTTTATAAACGTGTAAATCTATATGTAGTAAGTTTTATACCTTTCAAGTAGGGTACACTGTAGTAGCGAGCTTCATGTCCCTAATACTTAGTATAAAACAACTCCATTATACTCCCTTTTTGACAAGGAAGCATCGTCGTAACGAACGTCATGCCCCGAGTTACTTTGGGAGTATTTTAACAAGCTTTGCCTCTTTCAAATATCAACAACAACATGAGTGACTTTGTCACTTTAAGCACAAAGGGGTATTTTATAAAAATGTTAACCTTGAGTATATACACATACTAGAACAAAAAGGTCAGTAAATGCCCCTCATTTGGGATTAGACTAAATATAATTTTTTTTAATAAAAATATACAACAAATACACAGTGTTGCTGTCAGTGTTGGCAACATTGACGGCAACACTTGAAACAACAGATTTATAGAAAACATAAACCAAGAGATTTTTTCAAACTTGAAAATCTCTCATGGTCCAAGGCTTTGGTCAAAATATCTGCAAGTTGATGTTTAGTATCAATATGCTCTATTTGGATCAAGTCCTTTTCTACTAAATCTCTCAAAAAGTGATGGCGGATATCAATGTGTTTAGTGCTTGAGTGTTGTACAGGGTTTTTGGAAATGTTTATAGCACTCAAATTGTCACAATACATGGTCAAGATATTATTATCAAGACCATAGTCGTCAAGCATATGTTTCAACCATATCAATTGTGAATAACAACTCCCGGCTGCTACATATTCAGATTCAGCAGTAGAGATAGACACACAATTTTGCTTGCGACTGTACCATGACACAAGATTATTACCCAAGAAAAAACAACCCCCACTAGTGCTCTTTCTATCATCTATATCCCCTGCCCAATCAGAGTCACTAAAACCAACCAAGTTGGTATTAGTGTCTTTGGTGAACCAGATTCCTAATTCACTTGTCCCAGACACATACTTAATGATTTTCTTGACAGCATTTAGGTGAGAAATTTTAGGAGCAGACTGATATCTAGCACATACACCTACGCTGAACATAATATCGGGACGACTGGCAGTAAGATAAAGAAGACTACCTATCATGGATCTATACAGAGTTGGGTCAACATCCTCCCCTGCCTGATCTTTGGTTTCCTTAAGAGATGATCCCATATGTATTTTGGCGCTCTTCGCACTCTCCAATCCAAACCTTTTCACCAGATTTTTAGCATACTTGCTCTGAGAGATAAAGATTTCATCATCTGACTGTTTCACCTGCAATTCTAGGAAATAATTAAGTTCTCCTATCATGCTCATCTCGAAAGTTGGGGTCATAGCTTCCACAAAATTTTGTAAACACGTTTTAGATGTGGAACCATAAACTATGTCGTCAACATAGATCTGAGCAATGACAAGCTCTTTATTTTTCCTAAGAATAAATAATGTCCAATCGGCTTCTCCTCTAACAAATCCATATTTAAGAAGAAAACTTGTTAGACACCCATACCATGCTCGAGGAGCTTGTTTCAAGCCATATAAGGCCTTATCAAGTCTGTATACATGGTCTGGGTGGAATGGGTCTTCAAACCCTTTAGGTTGCTCAACATAGATCTCTTTATCTAAGTACCCATTCAAGAAAGCCGCTTTGACATCCATTTGGTGCAATGTGATTTTGAGATAGCAGGCTATAGCAAGAAGTAGTCTTATTGACTCAATTCTAGCCACAGGTGCAAAGGTTTCATCAAAGTCGATTCCTTCCACTTGTGTATAGCCTTGAGCCACAAGACGAGCTTTATTGCGAACAATATTACCAAATTCATCAGATTTCTTTTTGTAAATCCATTTAGTTCCAATAATATTTGTATGTAAAGGATGTGGAACTAAACACCAAACCTCGTTACGGGTAAATTGTTCAAGCTCTTCTTGCATAGCTTGTATCCAGAAATTATCATTTAAAGCCTCAATCACATTTTTTGGTTCAAGAGAGGAAACGAAACAGGAGTGTTTTACCTTGGAGTATGTGGAGGACATACACACATACCTAACCATATCTCTGTAGTTAACTGGCTCCTTATTTCTTGTTCGAACCCCTTCATTAACATCACCAATTACCTGAGTAATGGGATGATAATTTCTAATACGAGCTGGGGGATCTCTCCTGCCATGATGGTATACCAATCCATCTTCTTCTTCTGAGTCACTGCTCTCAGAATTTTCAGCCACTGTTCTGTTCTCCTGTGTTGCCTCAGGTGTTGCTGTTTCAGGGGCAACACTTGAATCTGTGGCTGTACTGGCCGAATCTGTTTCTGTTCCAGCCCTCTGTTCAACTTCTTCCAGCAAGGTCAGAGGTATATCATCAGCTGGTTCTCCTGTAGCACTCAAGTAATCGTTAAATTCAATATTTACCGATTCTTGAATCACTTTTAACCTCAAATTATAGACTCGATAAGCATGACTGTTTTGAGAGTAGCCAAGAAAGATGGCTTTGTCACTCTTGGAATCTAGTTTTCCTAAGTATTCTCGGTCATTTAAAATGTAGCATAAACACCCGAACACGTGAAAATAGTGAACCGTTGGTTTCTTTCCATTTAAAATCTCATAGGGTGTCATAGTAGTACCGGGTCTTAAGAAAACTCTATTCGTAGTGTGACAAGCTGTGTTTAATGCTTCGGCCCAAAAACCTTTGGAAATATTTCTAGCAATTAGCATAACACGAGTCATCTCCATTAAAGTCCTATTTTTCCTTTCAGCAATACCATTTTGTTGTGGTGTTTTAGGTGCTGAAAATTCATGGTGTATCCCCTTTTTACTACAAAATGTAGAGAAGGAGAGATTTTCAAACTCTCTACCATGATCTGACCTTATTCGAAAAATAGGAGAACAAAACATGTTTTTGATTTTAGAGACTAAGTGAGTAAATTTATCAAAAGTTTCAGATTTTTCTCTTAAGAAATAGACCCATGTAAACCTAGAAAAATCATCAACTATCACATAAACATACTTATTACCTCCCAAGCTTTCTACCTCAATAGGACCCATCAAGTCCATATGTAGAAGCTGAAAACAATGTGTTGTTCCTGAGTGTTGCTCATTGTGTTGACCAACACTGTGAGCAACACGAGTTTGCTTACCCTTTTGACAGTCACCACACATCACGGTGTCTTTGAGATTTAGTTTAGGAATACCTTTGACGGCATTGTGTTTGATAATCTTCTCAAGATTCCTATAATGAGAATGACCTAACTTTTGATGCCATAACCTTATATCATCAAGTTTAGTCAAATTGCACACAGGTTTATTACCAACCAGGTAGCAATTATCGCTTGATCTTATTCCAGTCATGACACAAAAGTTAGTATTATCAAACACTTTACAGGTATTTTTATTGAATTTTACCTCCAAATTGTCATCACATAATTGGCTAATGCTAATTAAATTAGCAAGTAAACCATCTACGTGCAAGACATTTTTCAAAGGAGGAAAACCAACAATATCTAGTGTTCCTTTTCCAACTATTTCACTCTTGCCTCCACCACCGTAAGTCACAGAGCCTCCTTGAATAGGTTGGTACTCCGTTAGGAATGATTTTGTACCCGTCATATGACGTGAACAACCACTATCAAAGTACCAAGTTCCTGAAATGTTAGTCCTTAAAGCTGTGTAAACAACATAGCATTTCAGTTTTTCCTTGGGTAACCAAGCCTTTTTTGAAAATCTGGATTTCTGTTCACCAGTGTTGTCGTGAGTGTTGCCCTGAGAATTTGGCGACACTTGAGGCAACACTTGAAGACTGGACATTTTCTTTTGAAGAAAAAAGCAATCTGATTTTATATGTCCAGCTTTGTGACAGTATCCACATTCATTGGATTGATCAGGAGTATCACTAGGAGTACTACCCTTTTCCTTAACACGCTCTTTTACAAAACAATTTTTAGTTTCAACATCAAACAAGGAAGAGGTAATACTTTCTAGTGATTCTTGGAACCCAAGACCAGCTTTCAGAGGCTTACTCAAATTGAGTATTTTATCCAATTTGGATGAACTCGTGTTGAGTTTTTTGAAGGTGGATTCGGCTAGGTTGAGTTTGGCCTTAATTTTATCAAGATCCAAATCTCTCCTACTGAGTTGAACCTCCAGCCGAGTCAAGGAGTTTTTAAGATCATGATTTTCCTTTCTCAAGAAAACCACCATCTTTTTCTCCTTTTTCCATTCCACAAGGAGGGACTTATAGAGGTTTTTTAATTCATGAATGAGCTCATCTTTACAAAGATCATCCTCTATAGTCTCCTCTGAATTTAAACCACCTGAATCAATCAAGCAAATATTATTTAAAGAATCATACCTGCTGAGTGTTGTGTCAAGTGTTGCCATTTCCTGGACGACACTTGGGGCAACACTTTCTGAAGAAGTCATAAGTGTTATTTCAAGTGTTGTCAAATCTGGGACAACACTTGAGGTAACACTTTCTGTCGAAGGTAGCTCCTCTACCATGGCCATCATGACCACTTGCTCCGTCTTTTCATCTTTCTCCGTTCCTTCCTCCTCTCCATCACTAAGAGATACCCACAAATTTTTGCCCGTCTTTCTCAAGGTGTTTGCACATTCATTGGCATAGTGATCCCAACCGGAACAAGCATGACATTGAATGGATTCAATGTATTTAGGATCGGACCGGATCTTTTCCGAGGATGCACGCCTAGGTGGGGTATCCTTTTGATTTGGAGGAGGACCTCTCCTTGGCACAAAACTAGATGTTTTGGCCGATTGGTCCTTAGCCTTTACCTGCACACTGTTAAATTTTCTAAGCATGGAATTATATCTCTTAGCAAGTAAAGCTACACTAGTATTTTCATCTAACTCCTCGAAGGCTTCATCTTCATCATCCACACATGTGTCCGAAGATTCGACTTTTAAGGCAATATTTTTGCCTTTAGAAGCCTTGGTTTGTTCATTGAGATTCATCTCAAAGTTTTACAAAATGCTCATTAAGGAGTTAATGTCCATAGTTGAAAGATTATGGGCCTCTTCAATAGCAGAAACTTTAATATTAAAACGTTCGGGAAGAGTACGAATAGCTTTTGAAACAAGTTGTTTTTTGTAAAAGGTTCCCCTAATACTTGACAAGCATTTGAAATATCAATCAACTTTTCAAAATAAGAAGTAATATTTTCGTTTTCACCCATTCTTAATCTTTCAAATTTACTAGTGAGACCTCTAAGCTTTGTTTCTCGGACACTACCATCTCCTTCACAAAATCTTTGTAAAGTATCCCAAGCGTCTTTTGCAGAGGGACTATTTTGAATGAGCTTGAACATATGCATGTCAACCCATTCATAGATGGCATTTAGTGCCTTTTCATTGAAACTAGCAAGATTATTTTCTTCAATAGTCCATTCAGATTCAGGTTTGACTTGTACGTCACCATCTTCATCTGGAAGGAGTAATGGAAGAGAATAACCATTTAAAATAGATCGCCAAGCTCGAAGATCAATTGATTTGATATGCGAGCGTAGGCGAATCTTCCAATAAGCATAATTTGATCCATCTAAAATCGATAATCTCTTTTGATTAGGGTTGGCAGGATCATAAGCCATGACAAAAGGATCTAAACACTTAGTATATCAAGTGCTAAGCTCTGATACCAATTAAAATTGTCTATGGCTTAGAACAAGTGAGGCGAAACTCACAAGTGTTGTCCTTAGTGTTGGCAACACTAACAACAACACACACCAATTCTAGAAAAACACAAATAAATAGAAATAAATCTAATTTGCAGCGGAAGAATTAAAACAATACACAAGAATATAATTTTTATCAAGTTATATAAATATATAACTTGATGGATGCCAGGAGGGCAAGACCTTTCTATTAATAATATGAATTCAATACAAGGTCGAAGAAGTTCCTTAATGATAAACAATCATTAACATAAGGAACAACATATAAAGAACTCTCTCTGAAAATGAACACTCAAAACCTCACAAAAATATGAAAATCTATATGAAATTCTCGAGTGTCGGACTGAATATTGCCAACACTGAATGGCAACACTTGAGAGCAGAATTCTATTTCTTGTGCAGATTTGCGTTTTCTGAATTGGATGATCTTCAATGAAGATCCATTGCACTATTTATAGGCCATAAAGTCTTGGAGCCTACTCAAAATGATCAGCTAACAACCTTGAGTTTGTTTCCTCCATTTTAGCCATCTCGCCTCAAATATAGGAGACTTAGTCTTCTCTTGCTTCTCTTGCTTGTACCTCTCAGCTATAGATGCCTTGTACTCTGACTTGTTCTCCCCCTGAATAGCTGAATAATATCTCTTTTTGCTTGGTCATTAATGATGAGTGAGTTTTACACTCATCCATTTAATACTTTATGAACTTATTCTTAGCTTAATTCTTGAGTTTTGTGTGTTTTAATGGGTGTTTTTAGTGTTTATTTAGTTTTCAGGGGTCCAAGTGAAGATTGAGCAAATTAGAAGCATTTTGTGCTCACTTTGAAAGTTTGAGGGCCAAACTGTAATTTTCGGAAGTTCAGGGACCTTATTGCAAATTTGGAAAGTTGGGGAAAAATTTGATTTTCTAAAAGTTCAGGGACAAAACGAAATTATGGAAAGTCAAGGAAAATGCAACAGAAATTTTTATAATGTCCAAAATGCGAAAAAAGGCGACGGTGTAATTATGGGCGAACCGAATACTAATTGACACATCCAAGGAAAAAGGAGAGCAACAAGGGCCAAGGCTGGCCGACCAACAACAGCAAGGGCCGAAGGAATGCTGGGCGTTGGGGCAAGGCAGTTTGGGCCAAGTTTGGGCTTGAAGTGGAAACATCATGGGCTTGCCAAGGCAACTGTTCAATTCTATGAAAACCTAGGAATATAAATTGATAGCTTTCGGTTTTGTTTTAGGAGGAGAATTCTGGGAAATAATCAGATTATCTTTTAAATCTTATCATTTTCTTTTTTTACATTTTTTTTCTTGGTTTTATCATTGTTTTTCTTGGATAGCTAAATCTCCTAATTCTTGGGATTGGAGGTAACAATTTTATGTTTTAAATTTTTAATTTTCATCATTTTCATTGTAAGACTTGGGATTGTCAAGTAATTTTTAATGGAATTTTGGAATATGTATGTTGCATGCCATATTTGTTCTTGAATATTGTTGAATTATAATTGTGAACCGCCAAATTTGCAATTGTAATTAGTCTTTGCTTGATAATAACAATTTGTTGAATCCCCGTCAAAAGATTCATAAGAATTGTTGTTCTTATTGTTCTTCCTTTCTAAATGGGTTTTCAATTAATCTATGAACGGGCCAAGGGAATAGATTAATTGGAAACACTTGATTGCAAATCACCCGCCTAAGTGTCCCAATCATAATTTTGTAAGAACGAACCCCAAGAATACTTTGATTGATGATTATTGAAATTTGAGCATCATTGTGAAACCAATCCCGGGAATTCCGTTCCATTTTATTGTTAAACTTTCTTCTATAAAAAACTTAGTTATTTATTCAAAAGCATTAGTTTTTAAAAACAACAAAACTCTCGTTTTTATTAAATCTTTGTCATAGCACTAATTTTCTACTTTGAAATACGTGTCTTGGTGGTTCGACCCTACTTACCTTATCTACAAATCAATTGTAGGTAGTTTGAGTTGAAATTTACTTTTGACGTTTCGACACTCGTCAATTAATTAAACAAATAAACACATTTTTATTTGTTAATTTTCTCCTCTTCTTCGAACATCACGCCTGGGCAGTTTTTGAGGACCTATTCAAGCTCATTTTAAGCAGACTAACTACTGTTATTTAAACATTAATTTCCAAATTTTTATTTGAGAAAAATACAGTAACTATTTCAGTGTTGCCAAATCCAAATGGCAACACTTGTGGCAACACCAGTGGCAACACTGGTTTGCAACACTGGTTAGCAACACTTGGGACAACATTCATGGCAACACATGATCTAACATTAACAGCCGTGTTACCCTCGGAGCGGCCGTGCAGCAAGAAGTGGAGCGGCTGTTGGTCCCAAAGGTGGCAACAAGGGTGAAAATACAGCTAGAGGGGGGGGTGAATAGCTGTTTAAAATTTTTCGCCCTCTTTTAAAGACTGAACCTCTTGCTTACAAAATCCTCTTGCAGTTGATAATAGACTGCAAGTGATAGTGTAAAATGCACAGTGGAATAATAGAGTGTAAAGCGGTTTTGAGAGGCGGTTTGTAAAATGCGGTTTTGGTGGTGCGGTTTTGGGAAGTGCAGTTTTACAAACACGTGTGGTTTTGACTTTGTTAACTCCAAACACTATTTCACAATAATGGATAGCTAAATAAAGATCAAACAGAGACAAAGATAAATAATTAGCAAGCACAAGAAATATAAATGCAGAAAGTAAGAACACGCTATTTGGAGTGGTTCAATCGATAAACGATCTACGTCCACTACCAAGATGGTTAGTCTTGGATTTCTAAGAGAGATTTTATATTAAGTATTGTGAGATTACAAAGTACAATAAAATCTTTTCTATGAAGAACAAATCCAAAACTATAACCAGTGTATCTCAAGTGTTTAATCTATGTGATTAGAACAAGTGAGGTGAGTGTGTGAGAACAAGATCAAGGCTCTTTAGATCTGTGAGATGTAGAGCACAATGATTCTTGATTGTGTTAAGGCTTGATTTCTGGGCTAGGAATATTTCTTGAAGTATGAAGATGAAGATTCAAAGGGTTGAATAATTTACGGCGGAGCTTCGCTTCTATGAACACAGCACTTCTCAATTTTTCAAGCAATCTTCAAATGGTGAAGATTGGGGGTATTTATACCCAAGCATCAAGAAACTAGCCGTTGGATACAACTGTTGTAAGGACAGTACTTGATGTAATCCTATTAGTCCACAGCAACCACTTTTGTCCTTTGGTACAGCTGCTGCAGATAAAGCTGATCGTGCTCCACTCGCAAGCAATGAGGTTAGGACACTGTCACCTTTTCAAGATCCTTGCATCTTTTCTGACATTGAATCACGTGACAAGATATGGTGGTTGACTTTTGATATTGCTGACGTGGATTCCAACGGATAAAAAGTGGTTCACTTCAAGAAGCCAATCATTGGATGCGGTTGGTGAGACGCGGTTAGGAATGTGCGGTTTGCTACACCAGGGGGTTGCAAGGATGCGGTTGTAGGTGAACTGCAATGATGCGGTTCAACAAGCGGTTTGCACTGAGGTAGTTCATTGAGCAGATTAAAGGAATCATACATGCGGTTTGCATGTGCGGTTCTAAGGGGCGGTTTTGAATACTGCTGGAACTGCAACCTTACATCCAATGAGTCTTGTGCCATACTTCAAGCCTAAGATTAACCTATTCTATAAAATGGACTTAGCTAAAAAATTGAAGTCTAAGCTTCATTACATAGGGTCCTAAAGTCCTTAAAATAGACAGGAGGTTATGGTATCAATCAAATCTAATACAAAATAGGAGGGTTAAAACATGCATACCCAACAATCTCCCCCTATTTGATTGATGCCATTACCTACTATAGCAAAAGCAAACATTGTACTTGGTAAGAACATGTCCATAAGAATTAACATGGTAATTCATGTCCCAAGTCAATGCACACACTTAGCTTAAGCTATAGATTTCTATACTTTCTAAAAGATAAAAATTTACAATATGGAAAGTATAGAAATGCATTCAGTACACTTAAGAAATTGTGAGTTTAAGTTCAAAGTGCGGTTTAAACTGAATGTTTAAACATCAATTCAAAATAGTGATTTTAAATTAGAAAATATTTGAATGAGGTTATAAACCATAAGAGGTTTCATTGTTCTACAAACAAGTAGTTTGATATGAACAAGGTTTTGGAACCAATGATGCATTTTTCATTACTACCAATGCGGTTACACTTACAATGGTAGAGAAGCAAAATACAAAGGTTTCAAAAAAGAAAGTTGGACAAAAATACATGGAGTGCGGTCCAACAAAACAAAAAGGAGTTCAGCAAAATAAGATAAAGGAGTTACAAAAGAGAAGTCCTAATGCTGACGCGGTCGGTGATGAGGCGGTTGATGTTGATGACGCGGTTGCTCTCTCGGTTGATTCACTTCCTGGTTGGGCAACTGCGGTCCTGAAGAAGGTCTGAAGGCTGAGCTTTCACCTCGATATTTCTTCTTAAAGCTCGAGGTCTTCAACCTCGCCTTGCAAGAGTGGTTTCAACAGACTTGAGAGCGGATACGTATTCAAGAAGCAGCAGCCCAACAAAGATCAACTGATCTGGAGTTGGCATCAACACTGTCTTTGATTTGAGTAGAAAAAGCTTCGAAACTGGCTTTCAAAGAGTTGAAAAAGGTGAAGATTTCATCTTGAATGGTCACTGTTTGAGTGGATAAAGTATCTTTCAATGGATCCAAATCAACAGCTATACATTCGTGTTTGATTTCAGCTCATTTATAGAATTGTCCAGTTTGAGGTTAAAACCTGCCTTGAGGTTTTCAAATCTGAAAGAGATATCTCCATCAAAGGTGGTTACCTGTTCTTTGATACTGTCTCCCACTATGTTGAGATCAACATTTATTCTGTCTTTAAGGGAGTCCAGTTCATTTAAAATTTTGAGCTGCAATTCATCCAAGGCGATTTGGGAAGGGGCGGCTGAGGTGGAGGCTTGCTGCGGTTGAGGTTGCTGTTGCGGTTGGGAATTTTCAATGGAATTCATAAAGGAGGTAAGAGCAGCATTGGTGGAAGAGATAAATTCATCAGAAAGCTTGCAAAGCATTTCATGAAGCTGGGTTTTTGAAACAGCATCTCCCATTGCTTTAAGCACTCCTCGGGCAAGATCTTCTTTAAAGCCCTGAAAACACTCTGTAGCTGCGGTTTTAACAGCTTCAGCGGTTTGGGTGGAAGGTACGGTTGGTATAGTAGAAACTCTCTCCCCCTTAATGGCATCAAGCAATTGAGATTTTAGGATAGCCATTTCAGTGGTTTGAGAGTCCACTTTGGTAAGAAGGGTTTGGTTGGAGGCTTCAAGGTTGGCATTGGATTGGGTTAAGGCAATGTTTGACTCAGTGAGTTTAAGCATAAGGCCTTGGTTTACAATCAACTGAGATTGAATCAGTTGAAGGGTTGAAAGAATTTGAAGGTAGTCAGAAGGAGCGGTTTGAAGTACTGGAATTTGGGTAATTGATGGAGGAGGTTGAGATTGAGTTGGAGGGGCAGTTTGAGGTAAAGGGTTTAGGAGGGTTTGAAATATACGGCTGGCAGGGATAGTGAATTCAGAAGCGGTTGACGGGGGAATAGGTAGTGTTTGGGGTAAAGGGATAGAAGCGGTTGGGATAGGTGCGGTTGGAGGAGGTGGAATGATAACATTTGGAATAGCAGAAGTTATAGGGTTGGAATTTGATGAAGAACTGGTATGAGAGGTATGGACAGAAACAGGAGGGGTTCTTTGCGGTTGAGTGGGTGCGGTTTCAGGAATGGGTGAGGTTTGAGGAGGCGGAGTAGGAAGGCGGTCAGGAGTAGGTGATTTATGAGGAGGAGAATTTTCAGGAGGAGGGGTATTGACTCGGTTTGGGGAAGGAGTTCTGTCGCGGTTAAGGTTGGAGATTGAGATGGCTGGGGTGTGATGTGAGTAAGGTGGTGATTGGGCGCGGTTTGAAGTAGGTGACTTGGAGCGGTTGGAAAGTTGAGGTGAGGCAGTTGGGGTGTTGGATTGGTTAGAGGAAGAATTTGATTTGGAAGTGGATTGGGATGAGGAATGTGAAGAGGATGAAGGGGATGAAGGTGGGGTAGGTTGTTTGGAAACACGGTGCAAAAAGCGTTTGGGGCCTTTGGATGGTGTTCTTTTCTGGGCAATCTGCTTAACCCTTTTTGGTTTCTCCCCCTGAGCGGTTGCAGCTCTTTGCGGTTGAGGAGGAGAGAGCGGTTTAGGTGATAGGGTTTTGGCTGGTGAGGAATGATGGGAGCGGTTTGGAGAGTGAGGTGGTGTTGGAATAAGTGTTTGGGTTTGGGGCAGTTTTGAAGGAGGCGGTTGGGGAATTGGATCCTTGGACTTTCCTTTGTTAGCTTCCCTCTCAGCTCTTTCTCTTTCCAATCTCTCAAACTCAGCTTTGTAAAAGATTGTCAGCTCCTCATCAGTCATTTGGGCCAGATCAATCTGAGTCTGCTTGGCCTTCTTAGCCCCGGCCACCATGGAGGAATAGAGTTATCTTCTTCCTCTTCTTCATCCTCATCAATGAGGGTCATCTTTTCTTTTCATTTTCTCTTTCCTTTGCTTTTTCGGCTTGGGCCTCGCATCGCCTGAACCACGCGGTTTAGAAGGTGCGGTTGAGGTTGGCCTAGGGAGCGGTTCTGCAGGGGCTTTTCTCTTCCTTGAGGCCTTCTTTATTGCTTTTCCCAAAGCGGTTGAGGCAAAAGAGGTGGAGTCATCTCAACATAGAGCTCCTTATCCTTAGAGGTATCAGCATCATACAGAGCCTTATAATCATCATTCCCAAAAGAGCGTCTGAATGAGTGCATTGCCTTGAGGCCAAAGGATTCTTCCAATCCCCAAGGATAGATAATTCCGGAGTGGCAATCCCGAGCTCCTCCATGCCGATAGTTCCCAAAGATTGCGGTCAGCACTCTTCCAAAAGGTCTCCACCTTATCTTCTCATTCTTAACCTTCAGCTGATACGCATCTATGCTGCTGGCAAGTTCTCTCATCAAGATCTTGGGCCAATGAAGCTTCATGCCGTTGTGGATGGCACAAAGAAGATTGCCATTGATGAGAGGTGAAGTTGTTGTGGTTTCCAGCCTTCCCACAAACCGACTTCCCAACTAGGTAGCACAGGTGGCTCATCACCACCAAAATCTTTCCCGGGCGTAGTCTTGTAATTGCCGTAAAGAGAATCCAAATTTTCCAAATAAGTGTAGAACATGTAGCATCTTGAACTTCTTGGGAAACCTCAACTGAGCACCGCATACATGGAAGCCATATGTACTCCCGATATCCAAATAGTCAATGGATACTCGAATCCTTCTACAACTCCCACCAAGTTAGGAATCTTGGAACCATCGTAAAGCTCGCCTCCCTTCACAAATGTTTCATAAAATTGGTCAATGAAGGAGGGGATGGTATAGGTTTGATTTTTGTTGAATAGGGGAAGGATTCCGTAGACTTGCATCTTCCTCATCATCTCTCTTCCCGCAGCATCGACCGCAACTCGGTTCATTTATCTCCCAACCTGGCAGAAATACTTGGTATTCTACAAATAAAACACACAAGTTAGAGCATTTTTAGTAAAGTCACAGCTCATTTTGCGGTTGGGGCACACATGCGGTTGGCAATAGTGCGGTTTTGGAAATGAAAATTTCCAACCACAATGAAACTGTGAACACAGGTAGGAAACAAATAAGAAAAACACAAAAGTATATACTTAGTACGTGGCATTGTAATCCAAGGTTATCCCAAACTGCAAGCGGTGCTTAGAGAGGAAGGTTATGGTGTCCAAATTTATATACTTAGTAATACTTAAGTAATTTCTAAGTATGGGGTTCAAAAGAATATGCGGTTTTCAGCATGCGGTTTCCAAGAGAGAATATGCGGTTTTGAAATTATAAATTATTAACTGTAAGTGCGGTTTCAAAACGAATTTCATGCGGTTCTAAAGCATGCGGTTCAAACATGCAACAAGGTATAATTTTCAGAAATTTTTCTAAGTATGGAAAAACAAGTTTGAAAATTAGGTTAACCCAAATCATAAGAAATTTCTGAAAAATATGATGAACATTCACATGAGTGCATGAAGAACATGAAGAACACCAAGAACTGAGATTTGAAAGAAGTTAACCAAAATGAACAAATAACATGTCAAAATGATCACATTGAGCAGTAGATTAACAATATAATAATAACAACATCTACTTTGCTCGTAATCACCTTAAAATGTAATAAATCGTAAAGTGGGTTTCGAACTTAGAAAGTTTTGAAAGTCAAAATCAGTGTTCAAAAAGTTGATTGATCATGAAACAAAGTACATAATCAAACCTATAGTCATAATCCGAACATAACCTAACAATTATCATGCAAAATGATCAAGAAATGAAGCATATATGGACAAAAATTAGGTTAAGTTGTTCGAAGCTTTTCAAGTTCATCAATGGCAGAAACAGTTCAATAGCATGTATGATTTGCAGAAGATAAAAGAGTTTAAAGTTCAGAAATCATACCATATCTTCAATGGGTTTGGGTGCCATTGATGAAGAAAGACTTAGAATTTTATGAAGTTATGAAGAATGTCTTTGGTAAATTTCTGACAGATAGTACGGATACACAGAGAAGACAGATGAAAAGTTTGAAAAGGTAAGGTATGTCTTCTATTTATAGGAAAGGATTAGGGTTTGGCAGATGAAAGGACACATTAGCTTCACCAACTCAGTGAATCATTGCAAATTAGCACCCTTTCAGCTTCACACATCAACCAATGACGGCTGACATGAAGGCCATTTAATGCTAATGTTCCCTTTGCATTGAATGCTCTTAAAATTTAAATTTTCGTGGGAAAACATTTGCAAATAAACCCTTAAAGAAAAAGATAAGGACTGAAAAATAAATAAAAAGCAGTTGAATTTTTTTTTTTTTTTTTTTTTTTAACATAAGCAAAAGTTAGAAATTACTCCAAGTTGAAACGCGGTTGAGGTCCAAGCGGTTGAGCCGCAAAGATGCGGTTTGAGTGAAGCGGTTGGCCGCAAAGGCGGCTGGACATCCTTGCGGTTTGATGCACGCGGTTTCAACATGGCCTTGAAACTATACTCAACACCCAAGTTAGCTTAAAAAGAATGGAATTTATTTAAGTTCAAGCATACCCATTTCTCCTCTGAGAAAAGAAAATCTCTTGGAGTCAAGAGCCTTTGTGAGGATATCGCAACTGATTGTCTGCTCCCACGTACTCTAAATGGATATTCCTCTTCTCCACATGGTCTTTGAGGAAATGATACTTAATATCAATATGCTTGGTCTTGGAATGCATGACAGGGTTGTTGGAGACTAAAATAGTTGAAGTGTTGTCACACATGATGGGGCAATTCCCTTCATGGATTCCATAGTCTACCAACCGCCGCTTCATCCAAAGGATTTGACAAAGAACAACTACCAAGAAGAATATACTCACTCCGTGGT
The DNA here is from genome assembly GCA_022495995.1 of Adenophora triphylla var. japonica. Lineage (NCBI taxonomy): Eukaryota > Viridiplantae > Streptophyta > Magnoliopsida > Asterales > Campanulaceae > Adenophora > Adenophora triphylla. Next base: position 581,304 of record JAFEMH010000421.1, read on the forward strand.
TGACACCGAAACCGAAGCTTGCTTCTTGCCGGCCCAAGCAACTAGTCTATTCCCGAGGAAATGACAAGTACCACTAGTGCTTTTCGTCAATAGTACAAGCCGCATAATCTCGCATCCGAATAACCTACAAGATCGAAGTTCGAATCTTTGGAATACCAAAGTCCAAGGTTAGTAGTTCCGTATAAATAGCGGATTATACGCTGACCGCAATAAGATGTGCTTCTCTAGGATCCGCTTGATAGCGAGCACATACACGTACACTAAACATAATATCTCGGCCTACTAGCGCTACGTAAAGCAATGAGCCGATCATACCTCGATATAAAGTTTGATCAACTTTCTTACCTTTGAGATCTTTATCTAGCTTATTGCCGGTGGCCATAGGAGTATCATATGCTTTAGCATTTTCTAATCCAAACTTCTTTATTAACTCCTTGGTGTATTTAGCTTGGCTGAGGAAAATACCTTCTTCGCATTGCTTGATTTGAAGCCCGAGGAAGAAAGTTAATTCTCCCATCATGCTCATCTCAAACTTGCTTTTCATTAGCTTCTCGAAACGCTTACAAAGCAACTCATTAGTAGAACCAAAAATAATATCATCAACATAAATTTGAACAAGTAAAGTATGCTCATTATATTTGGCAATAAAAAGAGTTGTATCAATTTTACCTCGTTTAAAACCTTTTTCTAGTAAAAATTTAGAAAGAGTCTCATACCATGCCCTCGAGCTTGCTTAAGTCCATACAAAGCTTTTTGGAGTTTGTAGACATGATTGGGAAATTTGGAGTCTTCAAATCCGTGTGGTTGGGCAACATACACGGCCTCTTGCAAGCTCGTTAAGGAATGCACTCTTTACGTCCATTTGATATAACTTGAAACGCTTAAAAGAGGCGTAGGCTAAGAAGATTCTCGATAGCTTCCAATCTTGCAACCGGAGCAAAGGTTTCATCATAATCAATTCCTTCTTCTTGCCTATATCCTCGTGCAACCAACCTTGCTTTATTCCTAGTGATGCTTCCATTCTCATCCATCTTATTCCTAAATACCCACTTAGTTCCTATTACTCCTTGATCCCGAGGTCTAGGCACCAAAGTCCAGACCTTGCATCTTTCAAACTCGGTTGAGTTCTTCTTGCATAGCAACGACCCAACCGGAATCTTGGAGTGCTTCATCAATCTTCTTGGGTTCAACTTGAGATAAAAGTGAAGTATGCTCATCATAATTTGATCTCCTTGTTTGAACACCGAAAACAGATCACCAATCACATTAGTGAGGGGGTGACCGCCGACTTCACGAACCTCCTGGGGTAAGTCCGGTTGGACCGAGGTTTGCCGAAGATCTTCAATTGGAACGTCGTTAGATCCTTCAAATAAGTCATGGAATGTGAGTTGACGAAGAGGTTCTATAAGCCGGATAGGGAATTTTCAACTTCTTCTTCCCTTGGAGTTGCATCCGGAGTAGGAACTTCAGGTGCGGTTTGAAAATTTCGGTTTGAGGGAATGTCACTGAAGGTGCCGGATTTTGCGGTTGAGGTTCAAAGCGGTTTGAGATGGTTCACCCGGTTCATTATGCTCAACAAAATCATCAAGAACATTTGGAGCCAAATGTGGCTCAAGGAGAGAATGCTCATCAAAAGTAACATGGACAGACTCTACTATTTTTAAACTAGTTTTATTGAAAACACGAAAAGCTTTAGAATGTTTAGCATACCCAACAAAAATACCTTCGTCGGCCTCGCTCCGAATTTACCTCTATTTTCTTTTCCGTTGTAGAGGACAAAACATTTGCAGCCAAAGATCTTCAAGAATGCAATGTTGGGGGTTCTTCCTCGCCAAAGCTCATAGGAGTCTTATTATAGGTTTTGTTGATGAGGGAGCGGTTCTGAGTGAAGCATGCGGTATTGATTGCTTCACCAAAATACCGAGGTAGCTTCGCTTCGTATATCATAGTCTTTCCAAATTTCAATCAACGCCCTATTCTTCCTTTCCACAACCCCATTTTGTTGTGGAACACCAATGTGGAAAAATTGTGATCAATCCCATGGTCATCACAATACCGAGCAACACCGTTGTTCTTAAATTCTCGTTCCATTATCTCGATCGAACACTAACGATGTCATCTTCTTTTGAAGTTTGGAGCCGTCTAAAAAGTGCGGTGAGAATCTCATAACAATCATCTTTGGAAATCATCATCTCAACCCACGTATATCTTGAGTAATCATCCACCACCACTAAGGTATATCTATTTCCTCCAATGTCGGCAAGTGGTCACGGGTCCAAACAAATCTATGTGAAGCGCTTGTAAGCATCTTGAAGTTGATGGAGCGGTCTTGCCGGTGAAAGACGACGCGGATCGCTACTAAGCCGGCATGCACCGCATTTCTCCGGATGGTGGTCAGCCACTTTGGGTAAACCACGAACGAGGTTTTCCCTACCAATCTTTGCAAGATACTTGAAGTTCAAGTGGCTCAACCTCTTGTGCCATAGCCAACTATTTTCGCTCACATTCTTAGCTACAAAACAGAGATTAGTAATACTACATGCGTAATTTAGATCAATAATGTAAATATTACTCTTACGAATCCCCGTGGAGTAGGGTGACGCCGGAAATGCTATCTTTGATAAAGCAATTTGATGACGTGAAGTTGCAAAGCATTCCTTTGTCGCAAAATTGAGAAATTGAAAGCGAGGTTGTGCTTGAGTCCATCGACAAGAGAAACCTTCTCAATAGTTAGGTTTCCTCTCCTTATAACACCATATCCAATGGTCTTGCCTTTGTTGTTGTCACCAAAGGTTACAGATGGACCACTTGCTTCAACGACATCTTCAAGTAATGATCTATCTCCAAATATATGTCTTGAGCCCACCGTCAAGATACCATTCATTATCCTCGAGTGACCACCATGAAGCAGAGGACCTGAAATGTAAACATTAAGAACGAGGTCCCCTTATTCCTTGGGTCCCGGTTAGCAACCCTTACGACCCACACCCGCTTGATGTAAGGAGGTTTACTCTTCCCGGCATTGGATGTGAACCGCAAAAGGCATTCTCGCAGCTCTTGTGACCTAAACCATCACAACACGTAACATTTATAATAGCTACAAGCTTCATGAGGTTTTACTAACTCCTTACTCTTCTTAGGAGTTGCATGCGGTTTGGGACAAGGAAGCGGTTTGGGAGGTGCGGTTCCAAACTAACATTCCAAATCGATACAAAGGGAACAGCTTTGGTTTGACCACGTATTTCCGGGAACGCTATTCCCGCTTTTGAAGGCGTGGAGGAGCGGTCGAAGAAGAAGCGCTGGTCGACTCCGGAGTTAGCAGTAACCGCCTTTTCCACCGTAAGCGGTTGGAGCAGGATTCTACCAATTCCATAAGCCATTTCCTCTTCAGTGCTTCCACGTAATTCTTGGGTTTTAACACGTAATTCTTCCCATATTGCTTTCCTTTAGGGTAGACATAATTTACTTGTCTTGCTTTACCCTTACCCTTAGCATGCTTCTCCTTGGGAATTTCTTTAGTCAGTTCGAAATTCCTCATCCTTTTCACTCGAGGATGCACACTTCTCCTCTTCCTCGCATCCAAACCCTAGACCATCCTTAGTTCCAGGAGGAACTTGGAAGTCCAAGATTTTATCCTTGGTGGATTGAGACTTGAGCCACGAATCAATAATCTTTTGGCGATCATCGATTTGGGTTACCAAGTCATCATTCCCGAGTTGAAGTGCAAAAGAACCTTAGTTTCAAGGATGCGGTTTTGATCAAAGAAGAGGAGTCATCTGTTTGATTTGGTCCTTAAGATTAGAAATTTCAGACCTCATCACAGCTTTTCTCCGTCTTGTACGCATTAAGTTCATCATGAGCTAAGCTTAAGGCTTTCTTAAGATTTGAGAATTGATGGATCACCATTTCAGCCTTCCTTGAACATCTTTTCATGTTCCATGGGAGAAACCTCTTCCACCACCTTTTTCAAAATTTTCTTTGGAATAGCTTTTGAAGGTGGAGCAGCTTTAGATGAGAAAATGGGACGTGAATACGAACAATTTCCTATCTTAACGCTAGGAGTAAGTTTAATATCATCATCCAATTTATAATTTGGAAGTTTTGGAAAACCTCCTTTTCCTCCATATCATGCAACTCAAATGATTCGTAATCCGAGTCATCGAAGCGTTCGCAACTAAGCGTAGGTTAACCTCTTCGGTTTCACCGTCACTTCCATCCTCGTAACTGCTTCAATCCAAGTTGCTAATTCCTTGAATTCTCTTCCTCCTCGCAACCATTCCCTTACGATGAGAAAATTTCGAAGGAAAAGTTTTCTTTTTCATATATTCATATTTAGGCCGTGGACACTCGTGATGCAAAGTGGCCAGTTTCCTACAGCTTGTAGCATACCAAGTCACTCTTCTTCTTTGTATCTCGCAGCCCTAGAAAATGTTGCAGGAGGTTTGCCTTTTGAAAATGATTTTGTGAAAGGTTTTGAGGATTTTCTAAATTTTTGGAATCTTTTCACAAACATGGCAAAATCATCATCATCCATCTCGATGAGTGATGAGGTTGATATGGAAGGATCAGTGGTTTGATTGGATGTGGATGGTTTCTCTTCATGTTCCACTACGTACATAGAAAGCGATTTGGTTTTCCCTTCTATCTCTTCAATATGATTTAATTTAAGTTCATAGACTCTAAGATTGGCATACAAGTTACTTAATGACCAAGTACCCAATACTTTGGAGTCTTCTAGAGAGGTAGCCTTATTTACCCATCTAGAACCTAAAGCAGATAGGAAAGTCATATTGATTTCTTTATCGGTTAAAGTTTTACCAAGAGATCTACAAGCATTAACTACCTCAACATAGCGATCGTAGGTTTGACGCAAGGTTTCGTTGGGTTTTCTATTGAAGTTGTTGTAGGATCTTTCAACAAAGTGTATAATTTGTTTTCCTTGCACTCTTCATCACCTTCGAGGTAGCTCTCTATGGCATCCCACATCTCGCTTTGCGGTTTTGAGGTACATCACTTTCTCAGAGTTGATACGGGGAGGGTTCCGTAATGATGAACCTCGCCTTGCCGTCCAAGGCAACTATTCTCTTCTCTTCATCCGACCACTCATCTTTTGGCTTTTTGACTTCTCGGAGTTTCGCATTGGTGGTTGCATCGTTGTTAGCCTTCATTGGAATTAGAGGGCCATTGATCACGCACTCCACCAAAGCATTTCATCTATGGTTTCCAAATGAATAAGCATTCGGCACTTCCGTATGTCAAAGTGGTCTTCGTCCAACATTGGAATGTGTGAATAGTTAACAGTAGTCATTGTCTTTGAGGTTGCCATATCGAATCGGCACACAAGTCGTTAAGCTTGAAAACAAAGGGTTTTAAAATGTGTTAGCTCGATACCACTTGTTGGTCCCAAAGGTGGCAACAAGGGTGAAAATACAGCTAGAGGGGGTGAATAGCCGTTTAAAATTTTTCGCCCTCTTTTAAAGATCGAACCTCTTGCTTACAAAATCCTCTTGCAGCTGATAATAGACTCGCAAGTGATAGTGTAAAATGCACAATGGAATAATAGAGTGTAAAGCGGTTTTGAGAGGCGGTTTGTAAAATGCGGTTTTGGTGGTGCGGTTTTGGGAAGTGCGCTTACAAACACGTGTGGTTTTGACTTTGTTAACTCCAAACACTATTTCACAATAATGGATAGCTAAATAAAGATCAAACAGAGACAAAGATAAATAATTAGCAAGCACAAGAAATATAAATGCGTAAAGTAAGAACACGCTATTTGGAGTGGTTCAATCGATAAACGATCTACGTCCACTACCAAGATGGTTAGTCTTGGATTTCTAAGAGAGATTTTATATTAAGTATTGTGAGATTACAAAGTACAATAAAATCTTTTCTATGAAGAACAAATCCAAAACTATAACCAAGCAGTATCTCAAGTGTTTAATCTATGTGATTAGAACAAGTGAGGTGAGTGTGTGAGAACAAGATCAAGGCTCTTTAGATCTCGTGAGATGTAGAGCACAATGATTCTTGATTGTGTTAAGGCTTGATTTCGGGCTAGGAATATTTCTTGAAGTATGAAGATGAAGATTCAAAGGGTTGAATAATTTCGGCGTGAGCTTCAGCCTTCTATGAACACAAAGACTTCTCAATTTTTCAAGCAATCTTCAAATGGTGAAGATTGGGGGTATTTATACCCAAGCATCAAGAAACTAGCCGTTGGATACAAATTGTTGTAAGGACAAGACTTGATGCAATCCTATTGGTCCACAAAGAACCACTTTTGTCCTTTGGTACACCGCCGCAGATAAAGCCGATCGTGCTCCAACGCAAGCAATGAGGTTAGGACACTGTCACCTTTTCAAGATCCTGCATCTTTTTCCGACATTGAATCACGTGACAAGATATGGTGGTTGACTTTGATATTGCCGACGTGGATTCCAACGGATAAAAAGTGGTTCACTTCAAGAAGCCAATCATTGGATGCGGTTGGTGAGACGCGGTTAGGAATGTGCGGTTTGCTACACCAGGGGGTTGCAAGGATGCGGTTGTAGGTGAACTGCAATGATGCGGTTCAACAAGCGGTTTGCACTGAGGTAGTTCATTGAGCAGATTAAAGGAATCATACATGCGGTTTGCATGTGCGGTTCTAAGGGGCGGTTTTGAATACTGCTGGAACTGCAACCTTACATCCAATGAGTCTTGTGCCATACTTCAAGCCTAAGATTAACCTATTCTATAAAATGGACTTAGCTAAAAAATTGAAGTCTAAGCTTCATTACATAGGGTCCTAAAGTCCTTAAAATAGACAGGAGGTTATGGTATCAATCAAATCTAATACAAAATAGGAGGGTTAAAACATGCATACCCAACAGCGGCAGTGCAAGTTGTCCAAATTCAAATTCAAAACTGGCGCCAAGGAAGCACGGGCGTGCAAAACCCTTGACACGGCCGTGCAAGTCGTGACTGCAGAATTAAAAGGCACCTTTTGAAGACACCTTCTTGAAGAGTTTCCTCCCAATTGTAAAAAGATCCATTGTAATCAGTCTTATATACTGAATTTTCATAGAATTTTCATCAGAAATTGTTAGAGATTAGATACAAGTACTTTATACATTGATTTCCAAAGATCTTTGAAGATTCAAGTCTATATTTGTTCTTGAAGTTCCTTAGGAAAAGAAGCAATAAAGTTGAAGCATTATTCCAGCCATTCATCTCTCATTTCATCATAAGTTTCCCTTACTCTATCCTTTATATCATTGCTTATCTATTTTACATGGCTAGTAAGTAATCCCCTTTGTTCTTGGGGTTGGAAACTCAAATCATAAACCGTTCATCATCTTAAAATATGAAAGTCTTGTCTTCTATCTTCATCTAAACAATTTCTTTATACCAATCTCTAAATGACTTACATTTTAGAGACGTCCAACTTGTATGATTCAGTCAATCGAGGAAAGGACCTAGCGGAGAATCTCGATTGACGGAACCATATAAAGAAACTGGGTTCCATTGATCACAAAAGTAGTTCAACGGCCTAGGGATGTTCCTTTAATGGAAAATATGTTGACTCTCGTTCTTAATGGATTCTTACTAATTATGGTCAGCTAGAGATAAGCCGGAATGCCCGTTTGTGACAGGGCGGGAGTACCATAAACGGAAATCTCAAACAGTTAGGACATAATTAGTGAAGAATACAACGCTACTGTCTTGACCGTGAGAAGTAGTGTAAGCATAACGTACCATCCTTGATTTTTATGAAAACCTTTATTTCCTAAGACAATGACTATTTGATGAACAAATCATGTACTCCCTCCGTCCCACTTCATTAGAGACCAAAAAAAAGGGCACAACTATTAAGGAATACTAATAAAATAAAAGAATTGTGTGGTAGAAAATGAAGAGAGAGAATGAGTGGGGTAAATAGTAGTGTTGGTTGAATAAATTGAGTGGTGGAAAATGAAGAGAGAGAATGAGTGGTGGGGTAGAGTGAATATAAAATTATAAATATTTTGCCATTTTGGAAAGTATCAATTGAAGTGGGACGGACCAAAAAGGAAATAAGTATCAATTGAAGTGGGACAGAGGGAGTATATGATTTCCAATCCCGAGAATGTTTCGTTTATAAAGTTTTATTTAAAGTATTTTCTGTATATGTTTCTTTCTCTTTCCAAAACAAATCTTTATCTCCCCCAATTCCTTCTATAATTTTAATAAAGACGAAAATAATTCCAAAGTAAATCCTGTCTCTGTGGGATCGACCCGTACTTGCACCCGCTATATTGCAATAGCCCGTGCGCTTGTGGATTTTAAATAAACCGTTAGGTTTCGACCGAACAAAACCGCCTCAGGTACAAATCGCCTTGGACCAAGCTTGTCGACTTTGATCCCTTGGCCCAGCTTTCTTGTTTTCACTTTCTACCTAGCGCCTTCCGGCCAGGTCGCTTATGTGCCTGGCCTCTGCCAGGACTTTCTCGTCTGTTAAAAACCAGGACTTGCTGTGCCTGGCCTCTACCAGGACTTTCTGTGCCTGGCCTCTGCCAGGACTATTCTGTGCCTGGAACTGCCAGGACTATTCTGTGCCTGGCCTCTGCCAGGACTATTCTGTGCCTGGAACTGCCAGGACTTTTCTTTGCCTGGCCTCTGCCAGGACTTTCCTGGGCGGCAACCTTCATTTGCCTCCATCTTCAATCCTTAACTCTTCAGCGGCAACCTTCTTTGCTTCCATCTTTGAGCTTTAACTCTTCCGCGGCAACCTTCATGGCCACCATTTTTGAGCTTTAACTCTTCAGCGGCAACCTTCTTTACCGCCCTCTTCGAGCTTTAGGGCGTTCTTCCAGTGCGACCAAGATCCCTTCACTCCTTTTCTAAAGTTTGCCCTTGACACCATCTCGTACTCGCTCCTCATCTCATGAAATACAAAGTTAAAATTTGTTAGGATTGGACATTTGTGCGACAAAAACTGTACAAAGATGTCGCCGAAAAATTTCCTCTACCCTTTCAATAATTTAGCAAATTACATCAGACTATCAATTTTTACATAATTTCTCCCTTCTGAATTATGCGACAAACAAACTATACTAGTTACATGGAAAGTGATAAACGACAATCAAAATATCTACAAACAAAAATGACGACTTCACTAGTAGAACTGCTTCAGGTGATCAACGTTCCATGCATTCTTCAATTCCTTGCCATCCTTCTTTCTTAGCTTATAAGTCCCTTCACGAACGGCCTTTGTTACTTGGAACGGGCCCTCCCACTTTTCATTCAACTTGGTGAACCCAGGCTTAGGCCCAGTGGCCTCCACACTCCTAAGAACCCAATCTCCGACATTGAAGGATGTTTTATTAACTCATTTGTTGTGCTGGGCTTTCATCTTCTGTTTGTAATTCATCATCCTCATTCTCGCCTGCAGCCTCTTCTCGTCAGTCAGATCCAGGTAATTACATCGCCTCTGCTCATTTCTTGCCTCATCATAATAAGCCACCCTATAAGTCGGCAAGGCCATCTCGGCTGGCGCCATTGCCTCTGATCCGTAAGTAAGTGCAAAGGCAGTTTCTCTAGTTGAGCCCTTTACAGTTGTTCTCACATACCACAAAGCCGTTGGCAGTTCCTCTAACCAAGCTCCTCCCCTTACTTCCAATTTTTTTCACATGGCGGCAATGATTTGTTAGTTTGCCGCCTCAACCTGCCTGTTACACCGCGTCCTATAGACTGCCAACATCCAATGTTTAACATTCAACCTTACACATTCCGCAGAAAATTTCTTGCCAAATTGAGTCCCATGATCGGAAACAATTGCTATGGGCACCCCATATCTACACCAAATGTTCTCCTGAACAAACTTGATCACGTTATCCTCGCTGATTGTCGCCAGTGCTTTTGCCTCTGTCCACTTAGTAAAATAGTCCACTGCGACAACCACGTGTTGACATCCACCCTTAGCCTTTGAAAAAGGCCCTATCAAATCAATCCCCCACATATCTAAAGGCCATGTTGCCACTATCGGGGTCTACTCCGTTGCTGGCTGCCTGGGAATATTACCATGTCTTTGGCACTTCTCGCATTTCTTCACATAGATTTCAGCATCTTTCTCAAACTTGGCCAATAATACCCATGAAATAAAACCTTGTCAGCCAGGGTTCTCGCACCAGGGTGGCTACCACACACGCCTTCATGAATCTCAAATAAAACCTTCTACACCAGACTTGGCTCAACACATCTCATCAACGGCTTCGAAAAAGATTTTCTGTACAAAACACCGTCCTGAACCGTAAATCGCGTCGAGGTCACCTTTATTAACTTTGGCTTCTCCTCATCAGGCGGCAACTCTTCCTTGTCCGAAAATTCTTTCATCTCCACCACCCAATCCTTTTCAACTTCCCCAATTTCCATAATTAGTGGCCTGTTGATTGTCGACATCTCAACATATTTAACCAACGGCTCACTAGCCGAGCCCTGCCCATCTCCTCCTGCCGACCTAGTCAATGAATCTGCCCGCGAGTTCTCAGCCCTGTCAATCTGCACCAACTCCCAAAACTCAAACCCCTTCAAAATATTTCTCACCATATTACAATACTTTATCAAAACTGGATTCAACACCCCGTACTCGCCCTTCACTTGGTTAACAATCAACTGAGAATCTGAATGAATGACAATCTTAATCAGCCCAATATCTCTCGCCAACTCAATCCCAACAATCAATGCCCACACTCCGCCTGGTTATTCAAAACATTAAACTTAAATCTCAGCGCCTTCTCATACTTGATCTCCTCGTCAGGTGAGACCATGGTAATTCCCGCTCCACCTTTGTCTTTGGATGAAGAACCGTCAACATGCAAGACCCAACAATCCGGCGGCCTTTCCTTTTCTTCAATCAATCTGGGCACAACTTACTTTGCCGCCCTCTTCTTAACTCCCTCCTCCACCAACTCTGCCTGCGATCTCGTAAAAGATGTTTATACAATGAAATCTGCCAAAGACTGAGCTTTTATCGCCTGGCGATATTTGTACCTCAGATCAAATTCAGTCAGCTCAATTGACCATTTCAGCAATCTTCCCGCCGTGTCTGGCTGTTGCAAAATTTTTCTCAACGGGGCATCTGTCAAAATGACAATGGTGTGCGCGACAAAATAAACTCTCAATTTCCGTGTGGCAACCACCAAAGCGTACGCCAACTTCTCAGCATTAAAATACCTTGCCTCAACCTCACTCAATGCCTTCGACACATAATATACCGGCCTCTGAACACCCCCATCCTCTCTCACCAAAACGGCGGCAACTACATAATCTGAAGCCACCAGATACACAAATAATTCTTCTCCTTCAACAGGACTGCACAACAATGGCGACTTTCCCAAATAAGTCTTCATCTGCTCGAAAGCGGCATCACATTCTTTATCCCAAACAAATCTCTTCCCACCTTTCAAAACCTTGAAGAACGGCAAACACCTTTCCGCAGATCTAGAAATGAATCTCCCCAAAGCAATAATCCTCCCATTCAACCTCTGGATCTCGCGAATAGTCTTGGGAGGCGACATGTCCAAAAAATCCTGAATTTTCTCTGGGTTGGCCTCAATCACGCGCCTATTCACCAAAAACCCCAAAAAATTTCCCGCAGTTACCCCAAATGTACATTTGTTGGGGTTCAACTTCATAGAATTTCTCCTCAGATTATCAAACGTTTCTACGAGATCCACCACATGATCATTTTCTTTGGTCTTTATCACCATATCATCAATATACGCCTCAATATTCCGCCCAATCTGCGACTTAAAAACCTCGTTCACCATTCTTTGATAAGTCGCTCCTGCGTTCTTCAGCCCAAACGGCATCATCTTATAACAAAAATTTCCCTTCGGCATCCGGAAAGCCGTCTTCGCTCTATCTTCCTCAGCCATTTTAATCTGATGGTACCCAGAATAAGCATCAATGAAACTGAAAATTCTATGGCCGGCAATCGAATCAACCAACTTATCAATCTTTGGAAGCGGGTAACAATCCTTGGGGCAAGTCGTATTTAAATCTGCAAAATATATGCACATCATCCACTTCTTATTCAACTTCAACACCATAACAAGGCACGCCTACCAAATCGGATACTGAATCTTCTCAATGATTCCCGCCTTCAAAAGCTTGTCCACCTCCTCCAAAACCGCCTTTTCCTTCTCAGGCGACAAATGCCTAACCTTCTTCTTGAATGGCTCAATATTGGGGTCAGCATTTAAACAATGCATGGAGACATTCTCATCAATGCCCCTCATATCCTCCGGTCACCACGCAAACACATCCAAATTCTCCTTAAAAAATTCACCTAAACAATCTCGCACATCCCGCGACATCTGCTTTCCAATCTTAATCTTTTGCTCCGGGAAATAGCTATTAATTTCAACCTCCTCCAATTCTTCTCCTGCCTGAATATCAGGCTCATCCCTAGTCTGCAAAGTTTCAACCTCAATCCTTTTCCGCTTCTTACCCTTGGCGGCAATCACCCTTCTGGGATTGGCAAACACATTCCCTGTAGGCCGCCTTTCACTATCCTCGACTTCCACGGTCTCACAATCCTCTTCTGACTCATCGCCCATCCCTTCATCTATCTCTACTATTCTCGGCTCAACCATCTGAACAAACTGCACCATTATGGCAAAACTCAATTTTGGGGCCACATTCACAACCTCTATTCTGAAATCACTCTCGCCAGCGTCTTCCTGCTCAGCACCCTCCGGCTCAGGTTCTCGCACATCAATCACTTCCACTTCCTGTACTTCCTCAATCTCAACTATCCCAACCTCTGCTACTTCATCAACAATCTCAATCTCCGCATTCACTGTGGCCACACTTGCCGCTGCGACAACCATTGAAGTACCGTCCCTCATGCTTTTAGTCACTATCCAATCAATCTCATCTTCAACAACCTCAATCACATTTATCTTCAAAGGGCGAGAATCAGACTTTGTTGTCATTATGCTCGTGACCGCCGCCTTGGCCTTCTGCATCTCTTTCTTTTTTCTCACCACCATAATCGCTTCACTTTTCAAACATCCTATGCCGCTAGGAGTTGGATATTTCACCCTCTGGTGCGGGATGGATAACACCATTTCAAAACTTTGCATAAATGGTATCCCGACTATTACATTGTACGGGGAAACCAAGTCAATCACCACAAACTCAACATTCTCGCTTCTCGCCAACTTTCCCTCACCAATCTCAACCTCCAACATGATTGTGCCTTAGCCTTGACAGAATGATTGGTGAACCCTTCCAAATATCCCTTGTAAGGAACCAAATTCGCATCGGTATAATTCATTCTCTTAAAGGCCTCATAATACAAAACATTTTTGCTCGCTCCTGAATCCACCATCACTCTCTCCACTATATTGTTTCCCGGATAAATGATAATTATCACTGGTTGGCTCCCATGGCTCTTGGTCACTGCCAACTCTCGCCTCGAGAAACTGATCACCCTGAGGGATATCAAAACTGTGCGACAATGTCATAATCTGATTATTCAATTGAGACACACTGGGCAACGGATCTTGAATGACATCCACCAAATTTCTCTCCGGCCTAGTCTCCTCATCACTCCCCACATTTCGTTCAAGATACTCCTTCAACTCGCCTTTATCAATCTTCGTCTGAATCACCCTTCTTAAATTATAACAATCCTCTGTCAAATTCCCCTTGTCTTGATGATACTCACAGAAACTGTACTGGTCTCTGGCCATATAAGTTCCTTCTCTGATGGGATAGGGCGGCGGCAAGTTTTCCTTCTTCAGAATCTCGCTGATGGTGGTATTCAGCCCGTCATACTTGATGATTCTCCTTTGATCACGGCCTCCATCTCGTCCACCATTTCCTCCTGCTCGATTCCTGCCGCGGCCTCCTCTTCCACCCCTACTTTCATCCTTCACAAAATCAATTCTCTCTTTCACACTCTTCCTGGCCGCCGAAGATGTCGCTTGATTCACCTTCACATCATCATTGCTCTCACCACCACAAAATCCTCTAACCCTTTCATATAATTCGCCCGCTGTCTCCGGCAATCTCATGCCCAACTCTTCCTTAAAAAGACTAGGCATCAAACTCGCATTGTACAACATAATTATGTGGCTCTGTTCAATGTCGGAAATCTGATTCGCGACCTTCATAAACCTATCAGTGAAACTTGCTATCCCCTATCCCGCCTTCTGCTTAATACTGCACAGCTCCTGCTTTCTCACGGGCTCCGCCCCCGACTCACTGAACCTCGCCAAAAGCTTCCTTTTAAAATCCTGATAGTCAAGAATTGACTCTGCCGACTGAGCCAAAAACCACTCTAATGCATGATCAGTCAATGTTCTCGCCAATGCTCTGCACAAAACGGCCTCACTTTCAGTCCACAGCGACAAGGTTACCTCAAACCCTCCAACATGGGCGTTTGCCCTAGAATTCCCCGAATAGCTCGGCAGGTTCGGCATACGGAATGTTAGATCTGGTGCGGCACTCTGAATATTCATTGTAAACGGGTTCACCTCCACAGGCTTGGTTCCCGTCTCTAGCTCTTTGATTTTCTTGGCTATCTCAGCCATTTCAGATTTCCATTTGTCATCCTCCTCCTTCTTGGCCCTCTCATACTCGGCGGCTTTGGCAATCTCTGTGGCTTTCACAGCATCTGTGAACTTCTTTGCTTCTGCTGCTTTCTCAGCCTTCTCCTTTTCCTTATCCTTATCCCTCCTTTCAGGTCGCCTGCGATCTCTATCGCGTGGCGACCTTTCATCACGGTGAGCCATCTCAGAATGCCGCGAACGATGCGACCTTTCTTCCAAATAGGTCCTGTCATCAGAATACTTTGAGCGACTAGGCCTGTAATCCTTATCTGTAGTGGACCCCTCATCGCTTTCATACTCATAGTAGTAAGACTCTTCTCACGAGTTTCCTGACTTGTGATACAACTTCTTCCTTTTTCCTCCATCATACTCTTGATGCTTCCTCTTAATCACTGCACCCTCTGATCTCGCCTTGGTTACATCTTGCCTATGATCTTTGACTTTTTCCTTAGGCGGCGGCATATCCCTCGCCCGCCTACCATCCTTTTTAGCCACACTTTGACTACCTCTGGCTCTCTTGCTGGGATTTTTCCCGCTAACCCTGCCAACACGTCCGGCGGGATCTGCGAGGGCTCCTGGTCCATTTCTCCCAGCCTCATGTTGTTTGCGAGAACTTGCAACAACAATTCATTATCATCCCTTAACTGCTCCGCCTTCGCTCTTACACCATCTGTCTTCAAGGGGGCGGGATCTGGCTCGTCAACCCTTGCCTTAGCCTTTCCAACTCGCGCCCTTTCTCCCTTGATTGTCGACTCAGTCTCCATAGTTTGAACATCGCCATCCTGCACAGAACCTGACCTGTTCTTGCAGGTATCTGTAAGTACGCCAATCCAATTCGCTACCCTTTTTAGATGAATTTTAAGATAATAAAATTGCATTAAGGGGTGTTTTGGTAAATTCCCGATCTATTCCGAGACTTTCGGAAACATCCCATAAGTTTCTTACGAAGGAAGTACTTTTCAGTACTTTGCTCATGCCAAAGGACCTATAAGGAATAAACCTATTTTGGATCTTTTGGGTATTAACCTGGAATGTTCCATAACCAGGTTTTGGCACCAGAAACAGTTGGTGACACCTTGTGTCACGCGACAACTAGAGCCATGGAAATTGGTTACAGAAGGTCGTGCGACACCTTGTGTCCATCATCTGGAGCCTATAAATAAGACCCTCCCCCTCTCATAAATGGATTCCTCTTTGGCCTACTGTTACTCTGCCAGTTTCTCTACGTACCATACACAACCAAACACACCTCTCTCTCCCTCCTACCTAAAATCCCTCCAATTCACCCCAATTCATTATCATCACTTGGATCCTCCATCCATCACCTCTCCCAAGTTCAACCAGTTCCAGAAGCAGTTTATTGAAGGATTCTATACCAAACTTGGTATAGAATTCGTGGATACTACAAGGGTAACACATCTAATCCCTCTTCTCTCTCTTATTTTTGTCATTTCATAATTCAATCATCATAGTCTCATCTGATTTCAGTAAGGCGACTCCATCTGTCTTACTGAAATCCAATCGCCATCTCTCTGTTTAATCATTGTATTTTGCATAATTGAGTGTTCATAAGTTAGGATTTGTTGGAATTGGTATTTGATTCCCTAGGGAGTGTGGATCTCTCCATATCCACACCCCCTTGGTTGAATTATTGTTGAATTGTTCATTTCGAAGCTTAATTGATTGAATCTTTAGATCTGTATTGGTTTCTGGTTATTCTGTTGTTCAATTGTCAGATCTCTGCAGATGGACACCTTGTGTCACGCGACACAATATGTCTGGGTAGATCCTGTGTCACGCGACACATCTAGCCAGGCATGTTATGTGTCACGCGACACATCTTGTCTATTTGCAGAGATCACTTTCCAGTTGTAATCTATTCTGATCTATGTAATTGGGATGTGGCCTCCCTAACCAAATGGTTCACAAGTTGTAAGATCTCAGTTCAATCAATAAAATTCATGTTTTACCACACTTGTTCATTATCATTGTTTGCACACACTTTGAATTATTTGGATGTTTAATTAGAAAGACTCGTCCACGGACGAGGCGCGTTGGGTGAACTCTCGGTTCTTCCCAACACGTAACCTGACCCCCGAACCCTTTTCTCTTTCAAAGGTTTTTCAAAGTGTACCTTAAAACATGGCGTGGCGACTCCTATTTTTCATCATAAAAATTTCGGCGAGCGCACATTCAGTGGCGACTCTGCTGGGGATTGCACTTTTTGAAAACCTGTTTTTCAAAATTAAGAGGGTCATGCTTTCATTCATTTAAATATCCAATGTATTCATTTTGTGTGCATCATTGATAATCTTGTGTGGTACATGCATTTTATTGAATTGTGAGACTTGTGTACCTTTGTGTGTTTTATGTGGCCATTTTGTTGTGCTCTGTTGTTGTGCTTTGTTCCTTGCCATGGGGAGGCAGGGGCTGAATTTCATTTGCAGGTTTTGGTTCAGTGACTAGTCAGGTCGTGCGACAGCTTTGTGCCATGCTGTCCTGTGTCACGCGACAGGATTGGTCACTGAACAGTCTTCAGATGCTAGTTTGAGGGCAGTCCCTTGAATCAAATTGCGCAGTTGATTGTTGTACCCCTTGTTTAACCTGTGAGAGTGTGTGTGTTTTCTCCTTTGTTTTTCCTTTTCAATAAAAATAATTTTTTTTCATAAATAAAAGAACATAGTCATCCGCACACTACACCACATAGATTTCGAACCCTCGGGTGCGATTGACGGCATCGCGGACGGCCATGAAATTCGCCTACGCTTGAGCGCCTGAAATCAAACCTATCCCCCTAGTGCATCATAGGTGGCGCCACACTTGTAAAACTTACCCACGGTTGGTTTTTTTGGATACAACATTTCAATCACATTAAAATGAATTGTTTTGAAATTCACAATAGGCCTTCATACCTTTCCCAAAACCTTGCACCTTGTGGGCATGTTGCCAATGCAACATGGTTTCACGTGAGGACATGTCACTCTCGTGACATGTTCTAACGAGAGATCATTCCGCATTGTCACCGTGCACCGACGAGAGGTCATGCCGGATTTTTCTTTGAAATTCTTCAAGAATACCCGTTATGCTGCCCAAATTTCCCCAGGAATTTGGACCACTCGTTCGTCCCGCACGGTGTTTAGGTCTTGTTTAGGTATCATCACCTATTATTAATTTCAATGCAAAGCATTTGGTGTAATTTGAATGTTGCGTCTCTAGGTTTCCCCGAGGTGTAGTTTGCGTAAATAAAGGCTTATCCTTTCCCAACCGTATTTAGGATTTAAAATACCAATTTATACTTGAACATAAATAAATTGTTTGCGCGAGTCCGTCCTTCTTTTCCTTTCCCTCTCCCGTACTTCCTCAAAGTCTTCTTCCTTCACCACCTTATCAATCCATATCTACCCCTGCAGTTACGGCGAGTTGGATCCGCTCTTCTGTTCCGGGAGCCCGTTTAGTTCGTGTGGTCGAGGAGGTTCAAACAGTTTCTGGGGTTTCAGTCAATTCAGAATCAGAAATGGCAGGAAATGGTGATGTGTTTTCTACTCAGTCAGTTGGAGGTTCAGTCTCAATGGGTCAGCCGGGTTTGAATGACATGTCCGTAGAAGAGTTGAGAGTAACTCTGGAAGCTGCTTTGGCTAGGGAACGTGAGTCCCACTTGCTGGCTCAGAACGCCAAAGCTCGAGAGGAGGAAGCCCACACCCGTTTTGTCGAGGCCATGCGAGCCAAGGGAATCGCGGTGCTCCGCCGAGAGTATGGTTCCTACGAAGAAATCACCGAAGATAGTAACAACGGGATCGGATCTGCTTCCCCTATTCAACCCGCTCATCACTCTGCACCTCAATCCAACTACCATGCCATGCCTCCTCCCGTGAGTTATGCTCCTCGTCCTGATCGGATACCATCTCCGGAAATGGCCGTGAATACCCAAGGAAGGGTTCCTCTCCCAATCTCTCAAATACATAGCCAAGTTGCTCAGCATGGGTTCAGCAAAAATGGTAGTCAACCATCGAACTTCTTCGATCTGACCTCCTCTCCAGCTCCTAATGCCTCAGTGCCGCAAGCTCAGTACGGATTCCAGTTCCAAGGAAGCTATTCCCAACCCCAGGTCAGCATGT